>CM042090.1:26782651-27982651 GCA_023512835.1 Taxillus chinensis
ATTGAATAACAAAAGGGGTACCGCACTTATTCGTCATCACGCATTTCCATCATATATAATGAATTATCCATTGCAAATAATTATTTTCTAGTTGAATGTCATGTTATCTTTATCTTCAAGTTTATGGAACTCATGTCACAAAATGAGTTTTCATTGCACTTTGGTACATATAGATAAGGTGTACAAAGGAAAAGAATCGTTACACTCCATTTTCCTTCTATTATGAAAACAAATTGTATATACTCATGTCCTGAAGGTAATGTCATCTTTGTTTTTATATGAGACATCAAAATATATTTTTTTCATTCATTAACATGAAATTAAACAATTTTTTATTTTTTTTATATGAGACATCTTCGAATTAAACAATTTTATCAAGTACTTATTTCAAAATCACTAATGCATTCCAAATTAAAGTACAATTAGAAGTGAGAACCCCAGTGTCTTTCACGGAAACCTAAAACAACAGTACAATTAGAGTGAGAACTTAGTAACGTAAGTCAACCATTACCACTAATGATAAATTTCAAGATTATCTTTAAATGCTACGAGTCATATATTAAAACAACATATTGTTCGCCTTTTAATGTTTTGTTTCTATGTTTTATAAATACTGAAAACTACGACCTTAAAAGTAAATTTGATTAATGACACGCCCGAAATTGTCACAATTATGTTAATTTAATACCAAAAAAACGCAACCAAACGAAAAGGCTTTAAGGAAAAAAACAAGAACAAAGCACAAAGCCATAATACTGCACATTATTGCTGTAGTATTAACAAGGAAGCCGTTCAGGCGAATAAGCACTATTTTCCCCGCAGAATTTTCCCGACAGAGACATTCCCGAACCCTTTTCAAAAAATTTAAATGAAATTATTTTTTTCATTGTGAATTTTTTCATTGAAAAAAAGTGTATCATCGGGAAAAGCTGCAACCAAAGCCTGGCCTGTATACATAATATTGTTGAACCAAAAAGCCTAGTACTACTCATTAGACAGCATGGATTGGGCTGTTGCTAGAGCCCGTGGAGGCAGGATTGGCATGGAAGGCTGACTGCCTGGTGGGTACCTTCCTGCAGTTTTAGTGAGAGAAGAGAAGAGCCAGCGGCATTGCACAGAAATCCCCTAGGCTCAGCTTCGACATGCCAACAAGTTCCATCCACATTAATTGGGCTCTTCCGAGTGTATCGCAGTGGGCTTAAGCACCTCATGCGTCTCCATATTAATTGACCCCGGGCCATACCCAGACCACAGTGGAGGAAGAGGGGAAGAGTGGTGAGAAGTAGGCAGGAAACATAACAGGCCAGGGGCAAGATGAGTTGCCTGGCGTTGGAAGGGTGACTTCACGCTTCGTTAAAGTCGGAGGACTTCATTGATTCACAAATCTTCATCCAGAACTGACGGAGTGATCATCTGGGGCTTGCTTTCTTCTGCTTCAGGTAGTGGCAGGTTGGTGGATAATAAGTCCTGTGATAGCACTGCCGTGTCTACGGGCTGCAAATTAACGACATTGGACAACATATTCACCTGAGAAATCTCAGGCAAGAAAAACATACAAACAAATATCCACAACGTTATTTGAAAGTTCAGACATCCGTTTCAGTATGCAATCACAATCATTGAAATTGAAGCCAAAATATGTGCATAAAAATAGACATAAAGAGCTCATCAGAAACTTCCTCCTTAATCCAAAAAAGAGGCACTTTTCATCCTATTGTTGATTTCTATTCATACAAAATATTAGAATCAAAGTTACACAAGAAAACAACATTATCGCAGGCAAAACAAAATAGTAAATTAGCGATTCAATTTCTACTGTCTTTGATCTTTCAAAGGGGACCATGATTTGTGCATTTATGAGCTAGCGTGAGTGTAATTTCAATTTCATGAAGGGTAAACTAGATTATTGCCAAATTAGGTTAGTGCACGCAGAGAGGTAGTCCCATTACTGAAGCACTTTACTATGCCATCTTTCTTCTAACGATCATTTGAGAAACTTGATACCCTCATTTTCCAGCCAAAACAAAAGGGAAAGTGCTTTCATTCATTTGTGAGCAAACCTATACTAATTTCCCAATGCAGGTTAGAGCCCGCAGAATGAAAGTCAGAATCAATGAAGGAAAAAAAGTCAATCAAAAATTCTCATCAGAAGCAAATAGTAATTCATAATTCTATCCATAAATATTGTAGTTAACCAACTAAAAAATACATTAAAAGTGCAAAATTCCGTCTTATAAAAATATGCAAACATCTTAGAATAGAAAATAATGATAGTAGAGAGTACTCACTTCATCAGGTACAATATCAAATAAGCTCGATCGTCTTTTTTTTCTGGACACATTGGTTTGTCTGATAAATATTTCTGAGCATGACTTGCTACTTGGGTAGGTGTCCTTGAGAGAACATAGTTACGTGATATTCCACGTAAGTCACCTTTGCTAAGCTTCTGCAAGCTAAGAAGAAACACCCTATGTTCCTCCTCAGTCCATGGAGTACCTGTGCATCAAATAAATATTTCTTTTTATATGAAAAAAAACAATTACAGTGCAAGCATTAGATTTGTTTTCAGAATTCCCTCAACTGATAAAATATAGAATGCTTTACAGAACGCACATTGTCCGTTGCTGGTTGGCCTGTGCAATTGTGAACTCCCAAGGTCAATAAATTAGTCCAGTAAGTGACTGAACAGCTCATACTGGTGGACTGAAAGGATCCTACTCAAGCTTCATTTTTCAAATATTTCTTATACACATATTACTCGTAGCCAATATTCATCAGATTTTTAGCTCAATTATATATATCTATTGAGAATACACTTACATTAGGGAAAGTCCAGGGTTCGATGCTCCAATTTGAACATGGCATCAAAGCAAGAAATTAGTTTATGCTCATACTATCCAAAGCATGAGAGGGTGTATTAAGGATACCCCACACTGGAAAGCCAAAAACCTTTATATCCAGTTGATAAGAACCAGGGGATATGCTACACAGCACCAATTATGGTTTGAGTCCACCAATAAAACTAAGCAGTGTGTTCTTTGCCATATGCTAACCAAGTTAGTACTCCACAATGACAAACCTAAATCTGGCCCATAAACCTTGAATTAAAACTAGTTCATAAACCTTAAAATAAAAAATAATAATTTCATTATGAAAACATTGATATTAAAGCCTAGAAATAATTGTTAGCGATTGAATTTTGAATATGCCAGCTGTAATCAAGCACATGAAGACTGCAAGCATATAGTGTTCAGGAAATCAACCCAATAAACATGTGTTCAAAAATCTAATTGCTATTGCTAACCAGATTATTCCACAAAATCCACATATGCTAGTTTACGCATCTGTTATGCCCAATTAAGATCATATGATTCTTCCAATTTTGAAGCCATCATAACCTATCAAAGTCAACACTAAAGAACTGTCTTTTAAACATCTTCAAGCCTACACAAATTCACAAACATCCGTAAATTTGATCCACTTACAAAAAAAAAATCATCTTTGGCAAAAAGTTTTATTTCTAACGATTTATACTAGAGAAGAGTATCTTATATTTTTTATTATTAAATTCAAGAATTTCTAATTTTATTCTTAATCATTACAATTTCCAATTTTTGTATAGAATATCTTCCACATCCAACTGTACTGAATCCATGATAATAATTATTTTTATAATAAAATTCTCAGGAAACATAAAATTAGAGAACATAGTACTACATGGGTTGTCAGCTCTGACAAATTAAAATACAGATGCATCAATACTAATAATAATAAAAATCAAGAAAAAAACACAAATTAACGCAGACCCATGACGCATGAATTGATAATATAGTAGAAAATTTTGGGACCTTTCTTGCGCTCGCGCGAGCTGGACTCGGATCCGGGCAAGAAATCTTCGGACGCGTACCCGTCGGCAGCGGCGTGCTCCGGCGTCTCAACGGGCGATCCAGGAGCGGTGTTTTGGTGGGCGGAGCCTGCGCAGTGGGTCAAATTACCCATGCTGGCGCTCTTCCGGATGGACCCATCGGTCAATCGGACCCCGAAGAGCTTGACGCCCCGGTTGGGGCAAGTCCTTGAGTTGTGGCCGTTGTGGCTGCAGTGAGAGCAGCGTCGGGTCATCTGGGGATCGAGTCTAGGGTTTGGGGTTGGATGCGATCAGGGTTAAGATGGTTATGGTGATGAGGGAAGGAGTGTGATGGAGATGGGAGATTGTACGAGAAAGTGGCTTGCTTGCTTGCAGGGTTGTGTGCGTCGTCGTGTGTGTGGGACATAATTTATCTATCAACTAGGGAAATGGATAAAGGGTGGTGCAAAATTTGATGCTTTGTTTTTGGGTAATGTAATTTGAAGTTGTGTGTGGTGCAAATTTAGATGCTTTGTTTTCGGGTAATTTGGCGTTGTGTGTGTTTGTTTGTGTCATTGTGTGTGTGTGTGTGTGTGTGTGTGTGTTGTTTGTGTCATTGTTGACACACTGTCTATCAACAACGGATGAGGATAAAAAGGGTGGGAGGGTGCAAAAGTTTTACCTCGGACTGTGTGTTATGTTAAAATGCCTTTCCATACCCACCCGACAATTTGGGTTCGTAATTTTGAGTGCGGCTGTAAATGACTAAATGTTGATAATTTCAAAGATAATTGATCATTTCCAATCTCTAATTGCATTCACAATTTCTCCATGTTTTCCTTTTTATTTAATTTACCTGTGTTTTGTTTTGCGATTTTTTTTTAATTTGCTACAAGCAAGGTACACACTCTCACGTAGTTTTTCATTATCTTTTATAGTTTTAGGGTTGAGAGCGTCTTAAATTAAAAATATTATGAATTTTAAATTTATAGAAATTTTATAAGCACAGATATCTTAACTTGTTTTCTAAATTTAATAATTTAATTCGCACGTGCCTTATAGATGTATTATTTTTTATCTTTAAATAAATAATTTTAAAATATATTTATAATATTATTATCAATATTATTTTCATATTAATTTTTATTATTAAAATAAAATAGCCACGTACTAAATTTTTGTCTTTCAAATTGCAATATTATTATTGTTGAACTAGCATCCCCAATAAAATGATCTTATTAAACAAAAATTGATAAACATTAAAATATATTCAAGCGGTTTCTTTTATTTCATTGATTTGTTTGTACTTATTGCGACAAAATTTCAAACTTAAAGAAATTTGAGTTTTGGATTCAAACAAGTTCAAATAAGAGTTTATTTTAGAATGATTTTGGATTCAATCGGGCCAATGATTTATTTTATTAATAATACCACGTTACCAAATTAATGAGTTTATTTCACAATGATTTTGGATTCACAATCAAATTTTCAGAATTTACCATCAAACTAATAATTTTATCTTATTAACAATATCACATTCTTAAATTTTGAAACACTAAACTAGATAAGTAATTCATCATATCTTAAATGGTCAAGTTATTAGTGACTAGCACTAAAAAAGACTTCATAACATATATTGTCTTAAAACAAACTTATCACATGTACATCATATAACAATAGTATACTTGTACATTCCCAATGAATATGCAACGAACATAAATCAATACCATTCATCAGTAACATGTTATCCATCCAATATAATCTTCACGAACCTTTATTCAGATGATAAATAAATCAATACAAATCATTTCATTACATAAACATAGAACGGATTATTACATCAATTTAGAAATAACTTACAAAAAAACTCTTGTGATAGCTATCAGCTAATCAATGTTAGTACCCGAAAAACAGTCAAGAACGCAAGAGTGAGCACATATGTCCAATTGACGTACTTTAAACTATTCACATAAACTATCAACATTTCAAAAAAACACATCTCAAGCTCTAACAAGAAAATAATCTCAGACAACAATCATTCATAACTCAACAAGTCAATAACAAACATAAATAAGTTCCACTGGCCAATGGCAACAATTAGTGTAATCATCATCAAATCATTCTATGATTTCATATCATGTTTCACTGTATCATATTAACAGCATCATATCAATTTATCTTTCTTGGCCCATGACCACTCTACCAAAAACTTAAATTGTTAGTAGCATTCCCTTGGTTTCTTGATTTTCCCTCTATGAACTTGTGGCTCATAGGATCTACGAGAGGGTGGTTAGTCCCATGTAAGCTCAGGACACCCAAGCCCCTCGTTGGCTACAACCAACATCCTGGGTACTCGAGAGGCATTGGCTATTGTCCACTGTTTTGAAACACTGCATTGCCCATTATACTGCATACTCAAGGCTTTCACACTTCACCGCATCACTTGCCACAACATTCCTGATATTATCGACAACAATTACAACACACCTACTAGAAATAACATTTCATCATGTCACAACACACCACTATATCATATAATTTTAATCATATTTTAGAATTCCAACTCTACTACTAATAAAAATTTAAATCATAAAATCAAAATATACAAGCCAGATCAGAGCAGAAGAATGACTCGAGAAAAGGTTATGAAGGCACATTTACTAGCACAATTGATGCAGTATAAATTATAAAAAGAATGTCTGAGTGTGTGGAGAAGCCAGATCAGAGCCATCTCTTAAGTAAAAGGAAAAAAATTAAAGGGAAAATGACAAAAGATTCATTGATATTCATAAGGAAGACAAGTTCATATAATATTCTCCGATGGCACACAACATTTTATGGGACTTTTGAGGGAATATACAAACTCACCAATTTTCCCAATTCTCGTCTCACAGTACTTCTATTCTTCCTCTCTTTCTCACAAGGCACAACTCTATTGGCAAAGAAGCCCCAAATAATCACTATACAACGGTAGACAGACGCTTCTCCGACTGCCATGATTGATGTCCTTCTGTATAAGGAATATTGATATTATCCTCCTGATGAATAAGTAACCCTAAGCCTCCCTTCCATGTAGTCTCCAGCACGGATTGGGGAAAATCTGCAAAGATGAACAAAAGGTTTATATTATATGAAAAATTAGTGGAAATTGGGCAAAACTCCTTTCCAAAAAATAAAATAAAATAGCTAAGGTATTCCACAGCTGGAAGGTTGCATACCCCACTACATATGTATGGTTGCAAACAAGGCAAGCCAAACCAAGCCGACTCTTAACATGTTTAAACTCAACTCATTTTGAAGTTTATTCTTTAACGAATGAAGTAAGATGGTAAACAAGCCAAACTGAGCTTTACTTTTTTTCCAGGTTGAATGTCAAAACAGCTTAAAAGGAGTTCAACTAATTTTAATAACGAGTGTATTCAATAACATAATGAAACCAGCTTGATTCAAACTCAGATCATTTAAAATTATTAAGAGGTTCAAAATTAATCACGTTAATTAAAACATAAGTTTGAAATGCTAATTTATGTCAACTCAATATTAACTTCTGCCACCAATATAGACAATCCATCTTATATCAAATTGAACCACACAATAAAAAAAAAGGTGAAACTATAATATAAGAAATGATTGGAGTGTTTGAAAATTGCGTCTTAATGATTTTAACCATTTAAATCTCATACAATTTAATTAAACTATTAATATATAACTATAAATCTAAATTGATAAGAATACTTATTGAACCAAATTGACTTGTGAGCTTAACAAACCAAGTTAAGATTTATTCAGACTCAAGTTTGATTTTGAACTTATTTGTCAAGCGAGCTAGGGTTTAAATAAGTTAAACAGAAACAACCTTTTTTTTAGCCGAACTTCAAGTAACTTAAGCCTTAATTCTATCTTGTTTGCACAAATAATATCCACAACTTTACTATTTTAAAAAAAGTTTTTTAAAGAAAAAATTTAGCTGATAATGAAAAGGAGGCAAGTCGTAGGGATTAAATTATATATATATATATATATATATATTAAAAGGTCATTTTAGGAGCAGAACATTTTGGGAGCAGGAGAAAACAAAGGAATTAACTTTGGGGCACATTTGGAATTAAGGGCGGAGCAACATTGGAATTGAACAAACATCAGGGTTCCAAAACTTAGTTTTCATTGGCATCTCACTCACTTATTTCATTCATAAGCCCCTTGGCCAAATAGGTCAAAGGTCCAAATTGATATCAGACCACTTTATGCCAAAAAATATTATTTCAAAAAAAAAAAAAAAAAGATATTGTAAGGGCTCAAAGCTAGACCAAGAGGAACTTCCATACTAACCTTGGAGGAGACAAGTCACTGCAACAACTTCTCAGACATTCTACTACACAGTCAGGGTTAGGTTCTAAGAAGAAAGCCGCCTGCAACAAAGAATTTCACCAAAAAATCAATTTAAGAAGCCAACAAGCCAATGCTCAGCACACACAACATTTCCCTTTAGCCTACCAAGCTTTAAGCTAAAAAATAATGTTATATACATACACATAAATATATACATACATACATAGAGAGAGAGAGAGAGAGAGAGAGAGAGAGAGAGAGCATATATTCCAGATTTTCCCTCATTTTTTCGTGCTACTTTTATATCTTGAGCCCAATAGATAATACAACGTGGTGTGATATTCCTCAGTATAATGTGACTATATGACCTATCTGAATACCAGTAAGAATGTAATGGTGTAAACTGGAAAATGAAACAACAACCGAATAGCGTTCTTGTCCTGTTGGAATCACCCTGTGCAGAGTTGACCTACAGGATAATGTCATGATGGTCAAACAGGTATAAATTAGAAGAATTGAACTCTGGGGTTAAAAGGTCTTGAGGTTTGTAGAATAATTACCGGAACAAACAATTACTCCACCTTTCCAACAAGTCTCCAGTATTCACAATGAATGCCCTACAATTTATAAATCAGCAAGCAGTATCTATTCATTATGAGGTCATAGCTTCTTTCCAAATCAAAATAATTATCATCTTCTTTATTCAAGTTTGAAACATAATAATAATCTCCCAATAAAGATCTTTTGAGCTGTTATATGCTACCAATATCAGTAATGGTAATAATAATATTATCCACAAAAACGAAGACCATAACACATCTAGCCTTTATAGAGACAGTGTACACAAAAAGATCCACACTATATCTGATGACGAGATTGTTTCAAATCAGTCTTCCACGGTATGCATACCTTCACCCCCCAGCAACAAACCCTGCTAGTTGCTCCATATAAACCTAATCCCACACACCACTATAAAAGAAGACATTCTTCTCATCTGATTGATGTAATAAACATACAAATAAAGAAGATCTCAGCTACTAGAGAGAACTTATTGTCATAATCAATGCCAGAAGTCTAGGGTAACCATTGGCAACAGAGCGGCTTTCAAACTTATTTTGATCATCGAAGAGAAATGATCAAAATCTACAAATAGTCACTCCAAATCTATGGCATACTCTTGGATCAATCTTTACCCCTGTACCACTGCATCTATATCCTTCTCTATTTGGAACACCCTCATGTTGTTCTAAACCCCAGCATATGTCCTACCTTCATGTTGTTCTAAACCCCAGCATATGTCCTCTTCAGCATTGCCCAGATGTCCGCCGCACACTCAAGGCCATCTACTGTGGAAGCAATAGAAGAAACCAACGAGTTCAGCATCCAGTACTACACCAATTTGAGGGTGGTATTCCACTTAGTCCAATCAGCATAGCCCTTCTTTGGCTCCCCCTCCCCCCCCCCCCTAGGGCTGACATTACCTGACCATCCCAAGGTCGGGTAATGTCATTGTTTGGGACACATCCCAAGGCATCGGTTGAGCCACTAGCTCCCTAGATGAGCCCGACTAATACCTTTAAAACGTCAGGATCCAAACCCGGATAAGCCTGCAAGCCTCCCTACCCTTACCAGATTCATCTCCTGAGTCCTGACATCCCCCGAAAGAAAATCAAAAACCTTAGCTTAGCCAATCAAATTCCATATTCTCAAGTTCCGAAAATGAATTTGGAGAAGAAGAATGAAAACTCCGGTGCCTCCATGTAGTTCAGCAATGTCCCCTCCAGCGACCCTAAACTCCAGCCAATGGCATGTAGTCCAACAACTTTCCAGAGTTTCTCGCTTTCTTGCGCTCTTTGGTCCATCATCGCCCAGTGACTCACCTCTGGCAAAATCACATCTCTCTCTTGTTGTCCAGCGACTCACTTATGTTGAAATTGCATCTCCCTCTCTCTTGCCTCAAGTCTAGTTGTTCAAAGGAGAAAGAAAAAACACTAGGCATGTTTAGTATAAGTTTTGGTTTTTGTATTTGTTTTTTGAATTCTATTGGAGTTCGTGTTAAATTGTAATAGAGAAAGAATATGTTTTAAAAAGGATATATATTTTTTAAAATTAGGTGCAAAAATATTTCAAAAGAAAATTGATGGGTTCAAATAAAAAAATAAAATAAAATAAAAAAAATTATTTGAATTTTTCGACAAATTAAATTTAGATTTGAAAACAGAAACAGTTTTTAAAAACATTTATGGGACCTAATGTTTTTAAAAACTATTTGTAAGTTTATATTATTATTAATTTAAGATGGACTCACACTAGGTCCATCGTTTTTTAAAACGATCCAGAATACAAATTGTACCAAATGCCTCCAATTTGATACGAAAAAAGGAATTGAATCTCGGAATAATTAATTCTTTACTAAAAACCTCTTGGAGTATATAAGAGCTTACATATTACGATTAAGTCCTTAGACTTCCTCTATATATCCTACCTTATGGATAGGTCCCTAAACATACCAGTGATTGGTTACTATTAGTGCACCTTGATTGTACTAGAGAAAGAAATTTGTTGCAAAAGAGTTTTTTTTTTTTTTTTTTTTTGGTTTACCGGGTGAACCAAACACCATTCCCATTTCATCCCATCTATTTATAGAAGCAATTTTCAGTTTATATGTAATAATTTCCATTTTCCTATTAATGCATAATAAAGGAATGATACAGTGCAGCAGGGTTGTGGTGTGCTACCAGCTGATGTGGTGCATGCCACATCAGCTGTTCTTAATTATTTTTTAACACTATTTTAAATAACTTGCCACATCACCTGGTGGCACACCAGGGTCACAACCCCAGTGCGCTAAATCTGTTTGGTGCAGAATATCATTCAAATTCACTGGGTGCCATGTGCTTTGAAATTATCTATTAATATAAACAGTAGAAGTTAGTCAAATTAAACCAAGTCTAGAATTCATTGTTTGTCCTCTAAACAGCAACTATATTGATTTGACCAGCAAATGTATATCTATTTTTCCAAAAAATTTCATCCCAATCATATCAGGCCATTGAAAAGAATTTACCACTCCAAATCAATAGCATGAGTGCTCACCCATTGATGTTAGGCACATCATCCCACTTCTGAGGTTGCTGAAACTTATCCCTGCAGACCTAATAAGTACAACAATAACTAAAATGTTTGTGTGTGTGTGTGTGTATATTTTTTGATGGATAATAAAAATGTCTGTGTATATATATATAATAAAATGTTTTTATATATTATGACTTTAAGGAATTGCAAGATTTATATAAACAGGTACCTGCAGTCCACGAACGCCATCACATGCTAAGAGGGTGACCATTCCATAGTCAGAATGGGCAGAAGCACCATATATTTCTTCATCAGAAAGCCCCAGATCACCTGGAAATGAAATTCAGCATAATTGAACAAGTAACCACTGAAATACATCAAAAGACATCAGGATGAGTGTCTTACCAATCAATCTAAACACATCAAAAAGAGCGCCAGTGTCTTTAAAAACACCAAAAAGTGGGCAATAATGAGGAACTAAAGTGCAGCACCATAATGAGCAGGAAACAACATATGGTAATTAATAACTGATAAGGACAAAGGAAACATGGGCAGCCAGAACACATCGAAAGCCCATGGACAAAAAAAATCAACCCAAATATGTTTCTGCCTATCTCATAAGACTATACAATTTATTAAATCACAAATTTGGACTCAGGGTAGTCAATTGCACTTGCTGCCTAGGACAGATACACAAGTCAGGTCCTGGGAATTAGCCTCTCCAAGTTTGAGTTAAAGAGTGCACACAAGCCTTGCCTTCCTCAGACCCTGCTTGAATGCCTTGGCTACAAGTTATATAAGCTTCTCTGCAGTCTCTCAAATCATTTTCTAAATACCAGATTCAGTCCCCCCCAGATGCCAAAACAAGCGTGAAAATAGGAGCATGCAAAGCAAAATAAACAGGCACGAGCCCATCAAAACCATCGTTGTAAGAATGTAAATGGTAAAAGGAACATAACATGTGTCTGCTTGTGCTTGCAATATTCTATACAAACCTGCATTGCCCCCACAATGTACACACAACACACGAAAGAAACACCCATACATGAACAGTAAAAACAACATAAAACAGTTCACAGTTGCAAGGAATAATATTTATTCTGAGTAAGCAGTAACAAACAAACTTTGGCCAATTAACCTGGATAGTGTAGCAGACGAAGAAATGAATTTGGTGGTTCAAAAGCCCCTATTTTCTCAAAGAAACCTTCATCCAAGTTCAGAGCGAGAGCTATTAATGAGATCAGTCTTTTTCCAGCAGTCCTGGGAAGGTTGATTTGACAACTTTCACAAATAAAAAAAATCGCAATTGTAAACAAAGAGGTAAACTAGATGGTACATAATATTTATAAATAAAATCTTGTTTCGTGCTTGTGGAATACAAGGTCAATAAACTAAGGCCCCTTCGATATATACACATCTCTTATTTTGTTCTTTTTCCTTTGTCTTATAAATAAGTACATTCACATTTCTAACAAACACTAGCAGCTCCCAACTTCGTACCCATGCATCAATCCACAAAAGTTAAATGGTTTTTCTAAATAGGACAATACTCATTGACCTAGAGAAGAATTTCTTCAAACAAAGAATGTTTGCTATATGCATGAATATAAAGAAAGCCACAAGAAAAAAACCACAAAAAAAGAGAGGCCATACTCAGTGCATAAGGCTCCAGCCTTTTCAGTATAGTGCCCAATAATTATTAATATATTTCAACTATTTTTAAAAATCAACCAAAATCAGTGGAAAGAAGCTCAAACTTACAGGACTTTTCTATAGTAAGATTCCATTGTGGATCTCCAAAATGGCAAAGCGCCTGAAATTTGCAAGCCAGGAGAACCAAAGGAACTTTATGTTAAATATAGGCAACATAACTAGGTGAATGCTTCAAACTTGATAGAAAGTACCAGACAATAAAATGCAGTTCCATGCTTAGCGCAGGCAAGTCTCAGATGAAAATTTTTAGTAGAACATAATCAGAACAAGTGTAATAACAAATTTAAGATAAAAAATTCCAACAACAATAAAGGTGCTTTCTGCAAGGGGGGGGGGGGGGGGGATACAGCACCTTCAGATGGCCATTGATTTAAACTTTTTTGAGCCAAATCCCCATCTATAGGACCAATGTGAAAGGTCTCCTTTGAGTCACCTGCTAGCACGCCCCATTTTCATCAACCTCACTGACAACATATATAACGCAATTTTTTTATACTCCACTAATCATTTGAATCTGATTTAATTTAAACGTCCAATGCAAGGGAATTAAAAGGGATAGATAATTTTATAGAAATAAGAAAATGCATCAGTTCCGACCGAAAAAAAAAACCGTAAATTAATCAAAACAGACAGCAACTAAGCCATTCACGGGTAAATTAAGACAATTTCAGCCTTTTGTTCAGAGAATTGGCTGTCATGGGAGAGACCTGGCTAACCCATTTGTACTATAGCATTGCCAAAAGGCATCAAAATAAAGCATAATACTATAGCGATGACACTAGAAGCACCTCTAGAGCCTGCAGAAGTATCGAGGGTCTCAACGTATAGCGGGGTGTAACCTCTGTTTTCCTTACGACCCAATTTTTTCTTTTCTTCCAATGGAAGTGAGAAGAAATTTTTGATCCCAACAAACACTGATTCGAGCAACTCTTCCTCCACACCATGATTCACGAGGTAAAAAGAAACCACATTCAATGCATGCCTGCAGCTCACAAATCAATGTCATGGGTTTATAAACAACCCAATCCCTTGGACCATAGTGAATCATAACAGTTTCATGGTCGCGGGGATCGTCAAGGTTGGAACACATAAACTAGTATACATACAAGAGCACCAAACAAATTAATAGAGAAGCCATACACAAATTTTAAGACCTGGCAGAAAATAAATTTTAATTTTAAAAAAAAAAACGAAAACACACACAAAACAAATAAGAAGATAATCAGGGTTTAAAGGTGAAATTCAATAAGGAGAAAACCCTGGAATTAAATGGAAATTGAACCAAATTTTCAGAATTCGTGATGATATTTATACAAATAAAAAAACTAAAAAAAACAGCTATAATGAAGTTAAAGTCCACCGTATTAGTGGGGAGGGAGACAAAGAAACAAAGGATCATCGAACCTGTCTGATTAAGTTAGCGCTGGAGGTGCGATTTGGAGACAACAAGTCGATGATGGGAAGTTTCAGGTCGCCCCCCGACATCTTCTATGGCGACCCGTCTCGTAACTAAGCTGCTCACTTCCCTCTGTAGTGGATTATTGATCGGTTATGTCTAATCACTGGCTTCCGTTCTCACTCTACAGGTACAGGGAGCTCAAATCTGTCGCTCCTTTTATTTATTTATTTATTCATTCAAACGGCCGACTAAATCGGATTTGAACCGAGTCGAACCGGAAACCCGGCAAAGTCCTCCCAAAACGCGGTTTTTTTATGTGGTTTTTTAACGGCTTCAAAATCTTCCCTTCAGAGCTATTTCTATCCTTTCGTTTTTTTTTAATCAGTAATGCTTCGCGTAATATCCAAATGGATCCATTTATTTTTGAAAACAACAAATGATATACAATCAAATATGTATATTTAGAATTATAATCTACTGCCACCGATGCAATATATTAAAACTATGTCGTTTATTATTTTTTATTTCAAAACTATGTTATATTTTAATGTATTTTTTTCTCATCATCAAACTAAATGTGCATATTAATTCAATAATACTTATACTCTTAAACTTTAATATTTTAAATCTTAATTAAATAATTTTAATTTAGACTAAAGCAAAATAGTCTAAAAACATTAAATTTTAGGGATTATCCTAACAATTTCATCCATATTATATGGTTATAGGATAAATAGGTTCGCCACATTTAGCACTAACCGCTTGAGGGATGATCTCCCCCTAGTGAAGACTGAGTAGAGTCACATGGGCTCCAATGTCTTGGCATGTGTAATAGAGTTATAACACTTGACCAACGGCTAGAGGTTGTGCAATTTCAAGTTCTTCCTTGATTATTCAAAAGAGTTGTTATTTACTAACGAAGGGCCTACAAAAGTTGCAATAGAGCCACTAATAGGGAGATTGCACATGATCATAAGGAAGGTAACTCAATTCAAAGTAATGAAAAAGTAGCTCAAGGGGAGCTAAAACTGGCTGCGAATATTGTTTCTGAGCCAACACAACGTGCAGTGTCATTAAACCAATGACGAATTACGATTACTCATCATAGCATTACCATGGCGGATGAAGGTATGAGAGAACATAAACAATTGAAGAAGGTTTTTTATAATGATAAAAATGAAGTTCCTGAATGTAAGTTGATTGTTAGATCATCTCCATGAGTAACACCGAGTTCTAAATCATTTGAAAGATATTCATTTGATAATTATCCTCTTTTCATTTATACTAGAATGACTTAATAGATATTAGATCGATATTTATTTGAGATTTGTTCATGTTTTATCTGAGTTCTAAGCATGATATGTTTAAGATTCAAACAATACATGAAGACTTCCTAACGTTGTTCATTTATACCATTTTATGTGTTTGTTTGAGAGTTACCAAAAGTTATATTTAAGAAGAATAGCTTGAGCATTTGTAGTTGTATTTTTGTCTCTCTTTTTTTATTTTGCTGATCAATCATCAATCAATTGTTATTAAACATAATCGTGATATTGTAATTTGAAATCCACTGTTAATAAAGAATTTATTAATACATATATTCTTTATTTGTTTTCCACATAAATTTTATACTATTGTAAACAAAGAATTTGTTTGTAGTTGCTACTACTTAAGATTTTAGTAAGTAATCTATTCACCTCTCTTCTGGATTACCCTGGGACCTAATAAAGGCTAATAAAGCTAAAATTGCCACTAAAAAAAATCGCCACCGCCAAAGAATATGAAGAAAATTAGAACTCTTATGTTTGAATATGATAAAGTTTGTGTGCAAGACTTTAAAAAATTAAAGGAAAAGCTAACTTGTACACCCATTATAAGTGTTCTTAATTGGAGTCAATCATTTGAAGTCATGTGCGATGCAAGTGACTTTACAAATTGAATAGTGTTAGGGAAAAGATACGACAAGTTGCTTAGGTCCATCTATTATGCAAGCTAGATATTAAATGAAACATAACTAAATTACCTAACAGGTTAAGAGATGCTTGTTGTATTATTTACTTGTGAAAAATTTGAGGGAAGTGAAAATTTAATTACTGATCATTGTCATCACTCGATTTTGTTTGGGCTCATTGCTTGATCTTATATAAAATTAGTGGTCCTAAATTTATCTTTGTTACGAACTCAAACTTATTTTATTGTGATAATTTTTTTTATTTTCGTTTTTTTAGAGTCTCTACTACCAAATAAGATGTAATTGACCATCTAATATATCATTTACATGTTAAAGCTAAGTTAGAGAGTAAGTTACACATAAATAAGAATTAGCATTCCCACTAAATCCAAAATTGATATAATATAAAAGAGGGTTCGAACTTATTAAAAACTTTTTTGTAGGATGTAAGACCGGCAAATTCTAATAATGGACAATGTTTCTTCGAAGTATAGTAAGTAGTCATTACTTTTCCCAATTAGTTTTATATTTGATTTTATTTTAAGTTTTTTTTTTTTTTTTGAATTTTGAAAACAATGGGATGTAGGACAAGTGTCCCTTGTGGCAAAAGTTTAAAAACTTATTTAACATGCTCGAAAAAATAATAAAGAACATTTCATAAATTATTAATAGTTCAAATAATTATGATTATATACCGATTATCCAACTTTATGATTACTTAGATTATTTTTGAGCGACTATATTTTTTGTTTATATATATATATATATTTATTTAAAAAGTTAAAGTTCTAGCACTTTTTCATTGCTTTTTTAAAAAAGTTTTATACAACTTTTAAAGTTTTGTTTCTAAGAATTCTAAGGTTTTATTTGATTTTTGAATAAAGCTTTTTTTATGTTTTAAGGTTCTTTTTTATTTTAAAAGATTTTATTATTTTTTAGTGTTTTTCTCTAAGTTCCTCTTTTATAGGGTTTTCCAAAGTTTGAATTTTTTTATTTAAAGTCTTTCATTTCTAAAGTTTTTTGTAAGGCATATAATTTTTAAAGCTTTAAGTTTTTTTCTTTTTTTGAAAAAAAAAAAGTCTTTTCAAGTTTTGGTTTTTCGGTATAAGTTTTTCCCATTTTTAGTCTTAGGTTCAAAAGTTTTTTATTACTAAGTTTTCAAATTTTTTTGGTTTTTGATTTTAAAAGCTTTTAGTGTTTTTAGGGTGTTTACATTTGATGTTTTTATTTTAAGAAATATATTTCTAGGGTTTCTAAAAAAATTGGATTTTTATTATATCGTCTTGGACATTTTAAATTTTTAGAATTTTTATCTTTACAATTATGAGGTTTAAAGCTTCATTTTTTATTTTATTCCATGTTCATAAAGTTTTTTATTTATTTATTTTAAATTTCCCCATATGTGTTTTTAGTTTTTGGTTTTGTTTTATCATATTTTTTGTTTTACCAATTTATAAAAAGACAATTTGGTATTTAGCTTTTCTAGTTTTTTATTTTAAAAATTATATAGTGGTTAAAACTTTTTCTATGTATTTTTTTAAATTTTTTACTAATAAATTTTAACAAAGACAAATATAACATGAGTATTTATATTTTTACAAGTAAATATCAAATTTCAAACCTAAAGACTAATTTACTTATATTGATTATTATTCATACGCACCATTTATCTAAAGAGGGAAAGAAAGTACTACTTAATAAAATGATGTATGGAGATTAATAAAAGAAATCAGTCCATGAAACTCTCTTTTTTTCTATTTCTGATCTAAATTCCTTTTTTGTTATTTTTGTTCAAGCACTTTTTCACTCTTTCTGCCCAAACTCATTTTCGTTATTTTTGTGATAATATACCACTAGTGATTAACTATGCCGAATCGGTGAAATTCTGACGAAAGATGTAAGAATTGATATTGTGGCAGTGGTTAGTGAAAATAGCAATGACAAATGAACTGCATAGTAGATGGGAGTAGTAAAACTAGGTATACATGAATGAGTATGGAGTTTTTGAACTTTGAGGAAGATAAAGAAGGGCTTTTTTTAAATCTCTCACTCTATTCGGAATTACTCTGAGCATTTAAGACTTTAAGAATTATCTTGGATTGTGCTAAGGAACTCCATGGAAGTTCCCATATATAGGGGTCGATGAGCTTGAGAAAGAGAGTCATAGGGATAAGCTCCGTGGTGGAAGGTACTGTAGTCTCCATTAAATAATGATCATTGATTTTCGAGCATCACGAGGTGTACTATAGAGTGTCATGATCAAGAATGTTTGAAATTTGGGGGAAATCTTTTGTGATAATCCTTGAGTATGATGAATTAGCTCCACTTGAGAGTGTTAACGTGTATTTTATAGCGGAAAAGGATGAATTATAATAGTAATTAGACTAACTCAGAGTATATTAGGAGGTTAATGACAACAAAATTTGATTAAAAGGGGACTTGGCAACTACAACTGCAACCAAGAGTGTATAGGCCGCATCTTGTGCATGAGATGTCTCTCTAGAGGTGGCGGCTACCACAACAACCATCATTTTATTTTTTCTGCCTTGTTTAAGGCCACTGTAAATATTATATATGTACATATATTTTGACACACAACTTATTTTATCATTTTAAAGTAAAAATATTACATAGAAAAGATCACACACGCTTAATAACAACATACAATAGATAAATTATTACAATGAGAAAAAGAAAAGCATCTTCCATAAAACACAAAATAGTAAAAAAAAAAACCACGATGAGAGTAAGCACAAACTCGACGAATAAAAAAAATTATAGAGGGGAAAAAGAGATTTAAAAGGGGGTTATATGAGTGAATTAAGACAAATAGAGTGAATTTATGGAAGGGAACGGTGGCGTTAGGAGATATATCTATCGGAAAAGTTGAGTATAGTTGTTTGGAGAGGTGAATATAGTCATTAGAAAAAAGTAGTGGATCAAAAAAATATTTTAAAAAATGCACTATGTGGGCATATACATAACCCGATTAAAATATAATACAATAACATCTCCTTTTTGCAACATCTGTAAACAAATTATGCACAAATATGAAAGAAACTTGTTTTGGCATCTAGGCCCTTCTTTTTGGTTGCATGACCTTTTGGATTTGAAATGAATGGCAATAAAGTCAATAGATTAAATTTAAAACTACAAACCAAATATTATATAAATTAATATTATACAGCTATGGTTTAGCATTTCATTATCTCTCACATATTACATGAACCAAAAATCTCAAATAGAATTCGAAAACATGGTATCTAAATGGATGGTGCACTTAAGAGTTAAAAGTTCATGAAATTAAGCATTTTGGACTAACATACGGGTGAAGGTGTAAATCAATTAGGCTCTAAAAATTTAATAAGATCAAGCCCCTAATACAAGGATTTTCTTTTATTTTTATAAAATTAGATTTTTTTTCCTTTTTTTAGGTTTCTTTACTTTACTATTTTAATTTATAATATTGAATCATTCATTTAAGATTTTATATTATAGTAATTGGTATAGATATATTCTATCTTTTTAGAAACTGAAAACTTTGTTTTGACATTTCCCATGTCATTTCTAATTATCCCAAATCATTTTAAAACAATAATTTTGAATTATTTCTTAAAAATAATAATATTTCTTAATTACATATTGGATTAGCTCGTGGTATCTGAATTCTTTTATGATGGGAAACGCAAAAAGTTTCTAATGTGCACTCAAATAATGTAGTGCAATAATATGCAGCCTAGGGCAATTCTAGTAATTTAAATTTATATGTTTAGATTTATAGTTTTATCTATTTATTTAGTTTTAAATCCAAAACCATTTAAGCTTTTTGTAGTATCTAATAGCATGTTTGGTACGCGAGAAAGTAAGGGAAAGGAATCGAATTTCATTCCTTTCCCGCGTTTGATATGGAAAATAGAAAGGAATGACTGATTAGTAAGGGAATCAGATACTCCTATATGGGGTGATCTTGATTACTCTCATCTACCAGGTTTACAAGTATTACCCTATGTAGATGAATCAAGTTGACAATCTTGACTTCCATCATCAATGTCTCTCTCTTCTCTTTCTCCCTCTCTCTCTCCCCACCCCGTCGCCCCCCCTCCCACTTTTCGTCGCTTGCCTTCTCCCCTCCCCGCCCCCCTCTCCCTCGTCTGCGACCCCCTCCCCCCCTCACCTTTGCAAGCTCCCTACCACGCAATTTGCCGCCGCCTAGCCCCTCGCCGCTGCTGCTGCACCAGCCCGCTACCGCCGCCCAACCTGCCCAATGCAACGCAACGCATGAAATGTATTTTTAGTTAATAAAGGATATTTCAGTAATTGCCTGATTATATTATCTTACTTGTTTTTGCATATTAAATGCAGTGAAGTTAATAAACAAATCTATTTCTTTCTTATGTTAATTCCATTCCTTCAATGATTCTATTTCCTCTAATTTTATTACCGCATACCAAACGAACCCTAAGTCATTGTTTTCTAATTCGCTTGAAATAAATATTAATTCATTTTAAAAGCTATAGTCTGAGCTATTTGACTTACGTTACTGGAGTATTACACCAGACATCATGTATTTGTAACTAAAACTTAAAATTCACACAATAGTTTTTCTATTTATGTATTTTAAACTTTTATTTTTGAAGTATTTATGCATGTTGCTTGTATTTTTTTGTTTACTATAATGTAGTCTTTAATGATGGTTGCAGCTTAATGTTTCTATCTTAGTATAATTGTAGTGTTTTATGCCACAATGATTGAAAAGTTCATTTTCATTGATGCAAAAGTATTATCTATGGTTACTGGGATAATTTCTAAACTACCTCAAATATTTTTAATAGTTTGGTATAAAAATATTACTATGCTATATTTGTGTATGAATATAGCAACGGAGTCCATCTCTCCAAAGAATTATATAATATATATAATTAAATATATTTTATAGTAAAAAGAAAAAAAACATTAATAACAATGCTTTTATATATATATATATATATATATATATATATATATATATATATATATATATATATATATGAAAACAAAGAGTTAGTGCGTGTGTTAAACATGTGATACTTCAATAAGTTTATTAAAATAGATGCAATGCGATTCACATTTTACACGGAAAAAACACTAATTCACCACTATATTAAAGAATATTATTATTAAGTCATTTCTTTTAAAATAAATAATCAAAATAGTTAAATTCGAACCGGTCATCTTCCATGCTAATTTAAATTAGTCCAATGTCCACCTTACGTGTCCTCTCAAAAACCAGATTTGATTAAATTTCTATTTTTAAAATATATTATAAATAATAAAATTTCAAGTGACGTGACCTAACCAGTTTCTATAAAATTAATTTATACGTGATTACAGAAACATAATTAGAAGTGGATATCTATAAATAAAACTATAATTTAAAATTATAATTTTTTAATGTGTAAAATACTATTAAAGTAGTAAAAAAATAATATTTTCTATCTAAAATATTTTCAGATATTTATGTTCAAATATTATGTTAATATAATATTAACATAACGCATTCGAATATTCAAAATTCATAACTTGATATTATATATATTAGCCTAGTTGTATAAATAATTGAGTCATATTTTAAGTATAATTTCCAATAAATAATAATAATAATAATAATATACTGAATTGGATTGATAAATAAAAAATTAAAAACAAATAAGTATTTTGATGGGCAAGAAAAAAATAAATTGTCCAGTGATTGCCATAAAGCGATGGCTCACTTTCTCCTTTATTTGGCGTGGGCCAGTGAGCCTTATCATATTCGAGGGATGTAAGTCACAGGAAAGCATGGATTGTCACTCAATCCAGAAAGAGAATTCCACGATATATTATAGCTCTTGGGGGTGACTCCGTGTTATTTTTGGTATTCTGTTTTTTTAAAATATTTTTTAGTATAGTTAAAAATAGGGTATTGTTTGGGTATTATTTTCAATAAAACTGTTTTTTTTCTTCTCATCGTGCAAAGAGTGATGCGCAACGGGGTAGTGAGGGTGTGAAAACATCAAAAATCTATTTTCTGTTTTATATATTTAAAACAAACTTATTTTTAATCATTAAAATTAAAAGCATACACCAAATAAAAAATAATTTTTATATAGCATACACCAAATAAAAAAATAAATTTTATATTACAAAATAAAAATTATTTGTAAATACACTTAGAGCATTAATAACATATTTTTTATAGAAGTCTATTTCTCTTTATTTAGGAAAAAAATTTAAAAAGTTACAAAATTATTTTCATATCAGAAGTCCTATATTTAATTTTTTATATAAGACTTATATAATATTTCTCAATATATAATAAAATACTGTTCACTCCCTATAATTATTAAATTATATATTAAAAAATTACTCTATCTCTCTTCTTCACGTTTCGTTTATCATAACTTTTATTTTTATTTTATATTAATTTATTATTAGATAAAAATAATATAAACTATCATTTAAATTATATAAATAATAATTAAAAGAATCTATTACGATATGTATTTATATATGAAAGTAAAAAAAATAATTTAAATATATAAAGATAGAAAAAGTAATTAGATATCCGCTGCAACCGCCTTTGTGTACATGCTCCTATCGTCCTTAAGAAGACTCAAACTCGGTGCTCACTAACCCTTTGCTTGGTAAAGGGTAAAAAAATTGTTGAAGAATTTTAGGTGGAAAAAGGATAGAAAAAATGGGTGAAAAGAAAATTGGTAGAAATAATAGTTGTTTTGTTGAGGTGAAAAAGAGATAAAAAAATGTATTTTTTATAATGTAAATAGAATTAGGAAAAAATTATATAATATAAAATACCAATTAGACCAAATAGTGAGATTGTTGACGGTTAAAAAACATATGACCAGTTATAAAAATACACCTCTACTATTACTTTTATATAGTATTTTACGTTATTTTGCAATGAAAAATAATGCACATGCTACGATGCATGTTTTGCATTACCTAATATAATTTTCATGACATTTCTATCTTTACCAATCAAACGAAAAAAAAAAACAACTGACTTTTCATACCTCACGTAAAAATCCAACCAAAGCAACCAAGAAGGGATAAAAGTCATGGGCCCCATGGCTTCCAATTTGACAGCTTATTTGATGTGTGGGACAAATAATAATTTGTTTAGAGATAATATTGGTCGTAGGGTCAATTTTCCACGTTAGGAAGAAAGAGAAAGTGATTCATGGGGGGGACAAAATTTGGAGTATGAATTTGCTGGTCATGAAAATTAGCATCAGCTTAATTTAGAAATTAATCGTTAAATTGAATATTTATATAGTATCTATTATGCCTGTAAAATTTTACGGTAATTTAATAGTTATTTTGCACACAAATTGAATTCAAAAAAATTTAAATTAAAATAAGTTAAATAAGTTAAATTTAATTTATTTTAATTTAGTTTTTTTCTAATCCAATTTGTACACAAATTAACCGTCATATCATTGTACAATTTTACATGATGTATATTATATGAATATTTAATTTAACATTTAATTTATAAAATAAATATCAAATTAGTATCAAAATTACTCAGATTTCTACGGTGTTAAGCTAAGTATGCTTTCCAGCAAATTCGAGCTCAACCTTTTTGCCTTCGCCTCAATGACAGGCATAAACAAAACATTATTATATTATAATTAATTTAATTGATAAATTTCAAAATATTATAATAATTAAATTAATCAAATTAGACTAATTTTAATTAAATTGAATTAATTTTATAAATTAAAAATTGAGAGTAATTCAAGCCAAATATCAGCTTAGGATCATCCCTTAAAATATTTTGTATATAAAAAATGACATATAAGATGGGTTAATATATATGTATATACATAAATATATTCCTCTTTAACATATTGTTTTTAGGCAATTTTTTTAAATATATATTTAATTTCATTCCTTATTAAATGTATTAAAGTCTTTTTTTCATATATTTAAATTTTATTTTAAATTATAAACTAATTATATAGTGAGAAAATTAATAAAAATTAGACTAATTTTATTTAAATGGATTTTTTTTATAAATTTAAATTTGAAGGAAATTTAAAGTAAATAAAATTTAAATTTAAGATTATTTTTACAATTTGTATATAGAGAGATATAATTGAAACCACGAGTCAAGTCCACTATCAACATTACGTGTCGTCTTAAAAACTAGAGTTGATTAAGTTTCTATTTTTTAAATAACCAAACTTAAGGTGATGTTAATCAAGTAGGTAAGCTTTCAATATTCTAATATAATAATAATAATCAAACTCAATGACTCTCATATATAATAACAATATCCGCCGCCTTCCACTTGATTTCCTTCTAGCTTCTAGATTCATCACCTGTAAAGCCAATTTTCTAACGCCAGCAATTCTTCCAGTGGGACTTCACAACCACACCCAATGACCCAAACCAAAAAGTAAAAATTGGCCGTGATATCATTGAAAAGTTTACTCCACAATCATAAAATTACATAAAAGAAATTAAAGACAACTGGAAATTACGTGTCTATAAGAAAAATTATAGTTCCAAACAACGGTCATCCATTGTAACGGTCATCCATTATAGTTCCCAAGGTATTTATGCCAGAGGGAGTTCGCATTGAAGCATTTACCTGATGATCCATTGTTCCAACTGGTAATCATCCATTACTTCAAATTTATAGTTGATTATTGTGCCATTTTACTGTTATTTGTTTCATATTGTGTGACTTGCTTGGCATTATGCTTTTACTATATTATTATTTGATGGCATAATTAAGTTATTTTCTTCGAAACTTTATGGCTATTCGGCTATTCCCCTCCTTTACTCTCAACGGTCATTTATTATAACAATTGGAGTCTAATAAAATAAACCCAGCAATAATAATAATAATAATAATAATAATAATAATAATAATAATAATGAGGGCTCTGTTTGATTTACGTGATTCCAAACTTAATTTTGTTTTAAAAATAGAATATGGTAGATAAGGTAGATAAAGTGTATTTGATAGATATATTTTGTTGAGATAATATTTCGAGCATCTCGTTGATAATTTTAGTAGTTATTTTACTCTATGAGCATCGGATGAGCATTCTGAGTATTTGACTAATGTTTTGATTATCATCCTAAGAAGACTTATAAGAAGACTTATTATAATCTTGGAATCACAATCCGAAAATTTAACTACTCTAAATTTCTAACACCTCCAAGCTTTAGCAATCCGTTTGAGGAACTCTGAAATTCATCCCTGAGATTATGGAAAAAAAAAGACTTAGCATATTCTATTTAACTCCAACTATTGCTTACACTTATATCACGCGTAGCTTGCACACTATTTGCTATTGTTGAAACAATTATAATATTATAGACTCCTTGTGACTAATAAGTATATTCTAATTAAATATTATAAATTAAGATATTTTTATGATATATATAATGAATCATAACGACTTGACCATCACGATCCAATTATTACAATTTAATTACAAATATCTTGATAGATTCAACGTATAGTGCATATATAAAGCTTTTGAATCACTAAGTCATGACATGGGTCAAGTGGGAGATTGTTAGATAATTTGTATGCATTTAAATAATCCTAAACCGATGCATGTAATTAAAGGAAATATACGCAATTAATGGATCTCGAGTAATTCTAAATAAATAAAGGTCTAGTATGATTATTGGATTTAATATAAATTGAAAACAATATAATTATATATATACATATATTTCTTTCATTTTGGCTTCAATTAAGGTAAACACATAAGGTTTGTGATGGTTGTTCTTCTCCATCAAAGATGGCATAAAAGATAAGTAAAACAGTAATAAAAATAAATCAAATAATTGCATTCATGGATAAAAGTACTTAATTATGTTTTTCTTTTTTTAGAAAAATTCATGAATTTACCATTTTTTTTTTGAATTTTAAAAATACACATAAATTATCATGAATTTTAAAAATATGGCTTTTATATCTTTATTTAATTCACATTAACTCTATGGTTTTATATTATAATAAATAAATAAAATTTCTAACTCTTTTGTTATATCATGAAGGAAACTTTATCTCATACACTTAACTTTATTTTATATGTTTATAAAATATATAAGAGCAACTTCAACAAGTAGAATTTTATAAGAATAAAAAGTCAAATTAAAAAAATGAGCCCCAATAAGCTATTCATTTGACCTTCTATATTTACATGCTGCTACAGTAATTCTTCATGAATAAAGAATTACCGTTTATTATTTACGTAATATTATATTTTTTTATTAGTTCTCCCTCTTCTCCCTTCTCTCTCACGTGGATTTTGGTACATGCCGCCACCTCTTCCCGCATCTCTCTATCCCCCACACCCCCACCCACCACCGCCCCATGGCGTTGCTGCGAGGCGGGCCGGGCCTGACTCAGGTGAGCAATTTTGAGAAGTCTTGGTAGGAGATCTTGCCGTCTCTGTCCCTCTTTTCTTGTTCTCCGTCACTCGCCCTCTCTCCCATCCCCTGCATCTCCCATCTTCTATGCCAAGATACAAAAATTAAAAGACAAAAAAAAAAAGTCCTCTGGCCACTCCATAGAAAAAGGATAAATTTGGTATGCTGTATTTGATTTAATTTGTGCAAAGGAATAAATCAAGGATGGTGGGGAAGAGGTGGCTGGCGACGAAGGCGGAGACGGGCGTAGATATAGAGTGATAATTGAGACTTTTTTAAAAATTAAATTAAAATAATTAAATATTAAAAACCAATAAATGAAGAGTAGCTTAGAGTTATATGTATAAAATGACTTTTTACGCTTTAAAAATTCTACGCATGCAAAGAAAAGATAGAAAATAGTATTGAAGATGCTTTAAATCCAACATCATTTTTTTAATGAGCTAATGAGTACACTAAACCCAATATATATTAACAAGTAATATTAATTAATATCGTCCTATAGTAAAAATATTTATGCTTGATTATTGTTCAAGCTAAGTTTGATTAGTATCATATTTATTAATTGACTAATGGTTGGATTAGGCCAGATATTTATTAATGGGTTAAAGTTATTGTACAACCTATTGTTGGAGTTGAACTTCAAATTAATTTGGGTTGATTATCTCAAATTGTGTTCAATTATGGGTGGTTAAAAAAAACTAGACACAATATTAGTACATGATAGTTTTAAAATCATTATGTAATTTAATAATAAAGACAAGTTTGATTTAAGTTCGGTTTTTAGCTATTTAGCCTTGTTTTGTACAGGAGTTATGAAAGCAATTGTGTGTTTTTAAATTCTAAAAGGGCGAATCTCATAATGATTTAATATGATTAAATTTAATTTTTTTTAAAAACATGTGAATTTTGTAATAATTTTTTAAAATTTTTTCTAATCATTTTTTATTTTCGATGTAAACTCAATTTTGAATAGATTCAATTTTTTATTTTATTTTAAATTTTCTTCTATTTTATTATAGGAGGCAATCATTTTATTTTTACAGAATTTTTATGAAATTAAAATTTAAAAAGAATACTTTTTTAAAACATATTTTTTCTTCTATCAAACAAAAAATATTTTAAAATTTTAAAATTCATACGAACTCAAATAATATAAAAAATAAAATATGAACCAGACTTCTTAATATTTTATTTATGAATTATTTAATGGGTAAACTGAACACGGCCTAGTGCTTGTGCCAAGCTTTGAGCTTGAGTTGAACCTATTTCAAACTAAGTTCAATGATGGAACACTTTTAAAAGGCTGAATTCAAAGTTTATTAATTCATGGGCTCATAATACTTATTACTTGGGAAAAAAAATAAAAAGTATACTTTTAAATTTTTTTAAAAAACCTAATATAATAAGGTTAACATTATTATTATAACCATAAAAGAACTAAACGCAGCATAAGAAATGTGCTATTTTAAGTAGTATGTATAAATATAAATGACTAAAAATATTAATATAAAAATAAATATAAATATTCCAAATACAAAAATAATAATGAATACAAGATAATATTTTTTAAATACAAATATGATTAGAAAACCAGATATTATTTTGAAGTCAATCCCAACATTCAATAAACTCTATTAGCCGAGGAGTTTTCTAATTAATTAAAGAGAAAATAGTGAGAAAAAAACAAAACAAAAACCAAGGTGGAATCAAGACGCCAGTGACAATTGAAATGATTGAGGAAGCTTTGTTATTCCCAACGTGTTGTTAGCGTATTGTATATGAATACAGCAAATGGTTGACATAAAAGGTGTGAAAATTGTGGTGCGGATTTGAATGACGATTATATATATGGGCCATATCATATGACACGTTGGTCAGAACTTAAATGATGGAAGAAGAACTCAACGACCCAATATGTCGTTTTCTGGACTCTACTGCCCCCTTCCTGCTCGACTGTGGAACTGGTGGTTGGGTCTCCAATTAAACAATCCCACGAAGGGTAGATAGGATGGCTGCTCTTTCACCCCACTATTTTAAAATCCGCTCCTTTTTCTCACCCCCACTCCAGAAACACACACACGCACACGCACGCTCTCTCTTTCTCTTGGAACGCGCATTTTGATTTTGAATTTTCGGTATGGTATTGAGAAACAAAGATGGGTTGGAGAGGAGGGCCTTAAGCAAGGGAGCGTGGACGGCGGAGGAGGACCGGAGACTAGCCGAGTACATTGAGATACATGGGGCTAAGAAGTGGAAAACAGTGGCCACCAAAGCAGGTTATAGTTCTGCTTTTGACCTTAAGTTTCCTGAAACTATTGTAAACCGCTTCCAATTGCTTTTGAGATTAATATGCGTGCAACTTTTATTTCATTTCTTTACTACTTTATGTTCTTGCAGGTCTGAATCGGTGTGGGAAGAGTTGCAGGCTGAGGTGGTTAAACTACCTGAGACCAAACATCAAGAGAGGCAACATTTCTGATGAAGAGGAGGACTTGATTCTTAGGCTTCACAAGCTGCTGGGCAACAGGTCATGCTCAAATTAAATGACGACTTTTTAGTGTTATTTCTTTTAATAATATTTACCTTTCTGAAGCCAAAATCAAAAAATCAACTTTTTTTTTTTGGCCAGAGAGATGAAAATGTTTACTTGATCTCGACACTGTCAATTTTTTTTTTTTTTTATTTTGGTGTTGTAGATGGTCTTTGATAGCAGGCAGGCTTCCAGGGAGAACAGATAACGAGATTAAAAACTATTGGAACTCCTATTTGAGTAGGAAAGTAAATCACAAGAAGCGGAGGATCCAAGCTTCCATGGAGCAGCAAGTGGGGGAGCAGCAGTGTATGCTCCGGGAGGCAGTTGTGGTCAATGAAGAAGGTGTGAACCAAAATGAAACCTCGGATCTCACTTTCGACATGAACGAGTTCTTCGATTTCCCGACCGAAGATTCCTGCGGGTTGGAGTGGGTAACCGAATTTCTTGATCTGGATGCTGATAATTTGTGAAAGGAAGACGACTCTCTCTCTCTCTCTCTGTCTCCCTCTCCCTCTCCCTCTCCCTCTTCACCTCCTAGAAGCCCAGAAATGGTCCATGCCAAGAAAAGGAATCTTCCCCAGTCTTTTTAAAAAACGTGTTTCCATCCCAGTCTTTTTATTATTATTCTAGGTAGTAGGCACCCCACCTTCTTGCATATCATGAATAATAATAATAAGCGCCGGGCATGATCAACTGGCAAAACAGATATCAGTGTTGGGTTCTTTAGGAGGAGATGTGTTAGAATGCCGTACACTCTGTATCACCATGTGACTTCCAGGTCTGATGGGACCTGTCACTCTGCAGTGACCTTTTGAATAATAATAAAAATAGTGATAGTACTTACAGCTCTTTTGTGTTTTGGACCGACGTAAAATAAGTTTTTTTTTTTTTCATTTGACGCACTCATTAGCATTCGACTACTAATCTGATTAGAGCATTAGGTATAGTCTCTTCAAATTTTTAGTTAAATTTACTTATATGAAACAATAAAGCTATAAATCATATTCGAGATTTCATCAAATACAAACTTTATTAAAATTAAACATCGAGATCCCAACTATTTAAATTTGGTTAAATTTAAATAGAGTGTCTCGATGTTTGGGTTTTAATAAAGTTTGTATTGAAAAACACGGATCTCAAGTATAATTTGTGGTTCATATTCAACATGTCGACAAATTTAGCTAAAAATTTGAACCTTGACCCGATACTCTTAACACATCCAATAAATTTTTTTATTCATTCACTCACCCAACCCTGTAAAATTACTAAAATATATTTTTAAAAAATAACAAAAAAAACATATTCGAATACAAATATTTAAATATTAATATAATATTCAAAAAATAATATTCGAACATAATTAAAAAATTTAAATATTATATTTATATTTAAATAATAATTAATATTGATTAAGTACAGGTGTAAGACATATGAAAATCCCTTTTATTGTATGATTTCACACTCATCTTAAATTTATTTAGTGAGGGGGGGCAGCACAAATTGAATGACATTTTCTTATTGGTCTTCATGCAACACTATCAATTATATATATATATATATATATATATATATATATATATATATATATATATATATATATATACTTAGAGCAACTCTAAACACCAGAATCATTGGAGGAGCACTACTAGAAGAAGCATTACCGAGCTATTAAAAAAACGTATCCTAAAAAGAAAAAGAAAGTTCGACTCAGATCTTGCGTTGGTTGCGTGAATTTCTTTGTACATAAAAAAAAGAAAAAATAAGCATTTGGGACTCGAAGCCGTAGAACTGTAGAGTCCCTAGAGCACTCATGTCATTTAACGAACTTAAAGTACCGCTAGACTCGTAGATTCAAGAGTTATAGAGTCGAAACCTTAAAACACCGTTAAGAAAACACGACTCACAAACTCATAGAAAGTCAAATAGCAAAAATAAGTTTCAATAAACTCTTCATTCCACATACTATTTTATCATTTTTTATCTTTCTCTCCTCTCTCTTCGTCCAAATGAAAGTTTATTATATTATAAATATAATAAAAATTATTATTTTAATAAGAATAAAGTTAAAATGAATAGTATTGTTAGAGTTAGAAAAAAAAACACTCTTCACAAACAAAGAATTCTCCACATATGAAAATAAAATACATATTATTATTGGAGATGATCTTACTCATCAATCTTATAAACACATCCACCTGCCTACATGAAATAACCAAAATATCCTTTTAAAAAAGAATCGTTTTTATTTAAATATTAATATTAAAATATAAATCAAATATTCGAATACACCTACTTTCCTACATGAAATGACTATAATATCCATTAAAATAAATTTATTTTTATTTTAATATTAATATTAGAACATAAATTAAATATTTGAATATCATTTTTTGATTTTTTAAATATTATATTTATATTTTAAAAACATTATTCATTCACACTAGTTTGATTTTTTTATAATCATTTATTCGAAAATAATTATTTCAAATATTATTTTTAAAACATTAAATTTAAATATTTAATTTATGTATAATATTAATATTAGAATTAAAAAATTATTCTATTTGAACGATTCTTTTTCAAAAGAATATTTTAATTATTGCAGGATGTGTTTATAGGATGAATAGTATTGATGAGTATATATATATGACAGCGTCGCCCGAGACCAATAAGAGAATGACATTTAATTTGCGCCGCCCTCTCACCCTAACTAAATTTAAGATGAGTGTGAAACGGCAGAAGGGGTCTCCACCTGTCTCACACGTTATTTTTAAAATTATTATTAATTTTACCTCTAATCTTTCGTAAATTGTAATGTTCGTTCGAACGCGACTCTATTTGTGGAGTTATAGTATTGTATTCTGACTTCTAACAATCGACCGCGTGGCCTAATGGATAAGGCGCTCGCCTCCGGAGCGGGAGATTGTGGGTTCGAGTCCCATCGCGGTCGTTACTGTAATTGAAGGTTTATTTTTGACGTAATCGATCATAGTAACGGATAAATAAGTTGGGAAATCAGTAAATATGGGAGGGACTTATAAAATGAAAAATGGATACAGGAACGACCGCGACGGGATTCGAACCCAAAACCTCCCGCGATCATAGTAACGGATAAATAAGTTCGGAAATCAGTAAATATGGAATGGACTTATAAAATAAAAAATGGATACATACGTAAAGAAACGACCGCGATGGGACTCGAACCCACAATCTCCCGCTCCGGAGGCGAGCGCCTTATCCATTAGGCCACGCGGTCAGCTGCTAGTAATGAGAATATAATTCTATAAATCCACAAATTGAGTCGCGTGCGAACCTTTTGATTTACGAAAGACTAGAGGTAAACTTAATAATAATTTTAAAAATAACGTGTGAGACAGGTGGAGACCCCTTCTGCCGTTTCACACTCATCTTAAATTTAGTTAGGGTGGGAGGGTGGCGCAAATTAAATGTCATTTTCTTATTGGTCTGGGCGACGCTGTCACACACACACACATATATATATAATAAAAATGTTATTTACAACCAGGTGTTGCATCTACTTTGCGTAATTGGTGGCGTGATAATTGTCATGTCAACAAAAATACTTAAAACTTAATGCGCACAATGTACCAGGTATGAGATAGAGAGAAAAAGCGCAGGGGAGGAAGGGAGGAGTCTCGAGCCGTGAATCATACGGAAGAAGCAAAAATATGGCATAAATCTGGTTTTGAAGGATATAGAAAGCTTTTTTTTTTTGGAAATCCAAGGCCGTATACCTCTCGTCGATATCTACAAATTTAAAAAATGGGCATAAATCGGACCATCATACGCAAAGTTATGATCATTTGAAGTTTTCGTCGAAATTACGATTGACGAAACCCGAAACCCGTAGATTTAGCCTTAGGATAGATGATCGATGTCTGCTCAAGCCTAGCCTCAAGCAAATCTGCTCGAGCCCCGGCTTGAGGCGTACTCAAGCCTCGCCTCGAGCGAGAGGTTCGAGTAGGCTCCAAGCGAAAATGCTCCAATTCATGCTCAAATCTTTGCTCGAGGCGAGACTCGAGCATACCTCGAGTAGGAGCTCGAGCGATGATTTAGAAACGCGCCGAATCGTGGACAAAAATGCTGAGGTGCCTTAATCCACATCAATCGGGGGAAAGATGTCACAACACTAATTGTATCTAGCACTAATCTATATATAAACACTTACTCATCAATCCTATAAACACATTCAAACATGAAATAATTAAAATATTCTTTTCAAATTAAAAGTTACAATTATTTATTCAGAAATAATTTAATACTAAATAGTAATACTTGCTAATAATTTAACTAGTAAATTAATTTATCAATTAAATCAGCTATACATTATTATTATTATAAAAAGTATTGCATTAAACTTAAACCGTCTTTGTTTTATTTGACTTTCAATTTTTTTTGAGATGGTGCGGGGAGAATGAGATAGTTGTATTAATTTTTTTTTAATTTTTTAATTCAAATTATTTTTAAAATGTTAAATAATATTATGAATACAAAACATTGTTGTCTTCATATTTGATGACAAGCATATAATTTAAAATTGTTACTTTAATAGTTGAAACCCATAATGTTATTTATAATAATATATATTAAATTATTTTTTAGAATCTTGACTATTATTGTATTGATGACATTATCCCAGAAAAATCTATCGTGACAAATTGAACTGAGAGACACTTTTTGATGTTGGTGATTGTCAGAAAAGGGTTTAAATGCATTAACACGTGACACTTGAATTGAGCATATTATTATTATTAGAAAAATACTATTTGCAATAGCGGATGTGTTATTACCAGGCAACCGATTGATGTGATAATTGTTATGTCAAGAAAAAATAATTAAAACTTAACGTACAACGCACCAAATCTGAGATAGAGAGAAAAGGAGCAGGAAAGGGAGGGAGGAGCCTCGAGTCGTGGATCTGGACGAGAAGAAGTAGAAATATAGCATAAAATCAGATTTTGAAGGCAATAGAGGGCTTTTTTTGGAAATCGAAAGCGAAAAATCTCATATAAGAATTTTGACGGCGTAGCTCTTGTCGATGCCTACAAATTAAAATAAATGGGCCTAAATCAAACCATTGTATGCAAAGTTATAGCCGTTTGAAGTTTTTGTCGAAAATTATAGTCGACGGAACCCAAAAACTCATAAATTTGAGCGCGAGAGAGATAATTGATGCCTGGTTGAGGTCACATTCTCGTCCACTGATAATTTGATTTACAAAATAAATTTTAAAATATCATCTATAATTCACATGACACATCAGCATTCAACACTCCCGATTAATTTATCCTGCAAAAAATTTGAATTGTATATAAATATATTTAAAATTGTCTATAATTTTCTCAGCGGTGGGCTTGGACCACGTTGGAGGCCACTCTTTTTCATTAATTGTAAATTTTACTTTAGATTAGGTAAATAATTTAATAAAAAAAATTAATATTAGAATCAGGCCCACAAATTTTATGAAAATTATGAGTTACCTGCGGGTGTGTAAAATAATAAAATTCAAAGCAAATATAACTAGATTTAAATTTATATTTGAAATTTTAATTAAACGGATAAAAATTTTTAAGTTTTTTTAAATTAATGAAACAAAATTACCATTTTTAATTAATTTTCGCGTTTACAGATTAATTTCAAAAACCAAATTAGAAAAACAAAACCTTAACAAAAGAAACAATAAAAATAATCAGCTTAATCCAATTTAATTATAAGGCCCAAGTTCAAAGTAAGGAGCCCAGTTGCCATATCAAATTCGTGTTCCATTAATTTGGTAGGCCAGCCCTTTACTCTCGCCAACTTCGGTAATGCATTAAGAAATACAAAAATGTACAAAAATATTAACGCAGGTTCGTTTTGATTATTTTTATTTTTATTTTTAAAATATGCTAGTTATTTTTGATCATATAAAATTAAAAGCTTTAAAAATTGAAAGGTTGTTTTTACTTTTTAGGTTAAAAAATAAAATTAATTTTTTATTATTTTTAGTTTTATGTATTTAAAAATAAATATCACATTTTGAAAATAAAAACATAAAATAGAATAAATAAACATGCTTTTACCCTCTCTAGCATTGATAAATGCATCCTCGCAATTGATGTACATCCATACATGAGATTAAAATTTTAAAAATTAATGGCAAAGTTAAAAAAATAAAAAATGAAAAAAAATCATGAAAACCATTGCTATAAGTCATCCACAATTAGATCCTAAAACATGAGAAGACTAATTCAATTAAACAACTAAACCTCAATAGGGATTTATTAAAAGAGTAGTGATAACCCACTAAAACATTTAACCCGACAATTCATCCCTTAAACCAAATGCTACAAGCAAATATCTATATTCATTTTGGAACAAGCTCTCAAAATCCTTTGTACGTTTAAAAAAACATCAACTCGAGTGGTTTAGCCATCACATCAGCCAGTTGTTCTTTTGTCCCACTGTCTACCACCTCCATTGTGCCATCATTTGTGATCTCTCAAAGAAAATGAAAAGGTACATTTATGTGCTTACTACAACCATGCATTACTAGATTTTTTTTAAAGTTTAATTGTTAGACTACTGTCGCAACGAATAATAGTTAACTTACTTTGATTCTAACTTGGCTTTCCCAATAACTTTTTTAACCATACATGCACATAAAGATGTAATAAACTCTGCCTCTTCTCTTGATAGAATTTCCACTAGTTATTTTCTTGATGACCAGCTAACTCAATAAAAACACAGCTTGAAGTATTCTTTCCATCCTTTAAATTTCTAACATAATTACTATCAGTGAACGCTACAAACCAAGCTATGTGGTTATATAGTGCCTTTTTTACTTGTAAACCTTCTATGTAGTACTATTTTTCACAAACCATGAGATTGTTCCACAAAAAACACGTCATTTAACTCACAATGCATATTTCACGTTTAATTGATATATAATTTATTTTTAAAAATTACAAGTGCTGTCATCAATCGAAGAATTTTACAAGTTCTTATAGACCTTCCAAGAAGGTGTAAACTCTATCTTCTTGAATGATCTCATTATATTTCTTGATATCCACAACACAATCCAATGGATTTGGCCTTCCAAAATCAATTTCTCTTTATAACCCCTGAAGAGTCGTAAAGTATTGTTTAATCGTTTCTCCCCCTTGTTTTATCTTGGTTACCTTTATTTTGATATTATAGACCTGTAAAGTCACAACCGCAACCTTAGCTATGGAAAATCAGATATAATTACTAATTAAGGTAAGATCCATAGAGTTAACCAATCATCGTTTCACAAATGAGTTTTTTGTTCTTCATTTTTTGAAACTTGGGTATGTTTCTCAATATCCCTACTAATGTATCCTAATTTGTCTTTTCATGAGATATACATCTACACAACTTAGGACCATAGGCCATAGTTGTTATCATTTAGTTTAATAACGATTGTTTCTGTTTCAAGGTCTAGACTCAATGCTCCTGGAGTTCTAGTTCAACATTTGAGTTATATCTACAAGGATCGATCCTTCCTCTTGAAATCCTCCACTCAAGGTCATAGTTTTTGAGGTAACCGAGTCTTCTATTCTTTTAATTTTGGTTTCCTTTCATGGAGTCCCTAAACTTGGCTCCAATACCATGTAAATCAAGAGAAATAGGACTACAAAATAATAATACTTACTCTTTATTTATTTATTTATTTATTTATTATTTTTATCTTTCTTATCTCCCTCTTTCCTAGAATCAAAGTCATGCTAGCTAGAAATAACATTCCTCACACACATTTTATCAAATAGTTGGTGGGTACAACTTGAATCATGACAATCGTGAAGAAGGTTAGAGGGTGACTATAAATTTGGACAAAGACAAGGTTGGCATAGCCCATTTTACTGTAAGAGCCAAGAGGAGCAAAGAGTGAGGATTTTGGTGGTGAAAGTGTGGTTATGGGAGAGGTACAATTTTAGAGGAGGTCAAGAGCTTCATAGAGACCTCCGTTACAAGGTTGGGAGTGCACGACAAAACACGAATATTTTTTAATAAATATTTTTAATTGAAAAAATATTCGTCATAGTATCAGCCATGTGATATAATTTAAAAAAAACATCACACAACCGAGATTACACCACATCAATTCAATGCAAATCCATATGTGATTCTTCCAACTAAATATCAATTGTTTTGTTTTATACAAATATGACTTATTAGGGGGGTAGTTTTCTTATTTTTATTAAATATGTTAGCAAGTTGTCAAAAAATTGATGGTGGGTGTTTAACATTTACGTATTTTCAGATTTAGTCCCTGTATTTTAAAGTTAATAGAATTTGTCCTAAAGTTTGCCTAAAACTAATATTCATTGCAATTATAATTAAATGTGTTTAAAGGCCGAGAGAGATCTGTCTTAAACTTTGACAAGTTATTTTTTAAAATGCAACTATAATTAAGGTCTCTTTTGACTTGAATGCAGATCAATAGCTCATTCATTTCAAACATAACCCCAACCCCATCATAAGCGAGTTAGACCATCTCCAACCGAGACGCTTAAACTTTGTATATAACGTAAAATGTATAAAATAAAGCTTCAGTGGTGTGCTATCTTCTTCCATTATCACACAAAACTTTAGTGTAATCCACACAGCTGCATTAAATATGATGCAACACTATTGTTGTGCTATCACGCCATGCACGCCATCCCTCCTGCCTCAAGTCCGCTGGAAAAAGAAACGGGAAACTCACACACCACCACCTCTGACGACTAGGTTGGGACAACTAGAACCACCAACTAGACCTAGACGTTAGCGACCGGATGATTGGACGATAGAGATTTGATCCGGACTGGAGCCAGGTGATTTGGATTTGAATGACCGGCCTTGGATGATTGGAAGATGGACACCGACCGGGATGATTGGACAACGGGCGCTGGCTTGGATGATTGGATGATGGACGCCAGCTTGAATGATTAGACAATCTGGATCTATTGTAGGATTGATCAAAGAAACAGGCCAGTCTTCAAAGCAATTTGTTTTGGCTTTTCTAGCTTTTTCGTTCGCAGTTTTAGTGGGATATTGAGAAAAGTGAATGATAAATACTTAATAAAATAAAAATAATATTAATATGGTACAGAATATTTTCTATGGAGTGAAAGATAACATGATGGGTTGGAAATGAAATTTTAAAAAAAGTATAAAAGTTACTTTATTTTAGCGTAAAAGTCACATTAACATGAAATTGTGGGTTAGAAATGATCTTATACTCGCCCCAAAGAAAAAAGTACACAATTTGATGATTGCTTTCTATCCTTTTTTTTTTTTCGTTTTTATGTAATTTTTGTGGGAAACTTTTATGGAGACACGTACGGCAAGAAGTTGTTGGCCTTGATTGATAAGGGCCACAATGCAATTTGTTCTGTTTTGTTTCCTTGATTGGTGTTCTTTTTTGTATAATTTTTTTTATAATAATGGTAATAGTTTGTGTTTTGCGTACTCATTATTTTTGTTGTAACCATAAAGATCAAGAATAATTGATGTTATTATTATTGCTACCATTATTATGATTGTTATTAGTATTAAGTGTGTTTTTTGGGTGAGGACTTACCGGCCGATACCTTTACCAACAAGACATTTACAAAGCAAGGTAGAGATGGTCCATGTATGTTCCATGGTTGGATTAATTGGGATGTTCTTGGGAAATCAGAGACTGTCCATGTATGTTTCATGGTTGGATAATTGGGATGTTTTTGGAAAATCAGAAATTGTTTGTTTGAGTTTTGATTTATGTATTTTAATTTTGGTATTTTAATTTTTTATCAGAGTTCGTGTAAAATTTCAAATTTTAAAAGTTATTTTATTTGATATGAAAGAAAATATATTTTAAAAAAGATATTTTTTTAAAAATGTGTCCTATAAAAATTAAGTCCCATAAAAATTAAACAAATATAAAACTCATGTCTTTTGAAAATCATCTGAGTCTCTTGTTAAAATAGAGTTTATAATTGATAACATAAAACAGTTAAAATATTTTTTAAAAACAAATATAAAACTCATGCCTTTTGAAAATTCAATTTTAAATTTAATCCTATTAACTTATTATGAGATTAATGCTTTTAAATTTGAGAACATAAAACTAATTTGAAAACCCTATACCAAACAAAGAGGAGTTCCGAATTTGACTTCTAGCAATAGCGTCTTATCCTGTTATATTTACAAGGACAAGAGAGGTGGGATTGGTTATGCCCCAAAGATTAAGGTGTCAGTTGGTTTCAAACAAAAATCGATAGCATTTATTATAAGTTACAAAATTATGTTTGTACGCCATGACTCATTTAAATTGGTGAGTTAATTTATTAGCATTTGAATGAAGATTTGAATTCTAATTTGAATAAGACAAATTTTATGTGTAGTTATATTGTGCAAGTAAATCGGCCAGGAATCCACTCTAACATTTGACTAACTTTAGAGAAAATAAAAATAAAAATTATGTCTATCTAATGACAAAAAGGATACCCCTATATGGTTTATTTATGTTCACACCATATTCTCTATTTTTCGTTTTTTGTGGAAGCAGTTTAAAAGAAAACATTTTTTTTAAACCTTCATTTTAATCATAAATCCAAAACCATGTACAAATATATAGTTTCTTTTTAAAATATTAAATTCAAATTAGGATTCAACCTGCAACTTCAATAAAATTTAAAAATATAAAAAAAAATACATACCAAAGATGCCGTTAAAAATTTTTCGCGTCATGGTTTTTCTTTTTAAAATTTTTAACTATTTTTTTATTTGATTTAGGATGATTTTAGAAATCTAAAAGTAAACTTGTAATAGTTAAACTTAAACAAATGAAAATTATTTCTTTTATTAACCTCACCCCATCACACGGGTGTATCGATCAAAGCGGAATGACTGTGAAATAATTAAAAATATATTTATAAATGAATAAATACATAAAACTTATAATTTTTATTGTGATTTATATACTTTATGAATAAATAAGAATATTTTAATATATAGTTTAATTTTATGTTATATATCTATTTATAATCAATACATGTTAAACAATTTTTTTACAACAAGTAATTTTATATAAAAATATCATTTATTATTTTTAAATAAAATAAAATAAAATATGAAATTTAGAGATAATAACTTTGCAATATATGACCGATTTGGTACGTATTGTCATGTTTTATTTTTATTTTAGAATTTTTAAATTTATTGAATGCTAATTTAAATGGAAGATATTACTGTTGAGTACATATTTTTGATTTCATAACTAAAATAATAATATTTTGAAATGAACAAACCTTAGGACTCAATTGTCCATACTTTTGCTATTAACAACTCGCAAATAAGGAGATGACACATAAGGTGATGCATAAAAAAAGTTCAAATTTGTTGGAAAGCAAGTTCAAATTTTCACCGTGAAAATATGAGTAATTTTGATATTAAATTGATATTTATTTTAGAAATTAATCATTAGATTGAATATTTATATAATATGTATCATACCTATAAATTTTTATAGTGATATAACAGCTAATTTGTGCACAAATTAAATTTAAATAAATTTTAAAAAGTGCTTGAAAGTAATTTTTCCTGCTTGAAAAGTTGGCTTGGAAACTTGTTAACCCATGAAAACTACTTTTTGAGCACGAATTTTTTTCCGCACTACCTTATGTGTCATCTCATCATTCGCAAGCTAAAAATGACCGAACATCAGCCCGACCAGTCTGAAGCGGCACTCCTTTTAAAGACGTGTTTGGTACATACTTTTTTCTTTGGGCTCCGATATTCGATTGGAATTATTCACCTGGATTCATCATCCAGGATTGACGCGCAAGCTAATGTGTTTGTGTATATAAAATTATTAATTGCATTTGTGATAGATGATGTGTTTAAATCGGTTCGATGAATTTTGGTTTAATTTTTTCTTTGTTGATTATTGCATTCGTGGAATATGACATGTTTACTTCGGTTGAAAAAAATAAGACTTCGGTTCGCGAATTTGATTTATAAAATAAAGACTTGATTTGAAAAATAGGACTTGATTCGGAAAATAGGTCTTCAATTTGATACATAGGGGCTACGGTTCGACAATTAGGAGCTTTGGTTTAGGAAATAGGTCTTTAGTTTGACAAATAGGAACTTCGTTTCGAAAAATAAGGATTTCGGTTCGACAAATAGATTTTCGGTTCGGAAAAACCTACTATATCTCGAATCGAATCATCAAACCGAATTAAATCATCTCTTACCTATATGTTTTTGGGTTCTATAAACCGTAGCCATCTCCTGGCGTAATGTAATTTCAGGTGAAATATTCAAATGGCCATATATTTGCATAAGTGGACCATTTCGGGTCCCTTTTTTTTTTTGATTTGTAGCAATCGATGAGAGCTATAGTGTCTAAACCCCATAAGGGGGTTTGCCTCTCTCAAATTGCTAAAAAATGACCTCTTTCACATCTAAATCCTGATTTTTAGCAGCTTATTATATTTTTTTTAACTACATCAACTCTCTGGGATTTGATTTTTAGCGATTATTGCATCTTTTTAGCAGATGTTTAATTCATTGAATAGTACTTTGGTTTTTTGTAATACAATTATTTTTAGAATCGAATCAATTTAAATGTTATTTTGTTTTCATTGTTCGGTCGTTCATTTTTTTTTATGCAACGCGTAATGATTTTTAGCCTGGATGCCTCACCTGGACCGACACGTTGAACCGACACGTAAATTCAATTTTAAATCCAATAAAATCATACGGACAAAAATATTATTCTTTTTTTAATGATTTGCATCCATCTGTTAACATAAAATGTGTTGTCACAAGTGAGTACTATACGCTAACGTCCCATCACTGGATCGGTGCACCCGTCACCACCGCCCCCAATTGAAGATGTTACTATTAGAGGTATTCATTTATTATATTTGTATTTATGTAATTACATTTTATGTGTTGTTTCTATATTGAAAAACAAATCTTATAGATTATGTAATTAGATAAATCACTTGATTAAATTATTAACTAAAATTAAAATACTTAGAATATGTAATTGATATTTTTGTTCAACAACTCAATCTCTTGTATGTATATATACACATCACTTTTATTTAATCAAATATAAGCTATTATTTTATATTTTCTATAATTACATTCTTCTCTTTTTATTAACATTTTCTCCTTTCTCTTTTTACCGTAATGGATTCCGTTAAATCCTCTCATACTACCATTCAAAATATCCGAGACTCAATCAATCCTTTTGTTACCATTAACATTACAAACATCACATCACTTCGGGGCAATGCACAACTTATGATGAATGAAATTAGTTTGGTTTGGATCGATTTAAGTTATTTTTCAAACAAATTTAATGTTTTTCGGTTTGGATACAATCAAATCAAACCAAACATGTTATTTGTATCAAACCGTCTGAACCGAATTGATTCGATTTGGGTCAATTCAGGTTTGAATCAACATCGATAGATTGTTGGTTTAGTTCATTAATTTTTAAGTTCTTAAAAATTAGAATGATATAAAACAAAAATAAAAGTAAATAGTGTGTAAGCATATCAATATTAATATACATCAAACTTATAATTATAAATCTTAAAATTAAAGAATATAATTCACGGACATAACACCAAATGTTAGCAAATAATCTTAAATAAAAAATATCTCAAAAACATAAAATAAAACTATAAAATAAGTATTATTCGGCTCAATTTTAGTTAAGCCGTGATTTTGAAATTTTAAATTAAATTAAACTAATATATTATTCAGTTTTTAAACCAAATCAAGCTAATTTTATTTTTTAACGATTTAATAAATTAACAGTTTCATGGATCGATTTAGGAGTGTAAAAGCGGCCCGGCTGTTCCGACTCACAATAGGACTGACCTAAACGGACTGAATAGAACTCGACTCGGCCGAGCCTATGGGATCCATAGGAGCCCATAGGCTGGCGCAATTTTTTGTTTTTTTTGTTTTTATTTTTTTTAAAATTTAAAATTAATTAATATAATTGAATTGAAATAACATTATTTTAATTTTATTTTGTAATTATTTATATATGAAAATTTAATTATTAAAGTTATAAAATATAATATATACATTAAATTTTAAAATATTTAAAAAAAATAAAAATAAAAATAAAAAATTTAAGAACGGCCTAAACAGGCCAACATTTTAAACTGATCGAGCCGATTACACCCTAGATCGATTTGGATCGATTCTCATTGACGGTTTAAAATTACACCTCCTACAACAAACGACAAAACGCAACGCGCCCGACCGAAATCCCTTACTTTCCAAATGAGCCAAAATATTTGCCAACAAATCAACGACCTCAGTCTCAGTGCCACCCCTCGGATCGGAGACTTAACAGGGTCCCACATTCCCTCCCAATCTCCAATAATTGTTTACCCCTTGGAGTGCTACGGACCTACGGTTGGAGTGACACATTGTGACGTATATTCTAAACATGCAATATATATTTTGGCCTAATATCAAAACTCTTATATTCTACCGTGCGCCTATGAAGTGACATCACATTTACTATCCGGTCTCAAACAAACCAAAAAAAAAAAAAACACACGCACATGATTGGATTCAAATTACAGTCTTCTGTGGACTCTGTGGTCATCCAGGCATGCATATACGTACGGCCCTCGTTTTCTCACAGAAGTCCAAGAGGGCACCGACACGAGGAGCTAATAATTGGGTTCAACGAGACATGACATCCCACATGACCTATTTAATTCACATCACCCTCGTAAACTCTCTATAATTTACACATTTGATTCAATCCCAGTGAAGCAGCCCACTATATCTGAACCACACGCACGACCCTATCCTACCCGCATCGATCAGCAATCACTTTCAGTGTGTGTGTTCACACTTCACATTGCTTGTCGTGTCCAAACTGCATATGTTAAGAAAGAAAGAAAGAAAGAAAGAAAGAAAGAAAGAAAGAAAGAAGAAAGGCAAAAAAGGTAAGAGTTCATTTCAGCTCCCGTGCTTTGCATAATATTGTTGGAGCTGATCTCTATTCTCGCTCTACCTTAATGGAGACTGCCACGGTTCTGCAACAACAAACGAGAGGTTAGGGGTTCGCGTACCTTTTTATAAGTCTTCCATTTTTCATTTGGGTTTTGGGTGCTATGTGTTGGGTGTGCCTCTGTTTTTGTTTTTATTTTCTCCTTTTGATTTGCGTATTACTTCTTTCTTTTATTTATTTAGTTATTTACTTATATCGGATTGGTAGCGTCGTCTTTAGGTGCTCTTCAGATTTTGTTTCTGATATTTGTGTGAAAAAAAATAAATAATGTTCTATCTTAAAATAGTACTGCTACAGCCTTCCCAGGGCCAATTTATGAAAGAGATCAAATTTCATGTTTTCCAACACAGACCTTATCATACAAATCACTGTCCATGTTATCCTACTTTCATTAATGTCATAACAGTGAGCGTATTGAAATCGACAGAATATATAACAGTGAGCCTTTTAAATTAATGTTTGGAACGCAGTTTCGTCCTTTTAATTAATTCTCTTCATGGAACTTAAGTGCCAGCTGAAACTAACTAGCTAGACTCGGAGAATTAATTACTATAAATTAAAAGCTACAAATTTCAGAATGCAAGAACATGTGCTACAGATTGGCAGCAAATTACCCATGTGTGTTATGCTATTATTAGTACGGTGTTGGATTCTACAACTGACGTTTGGACTTGTGGGCATATATGTTTGCGTAATTTCACCATTGAAGAAAGACAAAATGAAGTCATCGACAACCAGCTGCAGCAACCCGGCAAACACACGCACTGCTTATGGTGGCTCCGGATTGCCCTCTACACCACCTTCGTCATGGCAGGCAATACCGCCGGCACTATTTTGGGGAGACTATACTTCGACAAAGGTGGGAACACCATGTGGATGGCCACATTTCTTGGGTCCGTAGGCTTCCCAATCCTGTTTATCCCCCTACTCTGTTTTTCCCCTGCCGCCAAATCCTCTGGTCCCGATGCCAACAACTCCTCCGCGAAATCGCCACCTCCTTCTACCATGACCTTGCTATATCTTACCATCGGCCTGGCTATGGTTGGAGACAACCTAATGTACACATACGGCCTCTATTACCTCCCTGTGTCCACCTACTCCCTCATTTGTGGAACCCAACTGGCCTTCAGTGCGCTGTTTTCCTTCTTCATCAACTCTCAAAAGTTCACTGGTTACATACTCAACTCTGTAGTCCTGGTGACCGTGTCCACATCCCTTCTGGCCATCCACGCGGGAGCGGAGAACACGACGTCCAAGGTGCCAAAGGGGAAGTTTGTGAATGGATTCATGTGCACTCTTGGTGCCTCCGCCACATTTGCCTTGTATCTCTCTGCGGTGCAGCTAGCTTTCCAGAAGCTTATCAAAAGAGACACCTTCTCCAGTGTACTTGAAATGCAAATGTACCCCGCGTTCTTCACCACATGTGCCTGCGTGGTTGGGCTTTTTGCCAGTGGGGAATGGAGGGGTTTGGGAAGAGAGATGGAGGGTTATGAGCAGGGAAAGGTGTCGTACGTGATGAACTTGTTCTGGAGTGCTGTCAGCTGGCAGGTGTTCAACCTCGGCTTGATCGGCTTGATTTTCGAGGTGTCGTCGCTGTTCGCCAATGTCATCAGTACATTGGCTGTGCCTTTGGTCCCAATCCTCTCAGTTGGGATCTTCCATGACAGCATGGATGGGGTGAAGGTGGTGGCCTTGCTTTTGGCACTGTGGGGCTTTGTTTCCTACGTCTATCAGCAGTATTTGGATGACTCCAAATCCAAGGCAGCAAACAGCCACGTGAACGGGGTTTCGGGTGCTGCCATACAGATTTGTTGATGCACAAGGAATGCAATCAGGCATTTGAATTATTAGTTACCATCCAAGCTCGAAGCACTTGTATGTTATCTGCACAATATATACAAAAGTGTGCATCTGGTAATGCATACATTATATGTATGATGCCACGCCAAATGCTATTACACGCGAGCCAGTTTGTTGGGGGTCAATTTAATAAAAAGGAAGCAGCCAGATTGAAATTTGGCACTTGGCATGGCATGTTTTGGGACAATCCTCAGTGTAACTACAAATGCCCAGCGCCATAGCCCCTCATCAAATGCCCCTATCATCTATTCTCCCCCCGTAATCAAACTCGATCACTATCATTTGGTCAATCTTGAGCATTGTAGGAGAGAAAAGCCGCTCCCCTTGAGTTGTACGGATCAAAATGTAGAATTGGAGAGAGGAGTTTCTGGACAGTGATCAACTACAAACATCTAAATGTATATTGTTCCATATTATTCATTAAAACCCAACACGATTATTAAATACACTCAATAATAAACATCAGAGACTTATCTCAGAGAATATAAAAACTTAACTTGCTTAATATGTTTAAATGATTAATATTTTATATTTTGAACCTTGTAGGAATAGTGTATAGTAAATTTACAAAAAAAAATTGTTTTTACTCAAAAAATTACTGTTTTATTATGTATTTTTTTAAAAAATATTATAGTTTTGATCGGGACGCATACTATGCATTATTTTGAACCAAGATATTATAAATTGAGTAAAAGTTTAAGACGACCAAACTTTCCGATCTCCTCTGCCTTTTAATTTATTCCATTAAATTGAGATTAGATTTTCACTGCCGTGGGATTAAAAAAAGAAACACGTGATTTAGTCCTCGCCTACGCGCGCGAGTTAACGGGAACTGATGAATAAATTATTTGGTTCTTGGATAATTGAAAAAATAAATCAAAATATTTTGTTACGGGTTTTGGTTCTTATTATTTAACCGGAAAATAAAAAACTGAAACCGTAACTAAAAAAATTATATAAGAATCGAATTACAGGCCTATATAATTATTTAAGACCCCAAATACAATTTCAGCCCTATAATTATTTGAATATAAAATAAAATTCAAAAAAGAAACCAAAACCCATATTTAACTTCTTAACACGTAATAAAGCTCAAATGAGTAAATACAATTAAACTATAAAAATAAAATTATAAATTTAAATAAAATTATAAAAGAGTTGTAACAAAATTTAGCGATGTCTAATAAGTTGTGAGGGCGTCAAGGTGAAGATGCCGCAGCCTACGCCGGGATGGTAATTCTGGCCCGAACCACCCCAACCTGGGCCCTTTTTCCCGCCCACCTCTTTCCGATGAGATAACGGGGCGGTCACCGGTATTGGCCTGTCACACCTCGAATTTCCAACTCAAAGAAACTGGTTAGTGATTTTCCTTTACCCACTCAATGAGCAAGAGATTGAATTAAATAATATCACACAAAACATCTTAAACAAATATAATAAGTAGTAACAAGTCAAACCATATTTTATTAAATGACTAATCATTTACATCATTTCACAAATAAGGTTACAAAAGTTTCCTCAAAAGAACTTAATATGAAAAATAACATAACACTGAACTCAATCTTTCACCCTAGGTGTCCCACCTAAAGCCTGCAGGTTCATAGAAAGAAAAACAAATCACAACAAGAGAGTGAACAACTAAATCTCAGTAGGAATCATATCTCCCCGACCCATTTCATACTTTTGATATCTACATGATGAGTGCGCATGTATAGTGTCGTTCCAACAATATACAAGCAATTCATCATTAACAATTTAATCACTCCAAACAAAACATAAACAAACCACATAGAAACACAACCACTGCCTCTCAGGCTAATACAACCACTGCTTCTTAGGCTAACATAATCACCGCCTCTCGGGCTAATATAACCACCGCCTCTCAAGCTATGAAATCACAACGTCACAATACAAATAACAACGCGATATTATAAATTAACATTCATGCATACCAAATAATAGACAACTTTGTGTAATGCCTCAATCCCATAACATATACACATGTACAACATAAACTTCATAATACTCATTTCCCATCACGTCCTCCTTATAATTCTCAACCACAACAAATACCTCTAACGGTCCCTGACCCTTACAAACCAATGATAGCTTACTTCCACAAAAAACAACTATGAGTGAGATACGTCATTGAAGACCAACATTCATATAAGATATTATACCTATATAAAATTATACACACACACACATTTGTATCATCTACCTCAAGACCTAATCGTAAAATAAGTTCAAGAGAGTGCAGAATCCCTACCTCAAATTTGATTGTATTAAGATTTGAAATCCTAGAACTCATCCTCTTTGTTAGATGCCTTCGCTTCAACGAACGCATTAGAGCCGGCCCTGGGTTTTTGCAGCCCAAGGCGACTACTTAAGGCCCCTAATTTATGAGGGCCCCGAATTTTTTTTAGGGTAATTCCTGCCTCATTATCTCTAACCTCACGTTCACATAACCCTCACGAAGATGCAGTCATGCAACTCCCTCCTCAATGCCTCTGCAGCTTCACTCCTGGCCTCTAACCACCGGCCTCCAGCTCTCCCCACCCCCGCTCCTCGACGCGGTGCCTCCACCTCGCCGGCGGCCCCCTTTTGTGCTCCATCGCTCCCAAGCGGCTAGCCCCAACCTCCCATTGCATCTCTCAGTAACGCTCCATGGCTCCGCCGATCCACTTGCTTGCTCGGCAATTGGTACGCACAACGCACTACCTGGCCTTTGCACTTGATTGAATTATTTAATATTAATTTAAGTTTGATTTTATATTATGCTTTAAATTTTTGATAAAAAATTCTGGGGTTAAATTATTTATTTATTTTTATTTTAGGATTAGTGGAACCTCCTAAAAGAAAATGTCGAATTATGTATAAAAGAGAATAGAAAAGTAGAAAAATGAAACCTTTATGAAAAATTTGGGGTTTGAATTATCAACTTGTAGGCTTAGTAGTTTACAATCTCATTGCAAATCTAAAAATTTGTACCATTGATATAATCTGTTAGCTTATTGTTGGTCTTAACTCTCAATATAATGGTAAGTTTTTAATTTTTTTTAATTTCTTTCTAGGAGGCTATGGGTGAATTTAATGAAAACTCTATTTGATCAATAATAGTGGTGATAAAATGTTTAAACCCCTGATCAAATTCTAATTTACTCATACTATAGGGAGGTGTCTGATAATGATTTTTTCTTAATTTTTTTTATTTTTATTTCATATAAAAAAATTTCTTTTTCATGGGGGGGCTCATTTTAGAAATCCGCTTAAGGGCTCCCAAATTACAGGGCCGGCCCTTGCCAACAATATAAATCGGCATTTGAGTTTTTTTTTCTCTCTGCCGGTTTTAGAACAAAAAACTTAAAAAAACCTAAAATCACAAAATAGAAGACATATATTGAAAATACGTAGTTGCAGGGTCGGCGTCGACCAAAAATACTCTTGGATCGACCACGATTCTCACGTTAATCAATTTCTATATTGAACATGATTGATCTATAATTGGGTTGACCACGTTGACCTCATGTCAACTACATGTACTAACTTCCACGTCGACTAACACACATGGAAAAACTTTTGGGAATTTGTTCTAGTTGAGCTCGACCACGTCGATTATACGTCAATCATACGTTGAAAATCATCTCATATCGACCAACACAGAAAAAACTCTTGGGACTCTTCTTTGGTTGACCTTGACCAAAACTCTGCCAGGTCGACCACATCAACCACACTCTCTGGAATCTCCCTGATTGGCATATACCAATCACAACACAGGTCAACTATGTTGACCCAAGTATCCCACATCAATCAAGATTTCAAGCAACAATTTAACTTAACTTCTCCAAAATAATTTGGCTTTCGGAGTGCTACCCTATTGACCTTTGCTCGTCGACCGGTCGGTGAGACCTTCGCCGAGGCACTGCGCCCTCGGGCTCCAGCTTAACCGTTTGGTTAATAGTCATTGTCCATACACAAATGACCAAATCCTTAAATCCCTAAACACGAGTCATTACATAGCCGTCCCGTTCGACCCGACATTTGAAAATATTTTTAAATAGTTTTACCTTAAAATATCCGGTCCGACCCGTGATCGCATTGACCGAACTCATCCGAGTAGGTTCGGGTCACCCATTACTCGGTCCTGACCCGCCCGTTGCCATCCCTAGCTTGCGGGAAGCATGTCAACAATAGCAACAAGAGCGTCGAGAGAATTGGGTGAACAAGAATATCACGGCCCGATAATTTGGGATGTCTCTAAGTGGTACTTTTCAAATAGGAAGAAGTATTACTTGTAGGAGATGACGATTAAAACATAGACGGTGCACAACAAGACTTCAAATAATTCGTGTCGGAGAGTGAATGAAGTCCCTTCTGGATTTTAAACGTCACCGACTTGCTTGACTACAAAAATCACGCGACAATTAATGACTTGATATTGAAGAAAAAATTTAGCCATCATTACACAAATTAATCAAAACTTCTTAACGAAATTAATTTACATGGGCTCCAGCTAAACTTAACGAATCTAATAAAAAAAAACACTAAATCCCTCGACGGGATGAGAGGCACATAAATTCTGCGCTGACACGAATCCATGTCGGTTACGAAAACTTCTACTCCATAGCATCTTCGCGACGAGCACAAACAGTCCTCATTTTAATTTGTTTTTTTTTTTTAAACAGAGAGTACAAAATACATTTTTTTTTAGAAAAAGAAAAACAGCAACATTATTGTAAGCAGAGCGCTGCACCTCTATCAGGCCCAGGGTCTTGCTCTCTATCTGTGCCTGCAAGCTGCTGCTGTCGACTACGATGCCTGTAAGTCCCCTCTACCTGTCCCCATTTCTGGTTACCCTCAATCTCCTAAACCAAGATCTCTCTCTCTCTTTCTCTCATACACACAAAATGTTCGAAATGGGTTCATACATTTTCTTTAATCCAGTCAATCTAGGGTTCGAAATTTCTAGTTCCTCGTCACCAGTTCGATTTCACATCTGTTGGTGTTTGTGTGAGATTACAGCTCAGTAGGATCCTAGAAATCGATCCCCCCAGCCCTCTGCGCTACATCTTGGGAGCTGCCGTCATGATGATTGGCGTCGTCTTACCTGTTGGATACATGATGTTCCGCAACAAACGAGGTCCTTCGTCTTCCTCGTACTCCAAACAGACGTAGGTGTGCCTTTTCATTTCGATTGCTGCTTGTTTTTCTCACTGGATGCCGTAATTCTAATCCTCTGATTCATAACTGTTGTTTGTCAATGTGGGTTAGTTTCCTTTTATTTTTAATATCACTGGACTTCTAAATTGGGATTTTCAAGTGATTTGAGATTTTTGGTTGTTGTTATAGACACTGAGACGAGATGAGATGATTTTTGGGTGTCCCTTTTCATTTTGGATGAATTTTGTTCTCCTTTCTGGTGCCTTTGATTTTTGCATATAATATTATATATGTGATTTATGACTGGTTGTTGTGGAATTGAAGGTGCTTTTGTTGTTTTTTTTTTTTTTTTTGTAATTTTTAAATGTAAATCGATGTGTATATTTGGCTGTTGAAGTGATTTAACATTTTGGGTTGTTGGGTATTTCAGGGAAAACGTTTTGATATAGGCAGTGAGATGAGATGAGATGAGATGATCTTTAGGTGTGTCATTTCATCGTGGTTGAATTTTGATTTCCTTTCTGGATGCCCTACATTTTTGCACCATTTTCGTGTTAATTTGATTCTGCAAAATATAACTGGTAGTTGTGGAATTGAAGCTACATTTTATGCGGTATTGATTAGTTTTTATGTAGATGTAAATCAAATTGTGTATTGGGTTGTTCAGGTGATTTAAGATTTTGGGTTGTTGGGTATTTCAGGAGCAAAGTTTTGATATAGAGACACTGAGAAAGGAGGCAATATAGGTTTGAGATTCTGGGCCCTTAATCACGCAGAATAGAAAGAAGATGGGAATAACAAGGAGCATGAATGATGGTATCCCACTGACTAATGTAAATGTAGCACAACTCCATTTGGTTTATATGGTCTCAGATTCTTATTCAAGTCTACAGAGTGATGCTTGTTTGGTTATTCTTTTTCTTTTAGTTTCTGCCTTACAAAGAGGAGTGCATCAATGTTGAATACAAGCTTCTGTTATGTTTCTATATTATTATTATTTTTTGAATCATTTTGTGAGAAAAATATGAATGTTGTTGGAATCTTGATGCTCTGACATCTGATTAAAAATGAAATTGTTCATGGGCGAACCAAATTCTACTTGTTTTTTCGTCAGTGACTGTCATCATTTCTGTTAACCACTCCAGATTCAGCAGTGGAGTCGTTTTTTCAAGTGTAAAGAAAGAGATGGGATGTGTTTAATTAGAGTATGTAGGTGGCAATTGCTTTCGTTTTATTATTTTGTACTGTGAAATGGTCTAGTGTGCTTGACTGCTTGTCTTAGTTAGGGTTGTGGATAGAATTGATACTGCAATTATTTTAATGATCAATGGAGCATAGTTGTCAAAAGCACGCCTAGACGTGTGCCTAGGCCCAAGGCATAGCTAGTGCACCTCACTTTGGAAAAGCCCAACATAGAAGACTAGGCGAGCACTTTTGTTTGCACTTGATCTAATTGAAGTTGTAGATTTTTTCTTTCTATTTTTTTAGAAGCAAAACAATAATGTTTTGATATTTTTTGAGTAATATTTGAGGAATCAACATTAATCTAAATAATATTAGCAATCATGCTTATTAGATTGCTTGTTTTCTATTATAAATCAACTTTTAAATATATATAATATACATATAAAAAGCTATACATTATGCACTTTATTTGGATGAAGCATGTGCTTTTACATTGCATTTTACACATAATCCCCAAGGTTCCTTAACGCTTTGAATGCGCATGTGCTTTCAACAATTATGCAAAGGGGGGTCTATTGCAATATTAATATTTGCTCTTTCATTTCATTCCTGATTCACGATTGAATAGATCCTCGAAGCCAAAAGAGCATGTATATATTTGTTCTTTTGCATTTTGCAATTGGAGAATATTTTGATGTAGGGTTGACCATTGCTTCTTTAGTTCAAGAGTACTACTGAGTTTGGGAATCCAATGCACACTGAGTATATATATTAACGCTTTACCTATCCTATTGAGCTTGGATTCTCTCGTACATTTCATTAAATTCATAGTTAACATTGTCACTTGTCTTGTATTCTAAAATTTAGCCACACCCAAAAGCTTTGTTGTTTCTTTTTCTTAATGCTATATAATTTTATAATGATATTTGGATTGTGGCTCTGCTTTGGCTAGCTCTCAAAGGGGTTTATTGTTTGCATTTCTTATGGGAGAAAAGTGATCATGTTTTATTATGACTAGAGATTTATGTGTGTACACACACAAAAATCCTGCTTTAAAGGCCGCTAGATCCAATGAGTTAAAGTAAGACTACTTTCAAGTTGGGGCATACATATAATAAATGCCCAAAATTTTTACAACTATAAGCAACACGTCCATGACAAGGTGGCTTGGTAAATATGTTAGCAAGTTTGTTGAAACAAGTATAAACCAAACATACTTCACTATAGTTTATCTTATTACAAATAGGCAATCAATTTTAACATGTTTTTGTTCGCATCTAAAATACTGAATTGCTTACAATGTGCAATTGTGCATAGCAATTTGGTTATCACAATGAAGAGTGGATGAGTAGGATATAAGTGATCCAATCTCAACTAATAAATTTTGTGTCCATTGAAGCACACTTGTAAAGTGTGGTTCCATTGCTTGATACACTTTTCGACACTAGATCAAGAAATCCTTAACAACTTTTTGCTATTACATGATGTTTGATGCCATTGCTAGAACACACAAAAGCAAGGTTGATTGATGGTCAATTGGATAACTATCTCTATTTTTATTTGAGTACCTATTTACCTTTAATGAACTAGGATTAAAATATCTCACAATTTGCAAATGACTCTGATTTTTGAGCACTAATCCCTATATCGAAAATTCTTTCAACTACTGAACAATATGAAGAACAATCTGTCAATGAGGAGTACGCTCATCAACTAGTCAAACCCGCTAACAATGAGGTAGGTATTAAGATCAATGATTGTTTGGTATTTCAACTTGCCCATAATATATTGATACTTATCTTACCTAAATTAACGAAGGGATGTATTGGGGTTTGGTTTGCATTGAGAAGGTCTACATCACTACGAATATCAAGGGTATATTTTCTTTGGGATAGGGTAAGCTACCTTAACACCTAGAAGCTATCAAAGATGTCTCATGTCATTGGCGTCGAACACTTGTTAAAACTCTTTGAGGTGTTGTATGCTTCAACATCATAGTAATAACATAGTAGCACACAACCCATCAATGACATCGTGCCAAACACAAAACCATCTACACTACAACAGCTCATGCCAAATCTAATAGCGTTATTAAACTAGTCTAACCAAGACGGAATAAGTCTCCTGTACACTACTTGGCATGTATCAATAGGACAAAACTAGTCAGGTTCGAGGAGAGGTTAGTGTAAGACACAATATTAGAGGGTTGATATTGAGTAGTGCTGAGGATGAATACCAGTGGGACTGGGTGTGATGATCAGTAGGAGACCCATCAGGCGCGGAGGGAGGAGGATCAGAGGCAGTTGCTGTGGTGATGAGACCGTCAACTGCTTAAGATTATGGGGCCAAACAAATTTGTGAGCTCCTGAGGAATGAATCTGGCTGGATAAAGGGCCAGAAGCACATACTCTAACAGAGACGCAATACGAGTAAGCAAGCAATGATACTGGTCGAGTAACAGTTGGTGTAAGTTTTGGAAGCTCCACTGTAGATGACACGGGTAGTGGGGGTCCTCTCACTATAATAGGCCTGATCATCAAAAGAAGTCTCATCAGCATAAGGGAAAACCCCCTGCAAGTCTTCAACACAAATGAGGCAAGGCGATTAATGAGATGGCATACCCCAAAAGAGGTTTAGACGTGTATGGAGAAGTAAACCCCAAGCAACATCAAATAGGCGACAATATTGTGTTTAGTATTTTCATCTAGGGTGTGAGAACTATGCGTGAAAAAAGGAGCAAGCTGAGAAGTAGAGATATTCACGGACATAATCTGAATGTAAACATTAGATTGAAGAACCATATTGATTAAAAAACTAAAATTAGAAGGTTCGAAAAGGTGAGAAAACATCGGTAAGACTTTTTTGAGTAGATGTAACCATGTAGGCAAGTTTTATGGCTATAATTAATTAATAAGGATGGCAAAATAAGGAAAGCCAAATGAAGACGCGCAACTAGGATCCTAAATATTGGGGTTGACATATGTAACTCAATTGGTGTTGACACATGAGACTGAAGTTGAGGGGTAAATGGTACTTGTCTACTTGATGATGTTTGCCTAACTTGAAGTTTTCACACTGAATTTGAAAAGTCAATTGTGACACTAAGGGATTTTGAACTGTCAGTCAGAGTATAGTAGGTGAAGAAGAACTGGGTGAGATAGTGGACGAGACATATGTTTTGAGGCCCCAAAATCAATTCCCCTGGCTGTGGTCGATGGAGACATCATAGGAAAACACAGCACGCATATGGAGAATTCAAAAGATTCAAAGCCACAAAACTACAAACCAAAGTCACCACTACATTATCAATGCCAATACATCAGATTGTGGAAATTTATTCTCCATGATAATCAGAGTTGTCTGTGTTTTGGTGAAGGTCAATCTGTCGTTGGATTTGGCAGTCTTGTTTGTCTCCATAACATCAAATCGCCATGTTTGGTTGTTGCTATGTTGATGCATCAGTGATATGGGGCGCTTATGTTTCGTACCTAGATCGAACAGCCACTGCGTTTTTGCTGCTTGCTGTCGGACCACATTGTGAAAAATATGAATTACGGATATATATATATATATATGCGCTTGATTTCATCAAAAGACCAACGTAAATATTAGAATATATTATGGGAGCTTTACTCACTGTTGACTTTTTTTTTTCGGACAATTATTAGAATATATTATGGGAGTTAAAGAACCGTTTTTTATTAAAATATTCTAGGTTTTGGCCATTCTTCAATTGTGTGAGGAGTATCATCGTGTGAGGAGTATCACTCAATCTGGACTAAGTTTGGAGTTATTTGCTCATTGTTAAATCCAGATTAAGAAGTAAATTCAAACTAAGAAGTCAATCGGAGCAGGGCTGAAACAAATCTAGACAAAAAGATAGCTAATTCGAGTATATAAAGTCAATCTAGTTATTCAGACATGAAAACTTGATCCGGGCATGGAAATGGCTAATATGGCTTTTACTAAAGTAAATTTGAATGAAGCACAAGCAAATTTGTGTAGAGTAAATCCAAATGAATATGAGGGAATTTTGGATAGCTTATGATGATCTGTACAAGAAATGCTAATTTAAACGGGAGATGATGATCTAAGTAGTAATTTTGATCTAAACAAACAGACAAATCCAATCAAAGGCAAATTCAAAAAATTATAAATTCAGACACAAAACACTCGCTCAAGTGGAATGATGCCAGATTGATTGTCCACATTAAGGTTCCAACACTTAAGTGAATTTCATAGCAAATTTCTCTTGCATTGCCCATATCATGAGTAAATAGTGAAAAACACAACATTAGGAAGATTATAGTGTTTTAAAGCCAGATTCAAAAAGTGTAGTTGGCCCTCGGTTGGATAAATAGCTAAGTGTCACACCTCGAGTTTTGGGAATGTTTCCTTGTAACACGACTTGAATTGGCGGTAGTGTTACTTGTTAGGGGGGCATTTTAAAAGCATAGCTAGTGTGTAACGAAAGACTCCAAACAATTAGTGTACGAGTATAGATATAGCCCATTCGGAGTTCAAATAAGTTTCCCATCTATTTTTGACATTAGGCGAGTGGGGAGCATTATAGTAAAAATGTCACAACTTGTAAAGAAGCAATGCTAACAATTATAATGAGGGCATTGTAGCAATCGAATAGGGGACAATGTTACATTCGAAATTTCAAGAACATCTCCTTGTGGCACCACCTGAATTGGCGGTAGTGTTGCTTGTGATGAGATAGTTTGGAAGCATAGTTGGTACGAAACAAAAGGCTCCAGGCAGTTGGTGTATGAGTATGGATGGAGTTTTTTCTAAGTTCGAACATGTCAATCCGATTGAATGCAAAAAAAACACACCGATAGTCGAAAACATGATATTGAATAAAAGATTTGGTCATCTTTACACAAACTGGTTACAAATTGGAATTATTCTCCTTATGGGCTCAAAGGCATGGTGAAATTAGTCTATGTATATCTCATTCGGTAAGACTAAACTTAATGGACCGAGATTAAAGGAAAGTTAAATGCTACACCGGTTGAGAACCATAGAAAATTTGGCCTTGTGACATAAAGTAAATCTTGAATAACTAAAAGCCGACCTATTTAAGGGCATAAATTCGATGTTCTTCACATGACATGTTAAGTTTTTGCAGAGAACTCACATATTCATCGGTCCAATTTTGTAAAAACCTAGACTTCTTTGAGATAGGGGTTTTAAATGGCGGGTTAGGCCCAAGTATGCTTTGGCTCGGGCCTATTTAGGCTCATTTTTAAATGGGCCCAAAATAATTAGGCCCAACCTAGCTCGTATGTGGAGTGGGTTGGCTCGTTTATATATATATAAAATAATTTTTTCTTTAAATATATTATTTCTCTTGAAAATTTATTAGGTTTAGTTTCTATGGGTCAAATATAATATTCATAAAACTATAATGACGGTTAAACTTATAAAATATGAATATATTATACAAACTTTTAATAAATTAAATTCAAAAATTAAAAATTAAATAATCAGCTTACGGCCCATGAACCAAAATCCGTTCTAGCTTGCATGTAAACGAGCTCAAAATTATTGCGGGCCGCACAACCTACAAGCCTCTAACCCATTTAATATCCCTACTTCAAGATAAATTAAATGAGAGTTCTCAAAAGGCGCAAGTGTGACCTTCTTGGTATTGTTTCGAGTTTTGTAATTGTAATATATTAAAAAAAAGATGAGATGAAGTAAGACAATGATATAAAAAGAAGATATAAAAATTATTATTTGTCAAAACCTCATATTTTAACTTTGACTCAACAAATACACCATAAATTCATCAAATTATCCATTTCCTTTAGCTTTTAATGACACATTTTGACTTTAGCAAAACAAATATGGTATATATTTATCAAATTACACATTTGCATTTGATCGAGTCAAAGCCAAACACTTGGCAATATAAGCAAATTCGGACATTATAAGAAACATATTTGATCGAATATAAAGCAAGGGCCGTAAATAATATAATACATTACATACACGCATCAAGCGCCGAGGGATCACAAAAAGAACTCAAGTTGCGCCGGAGCAAGCTGGGGGGCGGTTCAGAGTGCTTCGGGAAATGGGAATGTACCCGTGTGCCTATCTACACCTCTTACACCATGATACTACTACCTCTCTCTTTCTGGCGGTGGTGGCGAGGGCTCATACCGTGAGGACTTTCTTTTGAAATGGCGATCATCGTCGCTGGACTCATCGTAGTCCATTGCACTACCTCTGATTCCAACAACGTCACTAGATGCAGAGGTGAAAGAGGAGGCACCAGCAGCAGCTGCTACTGTGGAGGAGAACTTCCTCTTCTGGGTGGCTTCTTCGTCAGGGAAGCCAATGCGAGAAAAAATACTTCTTTTCTGCTTGCAATCTGCTGACTTCGACTGGGCAGTGGGTGGTTCCGTGGCAGTGCCAGTAGACGAAAGTCTTGCCGGTCGGTGATGGTGATGATGGTTGCGGTGGTGCGTATGGCTATTGTGGCGATCACGGTGGCTATGGTGGGGGTCAACCTTCCTTTCCTGGGGTCGGGGTGATTTGGCCTCATGATTGGAGTGTTCAGGTGAAAGCTTCTCTGATCGACGGGGGCGGTGGCTGTCGGGGATGGACATGGGTGGAATAGACCCCTGAATAAAATCAGACGTGTTAGTCATGGGTTGGCTTCAGTTTTAGGATTCAATAACAAACACAACAAATACAGTTATACAGGTAGTTCCCAATGCCTACGCATGCTGCGTCACGGTCCGGTTCATGAGATTATTGGGCATGAGACTGAGATGCCCTCCTTAGGTATTTACAAGTTAGGAATCGATGTATGAAGTGGTAGTGCATTTATTTTAACTAGTAAATTTATAAATTTGACTGAGAGCTATGTGTCATGGTTTGGAGTCTCATGATAGATTTTTTAACATAATTATATTATTTATCGTGTTTGTATAGCTTAGAGAGTGATTTAAACGATGGATAAGCGATTTGTACAGAATTAAGTGCTACGTAAATTAACTTGTCGTTTAATTTTGTGACATGATACTAAAAGTAACAATTGATGCTAGTGATGTGGATGCAGCATGAGATTATTGGGCATGAGACTGAGATGCCCTCCTTTTCTCTATTGTAAATTTCAAAGCTAAAGGATATCAAGAGGCGCATACATGGAAGGAAGGAGAAAAATTATTCAAACTATTTTCCACTATTCCTTTACCCAAAAAAAAATCTAATTTGGATGAGACAAGACCATAAAAAAGAGAGAACATACTGATTTGGATTTCATGGAGGAAATGTCGCCATTCCTGCCCACTCCTCTACTAATGTTCTGATCCCTCCTGCAACAAAGAAAAGAAAAGAAAAAATCCAATCAGGCAAGTCTGTCAACCCATTGTTGGCAACATATTCGAGCAAAAAAAATCAACCAAATGTGTGGCCTTAGACAGTCCCAAGAAATTGGGGTGAGATAAAATTCCAACTGTCAGTTACGCACAAACCAATCCTCTTATGAAGAAGCAATGGAACGGGAACGGCCAAATGGGAATGCTGCAATCCACAAAGAATAGGAATGACCATTCCATGTTGACATCCAATCGATGGAATGATAAACTTATCCCGGTACTTCCATTTCATCAACACACCTCCCCAATTCACAATCACTCCATTTTCACATACTAAACAAGCTTAAATATGTATCTTCTAAACAATTATAATAATTATAATCAAAACAAAATTATTAATAAAAAATAGTCATGAATACTGTCATCTTAATGACATGCAAATGGCATTAAACAGAGTAGCAATCAAGCCTTATCCTATATGTAAAGGAATTATGATCGGAATCTTTTAAGACCGAGGGAATCAAAATACAATAATAATTCAGCCATGGACCTTTAATGGGAGCAAACGCAGAACATTGTGAACTTACATTTCAGCCCTTCTGTTGATTTCTTGGCTCTCATTTTCACGCTTCCTCTTCAAAACAACTTTAGGAGCCCCGAATTCCTCCCTGCTCATGAGAGGAGGCGTAGCATTTAAACCCATTCCAAACTTGGCAAGATCCCTAATAATGTGAGAGATTTTCATCAAATTATTATCATAATCATATTTGGGAAACAATATGACGCTTCCAATCACATTAAAAATTTGTACCAAATAATTTAAACGGAACACAATTCTGAATCACAGAACATGCTAAACAACCTAAACAACTAATGAATAGCCACCCCCATTTCCCAAAGGATAGGGAAATGGAAAGAGAGAATATGGCGGCAGGGAGTAATATTGATGCATCTAATTTCCTATCAGAACGAATATAAAACATCAAAAGGTCAATACGTGAAAAATAAGCATACCTCTGAGGCAGAATACCAGGTAATATGTAGCCTTGTGCAACAAAGGGGTCTGGAGGTACAACGCCCAGGAATGGCATATCCATGGGACCAAATCCATAATTCATGTAGTTCATTGGGCCAGGATAAGAAGCCATATACCCTTCCATTCCAATTTGCATGCCAGTCCAGTATAGATTATACGGAGAAGCGCCAAATGGCATCATAAAGTTTTCAGTTGCAAGATCTTGGGAGTTATTCCACTGTAAATCTCCAGCTGCAAGATATTGAAAATTTTTAAATGAAAACAATGGAAATATCGTGCCACTAAGGTGAAAGAAAAAGTTAATCTAATAGGATTTTTGGGAGGTGGAGAGAGGAGGTTTGGTGATAAAAGCACAAAACAGCATTAGTGCAAAGGATAACTACAACCAAGAATATACACAAAATGTGTATATTTTCTCACATAATAAACAAACATGAATGAGACTACTATTGCTGTATAGTCAACTCAAGGCATTTAAAATATTTGTTTCCCAGTAATCAGTAGTCAATCCATTTTAGCCTACTTCAAAACTAAATTTGAAGGGAGCGTCCATGAAAGCCAAACTATTCTATGAATTTTATTGTTCTTAAAATGTAATTAGTTTTAAGTTATTGAGAATTTGATTTTCTAGGTGCAATTAGTTGGGAAGCCTTTATTTACCCACAAATCTAAGTAGACTCGAGCAAAATAATGGTAACAAGCTAAAGATTCTTAACATAATACTACGAGCCACAGTCACGAATGTAGAGAAGAGGCACAAAAGTTTTGCAGTCGATGATGATAACACATCATGCTTTTATTAGATTTTCTGACTAACCTAAATGCTACCCTAAACATAGAAGCAAGCCTTCGTCTCATCTACAATGTTTTTTTTTGGACCATAGAATGTATTATTTTCATTCTACCATACGAGTTTAAGATAAAATGAGGAAATCTTGTGTCATAACTGAAATCTTGGCTCCCATTTAGAGAGCAAGAGAGGATTTTTTTTTTTTTTTTTTACTTAAGATTACCACTTACAAGTGACAAGCAAAAGCAAAAATAGCTCAAAAAAAGAAATGCATACCATTCATTGGCGGGTAAGTTTTCTGCTTCTTTTTCTTTCCTGTAACAAAAGAATTTATGGTATAATAAGATAACGACAATGACCATCTTTACTACAAACTGGAACTAAAAACTACGGTCTTGTTATGTATAGTACAACCGTAATGACCACCAGCATCCAGAAGATAATGATAGCCGAAAGGCAAAAAAAAAAAAACTAACGTGTTCAAAAAAAAATAAAAAAAATTTATACAACACTATACATAGACTTTCTGACATTGTTGGCATAAGCACACTAATAGTTACATACAGAAAGTTGCAAAGAGCCATCTTCTGCTTCATTTACCTGCCTCACCAAACGAATCCGGCAGCAATCCTTCAGCCAATGGAGCACTACCCTGCCTTAAAGTTGGTTCCTTCACACTAATTGCCGCGAGTGTAGCTTCAGACGTATCCACAGTTTTGGCCATTTTTTCTTTTTCTGGGGTTAGTTGAGAAGCATCAGCAGACTTGTCTTCCTCTGTGGTTACCTTAATGCTAGAAGTTTCTTCATTACAGGTCTGTGGCAGTTTATCATGCCTCGAGGTAACAGCCAAATTGGGTGATGAGACCCTTGGTTGTGGGCAACGAGCAGATTCCTTGTCTTAATAAAAGGAAAAAAACAATTAGACATTATAGAAAATGAACTGACCTCAAAAAAAGCTGAAACTCAAAACGAAAACATCGAAAGGCATAAATTACAAAAGAATATATGCTTTTATACAGGATTTTAGATAATAAAATTCCAACCTCGAACATTGAATGCACTTCCAGAATTTTCAGCACTACTGCTGTTTGATTCCAGAATTCGATCAATTGTATCTCTAAGGGTCTTATTTGGTAGAAGATCATCAGCAAGTACATTTGTAGCCCCACAGGCACACATTGACCTTGAGATAATGTGGTCCCTGATACCTGTAAAATTATACAAAAACATAGAAGATTACAGAACTTCATGCATTATTAATTAGTTAATAATAAAAATTTAGTAACAAAAATATGCAAATTGCAGGAACCCTAAGAGATCTAAAGTGATCTAGGCCCCAAAATAGAGCATAGCACTACGACACATCAAAGCATTGCATTTGTTACAAGCGACAGTGAAGAGCCAGAGAACAGCACTACAATGAAGAACTATTTCAAGCACACTCTCAAACAGAAAGCTATCAAGGCAGTGGATAAAACATTGAAGGAGCAACCAAAACTCATTGGTCTACCACACAGTCGAGGTTATTCTATAAGGGCTTCAGACTTTCTAATTTTCATATGCAAATTCAAACCAAAACAGGAGGAATGTTTGGGTTTTGAAATGGAATAACAGAGAGCAGACGGACAAAAAATTATCTGAAAAGGTGCTATAGAATAAGCTTAATTATGAAAATAGATCAGCATATATGCAAGAACTTACATTTGTCACAAAAACTCTTGAAACAACACCTGCTAGTTAACACAGCGTCTTTCATCACTTCCTTGCACAATGGGCAGTTCAGCTCTGGAGGAAGATCACCAACAGAACGTGTAGAAGGTAGCCCTTCAATTTCTTTTTCAAAAGCAGCCCTGATTTAAAAGCTCGTAATCATTAGATTTAAATTTTTACTACTGATTAATTGAAATTGGACAAATAAATAAAATTGACAACAACAAATATATGAAACATACTCATTTGGCTTCAAGACAGCTACCACACCACTTGGCAAAGCATATGAGCCATCTGGGGTAGCCATCAACATAGACTTCGGAATACCAGTGGGAGGTCTTACTCTTTTGACATCATAATTCGGATCACCATTTGTGGGGCAATGCTGGATAAAATGTCCTACGAAATAAAAGAAAAGGATTCATGACAAACACAATTTCCCTACTAAACCACAAAAGATTTATTTTGACAAAAAATATTGAAGAAGAGGTCTATGTCCCAATATTATAGAAGAAACATACCAGGCACCTTGCACCTGTGACATACATAATTTTCTGGCGGTGTCTTCCGCTCAAAGAAGTCTTGTCGGCCTAAATAGGTGAAGCAAAGTTTCAGTCTCAATTTACAATGCCTCTTTAATAACAAAAATATTCAGAAATGTCAAGACAGATAATTACAGATAAAAAACTTAGTGGAGAGAGAGGGAGGGAGGGAGCCGAGATTCACAATAATATGAACCGAAAGAAAAGATATAAGGAGTAAGAGAATCACCAAAACCACGACCACCCATCATCTTCCCACCAATGCCACTTCCAAAACCTCTGCTGCCACCAGAGCCATTAGAAGCTTGACTGTAAAACCAATGCAATAATCCAACAGCATAAATAAATTAGTTATATTTTAAAAGAAGAAGTAAAGACAACGCTATCAGACCACCAAAGGTAGCAAAAATAAGGAAAAAGTCTCACTGTTGCCATTCCAATGCTGGAGTCTCAATTAAAGCCTGGATTTTGCTGTTCTCATCTGCTTTACTGGGAGGGGAAGCAACCATTATTGGATCAATTCGTTGAACTGGTGTTGCCTCAGGAATTGCATACAAGTCGTTTCCAAATTCATCCCATTCTGAATCATCAAGCTGCAAAGGGCAAGTAAATATATAGAATTCACAAAGGCACGCCACCAAAAAGCATTTGAAAGCTAAATAACACATCCAGCATAAAATATTATGAAGGCTCGAGCAAAGATTACATATTTCAAGGCAGAAGAATCAGCTCCGAAGAAACTACTCTTTGCGGGTTGCGGATTGCTGGGTTCATCTTCTACCTTTGGCCTGCACCGCCAACATTCAACAAGGCTTTAAAAAATCATTCATCCTAATAAGGGGAACTAAAAAGGTGGACAACCATATCACACCTATATAACCACATCTCACACACGGGTAACTGAATCCCTATGAGACCTACCCACAATTCCTTTATAAATGTAACTTGCAAAATACAGAATTTCAGATAAATGAAAGACAAGGAAGCTTAAGGTTTGAGATAGTACATGTCTGGTTGAGTTACAATGGGCTTGGGAGGCAGTCCAGGAACCCGACAAATTAAAACAGAGGTATTTTTTGGGATCAACATATCTTCATCAAGATACCCTGAAATTGAAGAACATAGAAATAAAATGTATGAAAACAAAAAACAAGGAATCCCCGGGAAGCTGGAAATACAACTGCCCAAATTAAATTTCAGTGTTGAGCAGCCCCCGCCCAAAAAAGGAAAAAATTGAACTATGCCAATGTGCTCAAAATGGGCACAAGCAGCCGCACTAAATTTTGATGGGAAAAAAAAAGCATTCACTCAATAATTGTAAACCATCTAAAAGCGATGCTAGCCGTCTGTTCTCAACATTGACAAAACCTTCCACTCCATTGAAAAGATGGACAGTAGCACTACATAAAAATTTCCAGGAAGCTGGTGCACAACAATCTAATTCAAGGATTTTGCCTTTGCCAATCCGTAATAGAGATAAAATCCCAGATTAGAATCAGACCAGACAGACAGCGCCATACATTTGCCTACTTGACAGAAAGTTTAGCTTGTTTGTTTTTGATAAATAAGAAACTTTATTAGAAAAAAAAACACACATAAGTACGAAAAAAAAGCATATATATATGAGTAGACTCAAAATGAATACCCATTCACAATAAAAAGTTTAGTAAATATGCCGATGAAAAAGATTGATTATTTAGGTTCGTGAAGCAAAACAAACCTTGGTTAGTCTGAGCGTTGGTGACCAGGAGGTCAAAATCTTTACCCCGACCCAAATACTTTGATTCAAATATTTTTTGTTTCAAATTGATGACTGATATGTAATGACCATCGATAGGAATCAAATCGTAATCTTTTGCACTTTTGAACTTATAATACACAGCCATACTTTCCCTATAATCCAACACAAATACAATAGCCAATCAAGGGCAGCAATCTACGCAAAGCCCGTATATATCAAAAAAAATAAAAAGATAGGCCTTGATATTAACTTCAAACAACAGAATATTACAGGCCGTACAAAATTGAATTTTTCTATTTTCTTTTTGGACTCTCTCTTCACTTTTGTCTCCCTCTTCTATCAAATCAATCAAAGAAGGATTGAACCAACGCAACCCAACGTAAACAGCAGGCAAATTCTTCAACCTCGGCGGCGTCCGATCAATGAGCCTCGATTTCGCTAGCTTCCGGGTACTTAACTCCACCTATCTTGAACTCGATGCCTGACAATGATCTCCGAAGCGTCGGAGCCTCCTCCAAGCCGATTTTGGCTTCGGGAACAAGAAAATCAGGGACGTCTCCACCGCGAAGACGAAAACCGATGGCTCGAAGAGACCTCGTATCTCCTCTCGCTGGGTAGACCTTATAGTTGTGGGGGACCACGAACTCGAAGATTCTTCGAACTCGCTGATGAATCAATGAATTTCGATGCTGCTTCGGCCACGAACGGTAGTCGGAGATGGAGTTCGAAGCGACTGGAGACGATTGAAACCCTAGGGCACGTTGGAGATGAGATTGGGGCAGAGCACGCGAATGCGAGATTTTAGGGTTAGGGGTTGAGAGGGGAGGTTGGGGCTTGGTGAGAAAAATGGGAGGAGAGAAAGGGGTTTTTATTTGATTTCCAATTTGGGTCTCTCTTCGACTAGTTTCCTGTTTTGAGCGAAACGCGGAGGGAGTTGCGTGAGCGCCAAGTCAAAATTAGTGGGAAAATTCTATTTTTAAAAGAAAATTAAAAAATGCTCAAAATTGGATATTTTTGAAAGAAAACAAACATAAGTATAATTTCACCATAAAAAGTATCACCGACCAAATAATAATAATAATAATATTATTATTATACACAAATATATAAGAAAAAAATAATATCAAATAATTTCATGTCTGCAAGTATATTTTAAAGGTTTCCTAACCCCTTGGTAAGTGTAGAAATATTATAGAAAATATAAGATGAATGAAAAAAAACATAAAAAAATTCATTTTTTATTATTTAGCAAGAGGTGAAAAATAAAACGTAATATATATAAGCTATGAAAAACAGGATTTAATTTTATGACAATTAAAATAATGAGATTTTCTATTAAAAACTATCAAAATTATAAGAATATTATTTTACATATATTAGTGCAAAATTATATAATTATATAAATTTACATAATTAAAAATAATATTTCAAATACTTTTTTTTTCTAATCTCAATTAAATTATATATACATATAAATTCCACCGCTTTTTTATCCCAACCAAATAACATTTTTTCACCTTTTTTTTCATCACCCTTTTCCTTTTCATCCTTTTTCAACTAAAATTCCTCCACTTCTTTACCACCCTTTGATCAAACAAAGGATAATTGTCTTCCTCACACTAATATAATTAAATTTTATATGTAAAAAAAACAAATAGCGAGATATCCCTACACTTAAACATTTAGTAGAGTCGTTACCACATTAAAAAAAAACTATTATTTTCTAACTCTTTTATTGTAAAATGAATAGTTGTAATGCTGCTTGAAATACACACACACACATATATATATGCATGTAAAGCTAGACGCCCCAATTGATTGCAAGCCCAAACTTAATGTTTTCACTGATGGTTTTAAATCCATACCACCGATGAAATAGTCATCACTAGATTTGGGATATAATAAATTCGAGAACGTTTTTGTGATCAAATGATAAAGAAAAAAATAGTTATTTTCTTTGTTTTAATTAGAATTAAAATAATGGCTTTCTTTGATTCTTGTACACTATAAATTATTTATTTCAATTTTTCATGCGATTTAAAGATCTTGATAATCACTAACATTTGCATCCTCTTTCTTATGGATTTGCACAATTTGGAGTATAATCCATGGCTAGCTACTACAAACCAGGCAAGGACAACAATACATGTTATATTAGTAGGCTCAGGTGTTATCTTATCTATACACACATTTCAAAAGCTCCTCATATAAGAAACAATAGTTAAAGTCATTTAACCACTAATTTGATAATTATTGTGCACCCTCACACACCACCCACCCCCCTTCCTTGGGGATTAAATGTTAATAAGCTATGGATTTCCTTTAGATTATATACAAATTCTATAAGAAAAAACAAGCGAGCCTCAAAATGTTAGACAAAATTAGTTGGGAGTCAAACTTAAAATATCACTTCTTAGTCAAATCCTCTTATAAGCTATAAGAACAATAGAAAGAGATGACTAATTTCAATACAAATAGTTCATAACAAAAAATATAAACTCAAATTCCAAAATAGGTTTCTTACCATTGATAGTTGACGCGTGTTAAATATAATAACTACAAGTATATAGTATCACAACAAGTAATAAAGTGGTCATTTTAAGATTATGCATATTTGACCTATAGAAAATATAGTTGTTAACCTTGAAAAATATTAAATTTATATTAGCTTATGCTTTATCTAGAAAATCAATTTTAAGAGTGTGAATTAATTTTAATTAAAACAACTAATTAAATTAAAATGGACATTGATAGTTAAGTCATGCTTGAAAAACATTTGAAAACTAATTTCACATGAAATTATATATGCAACACCTGTTTGATAGAACTACTCCCCTCTTAATATATTACCAAATCACTTAATTCAACAACCCATTGAAGTAACTTATTGAATATTCGTACTTACTTACTCACTTAAGTAATCAATGATTATTTAAAATCCAATGATCTATTTAAGTAATCAAAATAAATGTTATTACAGTCTATGATTTGATTATATATGTAAAACAAAAGTCCTTAAACCTCTACACCAAATTCTTTTAATTCCACATCATGATTCCCCCCATTTAGGCAAGGTATCATGAGATTAAATCATTCAATTTATATATTATCAATCAGAAGCATTAATATTGGATAATTTAAACACGAAAGAGCAAGAGATTATTCAAACCAAACAAATAAATATCATAAACTAATCCAAATTATATTAATTATCCAAATAAAAAAATCACTTCAAGCCATTGTTTAAGTACTACATCATTATTCTTAATAAACCAAAGAATAACAAATAATATATGTTTTTAAGTATGACATCATTATCATTCAAAGTGTCATGCTCAAAGGATTTCCCAACAAGTGTTAATCTTTGAGCAATTGACTATAGCAACAGGATGAAAGGAACAAGCCATTGGAGCATTCAAGTTTTTAAAGATGACATTTTTAAACGAAAAGATATCCAATACAGTGAATAACACTAAAATTGATTTATCAATTGAATGATCATCATGTATTCAAAAAATTATCTAAAGACTATAAATCATTTTTACCAAATCTTTGAATCATTTGAAGAAACACTATAAAGTAGAATCATAAATATCAATAAAGCAATAAGTTTTTTCACTATCTACAAATTACGGAACTTTCTAAACTCAAACTCTTGTTTTTATAGTTTTATATTATTGGTATTATTGTAGTTGCCGAAGGGATTGGAAGCCTTTGTCCTAAAGCTTGGACATTTGCGTAAAGTTTGTCTATAAACTTAGAAAATAATTGACTTTTTTGTAAATGGACAAAACTAAATTGTTTGTCATGAGCTTATAAAATGGCCTAGTGAAACCTTTCACATGGTAGGGAAGAGAGTGAAAAAGGGTGAAATCGGTTTGATTTGGATCGATTTGAGTCATTTGTCATACCAAATTGATATTTTTCGGTATAGATAAAATCAAACCAAATCAAACCCGACTTGTCGCTTGGATCAAACAAAACCGGATTGAACTGATTCAGTTTAGGTAGGTTCAATTTGATCTAACGGTTTGAAAAATTAACAGTTTGGATCAGTTTGGTTCATCAATTTTTTAGTTCTTAAAAATTAAAATGATGTAAAACAAAAAAAAATAGTGTGAACATATCAATGCTAATATATATCAAATTTATAATCTTAAAAGTTTCAATATTAGATAATATAATTTACAAACATAACACAAAGTATTAACACACAATATTAAATAAATAAGTCTCAAAACATGAAATAAAAATAACAAATAAATAAATAACAAATTATTTTATTCAGTTCAATTTATATTACGATTTTGAAATTCCAAACCAATATATTATTCAGTTTTAAAACAAACCAAAATAATTTTGTTCGGTTTCAATAATTTGATAAATCGATAGTTTATGGATCGGTTTAAACCAATTCAAATGGTTTGCTAGTTTATAGTTTCACCCCTATAATGAAGTGGAGAAAATAGGTCTCAAACCATTATAAAATCTCATATGCATTAGTTTGTTTATATTTACACGCTTTGTAGTTTTCAAACCTATAAACCTTTCATTACCGGGTGTTATAGTATCACAATTATAATAAAAATTTATTATAAAGTCATAGAATTTATATAAAAGTCTATTATACAAGTTGATATGTATATATGTCAATAATTGTAATTTTATTAAATAAATAATCAATTAATCTAACATGCTTTTTTCTTAGTAATTAATTAAATACGTCACCATTTATGTTGTTTTTAAATTTAATCTTCAATTTATAAATTTTATTATATTTATCATCCATTTGTGTGTGTGTAAAATTCTTAGTCTCTTTTATCTATGTTATTTTATTTAAAATATATAAACATAAGATAATGCTAACTTGAAAATGTGAGCAATTATCTTAAGATGAGCAAAATTAATATGAACCGTCGATTTCATTTAAATTTGATCTAATGGTTCAAAATAATTATAATTGATAAAATAATATCTATTGTAAATACAAACCCTACCCTACGTAAATGTGCCACATCTTTATTCCGTCCAGATCAACACGTTTTTCACATGATGATATTTTTAAAAACCAATCAACTATAATTATTTTAAATCATTAGATCAAATTTAAATGAAATCGACGGTTTATATTAATTTTGCTCATCTTAAGATAGTTGCTCACATTTTCAAGTTAGCATTACCCTATAAACATAATATTTAAAGTACCTTATATTTTATGGGATGACATAATGTAATGCTTATTAAATTAATTATATAGTCAACTAATCAATAGAATTAAAATTTTATTCTATATAGTAAAGTTATTGTATCATAAATATAACATAATTTAAATATTATAATAATATAAATTTATTTATAATTTTATAATATTTTAAATATTATATTTTAATTATTATTTATGATTTTTAATATTTTTGAATGATATATATTATTGTAAAATTAAATCATTTTTTATAATTGTTTTGGTTAAAAATGATATAAAAATTTGATTTAAACCAAAATTATTTATATGGACAAATTCAATAAAAAGCGATCGCAATGTGCAGGTGGATGGAACTTCACTCGCAGACACATTAAAAAACGGAATATTTTGCCTACATATGGAATGAGGTATAATTTTAAAATTTGATTTACCACCTAAGCGAAGGTGGGAGGTGATAATTGGTTGATTTCACATCGATAGGACCCAAATTACTCTTATCATTTGTTTCATAGAGCCTCTAAAAGATAAGTTTGTCTTAAGAGAGATTAATAAAGGCCGGTAATGGGGAGCGGGCGGATAAAAGCCTCCTCCCCCCCTATAGGACGGGGTATCCCGCCCCGCCTACACATAGGGTGAGATACAATTTTAAAATTTTACTACTCGCCTAGGCGAGGGCGGGGTACGGTAATAGGTAGACCTCACCCCCTGCTAGGGCGGGTAACACTCCTAGGCATGATAACGGGTCAAGGTTGGGCCCGAGTACTATATGATCCGAAATTTTATAGCTTTGCCTTGAACCCGATCTAACCTACCGGTTTGGGCACTTCAAGCGGATCGGATCGGGGTGGATAGGGTCGGGGCAAGATTTTTTAATTTAATTTTATTTAAAAATATCAGATCGGAGCAGATTAAATAAGACCTAAGCCCAACCCAATAATATATCGAGACGAGACAAATTAGGACATGGCAGCCCGAGTCGGGACAGGGCAAAATTGTCACCCCTCCCTCTTGTGGATGCACTTAGGGTGAGTTATTGTTTAGAGCGCAAAAACAAGAGCCATGATTCCTTCCCTAGTGTTATATTTATTATTAAAATGTTAAATAATTTTGTTTAGATTTTAAATTTAATTTTTTTTAAAAGAATAAGTTCAAAGAGTATACCTATAAAATTTGAAAACAATTTAAAATTTATAGACCCCCAATTTGAGAAAAAAAAAAAAACTCTATTTAAATGATCAAATAATACAATATGTATTATTTGCAATCCTGGGTCTTATAGATTTTTAAATTATTTCAAAATTTATGGTTTTATAGATTGACGTTCTTTGAACCTATGATTTAAAAAAATAATAAATTTAAATCATTAAAAAATATTCATAGAAAAAATAACGTGATAGTATAATTCAGTAAAATATTCAAATATGACAAGCAGTATTTTCTTCAGTTTTACATACTTTCTTGCCTAATTTATGTCAAAACTCTTCTGGAGTGCCAGTGGCACAAAATAAATGCATTTGATGATTTACCTTGCTCAGCTTCAGTTTAATACCAAGTTCATTTCTACGTGTATTTCCATGGAAGTTGTACTCGTCGCCTCTTTTTTTTTTTTTTCCTTTGATAGATGTAGCTTGGTGATGATGATTTATTTAGCAGCATGTCATATTACTATTTTTTTTGGCTCGCCGCAGTCACTTCAGAGTACAGGATTTTTGTTATTTGCTTATTTCAATGAAGATGGCTGCGTTGTGTTTTTCAAAAAAGATCTAAGTCTCAAAAGCAGATTGACAGAGTTTCTTTCTTGTGGTGCTTCGCGCAAAGACATGGTATCATATCTTACATATTAAGGGAATGGTCTACATACGCACAGGAAAATCAAACGTTCTCAGCAATGGACATCATTTGCAGAGGCTTCATGCTGGATTCGATGCAACTGCTTTGGTGAAGAAGATCTTGAATGCCTTCCACCCACTTCTTTTTCTGGGCCTTGCTTTTGCACTTGAACTCCATATAACCCCGCGCAGTTTGGATGCCGAAGTAGAGTTCTTCCATGTTTTCCCCAACAAGCCCTGCATTGGTCTCATTGAAGACCTCATAGACGAGATCTGGTATACCATGAGAACACAACTAAGATATTAGAGTCACGGGGGAAATGTTTTTCTTGATTTATCAGAATCACAGTGAGCAGGGAATTGTATGTAGTATGTGCAAATGATAGCGGGTCTATCATTTGCACCTCGCGAGTATGCTGTGAACTGAGATCACACCCCACAAAGTGTATCACTGGCTCCCACATGGTGTGGAATCAAAACCATGATCCTCGGAAATTCGCATAGGATCGAAGATTTTGCTATCTCAATATATTATTGAAGGTGAGTAGTGCTTACATTCAGTCTTTTTGGAGAAGGCTCCTCCAACATGTTTTGCTGTCAACTTGATCACAACCTGCTACATCCAAATTTTGTCAGTAAAATGTCACAATCCGCTGATTGCCTTGTTAATCAATCTCTTAAATTGTAGTTTGATTTTGTTGCAGCATACCTGAGATTTCTTGTTCATATAGATGGAGACTCCTTTCCTTTGCAAGGCTCCTACAATTTTCATTTTATTCGACATGTCAAACTTGAACTGACGACACAAAAGCACCCATAACAAAATGCGTACTTCCGAAGCAGTTGAAAATGGATTCACCTTTAGGGGTTTGTTGTAAAAGTTCCCCGCTGCAAGGAGGGCCTTCTTCCTCGGCCTTGTCACAAGGACTAATAGCTGCATTCCTCTTTGCTTCTTTGGGTAGCCTCGCCTTCACTGCTGCCTCTCCTCGCAAAGCTAAGTTTATGCAAAAAAAAAAAAAACTATTAATTCAATAAACTATTGAGTTTAAAACACTATTTTTTGACGTTGTTGCTAATAGCTCTTGGTTAATTTGTTAAGCACAAACAAGTGAACAACTAGTGTAGCTTACAAAGAGGCATCAATGACCAAAATCAAAGTACCTGTTGCAGCCGCAGCTGTGAGAGTCATTAGATCCCCGGGACTCCGTACGTCCACAGCCGACCGAACGACGGAGGAAATGCGGTCTCGGTCGGCTCCGGCCAGCTCAGCCAGTTCGATGCAATGTGATGCCAGGAGCTCTGCTGCCGACTCCATGGCCTGACTCATTCTCGAGCCGGAGCTGCCGGAGTTCTCAGCCGCAGCAACTGCCGCCAAGGCTGCCGCGAGCCCCGCGACGGAAGCTGCAGAGTGCAGGCGAGCGTTTTGGACCCGCATCCTATCTTTCTTCTTTACGTTGCTACTACTGCAGTACTCCTTGTTGGGGAGCCATTTTCCGATGGACGACCCAGTTCTACCCACATCAATCGAACCGTGGACGTTGGCTGGCTTCAAATATATATATATATGATAGATAAAACGACAAAATTAATTAGACACCCAACAAAACACCACAGACACACAACAACAACAACAACAACAACATTTTAGTGGGTTTCAATTATAAGGACATGTGATGTATCGATTTTTTACCATCCAACAAAACCCAATATAGATGATAGCTTATCAACTTCATACGTGGGACTCAGAGAGTACTTGATGGGTTGAAAATGGTAGGTTTGTTTTATCTACCCATTTGTATCATATGATTGGTGGAAAAGTTGGCTTACAAATGGGGGCGAAACCAGTGTTTCTGGGATGACACTAGTAGCGGCTTTGTCAATAAACCGGTGCTTGGCCTGCTTATTGGCCAGTGCTTTCGCGATCTCTGCGGCAGAGAGGCTCCAAGACCGGGAGAGGAACTCCATGGGCTCATTCGGGGTCTGCGGCTGAGGGATCACCGGCAACGGTGCTGCTCTCCTGGGCCATTCATCCTCAGCGTCTACCAAGGTAACAGCAGTTGCCTTGTGCCATAGGCTGCTGCTGTTATTGCTCTGAGACTCGTCTTCCATTCTGATCACTTCCTTCGCTTCTCTACACAAAACTAAAAGACTAAAACCAAACTGGGAGAGAGAGACTGAGTGAAGGACTTTGGTGGACTTAGCACACACTATAATATATAAGCTCAAGCAAAAGCAAGGTCACCCAGAAGAAGAGGATTAATTAATTTGGTAGAAGCGGCCCACTACTTCACTAATCAAAAACAATCTCAAATTAAGGGGATGGCTGTTTTTTTTTCACTTTTTTTGCATCTCAAAAAAGTGATTGATTGGGCAAAATCAAAATCAATCTCTGTGTAATGAAAATGCCCGAGCCTCATGTGTGTATATATACACACACACGTGTATACTAACGGTGGTGGGGGGAACACGTGCAGAGGGAAACAGGTGGGGCACACGTGCTGGAATAATTATGACGTTTTAGGTGATTAGGTCATTATACGAATAGAATAATCATTTAATTATTTTATCGGGAAAATGAAATAATTTTTTGGGTAAGGTCTTGGAAAAATTCAATAATTATTATTTATTACAGAGAAAGTCTATTTTTAACTGAAATGTGTCATTGAATTCATGGCATCGTCCGTGAGCAGGCACAGCTATAGCTTGCAACGGTAAAGTTGAAATGAAAAATGATTAACATTTAATCCAGATTACAAATTTTGAATATGCTTTGTTATTTTCAAAACATTTTGAAAACAGGTAATTCGGCAACCATTGTGAAAACATTTTGTTTTGGTGTTTGATGGTTTGAAATCATTTTGAAAACACATTTAAAACGTGTTTGGTTGACTGTTTTTAAAGAAAAAATTATTTTAAATCAAATAATTTAATCCAATTGCAAAAATAGACAGGTGTATAAAATTCAAAACAACTTCATTAGCCTATTAGTATTTATGCACATTAATCAAAATATTTTGACATTTATACATTGGTCACATTAGAGTATTTTCAATGGGTAAGCTATGCTATTATTAATAGCTAAGTAGATTAAAATGTATCTCTAATAGTCAATTATAGCAATAAATTTAGGTAAATTTATCTAGATTTATAATTTTTAGCTATCATGTCATATCATCATATTTTATTGAAACCCTAAAACAATCTCTTCACGCATGCATCTCCCTCCCCCCGTCACTGTGTCTTTGCGTCGCTTTAACAGGCAACACCTCCATCTCCTCACTGCCCTCTACCTTCCTCCCCCTTTCGCCTCCACTGTCTCCCCCATCTTGTCCACCCTCTACTTCGAGCTTGGCGGCGACCTCAACCCCTGCATCCCCCTCGTCTCTTGCCATAACCACCTCGGCGCCACCACCATCTCCGACACCAACCTCTCTCTCCCCCTAGATTGCCCTGTCGGCCTCTCCACCGCCCTCCCTTCCCCTCCCTCCCCATGTCGCGCTCTCCCTTCCCTCCCTCCTTGTGTCCCGTGAGTCAAAAGTTAGGATTAAGGATTTGGGAATATAACTTAAGATTAGATTGAGAAAAAGTATAGTTAAGCAAGAAAATAAATAGTGTACGTTATGTTAGAGTATCCATTATATTTTTTTCTTAATGTTTATAATATCCTGATTTAAAAAAAAATTATATTTTTTAAAAATATATTTTCTCTCTCATAATTTATTTATCAAATTTTGAATTTAAATTTTAACTTTAATAAAATAAAAACTAATGAAACAAAAACATGTATCAAATCCTATTTGTGAATTCACCTTTTTTATACTCAGCTTTTAAAGTTGTAATATTTATATGTATTTTTTGGTCTCAACCTTGGATCAGATTATTCTATGCTCAAACCGATTGATCACACTCTTGTAAAAGGTCTTGATAGGATTTTAAGGTTAACGTGGCTTAACATACTATTCTATTCAATCAAAATAAACCGAACGATATTTTCTATTATGAAATATATATATATATATATATATATATATATATATATATATATTAAATTACAAAATTTCAATGTGTTTTATTACTTTCAAGACATTTCAAAACAAGTGTGATCAATTTACAGTTGGACGTGACCGCATTTATTGGCCTTAATGCACTTTATTGCGCAAATGAATATATGGTGGCGTTTTCCAATATTCAGTTCATTACAATTGATGGTTTTTAAAGTTGTCCCTCGGGCCTCGGTACATAACTCACGTAGGGCGTTGGGATATCTCAGGTGTAAGCCTTGCATGTTACGTATGCAAGTTTTTTTTTTTTTTTTTTACACTTCGCATGTTACTATTTTATTGGTTAATTTGACCATGTCACATTAATAATCTTATTAGTGGTTTCATTAATAATTTTGTTAGAATCAATGGAGTAATGGCAATCTTAAAGCAATAGCACTGTACTTATTAAATATTTTTTAAAATTATATATACATAAATAAATATTAATACTATAAAGTATTCTCGAAGTATGTATTATAGTTAAAAATTTTAACAAATCATAACTTTTAAGGACACTTTATAGTCCTAGATTAATATTTAGTCATGTATAATTTAAAATAACATTTGATGAGTTCAATAGTAGTACTCTTATATTAATATTGTTGGAGTTGATTTGCATATATGAATGATTGAGGGCAAAAGCGGCACCCATTTCCATATCATCGTGGTGGTGAGTTGGCCATGACAGTAAGCTGACCTTGCTTACTAGTGAATTCAGACCTTATAGGGATATCCCTAGTTCTTACACAAAAAAAAATGTGTATCCAATTTTAAAAAGCCTATCTTTGCAAGTTAATACTTTATAACACTTTTTTCCCCTTCCAAATAGATAGAAGCCAACCATATTTTCCCAATTAGGGATTGAATTAAATGATAAATTGATAAATTTGCCCACATAATTTTTCTTTATCTTCCCTTAATCTAATAAGACTTTTCTAATTTTTTTCCTTTGCAGATCTATAATCCATATATGTGACTACTTCATTTACATCCTCCCATCCCAATCATGCAACCCAAGATTATAATCTCTCTCCCAAATTATGCATGCCACTATGTAATGTTTGAGTTTATTGATGTTAACTAGTGGTTGTGGTGTGGAGACAACAACTGATCGGGTTCGTATGACCAAATTTTCTAACATGACAACTTCATCTTTGATCAATTCGGCGTTAGGAACATTCGGGACATGAGATAAAGGATAAGATTTTGTGCTATTGTTTTGTCTTATGAATGAATTTTCTATGTTTTTACAATTTTAGTGTGCACCTCATTCAAAAGATTCATTGATTTGTCCCCCAAAATGATTCTACAAGTCTACATTCTCAATCTTCTCTATTTTTTAAAAATTTCTTGACTTAGTCTCATATATATGTGTTATCCATTTTCTTTCTTGGTTGCTAAAGTTGATATACTCTCTCTCTCTCTCTCTCTCTCTCTCTCTCTCTCTCTCTCTCTCTCTCTCTCTCTCTCTCTCTCTCTCTCTCTCTCTCTCTCTCTCTCTCTCTCTCTCTCTTTTTTTTTTTTTTTTTTTTTTTTTTTTTTTTTTTTTTTTTTTTTTTTTTTTTTTTTTTTTTTCTGTTATTTGAATGAACATTGAAATTACACGTGGGGGTGATTCTTTTCATTAATTCTATTTGTTTGGATGAAACATTAATGGATCAATATAGGCATAAGGGGTTTTAAGTGGTAAATTTCAAATGAAAAGAAAACAATTCACCCATCTTTAAGTGTATAATAATAATAATAATAATCTAGTCTCTAGATTTGGGTTGGAAATCCACAAAGTTTTAAATAACTATAATAAGGGTCATATCCATACCCAATTTATTTCACGGATTGATATTTGATTAGTTTCTTTTATTTGAAATTAAGTTTACTTTATTTGTAAGATTTAGAGACCAAGTTCAATAATAAGATAAATAGATAACATGTATTTACTCAAAGTCATATGAGTACAAACAAAAGTCATTATAATGTAGTATAACTTTAATAGAACTTACCAAACACTAATAATTTATTTTGGTACGCAAAAATAGAATTAAATATTCTTACCTTTATTTTCATTTTTGCATTTGGTACAACCAAATTCTCATAATTTGCTTTATTTTCATTCATCTCACCAATCGTGTATGAGTTTATTCTCACGCTTGTAGGAGTCATTTTCTATTTTACCCCTCCTTATCCTCATCGCACGCCCTTTTCCCTCTCTCCCTTTGATTGTGGTTCCTGGCCTCCTCCTTCATTGTCACCCGCTAACTAGTTCACCATCTTGTTATCCCCTCTCAGATAGTTGTTCCTCACTAGGTTGCTATCCCCAGCTTGAACCCCCTGTGAACGCTTTGGATGGGGGAGGGTTGGAGGAGGGATTTGGGCGCGGTGATGGAGGCCGCGAGACAGAAGGAGAGGGTTTGAAATTGAGGGTGGCAGCAAGGCGTTTGTCATCATATTCCCATTAGAATTTGCAATGAGAGGATGATGACGAAGATGACTTGTGAACTAATGAGGTCATAGGGTTACCTCCAGCCATGTCCTTTACGAACTAGGTAGGAGACAAGCGTGGTGAGGGTAGTGGTGAAAATTGATAACCTTATGAAGGGGAATTCTTTATTAAAACCTAGTGGAGGTCTTGAATGACTTTTAGCTTAGGTATGGAATTAAAAGTTCCAAAGTAATACCTTATTATCTTGTCTTTGACCTACTAAACATGAGAATGAGAATAGATTTAATTCTATTTCATTTTATTCGTGTATACCAAATATGTTATTAAGGCTAAATATCAATTAGAGTGACTTAAAAATAACCTAGGGTTCTACATTTTTATTTGTTTTTGAGTTTTTTTATGTCATTTAATTAAGAACTAAAATTTGTCATCTCCTACAATCATGAGATAAGCCTAATTTTTATTCTCTAATTGATAAATATTAACTTAATTTAGAATGACAAAATTCTAGTATATAATTTTATAATAATGAAACACACAACATTCATAGTTAAAGCAAGATTTTAAGTAATATAATTCCAAAAGAAATAAATCCTGATTTTCTAATTAAATTAAACAAAACCATAAATCTAAAATTTTATAATAAAATACACAATAACTACAAGTTATTTGAACAATGAAAATCTAACTAATTATCTTAAATAAGTTAAATAAATATATTTAAAAGAGAGGAAAAGAAAAACATAAACTGAAAAATTTTAGAGAAGCTCCCGACTTTTGCCCCAAATGCCTTCACCTCCAAAAAAAAAAAAAAAGAACTATTGCCTGAACATAAATTATCCCAATCTTTATTTATATCAAAATTTAGTTCAAAAGAAAACCATTTATGTGAGCACTTGGTGTATGGAGAATAGGAGAAGAGACTCTCAATTTATATAGGTGAAGTAGGAGAGCAAAAACTATTTGATTGGTTGGTTGGTTGGTTTTAAAATGCGATTCTATTTTAAAAAATAAAATTTGAGCGACAAAATATGTTTAATATACCTATTTTTTAATAAAGTGATATTTATTCTTTATTTTAATCTTGATTCAAATAAAGTTATTTTAAAAATGAGTATTATTTGTTTTTTATTTTCAAATCCAAATTTAATTTTTTTGATACTTGACTTAGTTTTTCTTATATTTTTTACTTCTTTATTGTCTTGGCCTACCATATTTTATTTTTCACTAATTTATTGAGACCTAATTTTAACAAATCTACTCTTTCAAAAACACATTTTTTATTCTACCAAATATAATTTGTTTTCAAAATTCAAATTTTAATTTTAATAAATAAAACCAAAATATATAATTGAAAATATGTACCAAATATTCATTTTTTTCTCATATGGATTTAAACAAAATTATTTTATTATTATTTTCTCACACATCATTTAATATTAATATTTAGTATACATAATACATATATTATTATTGTTATACATGTATATTACATATATTAAAAAATCAAGTTATTATTACTTGTAAAATTTTAAAGTGTGTGTGTGTAGTTTAAAAAATGACTAGAATTTTAAAATATAGATATCTAGCCTGAATAAAACAAGTTTTAACAAGTATACGTGAGTCCTTGGAGTCATGGCTGCCACTGAGGGTGAAGTTATGGTGGTTAAGCTTATCCTTTATAAAGGATCCTATCCTCACCAAACAAACCAATACACCATGAAGGTGCAATTACATCTCAAAACTCATAAAATATATGTCATATGTGTGATTTTAAAGGACATTGGTCAAGGTTTACAAAACCAAAATCATCTATACTAATTTTATAAGGTGTTTATAACATCCCAAGCTACTTGTAACCTGATATTATCCAGTTTAGGGCCCATGCTTAATCTCCAATTTTGTTTTTATAGGGCTATAACCCCCGAAAGGCCTCGTACTAGGAGAAGTATATCCATGCCTCATTAAGAGCACACTTCGTTCATCCTCTCCAGCCGATGTGGGACATTACGTCCACCTCCCCATAGGAGCTCAACGTCCTTGCTAGCACACTCGACCCGGGTCCTAGCTCTAATACCATTTATAATAACATAAGTCACCTATAGCCCAATAGTGTTCGGTTCAAGACCCAAGCTCAATCTTCAATTTTGTTTTTGTAGGGCTGTAGCCCCCAAAAGGTCTCTTGTTAAGAGAGGTATTTACGCCTCCTTAAGATTGTGTTTTGTTCCTCTGTTTCAACCGATGTGAAACATTACAATATCTCTTACAAGGAACAAAAAAAGATATATTATAATGGAAACTATGATCATCCATCTGTATTTGACAAGAAAACGTTTTTGGCGTTCTACCCTTTTATTCATTACACATGTACACATATATAGATACGTGCAATACCTCTAATATGGCCTACGTCTAAAATAGGAAGCATTCCTATTTATACACAGAATCCTAATTAATGTATATAACTATATTGGATGACACAGAAATTAATAGAAATTAATATACTTCCCATAACAACACTAGCATATCAGGAAAATATTCGGCAGAGTCATGAATGTCTCAACAGCCCCCCTCAAGGTGGAGCATGAAGATCCCGAATGCCCAACTTGCGAAGGAGAAACTGAAACTGAGATTGGCCCAAAGCCTTCGTGAAAATATCAGCGAGTTGAACAGTGGTGCGCACGTAAGAAGGACAAATAATGCCAGCCACTACGACATCACGAACAAGATAACAGTCGACTTCAATGTGCTTGGTGCATTCATGGAACACTGGATTTTGCGCTATATGTAAAGCGGACTGATTGTCACAGTATAAAGGCATCCCTTGAGAATGAGAAACGCCCAAATCACCAAGCAACTGTTTGAGCCATTTTAATTCACACGTTGCTGCTGCCATTGAACGATATTTAGCTTCGGAAGAGGAACGTGACACAGTGGACTGCTTCTTTGTTTTCTAGGATCTCGGAGAGAAACCGAGGAATACTAACCAACCAGTGAGAGACCGTCGGGTTAGTGGACAATTGGCCCAATCCGAGTCACACCACGCTACCAAATGCAAAGGACTATCTGCCTGAAGAAGAATTCCTTGGTCCGAATTGTTCTTCAAATACCGCACAACTCTCAAGGCAGCCTCCCAATGGTCCATGTGAGGGCGATGCATGAATTGAGATAAAATATGAACAGAATAAACAAGATCAGGTCTGGTGACAGACAAGTAAATCAACCGGCTGATGAGCCGTCGATAAGGCTCTAGATCCGCTAGAGCCGCACTCATAGTCAAGGCCAGCTTATGGTTTTGTTCCATTGGAAAGGTGGCAGGTTTACAACCCAATAGGCCTGCGTCTTCTATAATGGCCAACGCATATTTCCGTTGACAAAGATAAAATCCCTCGTGACTCCGGGCAACCTCGATCCCCAAGAATACTTCAAAGCACTCAAATTCTTCATATGAAAACACCGACTTAAATAATCTTTAAAAAGCGTTAACGCTACAAGACTATTTCCCGCAAGAATTAAGTCATCTACGTAAACAAGCACGTGGAGTTGAATGTCTCCTCGGTGTAAGGTAAAAAGGGAGTAATCTGAATGAGATTGAACAAAACCATATCTTTCCAATGCTATAGTGAGTTTGGCGAACCAACATCGAGGAGCTTGCTTCAACCCATACAGCGACTTTTGCAACTTGCACACCATGTTTGATTCAGTGGGCCCAAAACCAGGAGGAACTTTCATATACACTTCTTCTTCTAAGTCACCGTGAAGAAAAGCGTTATGCACATCCATTTGATGCACAATCCACTGCTTACTCACAGCTACAGCAAGAAAAGTGCAAACAGTCACCATCTTGGCCACCGGGGCAAATGTCTCGGCATAGTCGATCCCCTCTCGTTGATGATTTTCGAGCACAACTAGTCTGGCTTTTAAACGTTCGATGCTCCCATCAGAATTGTATTTGATTTTATACATTCACTTACTGCCCAAGGCTTTCTGACCCGGGGGAAGCCTCGTCATAACCCATGTTCGGTTCTTTTCAAGAGCCCGTATCTTATTGGTCATCGCATGACGCCATTGTGAATGTTTCATAGCTTCTTGAAATGTGTGTGGTTCACGCCTTGCTGTCACAGATGCAACAAAATTCCAATGACGGGCAATAAATTGTTCACAAGAGACAGTGAGTAAGAGGATACGGGTTACCAGAGGCTGGTCGAGGAGGTCGAAGAGCGGATGAACCAGCTATGGACTTTACTTTCCGCGTGGTATGAGTGAGATAATCCTTATATTTGGTGGACGGGATTTTGGTACGCATCCCCCACCCCAATTCTGAGGTCACGCCATCCATGCTAGGACCTTCGATTTCCATTCCAGCGGATTGGAACACATATGCTCGATCATAATCAGCAGGTCCAACAGTCCCACCGAGCGGGTCAGGTAGGGGACCATCACAGATGGCCCTATTCTCAGCACCAGCAGTCTCATGAGCTGGTGGAGTCATCCCAGACAAGGGATCTGGTCCCAGACCATCACTAGCCGTCCCGTGGGTTGGGGGAGACACGAAAGATAAGGGATCGGGTCCCAGGCCAGCACATGTGGTCCCACTCCCAGCCCCACTAGGTGGCGACATGTGCTGCAACGCGGGCGACAACGGCTAAGAGACGGGGAAGGCTTCCGCAATATCGTCATCATGATCACCCACGACGGCCCACGTATCAGGAGCAACAGCAAGAGGCGTAGCGTTGTGTGAAGGTGAAGGAGCAAAAGGGAATTCTGTCTCATAAAATTTGACATCACGGGAGACAAAAAAATCCTTAGTGTCTAAATCATACAAAGTCCATCTCTTTTTGCCAAAGGGATAACCAACAAAAACACACTTACGACTTCGACTGGAAAACTTATCGCCGTCGCGCTTTTGATTGTGAGCGTAGCACAAGCACCCAAAAACTTTCATGTTATCATAGGTAGGAGCTTTACCAAATAATTTCTCATAAGGTGTCACATGATGGAGTAACCGAGACGGTGTTCAATTAATCAAATAACACGCGGCCAGTACGCATTCTCACCCCAAAATTGCATAGGCAAATGACCTTGAAATCGGAGTGCTCGTGCTTTATTCATAATATGTTGATGTTTTCTTTCAACTCGTCCGTTTTGTTGAGGTGTCCCTACACAAGAGGTTTCAAACACAATTCCATTCTAGAAAAAATAATCACGAAGACAATGAAATTCTGTGCCGTTGTCGCTTCTAACTTTCTTTATTTTCTTATCAAATTGTCGATTCACCAAAGCAACAAAATTTAGAAACAGAGTTCGGATCTCATATTTATTGCATAACAAATAAACCCAAACAGCACGGGAGTAATCATCAACTATGGTTAAGTAATACGTTGCCCCATGCGAAGAAGGAGTCCGATATGGCCCCCACAAATCACAATGTATCAACTCGAACAGACTATCAGCATTAGTCTCACTTAGGGAAAAACTGTCACGACGCTGCTTAGCTCGAGGACACACATCACACACCCTGAGATTTTGACGTCGAGGCAATTGACTAATAGATGGAACAGACTGCAACACATTATCAGAGGGATGACCCAAACGTTGATGTCAGAGATCCAGTAAGGAATCACCATTCACTGTTAATGCACGCACCTTTGGTATACCACGATAAAAATAAAGCCCATCAGTTCTTTCACCCGCTCCAATCAACGTCCTCATCCTCCGGTCCTGTATTACACACAGTGAATCAAGAACGTAAACGTTGCAGCGAGAGTCATCAATCAATTGAGTAACCGAAATCAAGTTGCATTTTAATCGCGGGACAAAAAGGACATTATTAAGTTGTAATCCACCATCTAAAATCACACTTCCTTGTTTGGTCGCTGCTGCATCTTGTCCATCCGGCAATTCTATTGAGACGTTAGGAATTTGCTTGACATTAAGCATACAATGGATATTCCCAGTCACGTGATTTGTTGCTCTTGTGTCAATAATACAATTGTTATACTTACCGTGAAGACGGTCCTTGATTTTGGAGACATTAAGAGCATCTAGAAGCTGTTGCCATTGAGCTGGTGTGATCCCTGTTACATCAGCTGGATCGGTTGTTGTGTGGGTATGGCCATCTGCAGCAACATCACTAGTAGCGGAGGTGACTTTGTGTGCACGTACAGGTGTGTTAGAGGTGCTCCTGCCTCGTCCGCCCGATCGTCCGCCTCTAGTGTTCGTCATGCCACCTCGTCCAAGACCATGTCCGCCTCGCGGACAGTCCCCCCACCATTCCGGGAAGCCATGTAGTTGGAAACACGAAGCCTCATCATGTCCCCCTCTACTGCAATAATTGCAAAATTTGTCTGATTTGTCAGAGGAATGAGACTTACCACGTGAGTCAGAGGTGAGTCTAAATGCCATGATATTGTCACGAGGCACATGAGCCACAGACGCCCCTTGGTGTAGAGTCTCATCTTGAATTAATCGCTGATAGGCTTGATCAATATTTGGCAAAGGATCATAGGAAAGTAAAGTTGAGCGAATGGAAGAAAAAGCCCCGTCAAGGCCAATAAGAAAATGATGCAAGTAATCTTCATTCCGCAGATCAATCACTTGTTGGTTAATATTGCACGTACAGCCGCCGCAGGTACAAGATGGAGTCTTGACCGAAGTCACAAGCTCATCCCAAAGACGAGATAAACGCCCAAAATAGTTCGAGACGCGTTCATCCTTGCCTTGTCTGCATTCTCCAAGAGAGGCCTTCAAATGGCATATACGAGGCCCATTCACAACACTAAATCTCTGCCGCAGATGATTCCATAATGTCTGCGCATCATCATAATACGAGAGAGTGGAATGTAGAGACGGCTCGATAGTGTTGAGCAGCCATGCAACAAGCATGGAGTGTACTGCGGTCCAGTCTTCTAATTTCTCTGTTGTAGTTGGCTTCGAAATTTTTCCCTCCACAAATCCATATTTTCGTTTTGCTTGTAACGAGGTGCGAATAGCCCTCGCCCATTCATCATAATTCGAGCCACGCAATTGAATTAGGGTAATCACGTTGTCAGGATTATCGCTTGACCCAAGAAAATAGGTCATATTGATCTTCTTTTCATCACCTCCTGCTACCACGAAGAGGGATGATCGCACAACTGATTTTCAAAGCAATTGCTCTGATACCATGACAAGAAAACGTTTTTGGCGTTATGTCTTTTTATTCATTACACATGTACACATATATAGATACGTGCAGTACCTCTAATATGGCCTACGTCTAAAATAGGAAGCATTCCTATTTATACACAGAATCCTAATTAATGTATATGACTATATTGGATGACACAGAAATTAATAGAAATTAATATACTTCCCATAACAACACTAGCATATCAGGAAAATATTCGGCAGAATATCGGCAGAGTCGTGAATGTCCCAACAGTATTCAATGAGAGAAAAGAAAAGTCTAGTAATGATATTTCTCTAACGAGCTTGTTGTGTTCAGTGGTGATTTGAGATAACAAATTTAAAATAGTTATGCATTATTGTACTATTTTTTGATGTAATGTTTTGTTTAAATAAATGTAATATTTTTATAATGCACTATCTTGCTTAAATTACTGTTATAAATGATATAAAATATTTTTATTTTTCTTTCATTATAAATGGATTATGTTGATAGTGATACATGCATCCCAGATAATGGTATACAACAAACCATATTAAATAATAGAAATTACTTCTCAAATGCAAAAGTAACAAAAATAATAATAAATACTTTCTAGAAGGTATAAGTGAAAGAGCAGTGTTAGGTACAACCAGCATTGCGACATCTTTACGTCCCTAGCTGACATGGAATAAGTCATTATTGCTCAAGCCCCTGCACGAGCCTCTGCTCGAGGAGGAGTTAAAGCGCATATGCTTGAGCATATGCGCTCGAGCACACTGTTAGAGACGTGCTTGAGCAGGTCTCGAGCATCAAGCAAGCCTCGATCAGGCATCAATCATTTCTCCCACGGCCAGATCTACGGGTTTTGAGGTTCCATCAATTGTAATTTCCGATGAAAACTTCAAACGACCATAACTTTACATACAATGGTCCGATTTAGGCTCATTTTTTTATTTCTAGGTATGAACGAGAGCTACGGCACCCAAAACCCGTAGACAACACTGGTTACAAATATCATTTTTCTAAGTGAATTAAGTTTTGTCCTATAGGTAATGGTATATGCACGAAGGTTTGAGAGAAATTTGTTAACTTTCAATAATATATGTTATAATACTTGATCTGTTTATAAGTATATATTGGTATTATTTAATATTAATTAAATTAATAAAGGAACAGTACAAAACAAGAAAGAGGGATTCTTAACCTTATTTTTCTCACAATCATATATGTATTGCAAAAGAGATTGGTAGAGAAAGAGAGAACATCACTCTCATGTGGTCGTACTTTCTAGGTCCTTTGTAGTTTTCATAAAATTTTGATTTGGGTCCTCCTCTCCTTTGGGGATGAGAGTTTGTTTGAATACAATGAAAGTTGATAAATATATGTAACTTACCATTTATGTAATGGGTAAGAGAAATATATTGAAAAGTCTCTTAATATTTTTCTCGGGATTGCATTATACATACATAAATGTGATCGAATCACATTTAGTTGTAAAATAGAATCCACAATTGTTAGGTTTATGGTATGATCGTTTATGCTATCCTAATTTTGATACAAATAATAATTAAACCCAATTAGTTGCGAGACCCTCACCATATTTCTTGGAGAGGATCTATGGTTATGTATATATATAAACCAATTCACTCACCTTATGAACCATTTAGGTATTCTATGGTCTTGATTGTTGCATTCAGGAAATGGTAGCATGTATATGTTTATTATCAACTTGCAATGTGGCATCTGTAAGGGTTTTTTCTCAAATAATCAAGTGATTAATTGGCCCAGTTTTCTAATAATTTTATTAAAATGGTAAAACTTGATACTGTTGGTTTACATTTTAATTTTTAACAAATATTGTATGACAATAGCTAGGGATTATCGTTGAACATCTTATAGTTCATGTACATACATAAAATAGTCTAGCAGAGTAACCTCCTGCTTATAGACTTAAACTGTTAGTGCTGAGAAGAAAGGTACTATTTTCTATATGGCGCCATACTATATATTACATATTGCAATATTACTTTACATTAGATTAACTATACGTTTATCATGAATATTCCCCACTACAATTAGCACATGGTCAAAAACCATGTATATCTTATATCTTATAACTTTTGGGTGTATTGTATATATACCAATCGCTCCCCTGCAATGTACAATGATGAAACCTCAAAGTAAGGAGGCTGAGAGAGAATGTTTGTGGGGTATAAATCTCTCATACGTCATTAGATATTTAGAACCTCAAACCTTCCATGTGTTTACTGCAAGATTTGTTGATTGCCATTTTAATAAACAAATATTATTCCTAGGGGAGCATTAAAATGACCGAATAATGAGATTGTATGGAATAAGCAATCACTGCCATTTCTAGATCCACTCACTCAACAAAGTGAGAAAGAGGTGCAAGATATTATGTATTTACAAAAATTGGAAAATCAATTACAAGATGTATTTTCTGATATTAAGTGTAACCAAGTTGTAAATACCATCAGTGAATGCACCGATTAAGATTGATATCCAGAAAATACAATCAAGTAATGGAGTCAATATGATATATCCAAAACATGCTAGAAGCATGGTGCACCCAGCTCCAAAGATAAAAATCCTAAAAAAGAAAGTAAAGTAATTGTAAATGACCCCAATATGGGGGCACATGTTTTGAAGAAATACAATTCGAGGCAATAAAAGAGATTACAAATATAATATTGTAAGAATTAATATGAAGGCCCTATAAAAAACACAAAAAAAGTTTCATAAAATCTCTATTAATTATATTATTACAGGAACTATATATGAAATCGACATGATATAAAAAACACTGATGAGTTCTTTTTATATTTAGTGGCCTATAGTATTATAATTGAAAATAAGAATCCCAAGCGACAATTTGTTACTAAGTGTTAAAAAAGAATTGACAGGAATAATGGATAAGACATCATGCAAACATAATTAGTCTTAAGCGAAAGTCTTTGACCTATCACCCTCACACTTACTACCGTGAAACCTAAGAGTTATAAATGAGTTTTTGTGCATAAAATAATAAATTTAAAATGAATAGTTTTTGTGCATTCTATTTCTCTCTTCATTCTTTTCAAATAATTAAAATATATGTGGACATGTTATTCATAACAAATATATATACTTTTCAAAGTCTACACACTATTTATTTTAAAACGTTACCATTCAAATATCAAAGAGCAAGAGCAATAGTGGTTAAGACATTTTAGGAGTAAAATACATGCATGAATTAATGCATAGACAAAGCATGGCTGTGACACATGATGAAGATAGATATGCTGAATGAGTTTCTTGAAGACGCATATAAGTCGACTAGCTAGAGTCTCCTCACAAAGCTAAATGAGTTTTCTCAAAGCCTTTTGATTTCTTGGCCATAAATGTAACCACAACTAAAAAATGATATCCTATCCTAGCTAACACAAAAATGGCGTGTTGCTATAATTTGACTTCTCCAAATTATATGCATGCCGTGTTGTTAGAGCATCCACTTTAGACTCTCTATATGTATTTTTTTTTTGTTAGTTTGAAGGCTAGTTTAACAAAAATACCTTAAAATTACACTTTTCAAACTCTCTATTCTAGCAAAAAATTTAACAAAATGAATAGTAACTCTTTAAATTTAACCAAATACTATTCACTCTTTATTTATTAAAATATTATATTTTCTCTCACCATATTTACTTTTTATTTCTTTTTTCTCTTTCCACATTTACTTTTCCATTTTAAAGAATAAATAAATATTTAAAAAGTAATATTTTAATTAATGAAATGGTTAAAATAGAGAAACTAAAAAGTGTACTTGAGTTGTTAAAATAGAAAAGATATAATTTTGATTATTTTGAAGAGTAAAATTTGAAGAGGCTATAGTAGATGCTCTTATGGAAAAATGATGCCGTTAAAATTCTAAAATAAGAATATTTCAATATATAGCATCATTGGGTAAAAAACTAAAAATAGAAGGGAACGCCGATTAATGCAAATGAGAGCATGTGCGAGAGAGACTAGTAGACTAGTAGCCTACTTTTCAATTTAATGCAATTTTTGAGCCTCTCTTCCCTACTAATAAGTAATAATCATAATAATAAAATAAATAATCACGTTCCATTTGGGAGTCTGGGACCAGCTCAGTTGTCGTTATGGATGAGCTAGATAATAAAATAAATCCAGATCTTATTTGCGCACGAGATGATGTGGCGCTGTCCACTTTTAGGGTAGCATTTTTAAAATAAAATTAAAATAAATGAAGTAGACTTTCTTTTTCGTTTTGATTGTCAATTTGGGGCGGCGAATCAAAAATAGCTTTTGTATGCGGGGAAAAGTACATTAGTAATTCGGTAAAAAGGTTTATTTTTGTTTTATTTTATATCATATTATAGCATGAATCAAATGAATCTGAAAATTATATGATAATTGTTAAATTTTTAGTGTTGACTTTTTCTCTTTTAATCCAGAAAATGTTGCAATTTTCAACCTTCGATAATAATTTATTAATGTTTCCATGTTATTATGAATTTCGCTTTCCATATGTTTTCATGTAAGGTTATTACATATGTTAATATATGTTTTCTCCATGTCCATCACTCAAAATAACTATTCACATGCTCCTTAGAAATGATAAATACCGATTCGGACAAAACCCAACAAAGGCTGGTAAATAAAAAAGGAGAGCACGAGTACCGTGTGATCATAATTGTTTAATCATAATAAAATAATTTAAATTATATTTTCATTTAACTATACTAACTAGTATTTACTATAGTAAATTAACGGATAATAATTGAATTGCTATGATCACAATTGCAATTACACTACTAGTATTTACTATAGCGAATAATTGTGCTCGCTATTTTTTTATTTATCAGCTATATATATATATAATATATATGCGTGCATGTGCGCATAAAGAAACTTTTAAAATTGTAATTTTTTAATAAAAAATAGTACATTAAACCTTAATACAAACTAGGTTGAAACTCCTACGAAATTTCCCAATAACAAATGTTAAAATCAACCGCTTAAGCATAGTGAAGAATTGAATTCATATTTCATACCATATCTAAAAGTATTAAATGGTAGACTCAAATTTAAATGGTAGAAAGTAGAATCAAACTCTCCCTCAACAATGGACAAACCTGAATGGCAGAATCGATGCTCATTTAATTTGAAAAAAAAAATCAAATTTTTTGCTCATTCAACGATCGACAAGCACAACAATGACACAATCGATGTTTGTTTAATTTAAAAAATATTTATAATTATTCGCTCATTCACTTCAAAAATCAAATTTTTTGCTCATTTATAGTTATTTTATAATCTTTATTATTTTTGGTAATAAAAGTTAACTTCATATAAATTCTTTTTCCCACCCACATGGGGAGGAGGTATAATAATGAAGTTCATTTCCTCCTAAATTTGACCCACCCTAACTCTTTTATTTTCTATTTTATACTTAATAACTAATAATAATAATAATAAAATCATATTCTTGACAACTCAAGATTTACCCAAATATGCATTTAAAATAAATATTTTGCTTTTTAGTATTTAAAATTATAGTGTATATTTAAAATAAATTTGTAGACACTAGAAATTAAAATAAATCATGTATATACAATAATATAGTTTTTATGTTATATCTAGAGTAATAAAATAATAAGTATAATAATATCATTATTTATACATATATGCAGATATATATATTATTAAATATAAAAAGAGAAAATAAAAAATGAGGGTAAATTCCCCCACCCTCGACAACTTGTAAAAAAGGACGATAGATATTAGCATCGCTGAAAAACAAAACCATTTTGTTTTATTATATATATTTAAAATAGAATATTTAATTAATATGAATATTTTAAGGAAAATTTAGGACGAAAAAGGAGGGTGATTACTTTCGGTGGTAGAATTAGCATGTTGAAAAAGGAGTCCGCCTCCACCAGCAGAGCCACGGGCTATGCCTATGCCTATTATATGGACAAAACTTTTTTTAAAATAAAAAATAAATGAAAACCTAAACGAAACAAATAAATTAGCTTTTATTTGAAATATTATGTGGTGGACGTCAATTTGATATTTTCAAATTGTCGTACAGATATCAATTTTACAAAAAGCATTTGATCTCGAAGCATCATAATAACAAAAAAAAAAAAAAACAGAGAGAGAATCATAATAGATGTTATTTTGTAGTCATGGTTAAGTGTATCTCCAATAGCAAGAGTAATATTACAGTTGTGTAATGTTGCAGTCCCAAATAAATTAGCATCATTTCATAAAAAAAAAAAAAACAATTACATACCACAGGTTTTGTATTTGACGATAGGGCATGACGGCTATTGGATCGCAGTGTCGTCGAGGGTTGTCGGCACGAGACCGAGTGATAAGGCACGATGGTAGGGTGAGGCGGAGTGGTAGGGAGGGACGGCAGAGTGAGGCGGAGTGGCAGGCGCAACGGCGGTGAGGGACGGCAAGTTGCTGTGATGGATTGGGGCAGCGCAATGCATAACCGCCGATTTGGAGAAGAAGAGGAATGGAGTGGTAGGATACGATTAAAAAAAAGCGTATTGCGTTTCTGACGTGTCACAGCAAAACGTTTAGGTATATTTATCTAAAACTATTACTAAAGTTAAAGTAAGTTAATACAATAGCTAAGCTATTGGAATAGATTTATTAGGTAAATATACCTTTATCTAAGCATATAGCTTACTATTGGAGATGCCTTAACAGATGATAATTTTGAAATGTAAAAACAAGTAGTTTTATATATTTAAATAATTTAAAAGTATAGTCGTGTTTAGTTTTAAAACTAAACACGTAAGTATAATAATAAAATAATAAAAAGTCAAAATGCAATTGCAAATGCTGCGGGAGATATTATTTTTGTTTGTATTTTCGTTTTGATATTATTTTTAAGAATAGTATTATTTTTAAAAATAATGTTTTCAATAATTTATAATTATCTATAAGTAATATAAGTTTATTTAGATTCACCAAAATTTAAGGAAAGTTTTATTCTCCAGTGTACGAAAATTTTATGAAATCATTATAAGATCATTTTTTTGATACAATTATCATTTTTCATTAAATTGATAAAATATTATTATGTACAATAATAACATGTTTGATATGCATGAATGTAATAAAATTGAATCAAATATTATTAATTTTGATTATTATGTGGATGCATGAAATACAAATCATTGATTGTTTTGAAAATTATTTTCTTATTAAAAACTTAAACATTCCTATCCACATACCATGAAATTGTTCTTTCTCCACGGAGATCAATGTTTTATAAAAATACTTCATAATTTTTTAAGTTATAGCTAATCACAATAAGAGCCGTGGCAGCAATATTTTTTTTAAGTTTACATATTTAAATTATTTTTGTATTTTTTATGTAAAAATATATATCATAATAAATTCCATTAATCATCTCCTATATGTACTATTGAATTGAATGTAAAACCTAATCTTACCTGATATCAACAACTAGTTAAGAGTTTGATCAGTCTATATTACTACAACACATTTAAATGTACATATGCAATTCATTTTGTCAATCAATTTATGGTTGCTCTTTGCTCTACTCATTATGGTGTTGGTTTTTGTATTACTTGCTTGCACTTCTCAATTCAGTCTTCCCTTGCTTTTCATGTATATTTAAATGATGATTGGGCTAGTAATTCTACAAATCGATGATCCATTATTGGTTATCATTTATTTTTTGATAACTCTCTTATTTCGTGTCGTAGTAAAAAACAAACTAATACATTTATATCTAATAGTAAGGCATAATATAGAGCTTTGGTTGACATCACTTCAAAACTTCTTTCACTATGATGTAAATATATACGAAGGCATAATATTTTAGGTTATGACTAATCACCATAAGAGTTGTAGCAACATCTTTTTTTTTCATAAGTTAAAATATTTAAATTATTTTTTGTTTTTTTATATAAATATATATCACAATAAATTTCTTTAATCATCTCTTATATGTTCTCTTGAACTAAATATGAAGCATAATCCTATTCACTATCGACAACTGATTGGGAGTTTGGTCGACATGTCTGAACATATCATATGTAATTTTATCGTTCAGTTTATGGATGCTCCTCACTCATTATGGTGTTGTTCTTTGTATTATTCATTATATTAATGGAACAATATTCCATAAACTCCACTTCTCAACTCAACCTTCCCTTGTACTCCATGCCTATTTAGATAATGATTAGGTTGGTAATATTCATACAAATTGACGATCATTATTGCCTATTATCTCTTTCTTGGTAACTCTTTTATTTCATGTTGTAGTAAGAAACAAACTAATATATCTAAATCTAGTACTATGGCATAATACAAAGCTTTGACCGACATCACTCCAAAGCTTCTTTCCATATGAAGACTTATGTGAGATATGAATATATATTTTCAACCATCTTCTACCAATCTATATTGCAACATTTAAAAGTGTTATACAGATTGCTCACAAATGGTGTGTTTCATAAATGTATCAAGCATATTGAAGTTGATTGTCATTTTATTCGATACCATGTCAAAAGAAATGTGCACTTCTTTTTTATTGGCTATGTTGATTAGCCTTTCAATCTTTTCACTAAAGCTCATTTTTCTAATTGCTTTCACACTTTGCATTCCAAACTCAAGTTGGTATCTTTACCACTACCTTGATTCTGTGTGGGATGATACAAAATATTATCCTATAGCTAGACGCTTTGTATATATAAATGAATCAAGAAAAAGTATTATTTTTTTATATTTTCTCCCCTATTTTATTTCTCACAATAATAATTGGATAATGTTATTGTATAAGTAACTCATAAAGTGACACTCTTATTGCCCGTTTGATTAATATTTTAAAAAAATCATACCAATCTACTAAAAAAAAAACGTGAATTACATATATTACCTAACTACAAATAAAATTTTCTATAATAATTTAACAAATCATTTTAAATTTCATTATTGTACCATGAAGCAAATAATATGATCGCGCGAATCTTATTTTCATGCTCACGAGTCATGACAATATGATTTATTTAGCGATTATACTCTCACGCGTTGTTAATTTAAGAGTCCCAAGTAACGAGCTACGAAAGTGTACACATAATCTCACGCGTTGTTTATTAAAATAAACAATAAATATCACTACCTCCTCACCCTCTTTTCAATATTGTCGTGTATTGAAATTAATGCCCAAATAATGATGCCTCAATATTTATACATTAACGTTACTTTTCTAGTGCTGTACATTTTCTTGTTTTGTTTTATTTATTTTTAATCAAAGCACCTCAAAAAGAAAAAGAAAAAAAAACGTATAAGCTCAAGTTATAATGGTGTTTGACGAGCGGCATTGGAGTTAAAAAGCCATTTTACAAGACAAACTAAAATACATTAGAGTTAGGCCAAAAAAACTACTACAATTAAACACTATCTTATCTACATGATACTAGATTGTCTGCCTGCAAATATTATTTGAGTTTTTAATTTAAAAAAACAAACAAACAAACAAACAAACTCGAGAATCGATCTTCACCGAGCCCTTCGAATCCTATTACTGTGTTTTTAAACATGGAACTTGGAAGCCTCCACTCACATAAAGACATGGTATCATTTTGGCATGATAATGTTGGCAGCGTTGTATACGAAATTGAAACATACGCCCAATTGACAACTGGAACCCACTGCCTTAGTTTGCGCTATACATCACCTCTACCCTCCGTGTTGCCCATGGCCGGCCATGGGACACCCTTACGCGCAGTTGATTGTATCATGAGTTTTTTTTAATATATATATATGCATGAAAAGAAGAAACATATCCATTTAGTACCAAAAGGCATGCACGCACACACAAGAGATAGTTAAACATATAAATATCATATATATATATATATTGTTAAGCTAAATAAAATAATTTAATAAAAATTTAAAATAAGCTTAAATATAACCTTTATAAAATATTAGGTAAATATCAAATTGCATATATTGAAACTAGTGATCAAGAAAAATGATTCCTATATTTATGTACTCAAAATGGCATTGCACGCACACACAAGAGATAGTTAAACATGTAAATATCATTATATTATTTTTTGTTAAGCTTAAATTAAAATAATTTAATAAAAATTTAAAATAAGACTTAAATATAACCTTTATAAAATTATTAGGTAAATATCAAATTGATATATTGAATGAGTGATCAAATTAAAAGAATAAATAATATTTTAAGTAATACTTTAATGTAAAATGGTTAAAATAGAGAGACTAAAAGTTATAACTTAGTTGGTCTGTCTCTCTATTAAGAAAGAGATCAAGAACTAAGTTTGTCATGTAATTTGAAATATCACAATCTGTCAATCAAACTTTATTAAATATAGAAGTATGATTTTATATCAAACAACCAGACAACTAAAGATCCCACGATTTAATTATTACAATTATATGTCTATTTCACTGTTCATCTAAGTGCCAACAAATGCCATGTCATCTTTTTTTTTTTTAAAAAAACCGAATGAAAAGGATAACAGAAAAAACAAAAATATCAATGTTACTTGAGAAGATGTGATTTCTTTGGGTGGGGAAAAATGTGGAGCCTTGGTAATTGTTCCGACAAATTCAACCCCCACTTTTTATATAATTGTACTTGCATCGACATCGATTTTGATATTTTTATCTCTATTTTAGGGATAAATAGTAAAAAAATTACTTAGTTTTTAAAAATATCAAACATCTCATTCCTCATTTCTATCTATATTTATTATTTAATTTATTTTATATTATTTCTTTATCATCCTTTCATTTATTATAATCAATTAAAAAGTTACAAGTTTAATATATATATTAAAAAATTATAGGAAAAACATTTAGGGATAAATAGTAAATCTCTATATTTAGGGATTTACTATTCCTATACTCTATTTTAAGAAACCTGCTACAAATGAGTTTTTGATGATTTTGTATGTTTTTTTCTAAATTATATAGAAAGTTAAATTATAGAAAACTTACGTAAATGCTCTAACAAATTAAATTTTCTCACAAAACAATCTTCACTTCGTAACCAATAATTGTATCCACTACCACCAAACCAAATTAAGCAGGTAAAATATTATATTTTTAATTAAATCAAATAAAATGGTAACATGCATGATACATATTAATTACTTTACTGAAACCTAGGTAATGGTAATTAATTTGGAGAACACTTGGTCTATATATATTTGTTTATAGAGAGATCGAACAGAGACAGGCGATGTACTGTGCTCACTGCTCAGTGCTTTGTAGTCTATACAAACTATGTGTAGCCTTTTTGACACACGGACGCGGTTAATATATATTAGGTGGAGTGAAGATGGACGACGTCGTCAATTAATTATTTTCTTTACGCCACTAGCTAGCCTTTTGGATTGTGCTACGTGTATGTATGTAGAGTGCAACGATAATAATAATAGACAGGCGAGCCTTGTTTACGAGTGGAGGGACCAATTACTGCATGTATTATCTAAAGTTGACATTTAGTGTACACTCATATGTGAATGACAGTGGTTGGTAGGTAAATGCATGCAGCAGCTGTGATTAAAAATTTAAATAGTATGGACTATGGATCAATAATAATAATAATAATAATAATAATAATTTGTAATTGCTGCGGTTAATCGTAAAAGCAAACTGGAGGAGGGATATAGATGTATTATAATCGGAGATTTATGAGTATTTTTTTCCTAATTTGTTGGGGTAACTTTATATGACTGTATTCTTCCATGCATGCTCCCTTTGGGGTGGTCTCTGTCTATTATTATTTATTATTATTTTTAACTTTATGTGATTTATGAGTGCCTTTACGCGTACATTGACTAATCACGGCGTCAATGAAACTGTAAATTCAGGAAAAAATCAGCAAAAGTGAAACCTCACAAAGCACACACCCGACCTTTAATTACCAGCAGCCGACTCGGGCCTATAAAGTATTTTAATTAAATTATTGAGCTAAATAATAATAAATAAATAAATAAACAATCCGGTTCAACAGAGTCTACTCTAACATATTGAACAAGGACTCAGCAAATTAATCACTCACTAATCAACAAATAATGTATTAATAAAAAATTAATCTCTCATTTCCCCGCTTCCCTCTCCCACACTTTTACTTTCTTTTTGTTTCAGATATATATCCACCAGCACAATCAAGGACGGATCCAGAAAGTTTAATTAGGGGGAGCCGAGATATAAACCGTATAATCAATATTTGTTACCTAAAACTATGATTAGAATCATCTAAGTTAGGGATAAAATTCTAAATCACCAAAACCGAACTAAATTGACCTTCCGAAATTACTAATTTAATTTTTCAAATCGTCAAAACCAAACAAAATCGGTTTGATTGAGTTTGAAACCGAATAATATTATCGGTTTGATTTGTTTTGGGATTTCAAAACCGCGGTTTAAATTAAATCAAACTAAACAATATTATCATTTATTTTTTAATTTTAATTTTAATTTATTTATTTAAGATGGTTTATTAATACATGATATGTTATGTTTGTGAACTATATTATCTGATTTTAAGACTTTTAAAATTATAAATTCAATATATATTAGTATTAATGTGCACACATAGTATTTTTTTTTTATTTTATATCATTTTAACTTTTAAAAATTCAAAAATTAATGAATTAAATCCATCTAAAATTTTCATATATATATATATATATATATATTATTAATTAATATATATAGCTATAATTTAAAATTATATATATATATATATACACATATAAATATAAATATAACTATATATATTTTACTATAATTAAATTTTTAAATTTTAATATAAATATATATATATAATAAAAAAAATTAAAATTTGGGGGGGGGGGGGGGGGTGGGGGGTTTGGGGCGGATCGATCAGGACCGTCAATTCGTTGGGGCTGATGTCGTCGCGCAAGACCGCTGAGGCGGTGCCGGTGGAGATCTTCAAACTGAAGACGGTGCTGTGCCGGTACGTGAGGGAGGAGCTAAAGACGGCGTTCCTGACCGGAGAGAAAATTCGGTCGCCAAGAGAGGAGTATGATAAGGTGTTCGCGGCAATCAACGCCGGAATTAGGATCAGTACAAATTTCCTGTAGTATTGATATCGGAATTAGGATTCTATGCTATAATAACAGAGATAATTATGCTATTTTTCCCCATTGCCCTCCTTGGCGTAAAATGAGTTCAGATCCTTGGTACATCAAAGCTATATCGTTTTAATAATTTTTAAAAAAACTGTATACCAAGACAGGATAATTTTGATTTTAAAAATATCAAAACAATATAGTTTTAATGGACAGTATAATACAGTAATTATATAGGATTCTCATTTGCATAAAATTACATATGTTTATTATTTTTCATCTTTTTCAAAAAAGACAACAAAACTATATAATTTTATGGTACAGTAGAGAATCTGAACTTTTGATGTCAAAGATAAAAACATGACCGTATTAAACTGCATAGTTTTGTTGTACAACAAGGATATTGCACAAAAGAGAATTCGAACTCGCGATAGCATAGATAAAAATAGGTGTCATCACCCTTTTCGACTGAACTCGTTACTGGCTTATGAAAGGATTCAATGCTGGTTCATACAGTTGATCCTAGCGTCATCCCCATACAAAGCTCATATAAACCATAAAAAAACATAGAGTTGTCATCAAACAGTATAGAGGTGTGATTGTACACCTAGAAAAGAGAGATCTACGGTTCCATATAATTAAGTTCGGGAGTCGATTACGTATGGGGAAGGAAGAAGGATTCTTGCATCCCCACAGCGCTCATTATTGGTACCTAATCTTGATCTATGAGTATTTGCTTACTTTATTGTTTATTCAAAAGAATTATTTTTTGTATTTTTAATTTTAAGGGAAAGAAAACTGAAGAATCTAGGCCTTAAAAAACAAAAGGAAAATACTCTTAAGTAAATAAAAGGGGACATTTTAATTTTAGAAAAAAAATATGTGATTTAGGCTCATGTGACAGTATTACATTTTTCTTAAAAGGAAAATAAAAGCAATTTTTTTAAGAAAAGAAAACAAAAACAATTTGAATTTAAACATGAAAATACTGTTACAATTGATATTAGCCTAGACAGACTAGGATATGAACATTTAAGGCTCAAACACTCATGACCACCCAAGCCTTGATTTAATTTTCTAGAAAAGGATGATTTTTTATATTTTTATATTTTTTAAAAAAGATGATGAAGGAAAAGAAAGGATAAAAACATTTTTTTTATTTTTCCCTTTTAAGTTTGGAGGAAACAAAAAGCAAAGGAAAAGAGAGAAGTTGTTTTTGGATTTTTTTACGCTTGAAAAACAGCACAAGGGAAGGATAATACAAACAGTTTAATAAACAAGAAAAAGTAAGAAACTTGGAGAAATTGAGATGATGTAGAATTTGATTCCTTTTTCTTCACAATAATTTTTTCTACGAGCTTCTTCAAAGCACAAAAGTTAGAAAACAAAATCTTTCTTTTTGGTTTAGAACGTCCCCTCCAGTTTTAGTTCTTTCTGCTTAAGACAAAAAAATAATTCTAGATGTCTTTCTCGCTCTCGCTCAAAAAGAAGTATATCTGCCTTTAGAAATTCTCATAATATTTTCTTTGATTTTTTCTCTTGAAAATCCGTTCAACAAAACTTTTTTTTCAGTCCCTCCTCACTGCCTTTAGAGCAATCTATTTATAGGTGTATAAGAGTGACAATCGGTGGAATGTATTAATTGGATGCTTTGCAGTCCCCATAAGTCAATTGTAGTGTTCCAAGGAAATAATATCTATTTACAATGGTTCTAGTTTCTATGCTTTGAAACTATTAGGGTCCCAACATTGGTCAATATAATGGCTAAAAAAATAATAAAATTCCACCTAGATTTATTTTAATTATATGCCTGAGATGAATTTAATTATCTTATATTTGGAAGCTTTTTGCAGCAAAATTGGATCTCTAGGAACCAACATTGCTGCCTTTTCCATGATTTTACAAAGTCCCAATACCACACTAGTCCCCCTTTTAATACTCATGAGAAGGATTTTTAAAGTCCCAAACTCATTTAATGCACCTGGAAAGAGATCTTTTTGACCGGATTTTTAAAGTCCCAATGTAGGACAGACATGTACATGAAGAACAAAAAATAAGACAGATTTTGTAGTAACTTCAAAAATTCATAATTTTCTCTATAGAGCTCCGATTAAGGTCAAAATGGTCTTGTTTTGCTCAAAATTCTATTAGCTATCTTATGAAATTGGAATCACTCAAAAAGGATCATACATTTGGGAGAAAGTTTGGAAAATCGTACAGTGGTACATGGCGAAGTGAACATTCTGCCCGTTAGTTTGAAAATATCATAACTAATTGCATTCAATCCAGAATGACCTCAAATCAGTTGGAAATGATATCTAAAGACAATATATAATAAATTCAATTGACCTTGATCGATTCCAGTAAGTATTGAGAACATTATTAGTAAAACAAGGCATTGTGAACCAGCTATCCTACTCAAACTTGATTATTAACTTCAAAAACTTATAACTAATTGTATATCAACTGGAATAACCTCAAACTAGTTGAAAATGATAGATAATGATGTTAGCTAACCAATGCAAGTGACTTTATTTGATTCTAATAAGTATTGAGAAAGTTATTGAAAAAACAATACGCTACGCATCAGCTGTCCAATTCAAATTCGTACAAAACTTGATACTTTTGTCATAATCTCTTTATTTCTTCTCATGATCGAGTATGGTTAAGTATGTTGTTCTCCGAATTTCAGCCTCTATCATTCAATGCTTGCCTTGGGGCATTTTAAGGTCTCTCAAAGTGGTCTTTAGTATTGTGGTCTTTTCGTCGAATACGATTGCGATTTAATCCGGTCAAAATGGAATTCAATAAGAGGGTCATTTAAGAAAAACAGTTTACTTAAAAAAACATGTAATGCAAGCATCATCAAGGAGTGTGCTCAGTACGAACGACCCTCCCTCCTCTATCACTCTTCTTGTCGCCTCTACCAGTTCCCTCACCTCCTTTCCCATCTCCCCCTCCATGAGCTCTTTCATCTTAATCTATTGTCATATAGGTAGTAAGAGAACAATGAAACAAGTGATAACTCCAATGACAATGTACAACAAAAATTCAAATTAGACAAACTAATAGCTAGCATCAGTCTTCTAATGTTACAAGGTATTTGGTGCTGCGCACATCATACCAATGCTATATATAGGTAAGTTGTGCAGTTAATTCGCATAAGAGAACAAAGAAACAAAGGATAACTCCAATGACAATGTACCAATGAAAATTCAAATTAGACAAACTAATCGCTAGCATCAGTCTTCCAATGTTACATGATGCTTGGTGTTGCGCACACCATTCCAATGTTATATATAAGTAAGTTGTGCAATTAATTCGCATAAGAGCACCTTTGTTAGAGTTTTTTTAAAAAGAAATTATACTAATCTAATGAAGAGTGTTTCTGCGTTCTATATAACCTATATACGAATAGATTTTCTACTCAAAAATATCAAGTCACCACCAAGCGTTATTAAAAAATGTAACATAACACCCAAGACTATTTAAGAGCCATGACTTAGAGCAATAACAACAACTTTTAATCCATTTTTTTCATTTTAGAAATTTAGATTTCCTTAATCATTCACTATACTATTAAAATAATATTTATACATTTACTTTTATTACTTGGGAAATACAAAGGAGAGAGAAGAGATAAATAAATATTTTAATAATCATATGAATTAAATTTAATGAAAATGATATATTTACTGTAGCTAAAAGTTACACATTTAATATTTTAGCTATTTCAATGGCAACTTTTTTCAAAATCTTCATTAAATTTTAGATTTTTATTGATTTTTGATGGTACTAATGTCAATACGTCAATGACAATCTAATTTTGTTTGTTATATTTTGAAAAATCTAGAATTTTATTGATAACAAAATGGGCCGACAGACCAATGCAAACTTCATACAAAACGTTTTACTTATATTTAATAATTCATATATATATATATATATGTGTGTGTGTGTGTGTGTGTTATTTTAAAGTTTTAAATATATTATAAATTATAAATAACAAATAATAAAATAAGAACATAATAATATGTATATAATATAAGTATTTTGTGTAAAATATTATAAATAAAATTGTTTTTAATATAATATACACACAAAAATAAATACTTTATATATATATATATAAGTTACACAGTTACTCCACACACAAATATTTTTATTATCATTGAATTTATTTATTTTTTAAATTATTTATACAGACGCCAATGAGATTGTTTCTCTGCACAACATATTCGCAAATAAAATTATATATATAATATTTTATGTAAAATTTAATAAATAAATTCGTTTTTAACATAATACACAAATATATATTATTTTAAATGTTTTTAAAAATAATGTGGACACTTGAGCCATGCAGAAATGTCACTTACGTTCATTTATAAATAGGTGGAATTTCCTACAACCCAGAGCTGGTTAACAAAGGTTAACCAAGGCTAACAATGTTCGCAAATTAGGCATGAGTCCGATGCCTGAGCTGCCACGTCATGGGGTGGGGAGAATTTCTTACAACTCAGTTTGAAGGAAATCTTTTTCTAAATAACAACACTGCCATATATTAAAATTATATTTGCATGCAAAGTCACCGAAAAGTCATTTTATTGGATCTTTCTGCTCCAATAATACCAATATGATGAGCCTTTGGCATGTCATTTATGTTCAGCCTCTCCTGAATAGGTCAACCTGAAAAAAACTAAAAACCCAAGAATGGCCAATTTAAAAACTGTAGTTCCAAATGCTTGAGTCAGGTTGTCTAAAACACACCTTATCAACCAACTAGTATCATGAGATCATCGTAACTGTGATAATCTTTTTCGTTTCCGGGTCTTCTTCTGTATAGTCGTGTTCTTGTCAATGTCATTGGAACAGGATGGTAATGACAAAGTAGAAGACGGCTTTCCAGCTGAAGTCCGGACCTTCTTGGAAACCCATTTCAGTGGCAGTTTGTCAACTATGCCTCCAATATCCTTTGAATTGCTTAGCTCAACTAGTTTCTGAATTTGATCTAACACTCGGTGTGTCCGCGCTGCGACCTGATCCAATGCAACTGAATCGTCCATCGGTGATTTCCACAAAGTAGTTAAAATTTTCCTATACGACTGAAAGGACATTGAAGGTTGACATAGTTGGCGGTTTTCACATACCATATGGACCTTGATGACATGTTTGCATAGGTTTCCCTGTAACGACCACTGACAGTCACAAAATGCAAATTCAGATCCTGGGTTCCACACCAGATGAGCCTGGCTGCTGTCCTTTTGGCTAATAATCTTGGCAAAGAGGTTACCCTTATCATCCAAAGTAACAGCATCATCAGGAATTTGCAGTGCCCGATGCCATGAAGTGGAAGCAATATATTCTTCTTTAATGTTTTGGAACGAGTCACACTCATCTGCATAGCGGTCAAGCCAATAGCTAGAGTGCAACTCGGTGGTGAGCTTGTGCACTAGCCAATCAACTCTCTGGAAAGCACCAAGGTGAGAATCATCAAAAAGTTTGAGCTTGAGCTTAATATGATAAGTTTCTATGGCACCAGATGCCTCCAGGCTGGCTAGTGGGAGACAACTCATTGTTGCAAACCACATCTCTGTTGGACAACCAGAAAGGATAATATATTGGTTAATGAAATGCCAAAACAATTCCACAGATAGTAAATGTGTTCAATTCGTCCAAAGAAGAAAATAGTAAGAAAAAAGAGTGGAAGAGAGAGTCAGCCACCAACCTAGCTTTGGCATCCAATGTGTCTTGAAATAATGCATGAAGGCAATCTGATCAACAAAATCCTGGCAAAATTCTTCCAAGGCAGCCATAAGATCTGTTCCCCCCCAAATGCCATATACTAGTTTTCCAAGACGCTTGAACATCTCCTGCTGAACCTCAAAATTACGGCATTTCTTAACAATCTTCCTCAGCCAAGATCGACGGACACGCCAGAGAGAAAATAGGACAGGGCAACAGAAAATATCCCTGAATGACCAATCAAGACAAGAAGAATACCTTGTTTAATTTGATGAAAGATTATTCCAAATAGAAGCATTGAAATAGAGAGGGTCTTGCCTTATGGGATCAATCTCAGCTGCAGCATCATCAATCAAAAATCCACTGACCGTCCACATAGGTTCAACAGTACGAGCACGATCATGTAGAGCTTTCATCCATTTAGACACATCCAGTTTAGCAAAGCTACAAGTAATTACCCATGCAATAGGGAGTGCATGTTGTCTCGAATCAAACACCAGGAGTGTGCACAATGGGTACTGTTAGAAAAATAAATCAAAAACATATATATGGATTCCAGTAGATTCCAGAAACATTGAATTAATTAAATAAATTACCTTAAGTTTCTTTATACCAAATGTTGAATCAACAGCCATGAGACTGCGATGACCAAAACGAACCATCTGTTGCAATTGCCATTCTGTTTGAATCCCCAGCAAGAAAGGATCTGCCTCTGAAGAATCCTGATAGAAGAATACAGATTTCTTATTGCGCTCCACCCACATTCTGACGCTAGCTTGATCATCTAAGGCCAACTCATGCGTGGACCGTTTAATTATCATGGTAATTCTATTGATATACTGTGATGCCAGGCTATAAATTTTTTCATTTGCACCACAGTACCTTTGGATCCACTCGATGTACTTCTCTAACACATACTCCTCAGGAATACCAAGATAGATCATAGACATAATTTGCTGTTGGATCTCATTACAGATATATGGAACTTTGATGGCACCAGGTCCAATGGCATCTCCATCAAGGGGTCCATGGCACACAGAGCCTGACTTGTTTACATGGCCCCTTTCATTATATATAATAAGAGCCAGTGAAGGACGAGCATACAGGCGTTTCACAATAAAATGGCAAGTACATCCTCGCATGGATTGAGGCCTAGGTGCACGATTTCGAGTCTTGAGTCTATATTTGCGACTTGGCAATATATCACCACCTTCCCCATAGTTTTCAGGACCAAATGAACACCAGTACCTTAAAAAGAAAATACGTAAAAATAGAGAATCAATCAGGCGATAATTTGGTTCTGTAAATGTACACTAATACACTGAAACTGTCTTTATGCTTTGGTATATCGTTTACAAATTTTGGAGCCTTTTTTACCAGCTCATAGCCACCTAGCCAATTTGAAGAATTTACACTGGTAACCTACCTCCTAAATGTCCAATGAAGTGATTTCAAACCCGTATTAGAAATTATAGAGAACCTCAGTACTAAACAGAATAACAGTAATAACTGTCATGACATTACAATATTTTTGAAATGTTAAGAATGATAATAAAATGTACAGGCTTGCAGAGATGAACCTGAAATTTAAATTAATACAGAAAATTCTCATTCAGAACCATAAGAAGACTACATGATAGAAAGGGCAAGATAGTTGTTGGCAACTTTACATAGAAAAAAATAGATCCTTAAGTGATATGAAGCCAGAACTTACATCCTATACTCCAGGTACTCATCACTTTTGTATTCCTTCAGGCTGCCTTTTTGCCGGTTCCTTCCCCTCTCAATGTGAAACTGGGTCGGACACTCGACTCTTGAACATTCTCCAACTATAAATGTATCAACTCGGGCATATGGAATGATGGCAACATCGTCATGGTGCTCGGAAGTTCCAAACTTGCTCCAATTTAAATCAACAGATGAGAAGTCCTGCTCTGATGGATCTTGTACTGGAAGGTTAGTAATGGCCTCAACTATATCCATCGTTAAGATTAGCAATTCCTGCTGATTCAAAAATATAATTATATCATGACAGGTATATTAAATATTCGATTAAATTGATAAAACACAATACAATACCAAAGTAAATAGATGGATATAGGAAGTAACAAACTATGCAGAGTTACAATCAATAGTGTTCTCCATATATAAAGTATAAACTAAAACTGTATTCAATATTTATCAGGGCAAGGGCAAATTCATGTTAATAAACTTCTTATTCTATATTATAGCTCAAGTCAGCAGTGTGGACCAGCAGAAGAAGCGTGCACATCATAGAGGATGGGTAAACAAGCCATGTGAAAAACGAGATCGCTCATGTCAAAATTTTGGAGTCTCAATATTTTCCAGATTTATGAATTCACAAAAACGGTCTATAATTAACGACACAAAATGCAGTCAGGCAGGTTTCCATCAGACCAAATCACCCACAAAGTTAGAAACTCGGCAATAAAGATTTGCCAATGTTTGCTAGGCTCCATCAACACAAACGATTCGAGTCAAAATCCAGCATAGCTGAGCCAAGCCATCAAAGCAACTTCTAGCGAAAAGCTTTTGCTGCCTCAAACATCACAACACAATTTCAAATTTTCTTTGCACCCTGTTCTCTGATCTCAAGTATCGCTCCCAATGGCATAAAATAAGTGCCAATTAAGGCTTCTTAATTGGCAAACTAACATAAGGGATTCAGTGGAAAAACCCAAAATAGAGAGAGAGAGAGAGAGAGAGAGAGAGAGAGAGAGAGGAACATACCCTAAATGAGTGCGAGCGCGATAAACGTACCACAAATGACGCAACAAAGTCAATAATTAAAACAGGACTGAGCACAACCCAAATCCTTAGAAGCACAAAATGAAGGACACACACAACTGCTGTATCATGTTCATCGCCAAATCAGACCGCGACAAAAACCTCCGACAAGTTGCTAAAGCAAAAAGAAGCGGCTAGAGACTTGTTGAAGGAGGGCCGGCCTCCCTTTTTTTGGGCTCCAAACGCGGGCCCATACCAGCAGCTAAAAGTGTAATCTAGTATTAGCTTGCCAGCGTTTGCTGGATGGCGGGAGACCAATCCTCGTCTGCCGCAGCCCAAGGCCACTTCGTCTGCAAGCACGCCTGGCATCACCCGAGGAACCCAACCAAACCAAAAGTCATATCCCAAAGCTCTATGGCAAACAGACAATCAAGAAACACACTAGTAACACCAGCTAACCACCACCACCACCACGACAATATAGGTTGTCCGACGTAAAGACCTTCTCAAGCACTGTGGACCTTCCCGCTTGCAACGACCAGCCAAAAGCTGATTTTATTCATACCATTCACAAAAATCCCAAAGAGTCGTAGCCCCATGCTTTTTTGCACAAACTGCGAGACATTCACCACACTTCAACACTGCTGATAAAAAGCGAAATGAAATGATAATAATTATCTTATTTAATTTAAAATAAGATGAAAAAATAATCATTTGCATTAGTTTGGTCATTTAGAGCCTAAATCAATAAATGACATTAAAAAAATTAACATTAAACAAGATAAGGAATAGATGTGATAAAAAAGGATATAGAATTATCAAATTTGAATGAAAAAAAATAGCTATGTTTAAAAGAGAGGATCATGTATTATATTAAATATAAATTTTCTTGGTAATGTGAAATGTCACTGGAGATGGAGATGATAAAAAAAATGGCTTTGGAAATATTTTTGGCGATATTATTAAGCCAAATAAACGTAAAACTATTATATACGGAGGAATAAGGAGTGGCTTTTGGCATTCCTGAGCCTGGAAGAAGGAGAAAAGTTTTGGAGGCTAGCAAGCATGACACTGGAGCTTCCGAGTCCACTGTCGAATCCAAGCCCAAGCTTGGGCGGCCCTCTGGTGCTATAAGCTGGCTAAAGTTCAGGAGGACAAAGTTTTATCTGGTAATAACTCCGGAAAATCAACTAACTACTTGATGAGTTCATTTTTTGGCATCCCATGCATGGTTCGATTCTGTCAATTGCATTTATTTGTTTTTTTGTTGAAAATTCCGACGTAATTGAACAATGACATACAGATGTTAGAATCCATCCACCCATTGCGAAAGTCATTAATGCTCATGCCTGCCTTCTGACTGCAGCTATTGGAAGGGCTGCAAGGCTCCATGACCATGTCCAAGATTCATTCTCTTTCCCATGACAGAGGTCACAGAATGCTGAACAAAAAAAAAAAAAGCAAACCTATGGCTAAAATTTCCGTTTTCTGGCTTGTCTATTGAACTTCATGACTTTCCATGTTCAGCGGAAAGTCAGTTCACTGTTGATCCTGCATGAAATTTTGTGACCATGGCCAATGGGATCATTTGTCTGAATTTTATAGTGTTCCACTTGTGAACGTCATGAGCTTTTGCTATTAATATTATTAGATTAATAACTTATTATATTAATTTACAAATTTAAGGCTGAATGATTTAATGATAATTGTATTAATATTGTGATATTTTAGATTGATTTTAGCCAAACAAGTTTAGTGATTCACCGTAAATGTAAATGTAAGGTAAATGTAAAGGTACTAGCGTGATTCCTTTTTCTTTTCTCTTTCTTTTAATTTCAAAAAACGGATGCTAGGCTCCGGTGGAATATGCTACAGCCAATTTGCACCGTGCTTTAAAATATCAAAGAAGGTTTCAGTGGTAAATTTTTATATGCATGCATTCTCCCAAAAACAGCGATTCTTTTTCTTTTTTAAAAGGATGATTAGAAAGAAAAAAAAACCTGACAATAGATAATTAAAAGTCAAGTCAAAATGTCATTCCAACCGACCAGGTGTAGAACAATGTGAGAGTGAGAACCTACCCAGCTATGTTCCTAGCAATACTGTTTATGAACAATTGCAGTTGACCAAAAGTTCCATCCACTATACAACTTGGGTTTTGTCATTTGGCTGCCCTACCTGGACTAACAATCAGGCACCGACCAATTGTCCGCTGTACAGCTTTGTGCCGAGCATGAAAGATCCCACATGAATTTGCACCAGTATTGTTACCTCAGTTACTCCACACCTGTGGTAGGATGCCAATTACCCTAAGCCTGTAAAAACTTGTCCTGCTACCATTTTAGCCGATCCAAGTGTTTGCGGTGCGGGTCATTCTGTTCATATATTCCATCTGAAAGATTGTGAGCTTGTGGCAATTGCCTGCCAACATCATCAATGCGATCATCGTCGTGTTGAAATGGTCTCCTACAAATGCAGGAGGATGGAAACTCATGGAATTCACCTCTTCCTGGCCTCATCTCCTTTGGTTCTCCCATGAAACCTTTCTGGTATGACTTCACTCTCTTGGCAAATGTATCCCAATCCATTTTATGTTGTTCCATGAACAAACTACTAAGCCTCTTTGCATTTGGTCTGATGGTCCTCTTATGCCCCATGTACCTCCTTTGATTCATGGCCAGACAGAGATACAAGGAAATAAAATCATAAATGGCACATCCTTAACCACAATTATCATGCAAAATAAAATTGAACTTCTTACCTTCGACCTGCAAGAATCTTGGCCATGTTTCCATTATTGTTGGTGGCAAACACAGCACTCTCATCAGACACAATGTAGTCGATGGCAGCAAGTCGAGAAGAAAATGGAAGAAAAGGTTCTAGCTCCTGATCACTAGCAAGCATATGCTTTGTATAAAGGTTTGGGAAAAGTTCTCGGAGAGGCAGCAGTGTCTCTTCTCCACCATATATTTCTCCAGATGCAATGTAGAGGTGTGTGTCATTTTTAAAACCAAGTGCTCGCAGCATCAAACCCACCTCATGAGGTGTAAGTGGACATTTCCATCGTTCTTGCTCTCCTTCAGGGCTTAAATCCTGCAACAAGAATAAATAATACAACTCTTTGGTAAGCTGTCAGAGAATATCTGCTCCTAGTGGACGAAAGATAAATAACAAGATCATTAGATATTAGAATGTTGACCCAAATGTATCTAGAAATATTGAATTTCCCTATTTGTCGAGAAATGTATGTTTAACACTCATGCAAAAAATCTTTTTCTGCAATTCAGCTATTTAGTTTGAGATCATGAGAAATATAAGATAGTAGTGTTTGGGATAGCAAATCTCACTGGTAAAGTCACCCATCTTTTCCTGATTGCACTTAGCTCATTGATCTCCTTTTCTCCTCCACCATAGTAACACCCAGAAAATGCAAGCATATCAGGTTCAAACCTGCCACAAGAACAGTTAAATAAAAAAAGATTAATATTAAAAAAAGAATATTTTATGTGGAGTTCAGGCAAATTAAATGGATTTGCAGGGGCCACAAAGCACACATCGGGTTGCTTGAGCATTCTATGTAAGAAAGGCTAGTAAATTGAAAGTGGGATTCAAAATTTATCTAATTCTACATAAATTCTCGAATCATGTTGTGGATGTTAATAAAATACATCACAAACATATTGCCTTATTTGATAGACACGACATAAGGTGAAGTTTTAAAAAAATCAGTAGTATGATTTGACAGGGTACTAAATAAGCAAAACAACCTTAAGTGAACTGCAATATAGCGATTGGCCATCTTGCGCATTCTCATTACAAGTTTCTCACCAAGTGCATGTATTGGTTTTGTAAACCTTAAAGCATGATAGTTGACTCGGCATCTTAGCTTTTGTAGTTCTTCATCAATATTATTTGCAAGCCTGTAATCAAACTTTGTCAACTGCACAACCTGCATAGTACCCATGAAAACAAGCCGTAACCTATTTAACAAGAAGATCCACATTTTGACCAAATTAGCACAATAAATTTCTTGGCACCACTGAATAACCTATTTACAATAAGGTCCACATTCTGACCAACTTAGCACAATAAATTCCAAAAAGCTTCTTTTGTGATGCATGAAGAAAAATTGCAAATTTAGTATGTGTCCATTATAAAGTCAAACAAGGTTTTTTTTTTGGTCTTCTTACACGTCTTTTTTGGAGTATTGGCAGGACTTGATCAAGATAGTATTCAGGAGTTGATTTCCTTGGGACACGCATGGTATATGGAGGTTTTTCCATTGATCTCATAACCTTATTTGGAACTCTTTTAACAATGGTCACATCCTTCTTAAGGGAGGAAATGAACTGATGAACATCGAAAATGCTGCCGAAGTCGCTGCATATATAAATGCGTAATAGATATGACAGTTGTAAAATTGCACTTCATTGTTGTGACTACAAACATAATTACTTGTGTAAGAGCTGCTCAAATCACATAGAATGTGGACTTACCTATCATCTTTCCAGAAGGAATTGTGATCCAGTTCAGGTACAACCAATGTAGCATTAAGAATTCGTGCAACAACTACAGCATCTGTTATCTAATTCAAAGAATGGATTTTGGATTCAAGAAGATAAAATGACAAAAAGTAGAGTGACAAATGGAAGGCAAGCAGAATACAAAGCAAGCTTCCAACTCACTCCTGTTCTTTGTTGGTTCAGGCCTCCACTCGCAGCAATAAGCAAATAACCGTTTGAATATTGCTCATGAACAGCAGCTATATGTAATAATTACAGCGTTAGGTTGATATTTGTATAATAATTACAGTAAAATAAACGTTGCATGATCCATGGACAGACATGAAAAGCCGGGCAGTCTATAATCTTTGATTGAAGTACATGTCCCTAATAACACAGATTTGAAAACATGAAAGCATAGTGGACTATTCTATGTTTATTATGCTCACTTCAAAGAACAAATATTTCAGATGAATACTGGACATGGAAAAAAAAATCCCAAAATGATTACGCAAGAGACAAGATATACACAAATGTCAATTCAAGTTTCTAACACCTCATGCTCTACAGTCCTACCATTGATCAAATTGACCCTACAATGATAAAAATAAAATCCAAGAATAGTTAGGAAAAAGTACAAAATGTAGGAGAGATTTTTAGTTAGAGGTCTGCCATGCGCAAGCCGCTCCGGACTGCACAAAGTTATCTCCTAAAGTTAATATGAAAGCTTGAAACGTTCTTCAGTAAAAAAACACTATTATCCTCAACAAGAGGCAATGCAAAGATTATATATTAAATATAATAAAACAACATTATAACACAATTAAATAATAGCTATACTTGATCAAGATCGAGTGCAACATATTTAAAATACAACCCTGCACAATGCAGGATTTGAAAAACAAAATGCAGTCTTTCAAATTTCTGATAAGACGAGACCAAGAAAGGAAGCCAAACATCAAATATTTCATGCAGAAAATACATAAATATATCCAAAATACAGTACTATACAATGCTATATTCTTAACTGCAGTTGTATTATTACCTATGTTATGATTTGGAATGAATTGTAATTTTATTGTAATATTAGCGATAAATTTAGATTATCTAAATTAGTTTCTTACCTACTTAGGTTTTGATATATGTATGTCATGGGAGTTTTTTTTATAAGTAAAACAAACTTTATTAGTTAAAATCACACATAAGGAGCGCGTGAAATGCACGCGAAATATATACGAAATGCAAAATTATAATAAAGGAACAATATTCAGCTCAAAAGGAACAACCATTGACAACCTTCCAAAAGAAAGAATAACAGAAACCACCAAATGCATATATCCAATCCCCCAAATAATGTAAAAAAAAAATACAAAAAAGCTCGATTATAAGCCTCTCCCGATCATCAAATATACGCACATTTTGTTCGCGTCAAAGACTCCACAAAATATAATGAGGGACAGTCTACCACATCGCCGAACGCCACCCCACACCCCCAAGCCAACACGCAAACGGTGCGAGAAGAAACAAAGACATCACCCATCGGAGGCCGAACAGGCTCAAAACCATATCTCATAACCCACTAGCATACGTTGTGGGAATAGAAAAGGGCATTAATTTTTTATTATTTTTTTCTACTTGATATCAGAGCAAAGCATAAAAATTGTTGCCCTAACCCTAATCAATCATAAGAAGAACTTGCTAACCGCCACACCCTTGCAAGAAGCCTCTCATTTAGCATTTCCCATTGGGTAGTCAAACAAATCTCTTTCTCTTCTCTCATTCTGTACATCGTCTCTATGTGTGGTGTGCTATATCAAGGTGTTGCCTCTCTATGTCATTCGCAACCTCAAATTCACTGTGGTCGCAACAATTGTTGTGAGCCACCACCTCGAATCAACAACTACTCCGGCAGCCTTGAATCGTCACCAGTCACCACGCATCAAACACGATAGTCCTTGCAAATCAATGCATGCCTCAATCACGATTGTTGTTGTACTGCCACAATCTGTCAGTCTGTCAAACATGCCCGGATTGCGAACTACTACAGTGACAGATTGTGAAGGACAACAGCCCATCCTCAATAGGCGCTACTCTCTTGACAACAGAAATTGCCAGGATGTCAACAATGACAGCTACGAACTGCAAGAGACGATGATGACTACCCAAGCTCAGCCAATGGCTCTGATCTCTGTTCAATCCTTAGATGACAACTATAACCGTCGTATCACTCTCCTCCATCGCATCTCATTCCAATTGCCCCTCCAAATCTATTGTCTCTGCTTGGTCAACCACTTGCTTTGGTCGATACATGCCAAAGGCCAAATCATATGTGAAGTGAAGCCAATACAATAAGTAGTTCAACTGCGTGCTTTGCTCGACATAGTGTATTTGACAGCCTCGCTTGTAGTAGTCATCACTAGGCATGGACTTTTTGTGTAATATTTGGCATAAGCCAGACATTCTTTGTTCACATGTGATTTGTGTGAGATCGGTCTTTGCATGTCTGGGGAGATTGAGAAGGCTCGAAATGGCTATACCGAGCAGCTTAAACAACAAATACCTAGAGTCATCCTTCTTACCAAAGGCAAGGCAAAAGACGGTGTCCCATCTTCTGTTTCTCATGTTGCTAAGTGTACCAAAAGGGTAATTCTAAATTGGTTTTACTTTTCTCTACTGACAGCACTTGAATTATTGATTTTAGAGATACCAATCATATGGCTAGTGACTTTTCTCTAATTATTTCTCTAGGTTCTTCACCTATTACATGTGTCCAGGTAGCTAATAGAACTCTTATGCCAATTACCAGAGGGAATGTCTCACATCTCACTCTTACTCTTACCTACTTTTTCCATGACTTCTGTTTTAAATGCTCCTAATCTCTTTAATAACCTTCCCTCACGAAAAGAACAATTAACATTAATAGAGAGAGGAGTTTTATATTACTGGAAGAAACAAGAACATTAAAATTCAAGTATTACCAGGTGTCACACATAAGAATGAGACACTTGACAAAAAAAATACTTTTATCATATTATTGTTTGACACCCTCCACTTTTTCCTATTTAAAGCGCTTATCTTCCTCAATTATTTTTCAATACCTCAGTTTTAGGTTTAAAGTGTGAACAATATATTTATATTAAAAATCATGTTTGATTTAAAATAAATATACTAAAATTCTTATTCTTTTTTCTTGTGTTTACACTGATATTTGAAATTATTTTTTTTTATTCCTACTTCAAGACATAGATAGTTTGTGTTATACTAGGGTCAGTTCAATATATTTGATGAAATTTAAAAGTAATGTTATTCATGTCATTCATCAATTCAACCAAATGATTCTCAAACAACTTTATACCCAATTAAGGTATTTTATTCTTACAATAGTCATAAGTTTGTGTCTTTAACCTCTAGCTGATTTCTTTAAACAACATAGCATCCTCCATCAGAGAACATGTATTTACACACCATAACAAAATGACATATAAGAACGTAAAAGTCGATATCTCCTTGATATGGCTTGGACTTTATGTTTTACTATACATGTCCCTAAATGTTTTTAGATTGATATTGACATGACTGTTGTCTATCTTATCAATCAAGTGCCTACTCGTGTTATTGATTATCAAACTTCTTTAAAAATGTTAACATTTACTCTAAGATTTTTTGTTATGTGTTTATGTTTGTGCACAACTCTAAAAGGATAAACTTACTCTCGTGCTCTCAAATGTATATTTTTAAATTACTCAAATTCTCAAAAGAGTTTAGATGTGTTCATCGGATAATACGGTGTTTATAAATGTTTAGTTTTGTGAGCATGTGTACTATTTTTCTAAAGATATAAGAAGCATATTGCATAGTAACAAGGAAGAGGAACTATAATTGAATGAAAAAAAGTATGGACTTCAAAGAATAGGGAAGATTCGACTATACTGCTCTTGATTCATCTCTTTTCATCATCGTGTGTCTAAGTTTCACTTAACTTTTGCTCTTTAATTGTTTTTTGTGTTTATTCCTAATCATTCTCAAAAAGCTCTTGTAAATCCAAAATGAAAGTTTAGCATGGTAAAGGAAATGAAAGTTGTTTAGGAAAATTACACTTAGAAAATGGCCAAGTTACTCCTAAATAAGAATATATTGAGATGTAAATGGTTGTTTACAGTAAAGCACAAGTCAAATGGAACAGTTAAAATATATAAAACTAAATTAGTTATCAAATGTTACACTAGACATATGGGATCAACTATTAAGAAACCTTTCTCATATGACCAAAATGAGTTAGAGTAATACTTTCTCTTACAATTATTTTAGATTATGACAATTTGATGTGAGAAATGTTTCCTTCATGTTGATTTAATGGAAGAAGTGTGTGTTAATTCTCATCTAGATTTTACACCTAAAGAAACAAAAACATGCAAGCTAAAAAAAGGTGTTAAATAGTTTGAAACAATTATTAAGAGCTTAGTTTGATCGATTAAGTCACTCAATGCAGGCATATGATTTCAAGCAAACGTTGACTTATCACACTCGGTTCTATAAAATAAATATGACAATATTACCTTGTTTATTGTTTATATTGATAATGTGATTGTTACAGGTAGAAATATAAGTAAGATAATGTTTCAATGTCATTTGACAAAGGAGTTTAAAATGACATATTTGGGGACTCTAAATTACTTTCTAAGCACTGAAATATCCCAATTCAAGGTAAGTTTTCTCTCTCAATAGAAATGTGTCTTAAACCTCAAGCTAAAACTGATAAACTCAGCATGTGAACCTATAAATACTCTTATTAAGATGAATTATAGTCTAACTATCTATCTTAATCAAATTTCAATGAAAAAGAAAAGATATCAAAGTTTAGTAAAAAAATTGATTTGTCTAAATCATACTAAACATGATATATCATATGTAGTTAGTGTTGTGGGTCAATTTATACATAATCCTAGAAATCAACACATGAGTATGGTAAACCATATTTTAGCATATCTAAAGTTGTCTATAGGAAAAGGGATTATGTTCTTCAAGCATAGACACCTAAATATTGTGATATACACAGGTTCTAACTTTGCTATATCCAAATTGGATAAAAAATATACTTTCGAGTGTGTCATTTGTGGGTGATAATATAATAGCTTAGAGTAGTAAGAAACATAATGTGGTTTTCATGTCTAATACATATGTTGAATATCATGCACTTTATCATAATACTACAAAGCTTACTTGGTTACATATTCTTTTACGAGAACTTGGTCAGCCCTCAAAATCTAATAATGCTCTTTTATGACAATACAACTACCATTAAAATATCTAATAATCTAGTACACCATGATTGAACCAAGCATAATTTAAATCTTGGTGTAATATAGATTTCTTACATTAATAGAACAAATCAACTAGCTTATGACTCATTTCATTTTGATATATCTTCATTCAAATTGGGTATGCGTGATATCTTTGCACTAACGAGAGAGAGTTGAAATAAACTATAACTTTACCATAATATTTATTAGTTGTAATTTAGATTATCTAAGTTAGTTTCTTACTAACCTTGTACATATGTGTACATATGTAAGTCGTAATAGTTCAATTGAGAATAAAATATTATTTTTCCTTCATTCTTTGCTAATATATATATATATATAAAGAAGTTAGGCATTGTATTTTGACTTACACTATAAATTGTGAAGTTTGCTATTGAGTAAAAGTTCAAACACTAGAGTTTTAACATAAAAGAAGAAAAAAACGCTTCAGTACATTTCCAGAGATTCATCATAATAGAATTAAGTTAAAAGAGTCTTGAACAATGAACTTACATGCAAAGTGCGGACCACTTTCACTGCATCCATAATAGAATTTAGAAAATCTTGATTTCCAAATATCAATTGGTATCCGGTGATTCCTGTCCTACAATATGAAATCAAAGATAGTTTAAGATTGCACTGAATGTGTCAATATTGAGCAGCAAAACCATGTTTTTAGAACAAATGCAGGCACAGACAGGAAAAATTCAGATTGAAGAAACATCGTAAAGCTATTTGAAGTTGGAATTTTAGAACATTATAGGACCATTTGGTCTTTAAAGCAGGTTTTTGCCATCCAGTTTCCTTCAATCAAAGCATCACCTAAAATGAGAAAGCATGCAATAATTTTGAACCACGCTATACAAGTTACACAGGTAATAACAAATTATAAATATAACCATAAATTATATCCCCTAGAGTTGTTCAACTTTCTTATGAGATCATTAAGAAAAAATAACCGAAAACCTAATGAGACATTAATTAAAATTTAAGCCATGTCACAGGAAAATCGGTTCATAGAATGTGTGCAATAATCATAGAAGGTGATGTTGGTTGGAGCGAGAACTTGTCTACTTCTTGCCTTATAATGATAAAAGAACATTATATTATATTTGTACTTGAGGCTTCCCGCGGATTAAGAGAGAAAGAGAGACCTAATGAGGTCATATACAAAATATTTAAAACTCTTTAGCAACAAACACATAAAAGCACAATAAGATAAATTGTAGCAGAGTTAAGTAAATTTTTGTAATATCTTTAGAGCTTTGAAAAGGAAAGTTTCATCCAAATATCTGTAGTCTAGTTTCACATCTAGTTTTGATAGCACTGCAGCAACATTAGAAAATAATCATTATATACACGAGCAAAACGTGACAAAGATATAGTAGAAAAAAATTACAACACGTTTGGTTTAATGGAATAAAATGTTCATATGAATATTGTAAGAAACATTGTAATTTGTTGTAATAGTCCTATGAATGTTCATAATAATGATAAGTTCAATATTGCCCAACTCATGTAATTTCATTCAAAATATCTCATTTATAAAAGAAAGAGAAAATCCGCGAACACCTCACCAAAACTATGAGGTGTCTTAGTCCATAAGGTTAATAGTGTCAATAGAACTCGTTACCTGATTGTAAGGCTGTCTTGTATTATATAGATTTTGTACATCTAATTACATTGTGGTCTCCATAATTTACAACAGATTAATAAATCAAATATGACAATTATAATCTACGTATTAATTATAAAATACTATAATACGAAATCTTCTATAATTAGAGAAAGCAAATAAGGCTAAATCTTGTAACGGAAGCCAATCTGGTCCAACTCAACTCCACTAAATGCATCGTGTTTGCCTACAATCCACGTTGCCCACAACTGCCAGTTCTACGCATGCGGATAGACGGGCTGACAAGTTTATATAGCTCTATGCATGTGTAACCTCTATACATATAATTCTATGCATGCAGATAACATCCAGCATGCATAGTACAGAACCTCCGCAAGCTACCGGTCCACATATCCACCACATGCTATAACATCTTCTTAAATTGATGCGGGTCAATCAAGGAGCATCAATTTGCCCACAATAAACTAATGACGTTGTAGAGTCATGTCCTTCGTGAAGATCTCATGAATTTAGAGATTAGTGGAAATATGAGGAAGAGAGTTCAAGGCTTCACGAATAGAATGATAGTCAACCTCAATAAGCTTTGTACATTCATGATAAACAAGATTAGTAGCGATTTAAATGGAAAACAGGCAGTTCAACCAGAAGTCCACGAAGCCAGATAATCTAGAAACAAGCAGCAGACGTTGCCCAGTATTATGATGTTGATACAAGGAAAGAAGTTGTCGTCTTGAATGAGTTGAAGGAGCAAACGCAACTTGTTGCACCTGCGGTAGCAACAACTCCTAAAACAATGAAGCATCAAACTCATCAAGTTCAAATGGTAAAACTAAAAGACTTAATGTCACTCCAATCAGGATGAGAAATCTCAAAGAAATCTATGAGCAAACCAAAAGAGAAGAAGTAACTTTATTATGTCTTTATGCAAACAGGGCCAGCTCCAAGGCCATGCAAGTGATGCATGTGCTTTGGTCTCAAATTTTGGTCCAAAAATAAAGGTCCACATCCAACCGATCCACTTCCTTCATAGTCTCAATCACAGATTTGTAGAAGCAGAGCAAACATTGCACAACGCAAAATCGCAAATCCTAATCTAGCGCTGCATTCGAATGTCCATGGCTCCACCCTACCACTGCCCCTCACCCGCCCTCCCGTTGACAGCCAACCAGCAATTGATGCTGCCTGATCCAGCGATTTGAGATTCCAAAGCAGTGAGGCTCCATCCGACTGTTCAACCTTCACTTGACCACATCGGTGTAGCCCTCCCACCCCTCCACTTGGGACTATGTCATCCATCAAGTCCGACTCCGTTCAAATTGTTTGTGCATTAGCAGATAAGGGCTCTAATTTTGAATTTTGCCTTGGCTCTCTAAATCTAAGGGCCAATCTTATATGCAAATCATAAGCCTTTAAATTTTGATGAGGCTAGCCAAGAAGAATGTTGGAGAAAGGCAATAATTCATTCCATCGAAAAGAATGATACTTGTAAGTTATCTACACTTCCACTAGAGAAGAAAGCTATTGGTGTTAAGTGGATCTACAACATCAAATGAAATGCCGATGAAATGGTTGATAGATACAAAGCGAGACGTATAACTACAGACGAAAATTCAACATATATTATGAAGAGGTCTTTACACCTATTATGCAACTTGATACAAGCTCATCATAATTTAAAATTTTACCAACTTAATATTAAGTCTACTTTTTGAATAGAGCTTTGAAAGAAGAAGTTTATGTGAAACTACCTAAAGGGTTTATTAAAGAAGGAGAAGAAGATAAAGTTTTTCAATTGAAAAAGGTTTTGTATAGCCTTAAACAAGCGTCCCGGTTTTGGAATATTTAGATTGATGAATATTTGCAGAAGAATGGGTTTATCAAATGCCCATATGAATACTCCATCTATATGAGGACCAATAATGGTGATTGTTTGATATTTTATTTATATGTTAATGATTTATTACATAAAGGAGCCAAAAAAAATGTTCAAAAAATTCAAGTTTGAAATGATAGACAATGAACAAATGTCATAATTCCGCGGAATTGAGGTAAAGCAAGAAGGAGATGAGATCTTTATTTTGCAAATGCAATATATGCAGGATATCTTGAAGAAGTTTAAAATGAGTTCGAATTTGCTGGTAAGCACCAAGTGCTTCTACCCCTGGCAAGCTTCTATCCCGACAAGCCTCTAGCAGCCTACAACCATTCTTCATAGACGAGCTTCGAGGCGGGGAGAGAGAGAGAGAGAGAGCGTAGTCGAAGAGGGAGAGGGCAGCATTGGAGAAGGATAAGCTAGCGCGGCACAAGGAGGAGGGCTTGGAGAGAGACCGTAGGAGCGAGAGCAGGGTAAAAGAGGAATCGCAGGAGGTGAGGGCAGCATTGGAGAAGGAGTAGGCTAACATGACCATGTTAACACATTTTCTAGTTTTATTCAAAACGACATTTTCTTACGCAGTTTAACATATGTACTGTTAGATCGGATGTTGAATGACGTGTCTGTCATCTGACGGTGGCTTTCCACGATAGTAAGCACTTGGTGCTTACCAAGTGTAAGGTTGTGAATACTCCTATTGTAACATGCCTGAAGTTGTCAAAGGAAAGAGAAGAAAACTTCGTTGATTCAACCTTATATAAGAGCCTTGTAGAAAGTTTGAGATACTTGACAATAACAAAACCGAATATACTCTATGCCATGGGTCTTGTGAGTTGACACATGGAGACACCGAGAGAGTCACATTGGCAAACAACTAAGAGAATCCTATGATATATAAAAGGTACTCATGATTTTGGATTATTGTATAAGTACGGTGAAACTGCTGATCTAGTTGGATATTTAGATTGTGATTGGAAAGGAGACCAAGATGAAAGAAAGAGTACAATAAGCCATGTTTTCTATGAATGTCAAAGACGCAGTCAATTGTAGCATTGTCTTTATGTGAAGCTAAATATGTGACAATTGCTTCAGCAACGTGTGAAGCAATATGGGTGAAAAACTTGATAGTCATTAAACCATCCAAAGGAGAATTCAACTATGATTTTTGTTGATAATAAATCGACAATTAGTTTGTCAAAGAATCAAATCCAATAGGAAAGAAGCAAGCATATTGATACTTAATTTCATTTTTTAAGAAACCATGTAAAAGAAAAGACGATCAAATTAAGGTATTGTCACACCAAGAAACAAGTGACTAATATATTCACAAAGCTATTAGCACATGCATCGTTCAGGAAACTACAAGAAATGATTGGAATGAAGATGTTTTAATTTTAGGAGGTGTGTTGAAATTACAAATTAAAATTAGACCTTGTACTTGGTGTTTGTCGAATGCGATTGAGTTTCTTTTTTGGAGTTATAATTTGTTGTCGAATAGGTAAAGAGCGTCGAATCAGTTGAAGCATTCTCAAATTGAAATTCATTGGATGAGTTGGCATATTCTCGAAATAACTAGAGTTTCTCGAGTCTATGGAGATTCTTGGACTGAGCCTATTTTAATTTTTTTGAGTTGAGTATATCAAATGAGTTGGTGCATTCTCGGTAAAGTTTTCGAATGATATATAAGTTTGACAGGCTGACATATTTTTTTCAAAATTGAGTTTTTCGGATGGAGTTTATTGTTTTCGGAATTTTTGTTTGTCAAATGATTCACTCGTTGTTGGATGCCTGTGATGTTTCTCGGACTGGGCTGTTTCATACGATAGTTTATCTTAATAAAGTCTTTTGGAGCATAAATTCTTGGACCAACCGTAGCATTTCTTGGATTTAACTGTATAACCATCAGATTGATAATGGCATGGCTCTGTCTACACGTTTCTTGTGCAATCAGTTTCATATGGAATTAGGATTATTAGTTATAGCAAACATAATTAATGGGATAGTTGAATGTTTCCATCTATTATTGTCGTTTGAGATTCACATGTATTGGTTAATTGTATCTTATCATTTATAACTATGGCTGTTGTAATTATGGAATTAAAATCTCTTATTGCAACATTTTCATGGACCGCATAATTACAGAGGCACACAGAATAAGTTTTTTAAAAAATAAATAAATAAAAATTTTAAAAAAAAAAAAAAAAAAACAGGGGCACACAGAACAAGTTGACACACAACTGCATGAAGACAAAAATATTCATGCTCAATTTTGTCACAATCAGCATTCACACTCAAAAGTCAAAATCCATAAAAATTGCGCGTGTGAAAGAGAGGGGTTGTCAAAAAGAAAGTTACCAGTTTGGTTATTTTAACAAGGCGGTGAGAGTAACACTCCAGGTTGGAGGCGACATGGCCAATGAAGAGAGAAATCAGGCCCAACCCAAATAGCATCAAGCCACACATGACCGACCAAGAAATGAGTCGCTTGTTCTGCCACCTCCAACACACATCCAGTTGCTGCTGCTGCTGCTGCTTCTGGGCATAAAAGCTCCGCAACAGAGTGAGATTGCCAGAAACCACACCGACCCTCCACCCCTTGTCCACGCCCATCTCCATTATCATGCTCTTGGTTTCGAACCCACCACTGAACACTGCCTCGGAGCTAGAGCTAGAACAGCTTAGCTCTATTCAGTGCGGGATTTCAGAGGTACTGGACGGAGATTGTGACCCGGATCAGTAAAAGGGTGGTCGTTGGAAAATGGGTCTCGTCAATTTTGCCGAAAAACACTTGCTCCGGAATGCTTTGACGCTTTGATTTTGGTGCAGCGAGAGTGAGAGAGCAAGAGAGAGAGAGAGAGAGTGTGGGGGTGTTTGTGGGTTTGTGTGCGCGCGTGTGGTCGATGGAGAGGGATGGGACTGGGAGGGAACTAATAACGGCTTTATTAATTATAACTTAATAGATATATATATTATTTTACTATTTAATGTAAGGGTTGAAGTGGAATTTAACGGCAAAACAAAATTCAAAATAGGATGAAAATGTACCTACATTTTGGTCCATCCATCATTTCTTGCCTTCCCAACCCCCCCGTCCCCACCCGATTCTCCTATGACAATTATATTTGTTTTTACCTTTAAAAAGCAATTAATATATTCTCAATACAAGTAAAAATAAAAATAGAGAGATCATTCATTAATTAATTAATTAATGGGGTTTGCATGAAATTTCAAAAAACTCCCCGCGTCGCCGATCTTCGATTCGATATATCTTTCCCGATTTATGCTATGAATTGATAACTCAAGTTTGATGAAATTTATAAAAACGTTTTATCAAAATGTATTTATGAGTATTGTACGATTGTAAAGTTATACTTATATATATATATATATATATATATATATATATATTCCTGACGTAAAGTATATCAGTTCTTTGTTATGATAATTTTAATTTGAAATTTTGATATTGTAATTAACGATAACTTCTGTATTATCATAAATCATTTAGCGGAATTACGTTTAATCTCTATATTCAATTTTTCATGGAAAAAAAAATTAATCTTTTAGAAAAATCATATATATATATTTTCTTTTCGTAATATTAATGCACTATTTTTTTATTAAAAATCGCGTGGATGTGATAAAACAAATAAATGAGTTATATTCATACGTCAATGTGCGTTTTTTATGTTAACTTTTCTGTCGAGTAATGTTTAGATAATAAAAAATCCTGCAGTAAATTACAGAAAAATAATAATAAATATATAATATCAAAACATAAATACAACCACAAAATAAATCCTACATTAATGAGGTCTGATTTGCTTTGTTGTAACATTGATAGCTAACTCCTGCTATGACATGTAAGGAAATAATAACATGTATAAGTAATGTACAAATATCCAATAAGTAATGTACAACTCCACATCACACTATGACATAAATTCTCATAGCTATATATCAAGTGTATATATGTATTTGTGTAATGCCCTAAACTACCAGGGTAATACTCACACCATAACACAAAATGTAATACCCGTATATCAAATACCACATTTCATTATAACAAAATTAATCCAACGGATAAGTACAAAAACATCCCGACCATCATTCATAGTTTATCTCATAACCAACCGTGTGGGGGCTCGTGACTTCATGTTAGCCACACATGAAACCCCATAAAATCTCATTAACAATTCATATGCGAGACTTGTGATTACATTGTCGATCAATCAGTCAACCCACGACTATCTTAGTAACCAATCATATAGGGGATATGTGAATATACGATGAAAAAAACTTTTTTTTTTTTTTTTGCAATGTTCATACGAACAATCAGCAATTAACCTCAACCCAAAAAAAATTAAGTCACAAAAAACCAAATTTCATATAATATAACGATTATCTACGTAAATGGGACAGACACAATTAAACATCGTTTTGTGTTGCAATTTCAATCAATTTATTTTAATTAATATGGTTATGCCCCAAAAACTTGCCCGCACTAATTTCTCATATAGCCATCAATCTAACTAATAATTTTACACGAAAGGACATGGACATGCTAGAATTATCTATATAAACAAAATGGTATTAATGATTATATTGAATAATATCAATCGGTGAAATTCCCAAATCACAGGATTTGCCATGTATTCAAATTTTCTACATAATACATGCATAAACTAGCCGATTAATTGATGTTGGAAAATAGAATCATTTACTTAGATTGATCCCTCAGAGTTGAATCACCCAAAACGTCAATATACTTAAGAACCTCTCCTCATCTCTTCTCACCACATGTAGAATAAAGATCGAACTTGCTCCCCCTATGCTTCATTTCCTTTACTTATTTAGTTATTTATTTCCTTTAATATAATAAAAATTCATTTAATTTACATAAAATAGTAAAATGACCTCACATAATTATGACCTCCGAATTAGACTTAAATACACTTAAAAAGTTCACATTGATAACCAGTCACCGTTTAAGCGTTTTTAACATCTAATAATTATCTCCCAACTCTATCAAAACACAAATCCTTACAAGTATACATTTTATACTAGTTATAACAAGTCACGATAATCAAATATATAAAGGTGAAATAGTGAACACTTATTGTTATAAAAAAAATATTGAGTGTCGAAACTAATTGTGAAACTAAAACATTAGTAAAAAAATACAAACTATAAAATAAACAATAGAAAAAGAGAAAACAAATACGATATAGAACATCCATGAATAAATAATAAGAGGATACTAAAAACATTTACATCAGTTTCATTATATGCACTTTTTATCTATAATTTTGGAAAAAGATAGTCTTGATAAAAATAATATTCCATCGACTTCCCTAAATAAAAAAAATAGAAAACAAATGCTACGTGGAACCGTCATGAATAAAAATTAGGAGGAAATAACTTTAATCCATGTAATAGAGACTTTTCTATTACATATAATTTGCAAATAACTTTTAGGGTTTTAATAAAAGTAGTCTTTCATTTACTTTTCTAAAATGTGTTTTAGATATAGAAAAAAATTAGTGAATCTCAACATGAGAATTCGTTGTTCATTCATCCATATATATATATATATATATGAGAATGTGAATGGTTGCAAATTTTTAATGATTGTAGTAAATAAAATCGAGGAAAAAAACTAATGAAGAAATAATAAAAGAATGTTATTTTAATATAACAAAGTAATGATAATAAATGAGATGTAGAAGTTTTTTAAGAAAATAAATACAAATTAGTACCAACTTTTAGGAAATATATCTTCTAGCTAAAGATAAAAATATAATAATTCCAATACTTTTTTGTGTTAACCATTGTGTTAATTAAATTATGGACATCCCTATACTAACCTAATTAAATTTAATTTTCAAATTCAAACTTGATTGTTCGAATTTGAGATGTGACTAAAAGAGTAATATTACATACAAGTCTCTTTTGCACAAGTTTCTTACACACACAGGGACGGATTCATAAAGTTCGATTAGGAGGGGCCGAAATATGAAGTATGTAATTCACATTTAAAAATTATTATCTAAAACAATAATTAGTATGATCAGTTTTAAAATTTAAGGAGTTTAAGGTGATTATTAAATTAGAAGTCATTATTTGTAAATTAAACTGTCATTTTTTTACTATAATTATATGAATAATATAAAATTTAAAATATATATCATTGTCGAAATTATAAATTAATTTTTGATTGTTTATTGCCGTCAGAAGTTAAGCCAATATGAGATAAGCCCTGAAAGGCCTAATTTTAATCTAATTTTTGGGAGCCAACACCGATGATTAGTATCATTTAAGTTAAAATTCATAACATAAAAGCATAAAAAAATTATCAAATTATCATATAATCAAGTTAGATAACTTTTTAAAATTATATAATTAATTTACCACTATTATAATTAATAAAATATTTATTACAAACAATATAAGATAGTAAATTATATTACTAATTAATTTTAATTATAATGATATAAATATAATATAAATAATTTAAATTAAAATTTATATATATAATTATATATATTTACTTACTATTAAAATTTATAATTTATATATATATATATATATATATATGTGTGTGTGTGTCTAATTCCGTCTCTATGCACACACCTAACGCGCGGTATCAATTTATTGATTTTGACCAAGTCACTTGTAAGGCTCGATTAAATTACTATATCAATGATGATGTCATACTACGTGTGCGCAAGATATTTGTACAAAAGAGACTTATATATATATATATTCAGTTGGGATAATACTTGCCTTTTTCATTTTTTTATTTAAATAATATTTTTAATTTTTAATTTAATTTTGTAAAAAAAAATATTAATATATGTGCTAAGAGAATGAATGCGTCGAGAGAGAATCACAACACAAATAATGAATAGTTATACTTCAAGAATAAAAAATAACATATAGATGAAAATAAAAAAACGTGTTAAACTATCGGTGGAATTCAATTATTTATCATGAAGATAGAAAGCGGGGTTACCAAGGGTACTATATTATAAGTAAATTGTTGTTTTAATATTCATGTATTTACATTAACTTAGTTTTTTTAAACTGGAGCATAAGCATGGAACAAATCAGAGACATCAAAAACAAGTTCCCTTCACCTAAAACTTATAGTCAAGGTTGCGTGCCCACAGAGATGCAAGCACCGGTGTGCTGGAACGGATCTATGATTAAAATTAATTAATAATATAAATTACTGTTTTAAAATATTTATGATGCATATATTATTAATTATATATTAATAACTGTACTAATGATAAATAAAGTATATAATTTTTAAAAAATATAAAAAAAATTGAATAAGCTTTTTAAAATTTTATGTCATTAAAGCATTAATATTAATTTCACCAAATAAAACTTCAGATACTTTTTATAAATTTAAACGTTAATTATTGATATTAGATTATTTATTTACTCGTCAAAATAATAATATATTATTATTATAATAAATGTCAAATAATTATGTGGTGATGTGATGGCGTGGTCGCTGTCGGGGGAGGGGGGCACTGTCACCATCCGAGGAGAGAAAGGTGGGCCATGGTTGCCGTCGAGGGATGGGAAGGGGCGTTGTCGAGGTCAGGGGAGGGTGGCACTATTGGGGTCAGAGGAGGCCAGGAGGGGGAGGGGAGGGTGTAGCCTTTGGAGTCGGGTGAAGAGGGGGGGGGGGGGGCGTTGTCGGGGTCTAGGGAGGGGAGCGGCAGCGTTCACATAGCGGATGGTAGAGGGGGCGGCAACGTCGATGGAGCGAGCAGTGAAGGTGGGTACGCAGCGACTCAACGTAGATGGGGGAAGATGAATTGGACAACATGTGATTTTGAATAGTATACAATACCTCGCTATATTTAGTGAAAGAGTTGCATTTACTGTAGGTCAAAGTTTATATTTAAGTTTTAATGAAATGAGTTTTTTTAAATATTCATTAATTTTTGCATTTTAAGTATATGGATCTCAATACCTTAAATGATGTTAGTCCGGTTTTAAATAGTCATTTTTAAATATAAATTATATAATTTGTATCACCGCTTTCCTTCACCGAACTTCTTCTATCCTTAAACATTGGCAGTGAAGTAGGCTCGAGAAATGGTGGGGAGGTTGGAAACACAAACAACTCAATGGTTTCCAAAATACACTGAGTTAAAACATTAATAGCAGAATATAAAATTAGTTAGTAATACTTTAAAATTTAAAATAAATATCAAATATAATTTATAATTAATATTATTTTATAAAAATATGTTTATTAAAAATTTTAAGTTCATCATCATTCTGTTACACGATACTCAATGTCCTCAACTTAAGGTGAAATGCAGAGGTCAAGCCTTAACTTAAGTTTGTTTGCTATTGCCAGCTTTTTTTTATTACTTAACTTCATTACCCTTTGAACAATCTCGGTGTGAGCAACATTACAATCTCAAAGCGTTTATTGATAAGTGTGTTTATGTGGATACGCAGATGCAGTGGGGAAACTACTTGTCAGGGACAAAAAAGCTGTCCTGCATTAACAGCGGCAAAGGCCAAAGGGTGGGCCACTGGCTTTTGATTTAGTCAACGTGGGCAAAACAATACATATTTACCTTTGATTGGTAAAAGGTAAAAAAGTTACGAAAGAATTTTATGTAGAAAATATATGAAAATAAAATAGATAAAAAAAAATAATTATTTGATTGAGGTGAAAAAAAATAGAAAATATATTTTTTTAAAATATAAATAGAATTAGAAAAAAATAATATAATATAAAATACCAATTAAATCAAATAATGAGATTGTTGATTGTTAAAAAATATAGGGGCAGTTATGGAAATATACCTTTACTGTAGCTTTTCCATACCATTTCACATCATTTGGCTATTGAAAATAATGCACATCTTTCCATGCATGTTTTCCACCACGAGAGACACTTTCTATGACATTTCTATTTATACCAAGCAAGAGAAAAAAAATCAACCTACTTTACACACTTCTCGCACAATTCCATAGCAACCAAGCAAGGGCTTAGAGATGAGTTCACTGGGCAAGAGAAGCCGCAACTAGTTTGTTTTAGAAATTTTACTGTTATATTATATATTTATATAATACGTGTCATAACTATAAAAATTTTAAAACGTCTTCTCTCGTTGTCACAGCGAACTCCAACTTATGTATTTAGAGCACAAAAACTATCAATTTTTAAAAAAATTAATGTATTTTTTATCTACATATATATATATATATATATATATTAAAATAGTATTATTTTTTTAAGACTTGTAAAGCCCCCTATGTGGAATTCCATTGAGCAGGTGGAAGAAATGGCAATGACGGACCGCGCAAGAAGAGGCTGGTTTGGAGCGATGGAGACGCAAAGAAATGCCAATTACAGACCGCGTAAGAAGGTCAAAGTCGAAAGAAGGCAATGAAGCTTTTGGGAAGTAGACAGTGATAGAACTGAGGGGGGGGGGGGGGGGCCATGGCCCCCCCCCCCTCAAATTTTAAAATATTTAATATATATATATATATATTATATAAATTTTAATTATAGTTATATATATAATTAGAATTAGAAATAATTACTAATATAATTTATTGTTTTAAAGTATTTGGGATGAACATGTTGCTAAAAGCATAAATAATATAATAGATAAATATTTTTATAAATTTATCTATATGAAATAATATTGGTTGCAAATTATACTTGAAATATATATATCGATTATAATTTTGTTAAAATTTTAAACTTCAAATTACCAATTAATCTAATTTAGATAAATTTGCTAGGAAGTATCTCGAAGTTTAAAAATACATTGAAGTTTAAAATTATAATAAAGTTTGTAGCCAAAACACAAAAATTGAGTAAAATCTATGACCAATATTGCTTTGTGTGAACAAATTTATTAAAATATTTAGCTATTTTATTACAAATGCTCGCAATAGTAGTAATTAGATTATTTGATTTTTAAAAATTATGTGACTTGATTATAAGAGTATTTAGTAAGTTTTTTATGCTTTCATGTCATTAATTGTAACTTAAATAATGCTAATCACAGTTTTAAATAACAGTTTTTAAATATGAATTACACAGTTGTATCTTGGCCCCCCCTAGCTAAATTTTCTGGATCCGTCCCTGGATGTAGAGGCGAGGAAGATGAAGAACCACCTGAAAGTGTATGGTATAACAGCCTCTGTGTCATCGACATTCAATATATATATATATATATATATATATAGAGAGAGAGAGAGAGAGAGAGAGAGAGAGAGAGAGAGAGAGAGGGAGAGAGAGAACACCAATTGCGAATAGTAAAAGACCCTAGGGCAATGGGGTCATGGTACTATGGTAGTATTCTTGGGAAGAGGGAGAGATGAGAGTAGAAAAAGGAAGTTATATAGAAAATAGTAAAATAAGATATGAATAATGAATAGTAACTATTTAAATGTAAAGAGTTGTGATATTATTTTTAAAACGTTGAGAGCCATGTAAAGAACCTGTTGGAACATATATTTATAATTTTATTATCTAATGTAGATAATAAAAAATGTACTAGAGATGCTCTAACAGCTATAAATCGTTATCAATGTTCATATTTTAATTAAAATTTATAGTAAAGTATGGATTTTTATTACATTAGTTCATTAAATTAAAAGTATAAACTTCGAAAATACTAATTGAAATTTACTCACATAGTAAAATTCTAAATTTTTTTGATGAATCCAGTTCCCTTACCTCCTATCATGTTTTGAATACGTAAAAAAATGTGCTTTTTATTTATTTTATTAATATTACATCCTAGATTTTGAACTCTTCTGCGACTTTAGTTCCATTAAATTGTACTTTTTACGCCCGTGTGATGGAAAAAAAACTTCAACTAAAAATGCTCTTATCGTGTATATGCAATATGTGTAATAAGCAATCAAAAAAAGTCACAAAGTATATGCATTACCTGATTAATTTTGTTAGATAGATGTTATATCATTTACATTAAATTTTTATATTTACAAGAAATAATTAAAAATAACTTGCTAAAAGTTTATCATGAAATTTACTCATTTTCAAAAAATCTTACATGTCATTTTTCTTATAATTTTTCTATTTTGTTTAAAAAAATCTTATATCTTTTTTATTACTTTTTTTCCCTATTTTCTAGTTATTATAACCATTTAGAAGTCAACATGTGTCAAAAACAATATAAAAAATTATAGAAAAACTATAAGCAAATAAATAATGAATCCCTAAATATATGAAAGTACTATACTATATTTGTTTTGTTCATTTTCTAATTTTATTTTCAAAATGTGATAACTGCTTTTGAATATATAAAACAAAAAATAAAAACCAATAAAATAATATCTTTACTTTTTAAGTCATAAATAATGAAAATAATCTTTTATTTATTTCAATTTTATATTTTATATACCCGAAAATAACTATCACATCTTAGAAAATAAAAATAAACATGCAAAACAAATATACCTTATTTATTCCATATCTCCAAAACATATGTTATGAAAGCTTGTGGATGGTCATTCTTATAAAACCCTACAACTTTTCATAAATTATAAATATATAGAGAGAGAAAAAAAACTGATGTGAATTCTCTTATATCTTATCAATAAGTCGTAGAGTCGATCACATTTTCACTATTTTCAACTATATTATCAAATATATGTTAACATTTGAAGATATTGTAATTGTGTGTTAAGAATCATTTAGGGTACTAATAGTAGTTTTCATATTATTTTCAATAAATTTAATAATTTAAATTATTTGTTGTTTATCTATTTAAATATACATTACATTAAATTTTCTTAATTATTTATTATATCATAAAATAGTATTTTTATAGTTGTTTATCTTCATTCTTGTTATCTTCTAACTACTACTTTATATGATTTAATAATCATATAAATGGAATAGTAATTCCTAATACAGTGTAAAATATTATACAAACCCAATTGAGAATGTTAAATATATGGCTTCTTTTGTATGAATGATTTTAATATTTTTTTTTTCAAAATTTTCCTAAATAAATGAGACATATACCCAGTTTAGTAAAATTGTGTTTTTAAAATAAGTTACTTTTAGCTATGTTAAAAATAATAGTGTTAAAATAAACAAATGAGTGTTTAATAAATTATGATTTCATAAGTGATATAAATTTTAAAATCAAATAATAAGTTTTTAGAAAATAAGAAATAATATGAATATTTAAAAAGACAAAATATTCAGAAAAAATGTTGTCTAGTATAAATTTGAAGTAAAGAGAAAAGATGAGAACTGCCCCCGCTTCACCCTTTGCCTCTGCCATCGCCGCCTCCCTCAACCTTCCTCTTCCCCCGCCCCCTTTCCCATTGCCTCCCTTTGGCCTTGTCAAGACTGTACATGTAACGCCCCCAAATTTGAAACCTCCAAACTGGGTGCGTTAGCGGAAAATAAATATACAAATTTTATATAAATTTCAAACTATTACTTATTTAATCAAAAAAACATTCATTATTACAAATTTCAATCCAAGATCTTTAAGGTTTAGGGGTTTAGAGACTAAGTGTCCATAACTCATTATTACATAGCAAAGCACACGAGCAAACAACTTAATAAATCTTTAAAATTTCACACAACTTTATTTCCAAGCACTTCTCGACTCCTTATCCTAGTTTCTCCATCCCTTAATTACCTGGGGTTGGAAAATAAATCATAAAAAGGGTGAGCTCAAATAGCCCAGTAAGGGTAAACATAAGTGGGTAAGGAAAATCATGAAGATATCGAACATAGGAAATACCATATAATATTTACACATCATACATGATCAACATTTCACAAGAAAATCATAACATGGAAGATTATGTTTAGACATCGTATCATAACATCATGACCTATGTTAACCACCCAGATACTGAATCATAACATAACATATTATCAGCTGGATTGACACTCTCCAGTGATATTCTTTACCCAATGCATTGGAGGTCTTTCTGGAACCACCCATCATAAACTTACTTTGTCCAAACATAAGAGGTTATAACAACTTTAACATACATAACACGAGGCATCACATAAAATTTCAATAAAACATTCAAAGTTAACAAGGATAACCACGAATATCAAAATGGTTATCTACCCCAATCAATAGCATAGATTACCAAGAGAGAGATTAAAAAGAAACTAATGTTTTCAACAATAAATTGAAAATAGAAGAATAAGAAACATAAAACTCTTACAATAATAATTCCAAATAAAACAAGTTAAAGAGGAAGAGAAAAGAGAGAAAGGAAAAGAAAAACCCTTACAATAATAATGAAATATAGACTATAATGAAAAAGAAAAAGGGAATGAGAAAAAACCTTACAATAATAATGAAATATAGATTATAATGACAAAGAAAAAGGGGATGAGAAAAACCCTTACAATCCGCTTGTCGTTCTCCACGTTCTAAACCTTAAAAATATCAAAACACTAAATTAGCATTAATGCTTGAAAAGTTCAATATCACACATATCTCCTTTATATATATATATATATATATATATATATATATATATATATATATATATCATACTTTAACTTATATCTTTTAATAGGCATACCGTGCTTGTGGGGTTGAATATTAATTTGGGTTCCCACTTCTATTGCTGTTCCATATCCTATTTCGATCCCATGCATCATAAGCCTTGAGTTGTGCACTAACTAGGTTATATGCCTTGAGAGTTTTTGAGTAAGATTTACTTCTTGTATTGGGTGAACGGAAAAGACGTTCAATAAGCTTATTTTTCCTACGTGTCTTCCACCTTAACCATGAGGGGATATTAGACACGGGTCTAAAGGGACGATCAGGAGGAGATAAGGATGGGGATAGCTGTGAGGTTGAAGCATTAACAATTGGGGTTGTAGAAGAAGAAGGGCGATTGTCGGGGGAATTCATTTTGGAAGTCGTTCCTTACGATCTTTCGCTATCTAGAACCTTAAAAATAAAAATAAAAACATAAGTTAATATTCTCATCTTTTCACTTGAATTATAGAATGACAATATATGCTATGATAAAATACTATAATTTAAAATCATTACACATGTATATATAAATATATATGAGGTGGCAAGGCCAACCATGTATGTATATATACGAGGTGGTACAACCAATTATATAAATAACATATGTAAGGTGGTGAAACCAACCATGAATATAGTATATATGAGGTGGTAAAACTAACCATATAGAACTACATAATAAATAAGAAGTAACTTCAAAATTTTAAAATCTTAAGTATTACCTTTCGTAGAACTTCGACGCTCGGTAAGTACTAAAAGCAAAAGAGGATTTGAGTAGAGTATTTGGGGTGTTAAGAGGGCTTAAGGGAGTGTTTTGAGAGGGAATTTTGTGGTGTAGCTTGAGGGATTTGTGCATTAAGAGGAGAGGCAAGACACTCTTTATATAGGCAAGGATGGTAGGTGTAATAGTGTGAAAAATAGTGTACAAATTTGACTTTGGCATTAAATTAAATTATTTAAAATATATATAATACTTTATTTTCTTCATATTAGCTCTTATTAAAAATGTGGTTATCTCCTCCTATCATTAAAAAAATGTTTTACGACTTTTAAACCTAGAAGGTTTCTTTGGCATCAAAAGTCCACATTGGTGTACTCCTTACTAATTCAATTATAACGTTTTTAATTTTGTAGTTTTTGAAAAATGGACAATTGTATTGCATTACTAACTCAAATATCTACAAATGGGTATCAATTTTATAATTTTTAAATATGTATAACAAAAGTTATTGAATTTTAAAGTCATACTAAAATGTTTACCCATTCATACTGAACCTATGTGTAGTATTTTAAATTATGGAATTGATTAGCTTCATATTAAATTTTAAAATTTCTACACATTTTAGGTAAGTCATAAATGAACAAATGGGCTTTGGTTTCATGTCAATTGGATCTGTATAATTCAAGTTATGGATTTTTGAATGGGACCTCCAGAATTTGCCTCATTCAAATTTTTGGGCCTTACCTATGTTTTATACTTTTGGTAAAGTTAAGGCTTGTAATACTTACTTACCCATAGTAATTTGGCTTAAGAAACTAAATGACATAATATATAGCATCTAAACTTTTTATGACATATGAGAAATTATTTTATTTTTTTATAACTTATTTAATATTTACGCGGATAAAATAATATAATTGCATAATCAATAAACAATAATGTAAGATAACATTATAGCATAAAATATTATAATCCTAAACATAAACATTAATATCATATTCTATGGCCTTCGTAAAATTTCTTGAATTATATTAGCGTATGTGCGTAGGACGTGTTGTGCTTCACGATGAGAGTCGCACAACCCTCAAACTTCTTGGTTGTCGTGGTTGTCGCACGAATAACCTCAAACTTCTCCCTGTGTCTCGTCGCATTATATTGCAGCCATTGGACACGAGCATTTAGCTCATCTATAGCAAAGCATAGCTTTGTAACTTCAAGTCGTATTGCTCGCCGATCTTCATCGCGTACACTATTCTCGGATGGCAGTACTTGAGAACTTGATGCCATAACTCTTATTATTCTTCTTCTTACTTCTATACTCTCTTATAAATAAAATCTCATGCTCATACCTATTTATGGAAGTCCAAACGGATACTATTCATAACGAACGGATACTATTTATAACGGCCACTTACTAGTCACATGCTATTTGAATGACTATATTGGGTGCTTATTTTTATCGTGATAATATTTAAAATATCCTTTCTAACTATTGTTAACAATAACATTATTATTATTTTATTATTATTACTCTTTAAGTAAGAACTTAAATAGCTAAAAATTTTGCGGGTCTTACAGTACATGAACAATCGGCCACAAAAACATGATACAAATTGCACCTGCCTCCCCCTACATCCGTTGGGAACTACACACAAACAATCGGACACATAAACATGATACCAATTGACAACACCTCCATGTGCCTCTACCTTAGTTATGCTACCTCCCTTTGCCCCAGCCTCCCTTTGCTAGTTTACCCCATTGGGGACTACACACCAACGATCAGCCACCAAATCGAAGAGATGAATGTTGATATTTTAAAATAAACCATATAATTTTAAGGTTAATATTGGTATTTAAAATGTTTTACTTCTTGATTAAGTAACTTTTAAAATCAACTATTAGTTTATACTTTTGACTAAAAAATAGAAACTTTTTAATAATTTTTTGTTTTTATTGTTTAACAAATAAGTTAACATGTTTTTTCTTATTTTAGAGCATTCACAATAGGCTAACTATTGTTTAGCTAAAATTTAATCAAAAATCTACCTTTTACAAATTATAATTACTCTAATTTTACACCATGAAATAATAAGATCAACATTTTTTTATATTTTTATTAAAGTATTAATTAAAATTTTTGTATTGGTGATCTCGCTCAGAATAATTTTTTGACACAACACGAACTTCGTTACCAACAAATCCACCATCCAGAGATAGAACGTGACCATTTACATGTATGGAATCAGCCCCTCTACATCTGACAGGTATTCGACATCGACGACCACCTCCAGTGACTGCCTCCACGTCTGGCGAGTCTCCGACGTTCACCCCTAACCCGCCACCAAGGCTATCTTTATCCTCAACCGTGTCTTCTGGAAGCCTGACCTCCTTGCCACCTCCAACAACTGCCTCTACATTTGGTAGGTTTTTGACGCCAACATAGACTGCCTCAACCATGACACTGTTGGATTGCTGGAATTGGGTTAACGATTAACCGCAGTGAAAATAGATTTTAAAATTTTTATTTTAGCAAAAAAACACCAAAATCTAAACATAAATCAATTAATTTAATTATGCATAGAGCGAAAAGAAGAAACCAACTTGAAGATTGGCAAAGCAAGAACCATATTCTTTTTCCTTCAAGAACGGACTCACGATTAGCTTGTAATCGTCCTCGTAATCTCATGGATTCAATCACCAAGTAGTATTTTTTGCTATTTAGCTTCTCAAGGAACAAAGGGCTATGGTACCCTTAGATCAAAGAACAGGAACGCAAACTCTATTAGGGTTAGCCGTCACATGTCTATCTATCTCTCTCTCTTTCTTGGTTGTCAATGATTGCACACGTGCACCCCTTAACATAGGAGGCTATGCATCTATTTATAGACATACTGTTACCCTGTGCTATTGCGCATATACCCCATTTGTTAAATAATAAGAATATACAATATTCATAATTATTTAAACTCTTTATATAATATGATTATTATGCATCAAAACCAATAAAATAAATAATCATATAATATATATTTAACTCTTAAATATATATTAATACACATTAACTAATTAGCTCTTAAATACAACCAAAGAATTATCTTACAATTAAAAGTGTGAAATGGACCGCCGGTTCACAGACCAATCCATGATCCGTGCAAATCAAAACTGACAAAACTAGAAAAATTCTGATCGATTTCAATTGCGAGCCCCGAACGGACTAAATTCGTGCGGACGAGAACCAGTCCGCAAATCGACTTTTAATTTTTTTTAACTATTACATATCTTACCTAGTATATTAGTACATAGAGCTTAAACATATTAATTTTAAAATTAATATTTAGAAATATAAACTATTAAATATAATTTTAACATTTAAATATTAAAATATATTTAATAAAATTAACTTATAATAAATTTTAAATAAATAAATAAATATAAACCTAAATAAAATTACTCTTCTCGGAATGCTTTGACGGCACACCACACCACCTTTTCCCCTCTTTTCCTCCATTGTTTGTGTGAGGGTGGAGGAGCCCAACGGCCCTATGTCGATACCCCCTTCCGGTGATCACAAAAGACAAAGGTCTCACGATTAAGGCAGGGCGGGTGAGATGTGGGTTTACATCAAAACCATTATCGCCATGGGCCTGTCTTGGAATGCAGATTGCTCTCTTCTCAACGTCGATCAGATCACTTGATCCAACATATTGACACAAACCTTAATTTTAATGTGCCAGTGGGGACAAACCGAGGATCGCTTCGCTTCGGACTTGTAATTCCTAGGAAACTTTTATTTAGCAGATAAAAACATTAATTATATTGATTAAATGCAGTCATTGGGAGAGCACATTTTGAAAAAGTAGAAGCCCCTGGAATGGAGCGTGCCTTGGAAATTAATGGAGTTAGTACTCTTTGAAAAGGAACACATCGTTGGAAATGAAAAGGAACTTGGAAGAGAGTGTATGTTGGAAATGATATAATTCATTCAATTCGTCGCCTTCTTCAAATAACTATAAAAGGGGTGGAGACCAACAATTTTTCACACAACCATCATTTCTCACCTCTCGTGGCATCATTACATAACCTATTTTCATTTCTATGAGTTTGAAAAAACAGAAGAGAAAAGAGAGAACCGAGATCCATCTTAGATAAGGCAGGGATAGAGGAGGTTTTGCTCGTCCTCCCCTCTGCCCAACAGAGAGCTGGTAGGTTAGTAGTATACACTACACAGTCTGATTGTTCCAATTTTCCGGTCATGTCCAATCTAAATCCAACAGCAAACACCCGTATTGTTATTTTTAATTCCATATGATATTATAAAAATATATTTAAAAATAAATTATTTTTTTATAATATTCAAGTATTATATTTTCATTTTAATAATATATTTCAAATACCCTTATTTTATTTTATTTTCAAACATTATATATAACATTAAAAACTTGTTAAAAAAATTTATGTTTGACTAATGTTATTTCATGAAATAATTTTGTTATTTTATAAAAATAATTTAATCATTTTACATTATTAGTAAATATCTCTTCCTTAACCATCAATTACCAATCTGAAATAATAATAATAAATAAATAAACGATCCCATGGGCTACATCAACATTATCTTTCTCAAAACTAATTAGATATTACCCGTTAAGCTAACCAAACCAAATTCAGGTCTCTACATAATATGAATTATGTATGTGCGTGCGATATCCTCGATTGATACCATCCCTTCTCCATTCAAAACAAAGACCGGCTCCATTTTTAAACCCACCTCAATGGGTTCGCTTGACCGGGTTTGTCCGACCAGGCTATTATATATATGCGGCTTTGAGCTGGATACGGGTTCATGCATCAGATATTGGATTTTTTTGCACAGTCGTTGCACATGGGCTGCGCTAGGCGCTCAAAAATAGTTCCTCGGGAGGACTGTTTCACATATATGGAAGATTAATCCGTATTTTAAGAAAATTTATGTTTTTCAGTAAAACATAAATTGGCATCTCCCCCTCCTGATAGGGGCGACGCCCAGCCGTCGCCGATCACGAAGGCAGAGATGTTGACCTCGTACATCCGAGGAGGCGACTTGGAGCTCGACTCCGGCGGTTGGAAGATGGAAATCGACGACTAATCCGATAAAGCCAACCGGTCGGGACACCACCTCCACCGCGTTGTTGTGGTTCTTCTGGCTCCTGCCGACCAAACCGAAGATGGCAGGGAGTATTTGGGAGGAGGTGCAACGAGAATTTGAGTGGGGCCAGAGTTGAAGGTGGTGGTGTCGTTGTACGCGCTAGCGAGGACGGAGTTGTTGTGGGAGAAGGACTGCAAGGAATTCCGGCTAAAGCGGTGGTTGTCGGATCGCGGCGGAGTTGAAGGCGGTGGCGGCTTTCGTTTTGTGGAGCCGGCAGAAAAGAAAGGCAGAGAGAATGCGGGATGGGAGAGAGAATAATCAATAATAATAATAATAAAATAATATATAAAAAATAATTTTTTATTTATAAATAATTACTTTAGTAAGTGTCAGTATATTTTTAAAATATATAAAAAAAATTAAAAAATTAAATCTTCAACCAAGCACAAAAAAGTGCTTTATTTTAACGTTGCTACGGTGCTATACCAAATATGACGCAACACTGTTGCTGCACTATATTCTTTTTCCATTGTTTTTGCTTTTAAATGTCATGGTTGATGTAGTGGACCGGGGCGATGGGCAAACTGGCTGGTTGGGGTTGGGGTGATGGCCGGACTAGGGCTAGGGCGATGGCTCGGCAGGGTGATAGCCAGTAGAGTAAGATTTTAATACAAAAAAAAAAAAAGAATATGTTGTTTTTAAGAGAAAATATATTTTATAGAATAAAACTTATTGTAATTGGTTGGAGATGATATATGAAAATTACTGTGTTTTAATGCAAAAGTTACACTAAAAATAGAATAATGGGTTGAAATGATCTAATACAATTTTAATTAGATTTTGTTTAAAATAGTATTTAAAAATTTGTATTATTTAATAATTTTTATATAAAGTTATTAATTATACATAAAAATATTTGCAATGCGATTTTTGGTCAGCACACACTTATTTAAAAACTTATATTATTTAATATATAATTTTATGAAATAAACAAAATATTTGGTTCAAACTAAACGTTTTGGTCGAAATGGTGGTTAAAGTAGTTGTTCTAATCGGGTCGACACACCCCTCTTTACTTATAGCCTAGTTGCTTGAAATGTGTGGTTGAATTGTATGTTTCAACTTGGTCGAAACATGCTATTATTTGAAGGAAAATTGATCGAAATGACTTGAAGACATGGTCGATGCATGTTTGGGTGGTGAGATTGAGATACATATATTTTGGTTGAAATGACCTCTTTATCAATGGGGGAACACTATTTTCTACTATTTACTCCCAAGGTTTCCATTTTTCGAGATTTAACGATCTTGTAAGGGTTGTGTGACCCTTTTGGAGTATTTGGTTATGGTGAATTAAGGAAAAATGACCTTGTCGACCATTTGGGCTTTGGGAAATGACTACAAAAGCATGAGAACACATGAAAGATAAAGAAAGAGGAGGAATGAGAGAAAACCGTTTGGGCTTTAGTATTATTGATTTATACTTAAAATGGGTTAGTTTGGATGTTAGATATGTGGTTAATCAACTTGCTTACTAAAAGCAAAATGGTAAATTTTGTAATTAGGGTTTGTGAGGTTTTGAACGAAAACCTAGTTTAGGATAATGTTGATATCTTTAATCTTGTCGAGATAGTGTTGTCAAACTCTAATAACATTATGACCAAATATGGGAGAAGTTGTGTTTCATTGTTTGATGTTTATGTTGATAGGGAACTGGTCACTACATAATTTGTTATTAAATTTACATTTAATTTATGAACTTTAATTTCATATTTTATTGAATTATGTATTTTTATAATTTTTTTCTTTATTTCAGTAATTTATAGTTTTTAACCACTTTTGTATATTTAGTATCAAGTTTGATAAATTTTATTATTAATTTAATTATTTCAATTTTGTTGGACTATTTTGTAATTTAATAGAAGTGATATTAATTACGCTCATGCAATTAATGCGCTTGGAAGAGGAAATTTAATAGGAAGGAAGCATGTTAGGTAGGAGAAGAATTTGGAAAAAAAGAATTTAATAGTGCGGGCCACACATTGATATCATGGGAAAAAAAGGGCAAGTGGTCTTTCTATTTAAAGTCTGCATGCATGTGTGAAGAAAGAGAGACCCATATCTCCAATCTCCAACAGGCTGTCATTCCACCATCCCAACGCAGCACGGTGTTGCTACGTGCGTACTCCTTTGTTCTTTTCTTTTATTCTTTTGTTATGAATTAATTTTTGTAATTGATTTAACTTTAAACTTCAATTGTTATTTTGAATCTTGGTTCTTCATCTTATAAATTTATTTAAGTGTTATGATTTGCAATTCGTTCCTCTATCTGTTTTAAATTCTTAGCAATTAATTTAATATTTTAGTTAATTGTGGATTGTTTAAAGTATAATTTTTAATTGTGATTAATTTGCAGTTGCGGTTAATTAATTTTGAGATGTGAAGATTAATTATTATTTATAGTGTTCGATTTGGTCTTCTAAATATAAAACATAATCGTTCCTAGGATTGGTACGAGTTCAAGTCTGATTTCTGGTGCGAATTCATAATTTAATTATAATCATGGAGTTTTGATTTAATTGGATTATGGGGCCTTAAATATGTAATTGTATTTTTAGAATATAATGATAAATAATAATTGAAGTGAAAGGTTAAATCAATTGCATCTTTAGTTAATTAATTTTATTTACACATTTAATTTTATTTTAATTTCGCACAAAATTTACGCTTTTCTTTATTTTTCTCAAAGAATAAGTTGAATTAAATTTTATAAGTTATCCGGTTAGTGAACGATTTACGTTAGCCATATGCTATACTTAGTTTAAATTTTATTGAAAGTGCGTGTGCATCAAATACTCTATTTCAGGAACTCTTAGGATACTCTTTATATAAGAATGTTGATTCTATAGTTAATGTTTGAGCCATTAATGAACTTTATATATTTGGATTGTTTATATGATATATATTAATGATGTTTATGAGATAACGACCCCTAATGCTTAAAGGGGTGGGATGATAGTCGTTAAATCTAATGTTTTGTTATAAGGGATGATAATCTGAATGCTAATATTTATATTGAGGGATGATAGTCCTAAATGTTGATGTTGACGCTTGTAATGGGAGATGATGGTCATGAACGCTTGTAAAAAGGGAGAATCCATCACGCTTAAAATTAAAAAACGACTATGATAGTGATTGTAATTGTTAATGATATTGGGCCGAGTCCCATTTCCATTCTTAAATTGTAATGCTTGTGTTTGATATATTTTATTCACTGGTTTGGATGGGTAGCATGTAGCACTACGATAACATTTGCATATACGTTGCATGTAGATAATCGGTTTGGTTATATCACGATGTGGTATGGATATAACACTTACTGAGCACTCATGCTCGTCCTAAGTTGTTTAAACTCTTTTTCAGGTACCCATGGACTAGTTGTTGAGGCCATTGAAGTAGATTCCTAATTTATCTCTTTCGGAGTAATGACTTGAATTGTTTTATATTGACATGTATTTACTTTTGATTGGTTATTTGTTTTTACGCAGGTCCGTGAAAGTTGCAATTGACTTGAATGTTGTTTAATAATCTCTGGAGTAGTTTGAAACTTACGTGAATTTAATTTTATGATTTCATATATCATTGCGAATGTACAGAAATATCCTCATTACGTAATTATACATGATAAAAATGAGACAACACTCATTATGTAGTCATTAATTAATTGCAATGCATGATCACCAATCTAATAATTCAATTCTTGTTGAGTTAGGACGGTTCTATTTTATATAGTCGATTACTCATTAACTGATACTATTGACATTAATTTTGGTAAAAAAAATAAAATGTTTAAAGCTTTTAATCCTTAAACCTATTAATTGATCATAATGAGTGAATTCGGACTTTTAGATCTATTGATGATATCCAGTTTCAACAAACAATTTTAACTAACAGGTTTTTCAATGCCCCAGCCAATCTCATTATGTGAACTTGGGTGACTGACTCTTATTTATTTATTTATTATTATTGTTGTTGTTGTCGTAGAATTGAGCTGGTTCAACCACAGGAACCGAACTCTGAACTAGTGCAAACCCTCTCGTTTACAATATTCGACATTGAAGTTGTTAGCAAGACAAAGGGGTCGTCGTGTTTGGTCGCTGACCAATTAATGGGGCTGCGTTGGTAGCAGGGAGAATTGGACATTTGGACCCAGGGAAGCCAAACCAGTTCAATCAGTTTAATAAATAATTAACAATATTAAATTAATTTTCATTGAAATTCGTTTAGCTGGGTTTTGATTTGGAAATATTTATCCCATCCCATTAGCTTTTAACCAAATGTTATTAATGATCTAAAGTATGCAGTAATAATAAACTATAGTAATAGAATATTAATATCACGTACTTCGCTAATATCAGAGCATTCGAGTTTGGTACAGTCAATTTTTTTCTACAATTTAGGATTTATTTTATAAATTTATATATAAAAAAGAGTAGGGAGAATGAATAACAAATTCTAGAATTGTTTATCTCTAAATATTTTTTTAATATATATTTTTACACGTAAACTTTCAATTGATTATAATACATGAAAATAAAAAATTTAAAAATTTAAAAATAAAAAGTATTATTTTACAAAATAAGTATATAGATGAAGAATAAGATGAATAAAGTTTTAAGAAAATAAATAAATTTTAAGCATTAACTGTATTGTGATTTCCAAAATAGAAATGAAGAAATTAAACCTCTGATGCTCTTATATAGTAAAGAACTCATGAAATTAAAAATAAATATAATACCCTAAATGTAATAGCATTAACAATAGGTTTGATATAATTGAACTTTTTTCATAATTTAGAAGAAAAATATACATATTTATCAAAAATTCATCTACATCAGGTTTTCTAAAATATGATATAGGGATAGAAAATTCCTATATTTATGAATTTACTATTCATCCATAAATATTTTTTATAATTTTAATATATATTATTATACTTATAAACTTTTTATTGAGGATAATAAATGAAAGGATAAAAGAGAAAATATATAAAAAGAATTAAATAATAAATATAGAAAAAAATAATTAAATTATACAATATTCATCCCTAAAATAGGAATACCAAAGTTACTATGAATGTTCTAAATGTTACAAACCAAATAGTAATTAATTTATTTGAGGCATTTCTAGACTATCCATACTTTGAAAATTTATTTTTTCTTGTAATATTCTTTTGATTATTATTTGTTATTCTTGTGGCATTCAATTCATCCTTACTCTCTCTCTCGATCTCGATCTCGATATTTATAAATTATTATAGTTTCTTTGCTCTATCTTTCCTTTTGATCGCTAGGTTTGCCTATTGTCATTGCTATTAGTGTTGCCACCTCTTACCAATTGAACACTGAATATATATATATAGAGAGAGAGAGATAGAGAGAGAGAGAACCTTTTCCTTCTAGCCTCATTACTGCTACAAAATCTATTATCTCATTGGTCTGGTTTCAAGAATGAGAAAATGAAAGGATTTGAGATTTGTGACAGCTAGGAGAGATAGGGGATATTGAAAAAAAGTAAAAATTATTAATTTAATAAAAATAAAATAATTTTAAAATTATTGTTATAATTAAAATTTAAAAATAATTATCATTTAAAAAAATTTCACACGTAAAAATAATTTTAAAATATTATTAAAGATGCTCTAATAAGTTAATGCATACATGAACTCAACAACTCACATTTTAACTACCCACACGTCATGCACCTACCCCTATCTAACGAGATAGTTTAATTAATATTTTCCCAAGCAACCAAGCGCATTAGAACTCCTCTCTACCAGTACCACTTTGCCATTAAAAATTTCTTTGGATTTATTTTATTTGTTCTCAAACGGTAAGAATGTTTAGTCAGATATTTTTGCGAGACAATTTAATTACTAAGAATTTCATGCTCCGACCAACAAATATTTATCCATTCTTTTCAGGATTAATAGTTAACTTAAACATTGAGTGTGACACTTTAAATATACGAGGATGATGGACGCACAAAGGGGTAAAGACGTAAAGTACTTTCTCTATTCACGGTTGGCTCCATTAGTTAAACCAAACATGATGAATTCTAAATAGGCATCTGGTTTTTGTTTTTTTAAATCAAATTTTTTCTTATTTTCTTTCAAAGGCAACTATTACTAAACCAAAAAAAAAAAAAAGACAAACGGTAATAGGAAGCGCCTACCGTCGAACGAGCATAATTATGAGGCGAAAGACTCCAAAAAAGGAAAGTCAACCCTACAAATCATTACACTGGGAGATATTAAGACTGCAACACCCTAAAAAGGAATATTGCATGAATCTAAATTATAAACATTACATCTCAACCAATATATCCACACAACATTTTTGCCATAATATATGATGTTTCTTAATCTTAGTCTCTATTTATTTTTATTTTTGTAAAAAAAAAAGAGTTTTATTTGAAAATATTGGAATTTATTTTTCTTGAAAATAATTTTATTTTCATCATTTTATTATATTATAAAATATTATGAGAAATATCTAAAAAATAAGTTTTTCAATGATAGAAAAAATAATTTTTGGATTTGAGATAGGAAAATTATTTCTCCTTAAAATGATGATAAAAATTATTTTTATTAACAATTTTTTCATGCAATAGAAGTTACCCAAAAAAAAAAAAATCAATCTCCAATATGTCAAACTATTTAGAAAAAGTAGATTCTCACATAGATTATATAGATAATCTGTGCAGAAACATCCTATATGTCATTGAATTATAAATCTAATAACATTCGTTAAAAGTGTTCACATTAAATTAATAGCATTCGTTAACTATGTATCATGCATGACGGCCCATGAGATTTATAGAAAAGTTTACACGTTTGTCAACATTTTTTTTACTGCCCCAATGGATAAAAAGAAAAAGGTAAATAGACGTGTTAATGCGGGTCCAAAAGGAATCTAAAAGCATGGTTAACACTTCAATCAGCACCATATCACTTTCCTAATGGTCGTCACCTTTGAATACCCAATTCGACACGAGTGGTTCATCCACCACCACTGCACTGCATCATCATCATCATTCATGAAACCCAAATTCAAAGGCGGCCCATATAAATTAAAGAATCTTCCAAACTTTCGCCCCCATCTTTTCGTGCGCACCGGTCCTTACTCCCTCCCTCTCCCTCCCTCTACACGAACGCACGTATACATCCTACCTCCCAAATCGAAACAAATTTTATATATTCAAAAACCTTTTTTAAAAACAATTCATAAAATCAACTACATTACATTACGTACACACATATTGATAATACCTTTTATTGTTGTTATTATTATTGGTTCCCCCTAAAACCCCAAATCAATCATCGCGTCTCTTGCTGCGATCCAACCCGGATGTTTCCGTTTTTCAGTTATTATTTTCCCACCTCGCCCGTTATTTTCCTCCTCCTGCTGCTCCTGCAGCAGCCCCGACAAGGCCCTGTAACGGTATCAGCAGCCCGGCACCACCACCACCACACAGAAGCCAACACGTGGCGACACCTAACGAGGTTCATAGACGCCGGCAAGGGCAGCCAGGTCAGCGGCATGTCCGACCTCAAGAACTACTTCCACCGCTTCGGCTACCTCCCCGCCCCCGCCGACAACTTCACCGACGCCTTCGACGACAGCTTCGAATCCGCGGTGGCTCTCTACCAGACCAGGCTCGGCCTACCCTTCACCAAAAGGCTCGACAACGCGACCATCTCCGAGATAGCCCGGCCCCGGTGCGGCGTCGCCGACGTGGCGGCGTCGCATCAATATTATTCGAAAGGCGGCGGCAGCCCCCGGCTGGCCCGCCGGTTCTCCTACTTTTACGGCATGCCGCGGTGGAACCGGCGGATCCCGATGAAGCTGACCTACGCCCTCTCCCCTGACCACACCACGGCTCGGCTCACCGCGGCGGAGCTGAGGTGGGTCTTCCACCGTGCGTTCGTCCGGTGGGCGGCGGTGATCCCCGTGAGCTTCTCCGAGACGGACGACTACAAGGCGGCGGACATCAAAATCGGGTTTTACAAGGGGGACCACGGGGACGGCCAGCCGTTCGACGGGGTGCTGGGGGTGCTGGCGCACGCTTTCTCGCCGGAGAGCGGTCGGTTCCACCTGGACGCGGCGGAGAGCTGGGCGGTGGACGCCGAATCGGACGGGTCGAAGGTGGCGGTGGACTTGGAATCGGTGGCGGCTCACGAGATCGGCCACCTGCTGGGGCTGGGTCACTCGTCCATCAGGGAAGCCATCATGTACCCCAGCTTGAGTCCGAGGACCAAGAAGGTGGACTTGAGCGTCGATGACGTGGCGGGTATCCAGGTTCTATACGGGTCCAACCCGGATTTCAAGTTCAGCAACTTCTACCAGTCCGTCACGTCATCGAGCCATGCCGCGGGGTTATTGTCGGAGGGGAGATTATTAATCCAGACATTGATTGCCATTGCGTTGATATTGGCAGCTATTCACATTGGGTCTTTCTTTCCGTGTGAATTGGGGTAGACATTAATTTGGGTTTGTTTTTTTCTCTCTGTTAATTTAGGTTAGTTGGTTAAAAAAAACACTTCTACGTTTAGACAAATTATAGTCACTGTCAAGAGAATTGAATATATAATTCTTTCTTTTCAGAGCTGCTTTTGCTTTTGATGATTATATATTAAGCTTGTTAGAACTATATTGAATGATGAGTAGTGCTATAGGTGTGATATTTTTGCATATCCGGCTAATATGAAATAAGTAACATTAATAGATTTTTTTTGCAATTCGAGGTGCTTCTGGATCATTGTTTAAACTCTTGCTCGAGTCTCTGCTTGAGGCATGAGTAAGTCTCAAGCACATATGCTCGAGTAGGTCTAAAGCATATATGCTCGAAACACCCTGTTCGAAGCTTGCTTGAGCACACCTTGAGCAGGGGCTCCAGTATATGTGCTCGAGACATCCTGCTAGAGCATGTTTCGAGCACGGTGGTTCAAGCTCATATGCTCGAGACGTGCTCGAGCTTCAAATTCGAGCAAGTCTCAAGTATTGAGCAAGTCTCAGGTAGGGGTTCGATCATCTTTCTCACGACTAGATCGATATACTGGTTTTTTAGATCCATCAATTTATAATTTTCGATGAAAACTTTAAACGTCATTAACTTTACGCACAATGGTCCAATTTAGGCCTACTTTTTTATTTGTACGTATCGACAATAACTACAGTATCCCAACACCCGTATGGGGTTTGTCATTCTCGATTTTCCAAAAAAAAGCAATCTTTCGCCTCTAAATATAGATTTTATGTCATGTTTTTATTTATCCCGTCCAGATGTAGCATTTAAGTCCCCTCCCCATCTTGTCCCTTCTCTTTCCCTTTATTTCAGATTTGGTGCTCTACGCGTTAAGTTTTAAGTTTTTTTTACTGACATAACAATTGTCACATCAACCGGGAACGCAACGCCAATTGCAAATAGACTTTTTTTAAATTATTAATTTGTTTTAATTAGTTAATTATAATATAAACTTTTTATGTATTAATAAATTCAATTATTATTATTTTTAAATAAAATTTAATTCTTTTAATATATATATATATATATATATTAAAATTACTCATCAATTATATGAAAAGGATAATTCCATTGTCCCATTCTTAAAAAAAATGAACAGTTTTAATGCACTCCAGCTACATTGTTCAATTGTGTAATTAACTAAAACCTGAATAATGTCGTGACAGTATTAAGAAGGTGATTTATTGATGTCCCTGTGTTTGATTACTTATTATACACTAAATTGAAATTGAATCATTCATTTCAAAGGTGTACTTTCTTTAATATCATATGTATACATACACAGAGAAATATTATTATTTAATATTTTATTACCTAATCAATTTCATCAAATCTAATAAAATATTATCACATAGCTTATAGTTATAGAGTATCTCCAACAATAATATGTATTTTATTTTCACGCATGGATTAATTTTTATATATGAAGAGTGATTTTTTGCTTATAACTCTAACAATACTCTTCATTTGAACTTTATTTTTATTAAAATAATAAATTTTATTATATATTTAATATAATAAACTTTCATTTGGATAGAGAAGAGAGGAGAGAGAAAATAAAGACTAATAAAATAATATGTGAAAAGCCTTAAACTATGATGTTTATGAACTGTTCACAAACGTTACTCTGTTATTCACGAATATGTGTTTACGGTCTTATTTACGAATGTTTACAAACACAGCTACAAAATCAGAAATATATGAAAGGTAGGACAAAGGTAAAATTGAATAGTAGCAAATGATAAAAATAAATTCTTTACAAGTAAATGTGAAAGTTAAAAATAAATAGTAACTCTTAAAAATAAGTGTCACTAGCTTTCTATAAGTGTGAAAAGTCAAATAAAATGCTTATTTGAATTTATTTTTAACATTTATAATAAAAGATCACTTGAAATTTAACATTAGTCACGCACATAATGTTAAACTAGCACCTATGGAGACGTTGAGATAAAGTGTGCACCCCTGCACCCTGCAAAACAAAATTCCAAAACAATCACGTGCGCGGGGCGCTAGCGACGATGCTTTATTTTTAGGACGGTGGGCAGCTATCCATATAACCAAATGTTACAAAATTTTATGCCATTATGTGTAACATTCTGTGGGGAGATTTTTATTTGTTTTTAAAATTTATGTGTGTTTGTTCTTAGTGTATGGGAGTATTATGAATGATGGTCGGATTGTCCCCATGGGGGGCAGCCGAGTTGGCGAGCAGTGCGATGATAGAACGGTTGGGTTGCCATAAACCCCGAACAAAAAAAATGGTCGGGTTGGGTCAAAGATCGGTCTCGGCTTCCCTCCTTTTGCTTACTGTCTCCATTCCAACTCCATGGAAACTAGTTTCGTGGGCATCTTTGCAAATTTTAACTAATCTCTTTTTACTATTTAAAATAATAGGCTAAATAAATTTATTAGCTATTTTAATAAACTATTAAATTTTTTCTCACTCTCTCTCCCTCCGCAAAGCAGCGACTGATCCTCTCTCCTTTGTTATTACACAATAAAACTGATATATTATATAAAATTATTATTTAAATCTATAAATCTTATATATATAACATAAAATTTTGAATTTAAAAAGCGTAATAGGTAGTATTTCCTGATTTACTAAACAGGAATATAAATTTAGACTATTTTTTTCTTCAATTTTAGTAATGAATGGCCCTTTAAAAATCACCTAAAAAAATTTTAGAGCCTTTTTTAAATACAAAATTGTACAGTTATCTTTAAAATTTTTGGATTATATTTATATTACTTGTATTATTTTTTAAAATATAATTATTTTTAAAAACTATGATCCACTAATAAATACTAAAAAAATTTACAAGAATTATAAATACTAAAAAAATTATCAAACTCATAATTCTTAAAAATAATTATATTTTAAAAATGATACACCCAGCTAATAAAATTAAATATGATTTCAAACTTTCTGATTGAATTAAAGTTAGATGAATATAATATTTAAATATAAATATCTTCAAGGTATTTGACACCTAATAATTCATCTACTCCCCCCACCCAATGGCGTCCTCCTGCAACCGATTAAGATCCGCCGTCAAATCCATGGCCAAAGCAGCCCCCACCCTCAGGTCCTCGCCCTCGTCCTCCCCGCGCATCCCTGCTGCAGCTCCGCTACCCCTACCTCGCTTCTCTCTATTCAACTCTAGGTCTCTCTCTCTCTCTCTCTCTATATATATATATATATGTATATATATATCATCCGTTTTATGATTTCTAGGGTTTTGGGGGATGATTTGTGCAGGTCTCCTTCGGTGCTGGGTTGCGTGCAGTCGCTGTTGCCGCTGCACAGCGCCGTGGCGGCTGCGAGGATGACGTCATGCCTGAGCGTAACGTCGAACCGAGCTCTTTCGCAGGGTACTCTCTGCCGTACCTCACCCGGTCTCTAAGCTAAACCAAAAAAAAAAAAAAAAGTTTTAACGTGTTTGATTGCGACTCGCCTCATCTCTCCCTCGCGTGCAACATGCTGGAGCCATGTCCTGTCTCTGAACCTCTAATTTATCGTTTACCTTTTCGGCTGACATTGAGATCCGGGATTGTTTAAATTTTATGCCAACGCCTGTTCTATGATCACCCATTTTGATATATGTTGAAATGACATTGTGGATCAGAATATAATTATCCAATTCAGTCTTATATTGTTTTTTCTGTTGAAATTAGTGGTGAAATATATTGTTGGCAGGCTTACGAGAGATTCAGTAATAAGATGATTGCCTGTCGGGCTGTTATGATTTAATGCAAATATACTGAGAATTAAAAGGTTGGTTGTTTCTTACAAGGCGTTGTTGCCCATGGGATCATGTCATGGTACTGTGAAATCAACATAACTCAACTCAACTAAGACGAGGATGTGCATGTGTGTCTAGGGACATTGATGAGCTGAGCTCTGATCATTTGCACGTTTAACTTAGCTCATTTATAATTTATAAATCAGCTTTGACTTTGATGTAGTTGTATGCTAGGCTCGTTCATTGATAAGTTTATACGCTCAAGAACATTGAGCACTATAGAGCTCAATAATGTAATACCACTGAAGCTTAACTTCAAGTTGACTAAGCTTAAAAGCTTGTAATCATTTATCTAGAAACAAGTGAGCCCAATAACTCATTACTCATTCATTGAAACACCAAATCAAAGTTAATAGTGACCACTGCATTTTGACATCATAATTCTCAATTTAAGAAGTCTCACCAGTTAGTACACGAGCAAACTCAAATGCTTAAGTGAACTGAGTTTTGGTATCACCATGCTTAATTATCACTCATTAATATACAAACTATCATAAACAGGCTATTATCAATACTAGCTCCAAACCAGATGTCAGCAACCTGGGTCATTTTATGTTTGCCATCATTTTCCAAATTTTTTTATATTAAATTGTATTATGTGAACTGTAGAACAAATGTGGCTTCAAATGGGTTCACTTTCTTTGTTTTTCTTTTTTCCCTAGGCAGGGTTGCAATAATGGGGAAGGTATCGTACAGTTGTAATCTTAAAAATAAAAATAAAAATCTTGTCACTGTTTGCAGTCATAAGCTTTTAAGACCAATAAACTTTAACAATGTAATTTATTCTCTTCTCAAAGCCAGTTATGTATCGTGCTTTTGTGCACTTGGATGGGATGTTACAGTCTCAGTTTTCTTAAGAATAACTTCCTGCTAACCTTTGTACTTATTATACAAATCCCACTTATATGTAGCAGTCATTTTATTGAATAACTGAATCACTATTGCCCAGCAATTGGGTAACGCTATGGATGATGAAGTGGAGTTATCTATTTTGTAGTTTATATGAGTCACTTCAAGAAAATAGTATTGGGAAATGGTTTCAGGGTGATATTGCATTGATGGATCTCTATCAGTCAGCACCTGACTTAAATATTTGCTTCATGCAAAAACTTGACCTGCAAGATATAAATTTGATCTTCCAGTTATCTTCTCTTTATCATTTTCAAGCATGAGTGCCTTATGAATAGTCCCGATATATTATAATGTTTGTTGGATAAAGGAAGTATGGCTTTCTCCTTAAAGATTGCCAAAACCATTTCTGTAGGTTCAGATAGCCTATTTACTTTTAGGATCTTTACAATTCATTTTCATAATAAAAAGAAATGAGATATAAAGACTACTGAGTTTTTTCCTTGTTGCTTCGACATCTCAATCACTGCTCCTTTCCTTTTCAGAAAGTATGATTTTCCCATGACAGAGTTTGAGCATTTTTTTGCAATATGCAGTTCACTATTATGTGAAGAGTATATGTACTGAGAGAAGAGTTTCATCTATTTTCATTTTTTTAGCACTATAATTTCATTCAAGGAAAAAAAGAAACAAATATGCTGATCGACTTGTAGCTGATTCACAAAAATAATTTGAAATTGGTTTTACTATTATTTTCAGGTGCAGAGATGCTACCCAGTATAGACATCATTAGAATTAGACCATGCATGTTTTTTCAAATGCCATTGACATTTGACTGTGCGTCAATTACTTTATTCATATTGTTATGCAAGCAGAGGTTCTCTATGTTTTGTTGTGTATTTATAAGTAAAATAGTTTGATGACCTGAAATTTTGAAAAATTGGGAGTGTTTTTGTTGAATTATGGGTACATTTTTCAATGAAAAAACATTTTTTTATTGTAATTTGATGAGCCGGCTCTTGATTCTTGATTTATAAACAAATTCCTTGATAAAGGAAGAGAACACATAAAAACCTGATTTTAATAGATTTCTAGTTTAGGGTCTGAATATGTTGGTGACATAAGTGCTACTTTTGCTAGATGGAATTGATGATACGTGATACGTTCATGCTGTTTCAGAGGTTGGTCCCAGTGTGCATTTTTTTTAAGAACCATTTTCATTTCTCTCAATGAACTGTGTTAATACATAATTGGTTGATTGTTATATATCAATAGTGGTCTTCTTAAAAGCAATTGGAGATGCTTGGAAAATCTAGATGGGGCTTTGTTTATTCATATATTTATTTGTTGCCGAATTTTCGTAAGCATGCTTACCCAGTTACACTAGAATTCAAATTTGTTGAGTCTTGCATTAGTTTTTCCCAAGAATTTGTTGAGTTTTACACCAGTGTTTCCCATGACATGCTTCTCTCCCTTAGACCGTTTCCCCTTTAAAAAAAAGTTTCTTACAGTTGGTTCTGATTTTATTTTTGTGTTTGTTGCATTAGAGCTCGGGCTTTCAGTTCCAAGGTGACTTCCCTAGCAGATTATCCGTGGTATTGAAGACATTTTTTCTTCTTCTTTGATTGGAAAATTAGTTGGGCAAATCATTTGGTTTGTAAAGAAATTGCTTTGATCCCAATGAAAATGGAAGTAGTTACTGTCTTTGTTTGTTCTCTGTTGTGATGTTGTAACTTGTGGGAAATATGCGTACTGATATTGCCGTCATAAAATTTATATCTTTAAGTTTATACTGCCACCCACATATGGTATAACTCACATACTCGTTTTATTTTATTTTTTGGAAATGCACTGTTTTACTCATTTCCTCTAATTTTTAAAGTTAAGTACATGTTAATTGGGGATGTCTGTTGCATACCCTTATTTTCTATATAATTATTCTCCCCATAAAATAGTGTAGCTTACAAATATGATTTTATGGAATGATAGGCCGCCTTGCCATTCCTGCTTGAATCAATGGGGATCTGAACCAACAACATTCGGTTTCTTGAAAAGCTTGATTGTTGTTACTTGTGGCAATTTTAGGCGAAACTAGTGATCTTAACCTATCACATTGCTTTCAACTTCAAGAAGCAATTAGAATATCAATACATTGCTTTCAAGAAGCATTGAAATATCAATTAGCAGTCCTTACATTGCTTGCCAAAAAAAAAATGCACATCAATAAACATGAATGCATAAACCTGGCGTGCATGTCTCTTGTTCTTTTCGTGCAATTTTCTTCTTTAATTACTAAAGTTCTTTTCCCTTTCAAATAGGGGAATGCCAATTTAAGCAATCATTTGTAATTTTATGAATTTCATCCTCGTGACAGTTTAATTCCTTTCTTGATTGCATGTATCAAATGTGATTAAGTTCTTAAGGCTTAATTGGGGTTAAACATATATGTGCTTACTGTATGAAACTAGGGAAAGGACTTTTGGAATGATCTTTCTTTTAGAAATATTAGATGTAGTTCAAACCATTTTTCGGGTTTCATAGCAGTAAAAAATAATAATAATAAAGATGCACACACAGTTCGATTTTGGAGAGCCCACATGAAGTAGTTGATATTTTCAAAATGCGACTGTCTGTATTGAATAAGTTGAAAACATCAAGGCTGGGCCAATCTATTTGGACAATCTGTTTTGAATAGATTGCTTGTAGGGGTGTAAGAGCATCTCCAACCCATTAGTAAAAGCAAAAGTTAAAATGTATATTTGGTTAAAAACTGTCTCTAATGCATTAGTTAAATGCATAGCTAAAGTAATAAAAAAAAGCCAAATTTGACTTTTGTTTTTGCTTTAGCTGAACCTGTTATGTCACCAAATAATACTACTTCTCACATCTACCCCCACTATCTCCAACGCATCCTCTCTAGGGATGGCAATGGGGCGGGGCGGGGCGGGTTTTTGGTCGCCCCGTCCCCATACACGGTAGGAAAAATACGCCCCGTCCCTGCCCCATTACCCGTTGGGTATTAAATGTTTTGCCCCATCCCCGCCTTGACGGGGCACGGGGCGGGGCGGGGATTCCCCGCCCCACTTGACGGTCCAAGCCCATTCACATGCAAATATGTTATATTTATATGTTATATTATAAGTATATATACTAAATATATAAGCTTATATAATAAAAACAGTTTAGTTTAATGATTGAGTAATATGTTGCTTGCAAGGGAGGTCTTGGGTTTGACTCCCTATTTTGGTAATATTTTGTCAGGATTTTTCGCGCTGGTCAGCTAGGCGGGCGGTCGTGTATGCGGGCTAGGCAGTAGCTAATCAGGTTAACGGGGCGGGGGCGCGGGGCGGGGATTTTTGGCGGGTAGGGGCGGGCATGCGGGGGTAGGGCATGCTTGCCCCGTCCCCGCCCCGTTACCCGGTGGGGCAAAAAATTATTGCCCCGTACCCGCCCCGTTACCCATTAAATTAAAAAAATACCCGCCCCATCGGGGCGGGTATGGGTCGGGTCGGGTCGGGGTGGGTACGGGTAAAATTGCCATCCCTAATCCTCTCCCTTCACAGCCAACCTCCCTGCGTTGCCCCCCCCCCCTTGCGCACGCGACACCCACCCCTCCTCGGCAGTCGCCCTCCACCCCGCCATCTCATCGCGTGGCTGCTCTCCTCCCTTGCGTCGCGCGGCTAGAAACCTTAGCAAGCCAGCCCGATCTCCACCAAGCTTGTCACGCCCCAATTTCCTTCCACTTGGAAATGAGTAGTGACTGCCCATGCCCGCACCCGAAGGGACAAGGGGTTGGTGCAAGCACCTTAAAAGGACTTCTAGCACGGGTGCTGTCCCAAACCTGCACAATCAGGCTAACATGCCAAGGGGCATGCTCCTGCTCCCAAACCATGCACACAAACACAAATTGAATAACAACATCTCATTTTATTTCATTTCAAAGACTAAATGTTTATTACAACCCAGGTGGGGAAAAACCCCTATGAAGCCATCAATAAAACCAAACCAAAATCCAAACACATAAAACCAAAGTACAACAAAGGAAATAATATAAAACTTTCGGCCTCAGGGGCCTAGCTCCTCGGCCTTCACCTACCGCCGCTAAACCCTGCAAAAGAACAGTTTATAGGAGGGGTGAGCAAACCACGGCTCGGTAGGGATCCGGTCTCCCCCTGACCCGTCCCATTGTACAACATGCATGATATGTGTATGCTTGTGCTCGTGTCGTGCCTAAGGCTAACGCAAGCAAACATCACCCAGGAAACACTCTTTACCTGAACCCGCACCGAAGGGCAGAGGACACCCCGCCACCACGGCGACATGACATACCACATTCAGGCGAATGTTGCATGGACACCAATGCAACATTTTCCACCCGAGTCGATATGGTCAACCACCTCCTCGGGCGCCATATTTACCCTCAGGAATGGGTGTAGACTTAGCCCACCGTCGTGAGTGCTACACCGAGACTCGGGACCACGTCCTGGCCAAACCTCAAAGGGGTCCAGTATTGTGCCTGGCCCATATCTCGGCTCAATCTCAAACAGATCAACGAACGACGATAACATTACATCTCAACATGTAAACTCAGGTACATCATTTACACTTTATCTCGAAGGACCAACATGGTCGATACAAGCCACACACATCAGCCTCACAGGCTCAAAATCAAATACAAATCAAACACAGTACACACCAGTCACACAGGTATATCATCAAACACCCATATACAAGGTCTCACAGGCATTATATTGAATACATATGCAGGCCTCACAGACATTTTATCAAACACATGGTGTGCAGACCTCTTAGACATTTCATCAAACACATAGTGTGCATAACCAAACCTAGAAAATCCTCAGGCCAAATTCAACATCAGAATCAACAGAATATGCCACTGAAGGCCAACATCCATATAGGAGATCACACCTATATGGATTTACATATATCTATATAGGTGAATATCCTAAAACAGAGGGGAGTTTGGAAGAACATGAATCCCTACCTCAGGCTTGTCCTAACCTCCACGCTAGACGGCTCCCAACGACGCGAACCACCACGGCAACTGCCCGGAGATCCTCTCTCTCTCTCTCTGGCAGCAGCTGCAGCAAAGGAACACAAGAACCCTAAACTCAAACTCAAGCCCTCATTATATAGACACTACCCACATCAAAACGACGTAGTTTTGATTAAGTAAACCCAGGATCAAAACGACGTAGTTTTGATCACACAAGTTAGCATCTTTCCGCACCCATATAGGCCAAAATACTCAGAATTTCAAAATGTCATTAGAATGTCAAAAACCAAGGGAACCATGCAAAAATATGGCTGCACGCCAATTTGCACTTGAATTCCCAATTCACGTGCAACTCCAAATGGACTCCAAATGCTCTCAAACTTCACCCCTAGCCTCCTTGCATCATTTAGAAGACAATCACACTTGCACGTGAATTGGACCCATATCACGTGCACCTCACATACACGTCTGTTTGGCCTGAAACTTCTGTGGTAGATAGAGGACATCATTCTAAGCATCTTTCCTTTTGCACGTGAATTCATTTGAGCCCATTCACTAGGTCAAAATCTAGAAAAACTCTACTCAGAAGGCAAAACTGTGACTAACTCAAGGTACGGGTCCTTACAAAGCTAGCCCGATCTCCCATGGTCCAAGTTGTTGCCTCCCCTCTCCAACCCGTCTCCACCAAGCCGGCCTGATCTTCCATGGTTTCTCTGCAGATCCCGGCGGACGGGACAAAGGAGGTGATTAGGCATTTTTGTGATATGTCATCCATGACGGAGTTGAGAAGCCCTTGCATCCTCCCATAGCTTTCCTCACCCTCTGAGTCCAGCTTTTCGATGCTTTCAGTGTGCTCCTCGACCACCTCCATCTGTTCGGCTAACGCCAACTCCAATTTGGCTAGCCGACTCTCCAGCGGACATGTTTCCCTCGAAACGGACTTGTCTCTCCTCCGTTCCTTAGCGTGGTGCTCCTTGTCGCGGCCTTCGTGGTCGCCACCACTAATGACAATAGATCCTCCGTTTGTCATTTTGCACCGTCTCGAAGTTTTGATTGTTCCACCGAACTTTAGCACCAACTGTGCTCTGATACCACTTGTCACGGGGTCAGCCTTTATAGCAGCTTAACCCGTGCGGCACCTAGTTCCCACCCGTACGAAGGAACGCTAGGTCAGCCTAACTCGTCGCATTTGGATCGGAACCCATCGATCCGTTGTAAAGCAATTGTGTAGGGAAGCGCTTAGCGGAAGATCGATTTAAACGAAGGCAACAAACGATTGTATTGATTGCTTGAAAGCTTTACAACATCACTCCCCTACATATAGATGTTAACACGTTTTTGGCTATGTCGCCAGGAGACATCATATATGATCGAAATCTAAAATCTCTACAACTTACTCTATAAGCTAAGTACAACACTTTACAAAGGGGAAATACCCCAAAATGGCCTAAGTATGCTAGGATAAGCCTCGGTCCGTGACACTAAGCATCTTTCCTTTTGCACGTGAATTCATTTGAGCCCATTCACTAGGTCAAAATCTAGAAAAACTCTACTCAGAAGGCAAAACTGTGACTAACTCAAGGTACGGGTCCTTACAAAGCTAGCCCGATCTCCCATGGTCCAAGTTGTTGCCTCCCCTCTCCAACCCGTCTCCACCAAGCCGGCCTGATCTTCCATGGTTTCTCTGCAGATCCCGGCGGACGGGACAAAGGAGGTGATTAGGCGTTTTTGTGATATGTCGGCTGCAACTTCTTGTAGGTCAATCCTGATAAATTGGATATTACCCTTTGTGTGCAGATAGGGTTAAATTTGGAAAAATAAATTTTTAGCAAAAAAATAAATGGTATACCATTGAAGTGTTCTTAGTTAAATTGTCACTATAGCAAGCTAAATATGACTTTAACTAGTTAATTTAGCTTGATAGCATTGGAGATGCTCTAAAACGGGCTTTTGGCCCACTGGCTTTGCAGGCTAACTCATAATTGTTTGTGGGCCAGGCCGATTAAAATAAGACACATTTAAAATACGGGCCTTTGCGGGCTCAGCCCACGTGTCACGGGGTCAGCCTTTATAGCAGCTTAACCCGTGCGGCACCTAGTTCCTACCCGTACGAAGGAACGCTAGGTGTCGCACGGGTTAAGCTGCTATAAAGGCTGACCCCGTGACAAGTGGTATCAGAGCACGGTGGGTGCTAAAGTTCGGTGGAACAATCAAAACTTCGAGACGGTGTAAAAATGACAAACGGAGGATCTGTTGTCATTAGTGGTGGCGACCACGAAGGCCGCGACAAGGAACACCACGCTAAGGAACGGAGGAGAGACAAGTCCGTTTCGAGGGAAACATATCCGCTGGAGAGTCGACTAGCCAAATTGGAGTTGGCGTTAGCCGAACAGATGGAGGTGGTCGAGGAGCACACTGAAAGCATCGAAAAGCTGAACTCAGAGGGTGAGGAAAGCTTTGGGAGGATGCAAGGGCTTCTCAACTCCGTCATGGATGACATGAACTCTCGATTCGAGGGCTTGAAGGGTTCTCTCATGTCCCAAATCTTGGCGATGCAAGAGGAAATCAAAGAGATCAAGGCGGATTGGTCTCTATGCAAGATGGCGGTCACCCAAGGTGGCGTTGGCGGCCATTCCAGCTCCAAAATCGACGTGCCAAAGCCTAAGACCTATGCTGGGTCAAGGAATGCGAGGGAGTTAGACAACTTCCTCTGGACCATGGAGCAGTACTTTGATGCCTTGAACATCATCGACGAGGCAAAGAAAGTGAAGACCGCTCCGCTATATTTAGTCGATTCGGCTATGGTGTGGTGGAGGCGACGATACGCCGACAAGGAGTGCGGCCTATGTATCATTGATAACTGGGCGGATTTCAAGCGGGAGATCAAGGCCCAGTTCTATCCCCAGAATGCGGAAGACGAGCCCCGGGCGAAACTTCGGCACCTTACCCACAAAGGCACGGTGCGGGAGTACGTCCGTGAATTTTCCGAGCTGATATTGGAGATCCCGGATATGTCCGCGAAGGATTCACTATTTTCTTTCATGGACGGATTGCAACAATGGGCGAAATTGGAGCTGCAGCGGAGAAATGTGCAGGACCTGGCGTCGGCCATGGCGGTGGCCGAATCACTCATCGAATACAAGAAGCTGAAGAAAACCACCAGTTCTTCATCGACTTCCAAGGCGAACAGGTTCCACAAGGAGAAACGTGGGGGAGACAACCGGAGTGAAGGAAAAGGGAGACCCTTCCAACCGTCTAAGGACTTTCACCCAAAACACTTCGCGAATGGTTCCAAGGACGGGGAGAAGCCAAAGATCTCCTGTTTCCTTTGTGAAGGCTCTCACAAGGCGTTCGAGTGCCCGAAGCGCTCCAAGCTCTCCGCGATAATCAGTGAAGACGAAGGAGGAGACACGAGGGATCCAAGACTTGGTTACTTGCAACTCCTAAATGCAATCAAGGCGAAGGTGGAGGTGCCACCATCCGGAAGACAGAAGGGGTGCATGTACGTGCTCGCTAAGGCCAACAACCTTGAAACTAAGGCCTTGGTGGATACGGGTGCGACCAACAACTTCATTAAGCTCGAAGAAGCTCGTAGACTGGGGATAGTCTACAAGGAAGAGAAGGGCTGGCTGAAGGCGGTGAACTCCAGCGCCAGTCCAATCCATGGTGTGGCTCGAGGCGTCAAGCTAAGTATTGGCGAGTGGAGAGGCAAGGTGAATCTCTCCGTGGTGTCGATGGACGATTATCCCATGGTGTTGGGGATGGAGTTCGTTGATCAGGTGCGGGCAATTCCAATTCCTAGCACCAACACAATGTGCATCATGGACAAGGGGAAAATGTGCATGGTGAAGGTAATGCGGGAGGAAGAGCTCAAGGCGAAGTCTCTTTCGGCGCTCCAACTGTCTAAAACAGTTAGACGACAGGAGCCAACCTTCATTGCCATGGTGAAGGAAGAAGGCCCAAATGTTGGGGAGGAGCCCCCAACCGAAGTGAAGACGGTCCTTGAAGAGTTTGGGGACGTTATGCCACCCGAACTCCCCAAACAACTTCCACCGAAGCGGGAGGTGGACCACAAGATCGAACTAGAGGCCGGTGCAAGGCCTACTACTGCGGTGCCCTATCGGATGGCACCACCGGAGTTGGAGGAACTTCGGAAACAATTAAAGGACTTGTTGGATGCCGGATTCATTCGGCCATCCAAAGCGCCATTTGGAGCACCGGTGTTGTTCCAAAAGAAGCACGATGGATCGATGCGGCTATGCATTGACTATAGGGCGCTGAACAAGATTACGGTGAAGAACAGCTACCCCATCCCACTAATATCCGACCTATTTGATCAACTTGATGCTGCGAGATGGTTCTCAAAGCTAGACTTGCGGTCGGGATATTGGCAAGTGCGGATAGCCGAAGGTGATGAGGCAAAGACGGCGTGCGTCACAAGATATGACTCTTACGAGTTCTTGGTGATGCCCTTTGGCCTCACAAACGCCCCTGCCACATTCTGTACGTTGATGAACCGGATCTTCCAACCATACTTGGATAGATTCATCGTGGTGTACCTTGACGACATTGTCGTCTATAGCAAAACGTTGGAGGAACACAAGGCACACCTACGGCGGGTTTTCCAAATCTTAAGGGAGAACTAACTCTTTGTGAAGAAGGAGAAATGTGACTTTGCGAAGAAGGAGGTGCCCTTCTTGGGTCATATCATTGGCGGCGGCAAACTAAAGATGGACAACAAGAAAGTGTTAGCCATCAAGGAATGGGAGACGCCCAAGAAAGTCCCTGAAATGCGTTCCTTCCTTGGCTTGGTTAACTACTATAGAAGATTCATCCGCGGCTATTCCCACATTGCTGCACCCTTGACGGAACTATTAAAGAAGAACAAGACTTGGGTGTGGGATGATGCTTGCCGAGAGGCATTTGAGAAGTTGAAGCAAGCGGTGACAAACAGACCGGTGATGGCTCTACCGGACCATACGAAACCTTATGAAGTTCACACCGATGCTTCAGACTTTGCCATCGGTGGAGTTCTTATGCAGGAGGGGCATCCTGTAGCATATGAGAGCCGGAAACTTAATGGCACCGAACGGAGGTACGCGGTGCATGAAAAGGAGATGACGACTGTTATGCATTGCCTTCGGGTGTGGAGGCATTACTTGCTAGGGTCCAAGTTCGTGGTGAAGACAGACAACATTGCTACGAGTTATTTTCTTACTCAAAGGAACTTAACTCCGAAGCAAGCACGGTGGCAAGGACTCCTAGCAGAATTCAACTTTGTGCTCGAGTACAAATCGGGCACAAATAATGTGGTGGCCGATGCACTAAGTCAGAAGGCGAAACTTGCAGCCATTAGCCAACCACAATTCCCCCTGGTGGACAAACTGAAGGAAGGAATAGAGCATGATCCATTAGCCAAGTCCTTGGTGGAATGCGTCAAAGCTGGGAAGACGCGACGATTTTGGCTAAGGGATGACTTGCTCCATACTTGAGGGGAACGGGTGTACGTTCCTAAGTGGGGAAGTTTGAGGAGAGATATCCTCAAAGAATGTCACGACTCGCGGTGGGCTGGCCATCCTGGAGTCGATCGTACCTTGGCGTTGGTGGAAAGGAGCTACTACTGGCCTCAACTTTATGAGGACGTCCAAGTGTACGTGAAGACTTGTCTTGTGTGCCAACAAGACAAGATAGAGAATCGGCAGTCAGTGGGACTGTTAGAACCTTTGCTTACTCCGGAAAGACCTTGGGAAAGTGTTTCGATGGACTTTATTGTTTGTCTCCCAAGATCCAAAGGATGCGGTACGATCATTGTGGTGGTCGACCGATTCTCTAAGTATGGAGTTTTCATTCCAGCTCCGAAGGACTGCACGGCAGACGACACGGCCCGACTATTCTTCAAGTACGTGGTGAAGTACTGGGGCATTCCAAAGACAATCGTGAGTGATCGAGACTCACGATTTACTGGGCGGTTTTGGACTGAGCTGTTCCGAATAATGGGTTCGGACTTAAACTTTTCAACAAGTTTTCACCCACAAACAGACGGCCAAACGGAGCGTGTCAATGGCTTACTGGAGCTATACCTGAGGCACTATGTGAGTGCCAATCAAAGAGATTGGGCCAAGTTGTTGGACATAGCCCAATTCTCATATAACTTACAGAATAGCGAGTCCACGAACGAGAGCCCGTTCGAACTCGCCACTGGGCAACAACCATTGACGCCCACTTCCATCACTCGGGGGTACACTGGAAAGAGCCCCGCGGCGTTCAAGTTTGCAAAAGGATGGCATGAATAGACGGATCTGGTCAGGGCATACTTGCACAAAGCGGCGAAGAAGATGAAGAAGTGGGCGGATCAACAAAGGAGGCTCTTGGAATTTCAGAAAGGAGACATAGTGATGCTCAAACTCCTTCCGCGCCAAACCAAAGCACTCAGACAATTGCATAAGGGTTTGGTGCGCCGGTATGAGGGGCCTTTCAAAGTACTTAAGAGAGTTGGGAAGGTCTCATACAAATTGGACCTCCCGACTAGCTTACAAAGGCATCAGGTGTTCCACGTTAGTTTGCTCAAGCCTTACCACGAAGACTTGGAAGATACGAGCAGACAACGGGCGGTGCGGATACCAACAGCATCAACAGGCAAGACCTACGACAAAGAGATAGAGAAAATCCATTCTCGTAGAGTCGTGACAAGAAGAGGCGTAGACCCAAGCCGAGTGGAGTACTACGTCCAATGGAAGAACAAGCCGGTTGAAGAGGCAAGCTGGGAGAAGGAAGAGGATCTGGGGCAATTCTCCACGGAGATTGAAGAGTACCGTGAAGGAGTCGAACGTTACATCCGGCAGTTTGGCGAGCTCGAGGAAGCCGAAGACGCAACGAGGACGCTGCGAAATCGGGTGGGGGAGAATGTCACGGACCGAGGCTTATCCTAGCACACTTAGGCTATTTTGGGGTATTTCCCCCTTGTAAAGTGTTGTACTTAGCTTATAGAGTAAGTTGTAGAGATTTTAGATTTCGATCATATATGATGTCTTCTGGTGACATAGCCAGAAAAGTGTTAACATCTATATGTAGGGGAGTGATGTTGTAAAGCTTTCAAGCATTCAATACAATCGTTTGTTGCCTTCGTTTAATCGATCTTCCGTTAAGCGCTTCCCTACACAATTGCTTTACAACGGATCGATGGGTTCCGATCCAAATGCGACGAGTTAGGCTGACCTAGCGTTCCTTCGTACGGGTGGGAACTAGGTGCCGCACGGGTTAAGCTGCTATAAAGGCTGACCCCGTGACACACGGGTCAGGCTTCGGTAGTCTGCGGTCTCGCTAGCAAGTCACCGGCATTTCGCAATAATACATTAATACTCATAATAATTATTAATTAATAAGTCACATACACATGGTCATAAATGCAACGCGTTCGCGTGGTGTGACTGCGCGAGTCACAACGTCCTTCCTCCCTCCTTCATGCGTTCATTCCAACTTCCAACCCTAATTCCTAAATCCTTGTATATGGAAATTGGGACTGGACATTGCAAGACGGCAACCCTAATTGCTTGATTCGTTGATTGATCGCTTCATTCCACTTCCACAAAATCCACACGCGTCCGCGACCGCCGAACGGCGACACGCCCAACCTCATGACTCACCCTGTCCAGCTCCGTCGCCGCCGACCTCACTGCCTTAAGTGGCAAGATGTCACCAGTCAGTCAATCTCCACGATAACTAGATCGCAATCCACACGATTTGACTCCACGATCCCTCCATCGGCCACTCCACGCTTCACCATAGTCAGCCGACCATCGCTCAGCTCCTCCTTCTCCTGCGTCCTGCCTCTCCATCTCCAAGTCTCTGTCTCCATCCACGGCCACAGGGCACGGGATGGTAAAAAAAAAATGCCTATATTCATTGTCTTTACTTACCTTGGAATATAATTAGTGATTTTCATAGTTTCCTGACGCAAAATTGTGATTATGGTTTCAGGTGGAACCTTTTAGATTCTGCTGAGCTCAAGCACAGTTCTATATCTTTCTTTGACATGGATAAACATGATTACCGAGACTGCCATTTCTAGATGGTCAAGGGCAAGAACTAGAGCTGCCAAGGTGAAGTTTCAAATAGACTGATAGATCTGTTATTATTGTTATTTACCTTTAAGTTTTTGTTGAAATTTATGTCTAAGGTCAAATGATTCTCTTGTAATACGGGGCATGGGCAGGTTGAAAAAGAATCGTTATGGACATAATCTATTAATCTTCAATTTTACTATCTCAGGTGATTTCATTGTCAGGGTACAAAACCCTTCTTCTATTGTTATAGTTCTGAAATCATAAAGAACGCTTAATCTTGCTTCAATTCTCAGATTTTTTATTGCAGATACTACAAAGTATAGTTCTGAAAATAACAGACGCTAGGTTTGAAATGCAGGTTGGACATTGGAGAAGGGAAGGAAGTGATTATAGCCTTTCATGCTAACATGTATTAATTGGATCAATCTGTATTGTATAGTTAGATTAAGAGTTTGTTTATTTGAAAGTTTAAATGATGTAAAGGTGAATTAATATATAATGTAAATATTTCAGTGGTTTTTTTCTTTATGAATTCAAAATAAATGTTATAAAATAATTAAATAAATTTTTGCGGGGCTTGCCCGCGGGCCTGCTTAGCCCGTATACGGGTCGGGCCGGGCCACTTTATGATCAACCCGTATAAAATGCGGGCTTATACGGGCTGGCCTGTTTAAGCCCGCCCCGGGCTGGGCCGGGCCGGGCCAACCTATTTTACACCCCTAATTGCTTGTTTGGCAGACTTTTTTTAACACTAGTATTTAAAAAAATCGTGAGTCGACGTGAATTTATGTCATTTATAAATATTTTAAATTTTTTTAGATATACTATTTTTAAAAATAATTATATTTTAAAAAATAATATTATTCTATTTTTAAATTGATGTTTTCGAGTATCATTTCTACAATAATGCAATTTGAATACAATCATTTATTTTAATTTATTTATCTTTTGATTTTAATAATGCATTCAAACACAAAAATGACCGAAGTACCAATAATGCATTTATGTCATTTATCTTTTGATTTTAATCATTTATTTTAATAATGCATTCAAGCACAAAAATTTTAATTTATTTATCTTTAGATATTTTTTATTAAGTTATATAAAAATTAATAGTTAGATTACTATGAAATTTTACAGCTATAATATATACTACATAAATATTTAATCTAGTGGTTGAATTTGAAAATAAATATTGACGAAGAACCAAAATAACCGAAATTAACATAGTATTGATTTCGTTTGAATCACTAGAGAATCTAAACACTTAGAGTATACACTGCATTTTTTTTAAAAATAACTTTTCAAAATAATTAAAAGTATCATTTTTTATAATTTTTTTAAGTTTACTTTTTAGTCTTTTTATTTAAACCATTTTATTCATTAAAATATTATTTTTAAATATTTATTTATTCTTTTAAATTAAAATTAAATATGATAAAAAAACTATAAAGATGAATATGAGAAGAGAAAATATAATATTTTAATAAATAATAAATATTATAAGTTAAATTTGAATAATTACCATTTAATTTGTTAAAATTTTATTAGAATAAAAAATCTAGTTTTTATGCTTTTTTTGTTAAACTGAGAAAAAAAGTATTAGAGTATGCACTGGGTGCTCTTACATGAACACTTGCCTCTGGACCTTTTCGCTACCGATGAAGTTACTTGAGATCAAAAATGTTATTTGCAACCGCGGATGCGGCATCGGCATGCAACCGGCTTATGTGGCAATTGCCACATAAGCAAAAAAACTTAAACGTTAAACGCGCAGCGCACCGCAAGAAAGATAGAAAGAAAGAACACCGAGAATGGAGGGAGGAGACTCGAGCTGTGTGGATTTGGACGGGAGGAGGCAGAAATATGGCATAAAATCTGATTTTTAAGGGCTTAGAAGGCTTTTATTTGGAAATCCGAAGGCGGAAAATCCCCTATGGGTATTTTAGGCTCGTAGCTCTCGTCGATACCTTCAAATAAAAAAATGTACCTAATTCCGACCACTGTACGCAAAGTTATAGCCGTTTAAAGTTTTCGTCGAAAATTACAATCGACGGAACCCAGAAACCTGTCAATCTGGCCATGGGAGAGATAATCGATGCTTGCTCGACGCTTGCTCGAGGCGAGGCTCGAGCACGCTTAAGCAGATATGCTTGAGTCCATGCTCGAATCTCGGCTCGAGCACCCTTCGAGTAGGGGTTCAAGCAGATGATATGGAAGCGCGCCGAGTCGTAAAACTCCACATCAGCTGGAAACGCAAAAGATGCCGCAAGCGCGGTTGTATCTAGCACTGCCCTATTGAGAATGTATTAAGCGATAAGGGGGGCCATGGCTCCCGTCCACGCAAGCCCACAACATGATTTGACAACATCTTATTTCAGAAACTCTCCAATCCTTAATCATTCTTTAGCCTTAGCGTCAACCCAACCCTCTCTCCTCCAACCCTTCTCTCTCTGTCTCTCTTCCTCCTTCGGGCTCCAACCCTTCTCTCTCGGTCTCTCTTCCTCAACGCCTCCACCAGACCAGGCACCAACTCGATAGCCCTCCTCAATCCTTAGCTTCAGTGCGCGGCAGCGATACGCCTCACACCCCCCTCGTCGGTCAAATCCAATTTTTGAGCGTGTGTATATTAGAAATTATAGCGATACAATATGAGTGTTTGAATTAATTTTTATTGGATTGTTTATTTGTTGGATTTGATTAAATGGGAAGCTTTTGAATTTGTTATTGTGAGTTGGACATGCAATTATTTATTAGTAGCCTATGCTAAAAATATTATATGAATAATAATTTAGATATACTATAATTTTTAATATTTCGCTACTTAATTATATAACGTAATTTAATATAATATGAAATAAATATATTAAGAGGACTAGAGGAGTATGGCAGTAATTTAGTAGGACAGTAAAAAACGATGACAAGGAGGTAAATGGGATTTCCATCCGGTTGCTTCATCACATTTCATGGACGGTGGTGACTTTGGCCTCCAACTCCAATCTTTGAAAATTTGGCCTCGCCCTTTCTTTAAATGGCCAGATAAAGACTTCAGAAGCGTACGACAAACATGTCCTTTTCCGTGATTCCTTAGCGACGAAGTTTAAGCTTGCGGGCTAGGCTCGCGGGTCAAAATTGCCCCGTGTCCGCCGTGTGACGTGGATGTGATCAGAGGGGAATTGGTTATCGAGAATCAAAAACGCAGGAGGCCAAACGTGTTTTGCCTCCTCCTACTACTCCTCACTGAATCACTGTAGTCGGTATCTGTATTTAAACCCAAACACACTGACCACCATCAGTCTAGTAGCTCCACTATCAGTCCAGTAGACACGTACTGACAGGAAAAAGAAAAGGAAAGAAAAGGAAAGAAAAAGTTGGAGCAGCGAGCTGAGAGGTAGCGAAGAAGCAGCAGCAGCAGAAGAAGATGTTGGAAGGATGGGCGAGGGGGGGAGAGACGGTGGAGAATTTTGCGGTGGTCGGAGGACTGATCGGGATGCAGGTGCTGGCCGCCTGCGGGACGGTGGTGATCAGCCTACTCATGTCCTTCCAAATCAATCCTCTCTCCCTCGTCGTCTTCACTGCTCTCTCCACTTTCCTCATCCTCTCCCCACTCTGCTTCTTCTTTGAGAGGTTTCTTTCATTTCTTCAAATTTATCTTCTTCTCGTCCTTGTCTCTAATTTGATTATATATGAGTTTCTTTTTTTTTCTTTTTTAATGTTCTTCGTGTATTTAAAGGAGCATATGGCCTAGGACATTCAGTATCAAGTTGGTGATTCGGTTCATGTTCATCGCCTTCATAGGGTGAGAATACTTTCCCACCCTAAAATTATGTTAGTTTGAATATGTATATTAAATTTGAATTATATGAACGCTAATAATTAATAGGAAAGCATTGGTTTTTAGTCATTTTTTAATGTTTGGTTAACATGTGCAAAGACTTGATATTCAAAACTTTAAACAGTTGGTCTTTGGTCTTTAGTCTTTGCCTTTGTTTAAAAGGTGCGCGCCTATTCGCTTCACAGGATTCATTGTGAGTTTGAAATTTCCAATAACCTGTATTTAATATTTATCTTTTTGTTCCACTGATAAATGTCAGTTTTGTTTTTTTCTTTTTTCCCGATGGAGGCGTAATAAGTAACAAATAAATAGGGTCATTTAAAAATTAAAATAAAAACTGTGGCCTCGATTGTCTATTAACTGTTGTCTGGGTTTCCCTTCTTTTTTTGACAAGTTGCATCTAGTGGCATCTTTTGACAAATAAATTTCATAAATAATAATAGCAATAAAAAAGCCACAGTTCCTCAAAGAGGGAGCTGTATTAGTGATTAACAAAGGCCAATGCATTAGTGACCTTTTTTCTTCCGCAGGGTAACATTGTTCCAAGTGCTATACCTAAATGGGATTAAGTTGACTTCACCTGAAATGGCAACTGCCATGCCAAACCTTGCCCCAGGACTCATTTTCATCATTGCTTGGATTTTCAGGTACTTTCCCATGACTTTTTATTTATGATTGTAATGTCACAAATTTATGCTTCTTTTTTCAGTTTGATTTGAAAAGTGTAACATAGGCAAGGGTTTCATAACATGGATAGTAATATGAACTTGAATGTACAAAGTAGTAGGTCAAGACTTTTATTAGAGTATGAAGGGCTATCGTAAGATCAATTAGTTGTAGAAAAGGTCAACCTTGTATCTTTATTAATTAATATTTTGATTTATAACTTTTCTGATGTAAGATATTTCTAACATATTCCTAAAAATCGTGAATGAAAATGAATATCAAAAAACATACTCACGGGCTAGATATCCTAAGTGAAAAACACATCTTTTGATATCATATTAAAGTTCAAAGAGTTTTCATCCTAAAATTAATTGGAGAGGTCACCCCTGAATTTTTATTAATCAATATTTTGATGATAATTTTTCTGTGGGACATTTCTAATAACTTTGATTACAAATTTGAGGACTCATCCAATGGTTACAAAAATAGTGCACTCAGCAAATATCCCTTAGAGTGAATGTGTTTTTACCCCTTAATTTAAAACTTCAATAGGTTATGAGGAAACTGTTTGCAATCTTTATATCAAACTATATGTGAAATAGTTACTAGAATTCGCTTTAGCTACTTCAAGAAGCTATATCAATGTACTAGGGACTAAACAATGATAAATCAATTTCCCAGCTCTTATCAAACTGCAATGAGTTCATTATCATAAACCACTTTGGTATAGCTGCTTCAAGAAGCCATATCAATGCATTAAACACCATTCATTGATTGACAAATTACGTACCCCATCTCTCTTTACTTGTCGATATAATACCTGTTTTTCATTCAGGTTAGAGAGGGTCAGGTTAGGCTGCCTTTACAGCAAAGTAAAGATAGCTGGTACAGTGTTGTGCGTCATCGGTGCCATTGCAATGAGCCTTGCCCAAAGTGGCGGCCCTAAAGAGGCTGGAGAACTAGTGACGTCAATACCACCACTTGTGTTTGATAAAGACCAAATCATTGGTTCCATGTATCTAATTGGGGCTGTGGTTGCTCTATCAAGCGGTATAGTCTTGCAGGTATTCATCCAATCTCTGGAAAAACATACCATGGATTTACATGATTTGAATGCATTCCAAGCAGTGATCTTTTACAGGCTACAACATTGGCTGAGTTTCCTGCACCCATGTCCTTGTCCGCAATAACATCCTTGATTGGTGCATTTATCACAGCACTTGTACAGTTCATCCAAGATCAGAACATGGATTGCGATTGGTCAGCAGTGAGTGCGCAAGATCTGTTCTGTTTTTCTCTCTTGGTAAAGCAATCCCCTCCTTTCCTCTCTTTTCTAAAATCCCTTTTGGTTTCTGTTTTGTAATCTCCATCCTCAACTCTTAATTAAGAGGGTTTTTGGGGAGATTATTTAATAAGTTTTTATAAGTTTATAGATTAGACGACTAATCATTTTTATGTGATTAAAAATAATCTGTTTGGCATTTGGATGAAAGAGTTTAAATCGGTTGACAGAAGTGATCTTGAATGAAAGCTGACAACAGATTTTTAATTGTATTTTTAGAAAGAATAATTATTTCTTCATGTGCCAAGCAAGTTATAATAATTCTTAAATAGATTATATGATAAAACATAATCCTTCTAGATACCATCAAAACCTCATCATTTTGTCCTCCCCATTTTTGGACCCTCTTTGGCATGATCTTGAATGTTGAATAATCTCCTGATTGAAGTGAAAAGTTTACAAATTCAAAGTTTTTTGAGCAATTTATAATTCGGCCATGTCCCCGGATCATAAGACAGATTGGTTGGATACACAGGCCGGTGCTGTGAATAGCGCTGCAACAAGCTTCAATAACTGGGCAGTGAAGAAAAAAGGACCAGTACTAGTGTCAATGTTCAACCCTATCAGTACAGTCTGCTCCGTCATTTTATCAGTTAGCACTTTAGGAGGGACCTTCACCCGAGGAAGGTGTATCATCTTATCTTCTCTTTTTTGTCCCTTGTTTTATAGTTGTTAGCATTATTATTTATTTATATGCTTCAGCTGGGTATTTTTAGTGTTTTAATGTTCTTAATGTTCACCTTTTTTTGATGCAGTTGTGTCAGCATTTTTGTGGTCTTCGCTGGTCTCTATCTGGTGCTATGGGCTAAAGGGAAAGAAGGAAGCACTGTCGTCGTTGATGATGCTTTGGAGAGTGGGTATGATGCAGAGAAGCCTCTACTAAGTTGATGTTTTTGTACTTTCTCGGTGTTAAAAGTGTGAAAACTTGCCATGTTTCATGGACAAAGGGTGTTTTGAAGCACCAATGGACTTGCCCTGCAAATATGAAATATGCATAATCAATAATGGAAATATACGGTAAGATTTGGTTAGCACTGTCGTTTTTACTGTTTATAGGCCTTTTTTTTTCCCCATATATAGTACGGTTTAACCAAAACATCAATTGTCGTGCAGCCTTCTCTGCGAGAAATGTAGAAATTTTAAAAATTTTAATGTAAAAATAATTTTTATTTGATATGAGAGAAATGTATTTTAAGAAAAGTGTGATTTTTTTAAATTAGATTTTATAAAAATTGAAAAAAAATAATAGTGAATTTAGGTAATAAAATTAAAAATAAAAAAAATATTTGTGTTAAAATTGAGTTTGGAATTTAAAATAGAAAATAGTTAAAATAGTTATTTAAATAAGAATTTTATTTGTAGGTACATTGTGTAGGTAATTTGTGCAAAAATATGTTTTTTACTGTTGGATTGGTATGAATACAAAAATAAAAAAGAATTAATATTAATTTAATGATAATGAAGGTGTTCTTGTGTGATTTATCTGTATAATATACATACATGTAGCATTATTCTTATTTACAATAGTTATGAAATTTATTTGTTTTGAAATTAAAATTTAAAATTAAATAATTTTATAATTAATATGGATCCATCATTTATAATAATAATATTTAAAAAATTTAAATTGATATGCATATCAAACATAGCCAAGATATCTATTGGTATTCGTGGCGTGAACGTGTTCCTTGTTAAATTATTATGCTCCATATTATCTAGAAGCAAAGAATGACAAAAAATTGATTGCAAGCTCTTACATAGGTTGTCAATTTAATCAAATAAAATATAAAAGGAAACTTATGTGAGAGCTTGCAATCACAATAAAAGTAAAATAAGTTATTTATGAGTCATTGGTTATATACTTCATATTATTTTGCCCCATTCAAAAAAACTTAACTACGAGTTTGCTGCAAAATACAATAACACATCATCATGATAAAACAGATAGATGTTCGCTATATTGAATACTCAAACATCTCGTTTGATAGCGTAACAACATAGCCATTGTTGTTAATGTTTGGAGTGATCGCATGAGGATTATACTTTTGGGCTATAATTTGTTATATTTACTAATAAAAATCCTTTTCTATGCAAAAATCACCATCACCTAGTCTCCCACTACAAATAATTTTTATCATTTGTGTGAAGCAGTCTCCTGATACTTAGCTTTAGCATGCTTAGTCTTCTTGTAACTACGTATTGGTACTATTCAGTCATGTGTTTGGCAGTTACATTACCATTCTTGCTACTAGGTAACCATGCTAAATCTAAAACATGTTTTTGGTTTTATGTAAACCATCGAAAAAGACATCCTCTTGATAGTGCGATGAACATAACTGTTATAAATAAACTACGCTTATGTCAATGCTCGATCCTACTGCCTCGACTTCTCTCAATAGATATTACGGATTAAATTTCTCAGTCTTGTTAGTCACTCTAGTATGGACATCAATTTGGGATATGCGGTACTATTATAATTCAAAGAAGAATTAAATAGAAACTACAGTCTTCTGATAGTGACTAGGGAATTTACTATGATGCAAACGAACCACTTCTTGAAATAATAACTTCATAATAGCCTGCACATTAGCAATTTCCTTGCATGAAATAAAATAATATATTTTAGAAAACCAATCAACAAGCACAAACACTGAATCAACTCCTTATTGGGTACACAGTAAACCTAAAATAAAATCCATCAACAAGTCTTCCCATATGTTCTCCGTAATAGGAAAAATTATACATGCTAATATTTTGAGATTATCCTTTAGCCATCTAACAGGTATAGTTCTTTGCACATGCTGGTTCACTTCTCAACACAAGTGATGCCAAAAGTACCTTTAAATCATACCCATGGTCTTGTCTCTTCCCAAATGCCCTGTTAAACCTCCCCTATGGAGATCTTGAATAACCTTCTCCCGTAAAGAAGATTCAAGAATACATAATTTATTAATTTTCATCAAGAAGTCCTTTTGAATATGGTAATCATCGCAAAACTTATGAAGAGTGCACATTTCGTATAATTTTTGAAAATCCCCATCAGTGGCATACAAATTCTTCAACTCATTAAATCCTACAATTTATGCTCACAAAGTGATCAACAAATAAGCTTTCTTGTTCAAAGCATCAATGACTTTAATTTGTTTTGAATGTCATATTTATGCACAAGTCTAAACGAGATTTTTTGCAAAAACTGAATTCACCTGATATACATGTATTTGCTGATTCTCATCTATCCATTAAGATATTTTAAGGTCATATCATCTAAATAAAGAATAAATTCTTTACCTATCAAATAGTACCCATAAATCTATAGAGCTCTTACAATTGCATATATAGAACTCCTTATTATAAATAAATCAAGTCATTCAGGCTTCACATAACTTTTCATTAAAAAAGTCATTAAAAAGTCCATCCATTATTGCATCTCCTCTCAATTGAGGGTCCTAATGGATTTGTAAGTTATGCTAGCAAAGGACTAAAATCAACTTAATAAGAAATGAAAAACCAACAAAAAATAAGCTAGAATGACAACTTTGAACATATTTAATTAACAAAGTGTTGTTTTAATTTCTGGCCTTTTGTGTCAATTTGTTTTGTTAAAGGTGAATGGTAGATGTTCTTTTTTTCTTCAATGATATAAGCCCTAAATTAAAGATATCACTCACTATCGATTTTTTATTCACTATTTCCTTTATCACAATTGGTCCACACGAACAAATAACACTATATACTACTATAATATTACTATTAATAATAAGAAGAAAAAGGAAAAAATGGAAAAAGAAAAATATATTTATGTATTTTATTTTTTATTTTTGAAAAAATAACAACACTTGTTATTTATCTTATCTTTTTTCCTCTTAGTTCTTCTTCCTCTCCGCCGGACAAATTAGAATCTAACAAGTTAAATCCAACAAAAAGATTAAAAGAAAAAATTATATAGATTTTAAAGTTAGAACTTTAAATTGTGTAATACAACATTCAAAAATGTGAAAAGTTTAAATAACTATCCTTTTCCTTAGTGATAACTTACTCTCTCAATCCTAAATTTATTGTCATATTAAAATATCAATTATCATAATATAAAACAATCATTTAATCTATTCAAAACTCTCAAATTACCTTAAATAAAAAATTAGCTTATTTACCCATATGCATTAACAATATATTAAAAAAATTTAATCATTAATATTTCACAATTTTAACTTATTTACCTAAATTTCCTCTAAATAGAAAATGGCTAAAAAAATACATAGATGTTAAAATATTAATAATTAAAAAATTGATATTTTAATATTAATAAATAAATTATTATCTTTTTACGAAAAATTTAAAATTTTCAAGCTATCTAAATTGATGAAATGATTATTATATATAAAAATATATAAAGGTAGTATCGTAATTTTCTCAGATGAGATCAACTTCTCATTAATTTTGTTAATGATGGTTTGTTTGTTTGATAATTTTAACAAAAAGTTAGGCGAGCTCTTGGTATTTTTATAAAACTCTAGTAGTTACTTTGATAAATATTTTCCTTCCTCGAAATTTTTGTTGATATATTTTAAGCGATAAATGACACTGCGATAATTTTAACAACTAGCGGTGGCGGCTTCACACTCCTCCACCAACCAACAGCAGCACAGAAACAAACATGGACCGGTAGGGAGCCAGCATGGAAGAGACTTTAAGATAGATCCTAAGACGCACGCACAGAGAGAGAGAGAGAGCCGGGGGGAGGGAAGAATAGGAATAAGATGACGGAAGGAAGGAGGAGGAGGGTGGTGGAAGTGGAGGATGTGGTTGTGGTGGGTGGATTGATTGGGGTGCAGGTCTTGTACGCCGGAAATGCAGTGCTTCTGAACTACGTCACGTCTCTCCAGATCAACCTTCTCTCTGTCGTCACATTCACTGCCTTCTCCACCTCCCTCGTCCTCTCCCCTCTCTGCTTCTTCTTCGAGAGGTTACTTCACTTCAACTTTCTTATTTATTTGTTTTTCACTTTTTAGCTTTTACTTGATATTGAGGTTTTGATGGGTTTCTTAAATTATATTTTTTTGATTTCAAGGAGTAAATGGCCAAGGAAATTGAGTCGCAAGTTGGTGATTCGATTTTTGTTCATCGCTCTCGTTGGGTGAGAATTTCTTTTATTGGTGTTGTTGTTGGTTGTTTTTGTTTTGGGTTTGCTTTGTTTTGTTTTTGTTTTTGTTTTTGTGGTTATTGCTGCCCCGCTACCCACTATGTGATCATTTGAACAAACCCAAATTCAGATAAGGACTATAAGAACAAATCCTAATGGTTGTACGTACCATGTTGCCCATAGTCCCAGACAATGTCCTAACATAGAATCTGTTGATAGATATGTCATTTTAAGTTAGGCTTCAAATAACAAAAAGCTCTACCTGAGTTGGTATTTTGGAAATGTTTTTCATTCAATTTAACAAACCAGAATGAGTCCGCTAGCGGGACTGACGTCACTGACCTGTATTTCCTCCTCAGGGTAACTTCTTTCCAAGTGCTATTCTTGAAGGGCATTAAGTTAACTTCACCAGAAATGGCAACTGCCATGCCAAACCTTGCTCCAGGGCTCATTTTCATCATCGCTTGGACGTTTAGGTAACTTCCCTATCTGTTATATGTTAATGTCACAATTGTTATGTTCTTTTTGAAGTTAGGTTCTACGATTTTTTTTTTGTTTTGTTATGTAAGGCACGAACTTCATAATTGAGATTATTAACTTACATAAATGTGTCTCATCTCAGAAAAAGCACCCAATTAATAGGCCAACGGTCCCATTATTCTAAACATATTTTACTGGAAAAATGAATAAAAAGGCCATAAGTCAAGTACATATCTATTTTACTCTGTACATAGCCTGTTTTCTCTTGGCTCAGCTGTTTTTTTCTCCTTGAAAAATTTCCAATAGCTTATGAAGAAACATTATCATTTACATAGTTTATTGTGCAAATTCTCATGCGCATCCATGCCAAACAACACTGAGTTCATTGTCAGAAACCCACTTGGAATAGTTGCTCCATGAGTTAAATCCATCCATGGGCTAATGAATAATTTTCTATCACAGCTATATTTTCCTGTCAAATGTATATAATTCTCAATTCAGGTTAGAGAAAGTCAAGCTAAGTTGCTTATATAGCAAAGTGAAGATAGCTGGTACAGCATTGTGCGTCATTGGTGCCATTGCAATGAGCCTTATGCAGGGCACAGGACCAAAAGAGGCCGGCAGACTAGTGAATTCAACATCATCTATTCTATATGATAGAGGCAAGATTATTGGTTCCATGTATCTTATGGGAGCTGTGCTTGCTTTATCAAGTGGTATAGTCTTGCAGGTAGTATGAGAAAAATTTGATGATTGTGTTACTACTTACCAGATAAACATATAATTGCAAATTTATTTTTTGTTTTCCTTCTGCACAATTATGCTTGACAGGCTGCAACTTTGGTCGAGTTTCCAGCTCCAATGTCCTTGTGCGCGATAACGTCCTTCTTTGCTGCATTTATGACAGCACTCGTGCAGTTAATCCAAGAGCACAAGCTCGATTATGATGGGTCAGCAGTGAGTTTGCAGGAGCTGTTTTGCTTCTCTCTCCTGGTAAAGTAGCCTATTTCATTTTTTTTCTCATGTAATTTCCTTGCCCTATTCTCAATTAAATATCATCTCAGGTTCATCATGTTGTCCTTTGCGCACCCTGCAAAATCTATGGCTTTCAATTTTTTGAACTCTCTATGTTATTATCATGAATATAGAACAGCTTTATTGTTGAAAAGTTAAAATTAGAAATCATCCACATTCCACAAAAAGTATTCCACTTTATATACCAAGTCCACTGCTCATATATAAGTTGTATTGCTTTGGGTGCACAGGCAGGCGCTCTAAGTGGTACTTGCGTAAGCTTTAATAACTGGGCGATGAAGAAAAGAGGGCCAGTACTCACGTCAATGTTCAACCCTGTCAGTACAGTCTGCTCACTCATTCTATCAGTTACTACTTTAGGAGGGACCTTCACAGTAGGAAGGTGCATCATCTTGTCTCCTTTTTTGTTTTTTCCCTTTGTTTCAAAGTTTTTACCATCACTTGTATTTATATTTATATACCAGCAGCCGTATTTTTAGTGAGTCGTGTTCTTATTGCTCACTTCCTTGATGCAGCGGTGCTGGCATGCTTATGGTGTTCATTGGTCTCTATCTGGTGCTATGGGCTAAAGCGAAAGAAGAAAGCTCCGTCGTCAAGGATGATGCTTTGGAGAGTGAGTACGATGCAGAGAAGCCTCTACTGAGTTAGAACTTTACTTTCTCAGTGTAAGTGTGCAAATTTGTCTTGTTTGAAACTGGACACAAGGGATTTTGCAGCACAAATGGATTTCCTCTGCATATATGCGCATTTCTTAAGTGTGGAAATAACCTGTAATATATGGTGTAGCAATCTAGTTGTTTCTGTTTTCCTAGGCCCTTTTATTGCCTCATAAAATGGATAGGTTGAAATTTAAAAAATTGGCCAGCAATCAATCGTGGTAACTTCAAACTGACGAAGTGAATCATTATTTGGGTAAAAACTGCATTAGTTAGAGCAAAACTGTATCTCTTGAAAGATGAAAACATCTACTGCATATAACCTAGACAATTTTTAGATGGGTGGTTATTGGCTCTTACGTTAGTGTTTTGGAGCAGAACTAATTTAGAAGTACCGTGGTGCTTTGTTTAAAGTCTGAACTGATAATGGGATGGAGCCCATCTCTTCAGCATGTGTTTACACGAAATACAATTCGGAATTTAAAAATAATTTGTGTTGGTAGAAGATATAATATGTTTAAAAAAGAAATTAATTCTAAAAAAGATTTACAAAAATGATGAGTCCAAGTTAAAAAATAATGAAAAATAAAAAATATTTAATTTTTCTGTCAAATTTAAATTTAAATTTTAAAACAAAATAATTAGAAATAAATTTTAAAAATAACTATAAAATTTTAAAACACAATTCATAAATTAAATTATTTTAAATTATTATGAAATCCTATGTTTTTGAATTCGGTCATCAAATTCAAGTTGGATTTTATAACACCCGGTCAGTGGTCTTGTCTTGGACAACCATGACCCCTTGTGTTAGAAAAAACAAAAAAAAGTAGACAACTTAATTCTTTCATAGGCGAATTACATATATTTAGAATTTTATTAACCTAATACATAATGGCCTAGCCCACAACCTATTACATAATAAAATACTATTCTACGATTAACAATTAAAATAATATTATATATTTAATATCTTTTCTCAAATTCATGATAAGTCGGAAAGTTTAAGTAGAAAAACGAAAATTTAAAACATAATATTGAACTTCAATTAAAATAATATTATATAAGTTTGAGTTTGAATTATTCTTTTCCAAACATTCCTATTAGATCATTTTTTATTTCAAATTTAGTAATTTCATATCTTTCATTATTACATCCATCCAAATCAATTTTTTTTGTCTTTCCATTAATTTTTTTATATCTTATTCAATGTTAATTTTCTACACCCTTCTAACAATTGCATATATTGGCCTATATCCTAAATGATTAAACTAATGTAAGATTATAAGTGATTTTCTCTAATTTTATCTTTAATCAGAGCTACTTCAATAATACGACGAATATTCTCATTTCTATCTTGTCCATCATAGTTTTAGCATACATCCTTTTTAACATTCGCATCTTAATGACACTAAGCTTAAATGTATGTCATTTTTTGTTAGTCTAATACTTCGTTCTATATAACAAATAAGATCTAATAATCATTCAATAAAAATTACCTTTTAAACTTAGTGACATATTAAGGTTGCACAAAATTCCCTATGTATTTCTCTATTTAGGTCACTTGCCTTTAATCCTATGGTTGACATTACCATCAATCTCTATGTTTCGTTGTATTATTGACCTTAGATACTTGAAAACATTATGTGGCTAGTATCTATTAGTCATCGAGTATAATAACATTAGTTGTTATTCCTTCCTTTCCCAACCTATATTAGTCTTAGATTCATTTAATTTAAATTCACGAGTTTCTAAAGTTTGTTTTCATAACTCTATTTTTTTAACTTCTTCAATTTCGGTAATTAAAATAATATCATGTTTACAAATATGTTTTGTTGTCTCGTCCATTACTATTGTAAAAAGAAAAGTACTTAAGTTGATCCTTACTGTACCCTTATTGTAATTAGAAATTTATTTATTAATCCACCATGATCATTGGTTATAACTCCCTCCCTCGTATGTATCATTTATTAAATTCATTGGTTATATTTGATAGGAATTGTTTTTTTTTTCAAAACACATCACAGTATATCTCTTAATACTTTGTCATAGGCTTTGTTTAAATCTATAAAAATTGTATATAAATTCTTTTTTTGTTGCTCTAAACTTTTTAATAAGTCTTTTTAATATATAAATAATTTTCAAAGCGGATCTTCCAAACATGAAACTAAATTATTTTTTTTTTGCAATCTTAATATGCTCTCTTAAATGATACTCAATAATCTTTTTTCATGACTTAATAGTATGATTTAATAATTTTATTCATTTATAATTTGAATAATCTTGTATGTCACATTTAATTTTAGACAAAGGTATCAGGATACTATTTCTCTATTAATCTTGAGGCACATTCACCTACCTCCTCTGCAGTGCCCTCATGGGCTTTGTTTGAATCCAAAGTGGCTGGATTGGCCACGACTCTGGCCATTACCAGGTGATGTTCGGCCTAACATCCAACCGCTTCACTAAGATCTTGTCCAGCAACTGCCTTGCCATAGTAGTGGAGGTACAACCACAACCACAACCTCCATCATCACATCACTTGCAACATCCTTTAAGAGCGAGTGCATAGGGAGGGACTGACGGGATGTTTTTTCGAAAGGCAAATGTTTCTTTTTAAATTCCAACAGAAAGGATTAGCTAAATCAGTCGTTTTTTTAGCTCAGCTAAGACTACGACGATGTATATAAGATTAGTATTCCCAACGTGAATAGTTAAGAAATTAAATATTACCAAACGAAGAATTACAAATTGCTATAGCTTCTAACTAAATCCTTGCATCTTAACTCATTTGACACCTAATTCGGGCATTGATGTGGTTCGAGCATTGATGTGGAGCATTTGACACATGCCTGGTCTGGTCTGGTCTCAAAAATATAATGCTTTGTAGGAAATGCCCCAATAATTTTTCTCATGTAGTTCATATTAAAGGATGTGATAAATTTTTAGTCCGACTGTCACAAACCTACCATCTCTTCCTCAAAATTCTTTGTTTCAAATTAGCATAATCGTTCATGATCGTAAATTTTCCAGCTTTTCCCATGGGCAGTCATTTCCAATCCACCACAAACAATTCCCTAATAAAAAAAGTTCCATCCGTTCTGCAAGTTCCCCTGCAGGCACTAACATTTTTAGCACACAACATTTCCATACTCCACAATCATACAGCTCCGTAAGGCGTAACCTTCCTCTCCAATCCTCAATCACTTGAAGATTTTCCAGCATTTCATCCCACCAAATCCCAATTATCACAAGCCGCCCAAAAAAGAAAAAGCAAAAAGAAATAGAGATTTCTCACGCTGTTGCGTTTTCCAGACAGAATCCAGCCTCCGCGCCCGTTGCGGCCCCTTGCCAGAACCGACGCTCCATCTTCGATCGCCGTCCAAACAAATCTGCGACAGAGCCAGTAGTCCGGCCTTTCGTTGCCAGGATACACAGTCGCTCCTCCACCACTCGCTGCCGACGTCGATCAGATCATATCTGCTCGTTCCGGCGATACACCGAGTCAGACGCAGTCGTCGCCCCGTTTCAGTCCCGCGCCGCCGCCCGACCCGAACCGAACGTGCCTCCCCTGTCGCCGTTGATCGAAGTCGTCACCCCTCTCACCAACACTGCACCACTTGTTGTCGCCGTTCCAACTTCGCTCCACGCCAACTAGAACGCGTCCCGAAGTATTTAATATACTTATTTGTTTGCTTAGAAGTATTTAATATTTTTTTTAAAAAAAAATGTGTGTTGTTGATTTTAGTTTGCTCCTTTCTTTTATTTTGATTCTCAATGACTTACCCCGCTTGGTTACTATGGACTTTTGCATAGAATATGAAAAGTTGGTGGAAAATATTTTTTCCTTTGCTCGGTAAATATAGAAGAGCTATAGAAAATGCATGAAAAAAGCAAAGATTGCATTGAAATGTGTACATCATTTTTCTTGTCTTGATGTCGTGAATTGCTATGGAAAATGTACCGTTTATATATTTGTCAAAAACTGTCCTTATATGCTTAAAGTTAACAATATCATAATTTGGTGAAATTGGTATTTTATATCATATTACTTTTTTAAAGTTTATTTATATTATAAAAAATACGTCTTCTACCTCTTTTCCACATCAACCAAACACCTATTTTTTTCACCTATTTTCTTTCCATTTATTTTCTTTCTATACCTTTTCTCTATCAAATTCTTCCACCTATTTTCCACACTTTGCCAAGCAAAGGGTTAGTGACTTTGATTAAATAAGTTTGCTAATTAAGTAAAAATGGAATTAAACTGTATTTTATTTAAAAAATGAAAGAAACTTAAACATTCATTTTAAAAACACTTAAAAAACCTTCAAAACAACTCTTTTAAATAAACGTTTAAAAATAAAAGAAATTTTGTGCAATAATACAAAATGTACAAAGAGTAGTGTTAGGTACTACCAGTGTTGCGGCATCTTTTACGTCTCTGGATGACGTGGAGTAAGCCACCTCAACATTTTTTTTTCACGATTTGGCGCGCTTCCAAATCATCACTCGAGTCCATACTCGAGGTGTGCTTGAAGCGAGACTAGAGCAGAGGTTTGAGCATGGACTCTAGCATATCTACTCGAAGCAAGCTCGAGCAGGGGTTCGAGCAAGTATCGATCATCTTTCTCACGCTCAGATCTATGGGTTTCTGAATTTCGTCGACTGTAATTTCCGATGAAAATTTCAAATGACCATAACTTTGCGTATGGTGGTTCGATTTAGGCCCATTTTTTTTATTTGTAGGTATCAACGAGAGCTACGCTCCCAAAATACCCAGGGGGATTTTTTGAATTTCCAAAAAAAGCCCTCTATCGCCTCTAAAACCTAATTTTATGTCATATTTCTACATCTTTCTGTCCAGATCCACGGCTTGAGCCTTCTCCCTCCCTCTCTTGCTCTCTTTCTCTCTATCTTAGATTTAGTGCGCTGGGAGTTAAGTTTTAAGTATTTTTACTGACATGACAATTGCCACATCAGCTGATTACGCAAAGAAAATATAACACCGGATGCAAATAGTACTTTTGAATGTACAAAACCATGCATGTGTCCACAAGTTAAAGCAATCTCAACTAATTGGTCAAATATTTGAAAACCGAGTCAAATTTTAATGTTTAAGATTTGCAATAATTTTAAAAATCAATGCAGAAAACTTTATATGACCAAAATTGTGAAATTTAATACTTATAATATATATATATATATTAATATTTTTAAATTTATAAAGTTAAATTATTATTTTAAAAATATATAACAATTAATACCACTAACATTTCATAAATGGACCAGACACCCGACACCAGACACCACAACAAATCTATCACTGGTCACAACCATAAATGACGCAACATAATATGCTTTCGTTTTTAATCTTTTTGTTTTACTTTTTCTAGCTATATGTGATTTTTATTTTTTTTAGTGCATTCATGAAACTTAGAATGCAACCAGACAGCAGACACGTAGTCAGTGGTAGTTATTAATGGACCGGACGGAATTGATGGGCAGATTTCAATGCACATTTAACATGTTAGATGGAAAATTTGTTTGTAGACAAATAAATAAACAGCGAATGGTACGCCGATGATGTCAATCACACCAAATTTGTTTTATACCTGTGCGTCGGCTCTAATATAATATATATATATATATATATATATTATATATATTCTGCATATTTATTACGACGATTACGTAGGAGCTGCAGGAGTTAAGCAAATTACACAAGACAGTTTAGCTGTTTTTAATAAATGGCTTATCATAAATGGAATAAAACAACATAGTTTACCTCGACCTCACAATTAATTATGTTGTTTGTTTTTCCTGATAAATGAAATAAAATAGAACAAGAAAAAAAAAACAAAAACAAACAACAAAAATGAAACTGAAAAACAAACGAAGCAAAAACGAAACGTATTCGTTGGCGTGGGTAATTTGCTTCCGGTGCGAAATCGAGAGCGCTCTCTCTCTCCCCCCTGCTCACTGTTTCTTTGTCTGCTTGTACATGTCGTCTCATATGATCTTCCCCTCGATCCGTAAGTTAAGTTTCTGTTGTTGATCCATGTAGCCCTTTGTTTGAATTCAATGAATCAAATTTGAACTTGGTCCTCGGCAATTTTTTTCTGGGTATTTCTCGAATCAATTTTTGGTTGTGTATGTGCAGAGATCCGAGATACCCTAGATCTGGCAGGTTTTGCATTTGTTTTCCTTCCTGGGTTTGGTTTTTGAAATCAGCAATCCCAGGCCTTCTTTTTTTTTTTTTTTTTGGGAGAAGTTGTTTTTTGTTTGTTTCGTTTTATGTTGACGTTTGATGTCAAGTTTTTGAGTCGCTGCGTGGTCGAGGTTATGGCTTCGGAGCTTCGGAAAACTTTTGGCTGGTTTGTTAGTGGGTGGGATTGAATTTGGTGGAATTGTGAATTTGGGTTTTGGTAGATGGCTTCGCTTCCTCCATTGCAGGTGGAGGATCAGACGGATGAGGATTTCTTTGACAAATTGGTGGACGATGATTTTTCTGGGCCTCAATCTGGCCCCGAGCTTTTCAGGGGTCCCGAATCGAATGAGGCAAAAACATTTGCGAATCTAAGCTTTGGCAAAGTTGGTAATGACGCCTCGGAGGATTCGATTATGGGTGTTAAAGCCAAGGGTGAGGAGATTAAATTGATTAGTGCAGATGCTACTGTGGCACCAGTAGATGCTTATGTGAATGATAGGAATTCACTAGCGCCATCTATTTCATCTGGGCCCAGTAATGTGGTTGAATCCAATGATGATGTTATAGGCATGGTGGACCTGATGCCGGATTCTGGAGTGCACCATTGTAGTGAATCTGCAGCTCCGTGTGTTAAGGAGGTGCAATGGAGTGCATTTAATCCTGACGCTCCACAAAGTAGTGCCAATGGTTTTGGGTCGTACTCAGATGTATTTGCTGAATTTGGAGATGGCTCGAGAGAGTTTCCTAAGAATGTTGAGGAAAATTTGACGTCTAAAGTAAATGAAGTGTCTCTGCACGATGAATCTAAGTCCAATGGTCTAATAAATTCATCTGGCTCTGAGCAGTGTCAAGATGGTCAGGATTATGCAGCTGGCCTTGCTGGTATTGAGAATGCACAGGACCTGAGTAGTACTCAGTATTGGGAAAATCTCTATCCAGGATGGAAGTATGATCCAAATAGCGGGCAATGGTTTCAAGTGGATGGGTATGATGCAGCAGCAAATGCACAAGAGGGCCTTAATGGCAGCGCAGGTGGTGGCTGGGCTAGCTCTGATGGAATTTCTGAGGCTTTATATTTGCAGCAAACTATTCACTGTGTTGCAGGAACTGTGGCTGAGAGTGGTACAACTGAGAGTGTTTCTAACACAAATCAGGTCTTGCAAGGGAGTAATGAGTACCCAGAACATATGGTTTTAGATCCTCAATACCCTGGTTGGTATTATGACACAATTGGCCAGGAGTGGCGCATGTTGGAAACCTATTCTTCAGCTCTTCAACAAACGGCTGAATCTGAGATTCAGCAAAATCAAAATCATTTTGATTCAACTACTGCCTTTTCTCATAACCACGATCATGGAATGTACGTTCAATATGGGAAAGCCAACAATCTTGCCTTACATGGCCCTGGTAACAGAGGTCAGGAAAATGACTATTCGGAGTCCTATGGTAATTACAATCTGCGGAGTCTAAATACTTGGCAACCAGAATCAGTCACAAAAACCCAGACCACCTCATATTATAGTGGAAAGCAGCAATTGGACAATTTCTACCATTCAAATGCATCTATAAGCAGTCATATAAATCAGAAAATGTCTTATAATTCTGTTGGAACAGAGTTTTTACATAACCAAGCTAATCTGATGAATGATAATGCTAATGAAATCACTGGATTACAAAGCTACATCCCCAGCAGTAGCTTTAGTCAACGGTATGGACAGTCAAAGATGGGGTGTAATGAACAAGCGCAGATTCCATATGATTATTATGGCAATCAGCCAGGAAATCCTTCCCAGAAATCACAGGAGAGTGGCCATCAATTATCGAGTGTTTCAAGTGTTGGAAGATCATCTGCAGGGCGGCCCCCACATGCTTTGGTTACTTTTGGGTTTGGTGGAAAACTCATTATTGTCAGAGATTCTGGTCCTTTCAGGAACTCGCCATATGGAAGCCAGGTTGGATCACCATCATCTATACTCAATTTTCATAATGTTCTGTTTTTAGTTTTAAGTCATCTAAATGCTAAAAGCTTTTCTTCTTCATATAAGGATGTTGTTGGTTCAATATCTGTCCATAATTTGATGGACGTTGTCACTCAAACAATTGATGCTTCTGATGTTCGAGGGGGAGATTGCAATTATTATCGTTCTTTATGCCAACATTCATTTCCTGGACCTTTGGTTAGTGGGAGTGTTGGGAATAAAGAATTGAATAAATGGATTGATGAGAGGATTGCAAATTGTGATGCTCCTGGCATGGATTATAGAAAAGGTGAAGCGTTGAGGTTGCTTCTCTCATTGCTGAAAATTTCTTTCCAGCATTATGGAAAACTTCGATCTCCTTTTGGCACTGATGCAGCAACGAGGGTAAATTATTTCTTGTTTTCTTTTCATTTTGGTGTCAGTGTGATCAGTCCTTTACTGTATTTTTTTTCCTTATATGAATGCTTTGTCAATCACTGATTATCTTGCTCTGGATCCTTTCTAAAATCCATTTATATTAAAAATTAGTAAATTCCGTTTCATTTACTGTAATTAACCGCTTGTTAGGATTCATTTAATTCATGTTCCCAGAAATGGAAGTCCATCTTGTTGCCACTTGCCAGTCAGAGATGGCAGTGATCTTATAAATCGACACAGCTTCCTGAAAGTTACATGTTTCTTTTTGATGTATAAAAAGAATTGATTAGGCATCCTGAATATCCTCTCGTGATTTCTTTCCACATTTGTATACCTTCATTATGATTTTCTACTACTTATGTATGCCGAACACTGTAGGATGCTCAAACTCTGTGAAAAGCATTGCTGTTCAGGAAAGGAATATATTAATACGTCTGTTGAATTAAATATACTAAATTAGGTTGTACTACCACTTTTAGATCCCATATTTTTGGAAAACTGTCCTTGGTTGGTGACTGAAAAGAGCAAATGCAGCAAATTGAATAACAAAATATTATTAATAGTTGCTTTTCATTATTAATTGAAGGCATTATTGTGAAGAAAAAATTGAACAAAAGAAAAATAGAGTTCTATTTGCCTTTATGAATGCACATCAGGTATGTCAAACATTCGTGGATTTGTCCAAGTAACTTGCTCCATGTATATGGTGATCGTGGCAGTCACATTAATGATGTCCACTTTTTCATTATCTCTAATGTTAGTTTTCTGAGTTCAGTTTTATTTAGGTGGTTTTAATTTTTTTGAGTTCATGATTTATTTTACCTTAAGGGTTTGTTCGGTACATGAGAATATTACATTCATTTTCATTTCTATGTTTGGGGCACTCAAATCCATGGGAATGATTGATTCCCATGAAACAATTCATTTTCATTCCCCCATGTACCTGACTACCTGGTATTGGTTCATTCTCATGCCTATGGGAATCAATTTCCACTACTATCATTTTAAAAAAAATCAAAACATCAACCACCATCACCAGTTGAATGATCTCCGACCACCACCATTGATGGCCGTGACAATAGCTCCAATGCACTCACGAACTAGACTGCTGGTCCAGATCCATCATCCCCTCTCTCCATTGTTGACTTGTTTTTTTCCTCCACAAATTGGAGCTCCACAAGCCGTAGTCGTTGTTCCCTCTCTCCACCACCATCGCTGTATCACAAGCCTCCACCGCCATATTCCAAATCCAATCCTAGCCTCAGTTCCCATTGTAGCCTTTATCTTCCATGATCGTCACTGTCATAGTCTAAATTTGATCCCATGCTGCTGCTGTAGGCACCATAGCCCGAATACCACAAATGCCACTCATAGCCGAAGTCATCTGAAGGGGGAGAAGGTGAAGAAGCACTTCTGAGGAAGGGGTTGCAAATGCTGGAGGAGGAAGCCGTCTGAAGGGGAGAAAGGGAAGGAGAATGCGATGAAACATCATATTAGGTTTTACGGAATTAACAATATCTTTTAATTTTTAAAAATTTTGTGGTTATTTTAGTAATTATGAGTAAATATCCTATTGATTTTCTTACATACCAAATAAGGTAATGGTAATCTAAAATTTCATTTCCATTCCCATATTAATTCAATTTCTTTAATGATTACATTCTCCCCAAATCCGTTGAACCAAACATGCCCTAAATGTTTTTTTTATTTGATGGGCTCTAGCTAGTATTCTTGGCGAGAATGAGTAGTAGGTGATAGTTGTTATATAATTAATATATCCTTTGAATTCCTTTTACTGTTTTTTATAGGAAAATGAAAATCCAGAATCAGCGATCGCAAAAATATTTGCTTCTTCCAAGAGGCATGGTGGACAATTAAATGCTGATGGATCTGGATCCCATTGCTTACGCAATTTTCCCATAGAAGGGCAGATTCAGGCATTCCACTTTTTACTTCGGAACTCTTGAATTGCAATATTTCTGAAAGAAAATTCTTCTTATTAGTTTATTTCCATGTATTGTTTTAGGCAACTGCTGCTGAGGTACAAAGTCTTCTTGTTTCGGGTAGAACGATGGAGGCTCTTCACTGTGCACAAGAAGGTCAGTTGTGGGGGCCTGCACTTGTTCTTGCTTCACAGCTTGGCGATCAGGTTAAATTTTTGGGAAGAAAGTCTTCCTGTTCTTAGGCACAAGAAAGTCTTCCTGTTCTTAGGAAGTAATTAAATTTTTATTTTTTGTAATATTGTAGTTTTTTGTTGATACGGTGAAGCAAATGGCACTCCGCCAGTTGGTAGCTGGATCACCAATGCGCACATTGTGCTTGCTCATTGCTGGGCAACCTGCTGATGTGTTTTCAGGAGATGCTGCCTCTAGTAATGGTTTTCCTGGTGTAGCAAATATGCCTCAACAGTCAGACCAGGTAATATATCCGCCTGAATGCTCTGTTGATATGCAGTCTAGTATTAAGTTATGTACATCATATTCATTTTTCCATGTTTGGTATGACTTTAACATTGATGGTGTGTTTAACATGAAGAAATTACCCCTTAAAGCACATTATTATCAATTTCCATGGCTATACTTTGGATGATTTTAACCTTTCTTCTCAAGGATTGCCAAATAATTGTCTTTAAGTTAAAGAGATGGACCAGTTTTGGTTCCACCGACATCTTTTAGGAGATCGTGTGCTTTTGCTTGCTTTGAGGTGGAACCAGAGGCACCGCTTTGAGGCTTTGCCCCTTGGGGTGCAATTCCACTACTATTATATTCCCAAAGGGTTACTTTACTTCAGGCGGGCTCAAGGTGTCAGATGGCACATTTAGGTTGCCCTAGTCTATGGTTTCCTTGTGATGGAAAAGGCCAAACTTCCCCAACCCCTACCTGACCTCTATTGGTATGAGTGAGAAAAGGAGGGAGATCTGGCCTGTGCTTGGAGCTGGCACAGTATCGTAAGTGGATTTTGCTGCACTTGGTTGCCATAGTTTTGGTTGTTCGTTGGTGGTCGAGCTCTGGTGTTAGGGGCAAGTTGTCAATAAAACTAACCCTAGATTAGGAACGAAGAGACAATGACTGGGACTTGGGGCTAGTGGGCCAACTTGGGTGAGGTTGTAAGGTTATGGGGTGCCTTGTATGGGTGGATATTGTTGGACCAGGCTCTATGTGAATGGATGTTGGTGGGCCTTAAGGGCCTCTTTCTTTTAACTCTCCTGATAGAATTATCATCAGAAGTTTACACCCGACAAAGCCTAGCTAGATTAGAGGGGGTATGGCCTCTCTCAAGGGTGAGGGTGGATGTAATTGGCCTCTCTCATGTGCAGGGGTGACAACATCCCCTCCTTCATTGATTGGTTGTTTGCCTACCATTGTCGAGGGTGGATGCTCTCAATTGTTGCAATCTATTGATGCCCAATCTAATTTGCATGTGGAGGAAGATGCAGTTAAACTTCAGTTTGATGAACCACCCCTCGATGTTATCCCATATCTCTCAAATGATACAGTTGAAAATGGAGAAAAATAATTCATTTTTTTATTCATACTCACTTTTAAAAGAGAATAATAGAAACTTCCTTCTTGATGAGTTGTTTTTTCTCACATTTGCATTAGCTCCTACATTTGAACCTGTTCTTGAACAAACAATACCTCTAACCTCTCAAGCTCCATCTGCACCAACTTTTGCATCTGAACTTGAACAAAGAACACCTCCAACTTCTCAAGCTCCTATTTTTGATTTTTCTCTTGATAATGAGTGATATGGCAAGGTCTTTTTAAGGAAGCAATAGATAGCTTATGTGCATGTGCAAGACTCATCTTTGAATCCTGTACCTGAGGTACTAATCCCTAATTCCTCTGCTTTAATTTTCATTTCTGACCGTGATATTCAGTCGCAAACTAGACGATGTTGTGGGTCAGTTTTTATTATCTTGTAAGTTTCATTCGGTTGGGGACCATAGTGTGTGGATGTTTTTCGGGGTATATGGTCCTCAAATTGCCAGTGATCGGCATCTGTTGTGTGATGAGCTTGCGGGTTTGCATAGTTGGTGGGGGTGCCATGGTGTATCGGGGGGATTTCAATGTTGTGTGTTTTCTGTCTGAAAAGATGGGTTCGACGGGGTTTACTCTTTCGATGATTGGGTTTTTTGAGTTTGTTGTTGTCGTGGTTTGGTGGATCTCCCGATGGTTGGTGGGGCTTTTACGTGGTCCAATAATCGCCAGTAGCTGTCTTTCTCTCGACTTGATCGGTTTTTGGTTTTCATGGATTGAGTTAGGTGGTATGTGCATCTTCGTCAGTCGCGACTCAGTCGATGGGGGTTTAATCACTTTCCGGTTCTCCTGGAGTGTGGTCCTTCGCCTCCATGTGTTCGTCCCTTCCGGTTTGAGAACATATGGCTTTTAGCTGATGGTTTTGTGGACAGAGTGCAGTCTTGGTGGGAGTCCTATCGTGTGGAGGGCACTCTGAGTCACGTGCTGGCCTCAAAGTTGAAGTTGTTGAAGGGGGATTTGAAACTGTGGAATGCTACTATCTTTGGCCAGGTTGGTGTTCGGAAGCACTCTTTACAGGCGGATTTGGGCGCTCTTGATGAGGTGGCCTTGCTTCGGCCTTTATCGGATGAGGAGAGGGGGCGTCGGGTTACCTTGGCTTTGTTACTTAAGCAGTTGCTCCTGATGGATGAGATATCTTAGCGGCAGAAATCTTTATCCTTGTGGCTACGCGAGTGAGATAAGAACTCTAAGTTCTTTCACTGTATGGCCAACTCTCATAGGAATGTCAACACCATTAGTAGGATGCACATTGATGGTGTTGTATCTTCCAGTCAGGAGGCTATTCAGGATCATGTTGTGGAGTTTTACGAGTCCCTCTTCCGGGAGGAGGATCGCCCCCATCATCATCTTGATGGGCTTTCTTTTGATGCCCTTTCCGAGGTGGCTGTCGGGTGGCTTGATCAGCCGTTTGAGGAGGAGGAGGTGTTGTCCGTGGTTCGTGGTTGCAAGGGGAATAAGGCCCCTGGTCCAGATGGATTTCCTTTGGCCTTCTTTCAACATTGTCAGGGCTGTGTTGTGGTGTGATGTCTTGGGTGTATGTGCTGAGTTTCAAGAGCATTGCTAATTTGAGCGGAGCCTTAATGCGACTTTTGTGGCTCTACTCCCGAAGATGCCGGAGGCGGAGCCTTGAAAGATTTTTGGCCTATCAGTTTGGTGGGAGCATATACAAAATCATCGCTAAGATCCTCGCTAATCGACTGAAGTCTGGTGTGGGGGTGTTGGATTAGTTGATGGGGTTATCTCAGCACAGTCTTTGTGGGAGGTCATGAAATTCTGGATACATTGTTGATTACAAATTAGTTGATTGACCAACTATAGTGACATGCTGGGGGAGTTGTTTGTAAGCTGGACTGGGAAAATACTTATGATTACGTGTTAGAATTTCCTGTTGATGATCATATGGAAAATCAGTTTTGGGGATCAATGGCTTTAGTGGATCAAGCATTTCTAATTTTTTTTGAGCTTCTAAGGGTTTGCAAAAGGAGGACCTTCTCTCTCCCCTGCCCTTTCTCTTTGTAACGGAGTTCTTCAGCAAGATGGTGGAGGCAACCACGGCTAATAATCTTTGGGAGGATTTTGTTGTTGGAATGGGGGGCATGAGTTGCCTAATTCCTCACTTGCTTTTTGCTGATGACACTCTTCTTTTGTAATGCCAATGCAGATAGTATTGTTAACCTCTGAGCAATGATGTTGTCCTTCGACTCACAGGTTTAAGGGTGAATTTTTCCAAAAGCAAGCTGATGTCTATTGGTATTACGTCAATTGGGAACTGTCTGCCCTGTTTGTTAAGAATCTGGTTAGGGAAGCTGCCCACCCTTTATTTAGGGATTTTGTTCGGAGCTTTAGTGAGGTTAAAGAATTTATGGTGGTGAAAAGACTCGAGAGGGAGCTTGCAGAGTGAAAGAAGAGGTATCTATCTAAAGGGTGGAGGCTAATGTTGCTCAAAAATACTCTATCTAATCCCATTGGTGTATTACCTCTCTTTGTTCCCTATCCCAATTTCTATAGCTGATTTGCTTGGAAAGGATTCAAATTAGGTTCTTGTGGGAAAGTGAGGAATCCAGTGTCTATTGGCGGTGTGTGATTGTTGCTTTTTTGGCATGGCTCACTTTGGGTGGATCTCAAAACGTCAGTGATTCCCATGTGGAGTTGGTTTGTGGAAAGGCCTTGTGGGAGATTGGGAGGTTTTTCTTCGGTTGTTTGGTAGACAGGTATAGGCAACTCTATTTCTTTTTGAGATGATATGTGGCATGGCGAGTGGCCTTTGACAGAGGTGTTTTCTGTAGTTTGTGGTTTGGCTTCCAATTAATTGGCAATGATTGCAGAGCTCTGAAGTGGTGAGCATTGGGCGGTCACTTTTACCTGTGGGAGCTCAAAGAGTTCATGTTTTTTTTTTTTTGCCATGTTAGATATTGTTGCTTTGGAGGGAGTGGTAGCTTGATAGGGTTTTTTTGAGGGTCAACAAAGATGGCATTCTTACCTTTAGTTGGTTTTTGTTAGTTAACTCCAATTAAAAGAACTTGGCTCATGGTGGTTTGTGGTGTAAGTTTATTTAGAAGGCCAAAATTCCAACTAGGTTGCCTTTCGTTGTTTGGAAATTGGCTTGGGACAAAATTTTCACAATGTAGGCGCATCCCAGTGGTGAGTCATCTCCTTATGTGCCAACAAACTGAGGAACAAGTTGATCATCTTCTCTTTTATTGTAGTTGGACAGGCCACCTTTTGTTGTTTTGTGTTTGCTTGGCTAGGTCTTGCCTGGGTGTTGTAGGCAAGGTTGGGTCTGGAGCTGGAGGTTTGGCATAGGGTGAAGGTGAGTAGGCAAGCCAAGGACCTCATTGTTGTGATTCCAATGGTGGTTTCATGGGTCATTTGGAGTGTTTGCAATTTTCTAATTTTTGAGGATACTGGAAGTCGATTGCAGGAAGTAAAAAGAGAACTGTGGACTATGTGCTCTTAGATGTAGCCGTTTGTTATGTTTTGGAATCCTTGATTACCCTGTGTTTTGATGTATTTTGGTTGCACTAGCTTGGTGCTTTTATTTTAATAAATTCCTTTAATTGGTAAAAAAAGTATTAAGCATGATATGGACAAATGCACTCTGCCCGCTATCCTAAAATTGCCTTAATTGTTCAACTTTCCTTTTGTAATATCATGTTTACACTTTAAAATTTTTTGTGAGACTGTTATTGTATTGTATAAGATGAATGTTATTGTTTTGGCAGTTGGGAGTTAATTTGATGCTTGATGATTGGGAAGAGAATTTAGCTGTAATAACCGCAAACCGGACAAAGGATGATGAGCTGGTGATTATTCATCTTGGAGATTGTTTATGGAAGGACAGAAGTGAGGTATGTTTCACATGCTGTTTATGCTCACCATTATCTGTTTCTTTTCACCAAATATTTATTTGGTAATCTTACTTTATGCACACATTATATTTGTGCTTCAGATTATTGCAGCACATATTTGCTACTTAGTTGCAGAGGCCAACTTTGAGGCATATTCAGATACAGCAAGATTGTGTCTTCTTGGTGCTGATCACTGGAAGTTTCCTCGGACGTTTGTTACTCCAGAAGCTATTCAGGTGCCACTTCACCTCCACATCAATTGTTGTATGAAATAATAGAATTTGATCTTTATGTATTATGCGTCATCCAGAATCATAAGAGCATCATGTTTATACTTTCTAAAATTTTAGCTAAATCTGTCTACATCCTATTTAGATCTTAAATTTTTTATATGTATTCACATCTAATATTCAATGAATACTGAAACTAAACATTTGTATAAAAGTTTTTACTGAGGCCCATTAATTAGGCAGTCAGGAGTGGAGGGAAGGTTGTTTATATAGTGGATGGTGGCCAAATTTTAGCTGGGGTCAATGTGGGACATTGAATAAAAGAATAAAGGAATAAAGAGAAAAATAAATTGCAAAACCTACAAGTTAGAGGATTGTACTCGGGTAGAACAAGCTACATAGAATCCAACCAATTGGATTATGTCAATTATATGTTTAAAGCATAGCTATTATATATATATATATAAATATAACAATGTATTCATAAATATTTAATATTTAAATATGAAAATGGATATGCATATATCAATACAGATACTTTATTGAACGACAACAAACACAGTTGCAGATATATTATTTTGAATTTAGATATGAATAATATCTTGTCTTTTAATTTAAATTTGGTCTGATAAATGGATACATGGATTTTTTAAGCCCTATTATAAGAATATCAAACACGTGTACAAGAGATTTTACACCTGAGGCATTTTCATTGGATTAGATTTTAACTAATTGTAAACAAAAGCAAAACTAATTGGTCAAACTTGAATAGCTCTTAATTAGATATGGTAGTGTGTTGCAACATTTCTGTTTTGACGGAAGTGCTTATTTTCCTAATCTTTGTCTTTTGTGTTTTTCTGACCTTTTTGGTGGCTTTAATAAGCTTCCTTCTCTCTGATTTGAAACGCTCTTGATTAGCTTTGCTGCATTGTAGCAGCTTATAAAATTTTTGGTGATTAGGTTTCAACCGCATTTTCAATTTATGTGACCAATTTATAATTTTTTTGAAACAACAAATTTAGTATTTTAACAAAGAAAAATTAACACTTTTTTTCATTGTTTTCAGTTAAATTTTATTTACATTTTGAGGAATGTAGAACCATGAGCCTACTTTTCTGATATAAATTTTTGGTAAATTACAACATTCATTTTTGTCATTGTCCTACAATATATTGACTTATCAGCATCCTGCAACCCTAACTTTAATGGATATGAATTTTAAAGTTGTCTTATCTTTTATTACCCTCATCTTAATGGAAAAACTATACATATAATTTATTTTTCCATAAGAAGCTATGGCAACTAAATATTTTTCTTAACTTACAATGGCAAGATTTTTAGTTTAATTGGGGTGTGATTGCCAAGTTTTACTCTATTTTGCTCATACAATCATACTTGATTTCATATAGCTTCTTTGGCTATTCTTCTTGACTGAGTTAAATAATCAGGCACATTGATGTCAGTCTACACTAGGTATTAGCTTTTATGCAACAATTAATATGTCATGTCATCCCAACTTATATTATTACCCTGTTGATAGTATGCATAAAATCTGAAGGCAATGAACACATTAGTTTATAATGTAAGTTGTAACAATTAATATGTTATGTCAGCCCAACTTATATTGTCACCCTTTCGTTATTACGCTTAAAATCAGACGGCAATCAACAGATTTTGTTGGGGCACAATGGCAGTACTTAGGAACTGGTAAATTAGTTTTGTATTTGTTTACACTTATATTATTACGCTTTTGTTAACCAAACCCCTCACACACAGAGAGACAGGCATGCAGATGGATATGCTATGCAGAAATAAACACAGTTCCTCTTTTAGCTCTCTTATCTAAATAGTTTTTGGTGGAATCCTTCTGGACTCATGTTGGTTGATTGACCAGAGAACAGAGTTATATGAATACTCAAAGGTGCTTGGAAATTCTCAGTATATGCTCTTAGCATTGCAGCCATATAAGCTTTGTTATGCACACATGCTTGCAGAGGTGGGAAAAGTTTCTGATGCATTGAAGTAAGTATGTGTAATTTTTTACCTTCGAATATTATTTTTGAAATATTACTTTTCGTAAGTATGGTCAATTCAGATACTGCCAGGCCATATCCAAATGTCTAAAAGCTGGCCGAGGAGGACCTGAAGCAGATATGTGGAAACAATTAGGATTATCTCTTGAAGACAGATTAAGAGCCCACCAACAGGTATCTGGTTTATTTCCTCTGCCTGTCTTTATGAATGTATAAAGTTGATTTATATCTGTTAAACTAATTTCCAGGGTGGGTTCACTGCTAATTTTGCTCGAACTAAAATAGTTGGCAAATTACTCAACTTGTTTGATAGCACTGCTCATCGAGTTGTTGGGGGTCTACCACCGATGGCACCATCAACATCACAAACTTATGCTCAAGAAAATGGGCATTTTCACCAAATGATGGGCCCTAAAGTGTCAAGTAGTCAGTCCACAATGGCCATGTCATCCTTACTGCCTTCAGCTTCCGTGGAGACGATAAGTGAATGGACCACAGATGGTAATAAGAAGGTCATTCATAATAGAAGTATTTCGGAGCCAGACTTCAGTAGAACTCCAAGACAGGTTAACAATTTTTATTTCTAATTAGGTTAATAAAATTTGAGTTCTTCCATGAATTTCATTATCTGTGTTCAAGTTTCTAAGGCTTAAATGATGCCTTGGAATCGTAGGTTGATTCATCAAAGGACGAAGTTGCATCCAACTCACAGGGAAAAGGTTTAAGTGGCTCATCTCGCTTCACTCGATTTGGTTTCGGCTCACAATTCTTGCAAAAAACTGTGGAGCTAGTCTTAAAGCGCTCAGACAAGCAGGTAGTTGATGAACTGTGTTTGTTTTTATTCGTAGGGTAGGCTTCCTTTATGATATTCTATGGTACAATAATTGTTTTGTGCTTACTGCTGTGCATACTGCATGCTTATTGAAGGCTAAATTGGGTGAGAAGAATAAATTTTTTTATGATGAAAAGCTCAAGAGATGGGTAGAAGAGGGTGCTGAACTCCCATCTGAAGAGGCCGCCCTTCCACCTCCACCAACCACTTCGTCTTTCCAGAATGGAACGTCTGGTTATAGCCTGAAAACTGCTATAAAAAATGAAGGCCCTTTTTCTGATAGAAGCCAACATTCTATCAACCAAGCCCTTCCAGAATGTAGTTCTGGAATTCCTTCAATTGCACCCAGCTCAAACCAATTTTTTGCTCGCGGACGTTTGGCTGTCCGATCAAGGTAACTAGAAATGACTTTCAAGTTGTACATTATGTGTTACTATAATATATATTTCTTTGCCCAAACTTTGTATTTCTTATTGGTTGAGAAGGGCTATATTTAGATGAAGGTCCATATTACAATGGGTAATGTATCCTAAAGGACAATATGGATTGCTTGAAGGGCTGGTTATACATTGTTTCTGAATGATGGGAACATGAATCCTAAAGAAGTAAAAACCAGACAACCAAAAAGAGGAAAAGAAAGAAGAAAATAAAGGGTATACTAAATTTAAAATCTTCATCTTGAAGGTTAGTAAATTAATGGGACATATGTGGCACAGGTCATCTTTTGCCATGGCTTCTAATGAAAGGCTTCTTTTCTGTGGATTTCTAAAAATAGCGTGCACCTCTCTATGGTTTGGGGAATTAGTATGTCTCGTGTTATATTATAGAAAATTATTTATTTAATAGGCTAATAGAAAGTTGATGATAGTACTACTTTTATAAATGAGATTGTCAGGCACAAAGGAAATTGTGGAAAATGTCTTCAGTATATTCCTTCATGTAGGGTTTTGGTATTAAAGCCACTATTGGTGTCATGCTTTGATGTCATTGATGTTATTATTTTCATTTTGGTCGATTTTCTGTTGATTTGAACAGTGGAATAAAAGCCAACATTCTTTTCCCACTGTTGTAACAGGCTAATTGTTTACCTTTTCATAAATCTTGAGTAAAGTAACTGAAAAGACATCAGTTCCCTTGTAACATAATGGGAAAACCTATTTGCTATGTGGGCTTCTGGCAGGTATGTTGACACCTTCAACCACCCAGCAAACCTATCTCATTCACCTTCAGTTCCTGCTGTCAAATCTGCTGGTGGTGTCAACCCGAATTTTTTCATTCCGGCACCGGCAGTCTCCTCTGAGCGGGCTGTAGAAGCTTGTTCAGAGAGTGTACGAAAATCTGCTTCCGCAATCAATGAACACACTTCAACGTCCAGTATGTTCGACTCTTCCCAATCCCTAGGACATCCATCATCAATGGTTACGCAAAGGTTCCCAAGTATGGGCGACATTCAAAACCAGGGGGTCATGACACAAGTGAATGGTTCAGTGTCCTTGCATGGACGAACAGCATCATGGAGTGGAAATCTCAACCATACACCTAGTCCTCCAAAGAAGGATGAAGTAAAAACATCATTGGGGGAAGCATTCAGCATACAGCCGCCATATATGCCTGGTGACCCTTTGTTGATGCAGCTGCAAAGGAACGGCAGTGGAATAGGTGAGGACCTTCATGAAGTTGAGCTTTGAGCAAAAGGACAAGGAGGGGTGTAAATATCAAGTTTTGTTTGTTCTTCTGATCTAAGTTATACTTGAAAACCTCTGTTTCCCACCGGTAAGCGGGGGATCGTGGTTCCAGTGAAGAAACCACAATGTCTTGTTACTAGGAACCCTCCTCCCAATTCTGGGTTCTCTCCCGTGATGTATATAATTAAATGCAGGTGGAAAGAGGCGTTCTTTCAAAAGCGCAAAAGCGTGCCACCGTTGTACAGTTAATTTGTTCATTTATTAATGGTAGAAATATCCTTAGCCAGGAGATGCTTCAACTGAAACACCTTAATCAAGATGCGTCCATATCCCACGGTAAGTAAGATGTTCTGTTGTCTTTCCCTTAGCTGGTCGTTTGTTCAAAATTGAAGATGATAATCTGTTGAAGTGTTTTTGTTTATATACATTTCCATTAACGTAAATTACAATTAACTACCTTGGGTATTCGTACTCAAAATATGTTAATCGTTTTTAAGTCGAACTACATCTTCAAAATCAAGTACAAGTTAAATTGGCCTCCGGCCCATGGGCATAATAGTTGGTATCCAAAACAAATGCAGGTTATAATTATAATTTTAAAGTTAAGGTCCCGATATTATTTTTAAAAAAAAATATTTAATAAATTTAAAAGTATTTATAATTGAAATATTTTTGGATTCATAATTTTAAAAAAAATATTTTGAAAAAATAGTTGTATTTTAGAAAAATAATAAAGTGACAAGAGAAAAAATAACAAAATATAATTTCTACTTTTCTTCCTAACTATATCCACAACCCCTCCCCTTCTCTCTCCCTTCCTACCCTCCAAATCCCTCTCCTCTTTTCCTCCTCTTTGCCCAACCTCTATTGAGTCCATTTGGCTCGCCGTTGCTTCCTCCTTTAACATGGTTCCCTCGAGCTCAAAGTCCAAGATTTCTGTGCTCTTGACTCCAGTGATGGACAAATCGACCAGAAAAGCCACTCTATCTACGCCTCCGACCACTGTTGAGGTCCATCCGATAAACAAGAGTTACCTCATTCACAACAAATTTGAGCTTCCTCATCTACCTGATCTTCTTCAAAGGTATATCCGATTTTTATTAGTTGGTATGCAAGTTGTTATTTTTTTTAGAACTATCTAAGCACTGTCATCTAATAGCCTAAAATGTTATTAGTGAAATAAAATTGAATTCTAATATTTTCACTAAAATGTTAATAGTATACCTTTTACACTTAGGACTAATATAACGTTTTGTGGCGTTCACGCTATCAAAATAATATTTATAAAACCTAACTAACTTGTAGAAGGAAAGTAAGGGTTGATCCCACAGAGACACGGTTGGAAATTTTTAATCTAATTGTGTTCCTATTGTCTAAGCAAATAATGAGATTAAATAAAATAAAAGAATCCTAGAGAAAATAAAAAATAAGAAAATAAAATTTTATGGTTGAGATTTACCACAATTTCTAATTCCTAATCATATGGTTTCGTTGATTATTCTTATGGTTCTCTAATCATTTGAAGTTTGATTGATCCTAAGGTAACTACTGCCAATCGCTTTTGCGTGAATAACGGTGTGCTTAGCCTTAGCAACGGCCTACTCTCGTGACTCACTGAAATAAGAACAAACTCATTAAAAGTTGATCAACCATGGATCCTCCTAGAATCACGAACTACTCTTGTGACTTGCAAGTCCGAAGTTTCATTTTACATGTTCCAATAATTAGATTTCATTTTTTTTAATTCTTTATTTAATTATCTCAAAACGTGAGGACAAGAGATATACTTTGAAAGTGGCGGAGCAATCCTATAGTGTTGGGTCGACCTGTAGTGTTGCCATAATGGTGTAATCGAGTTTGCCGTGTGATGGGTGTTTTGTCTGTCTGTCCTTTGTGCCGATATTGGTATTCAAAACTCAGACCGCCGAATGCTTGAATGGAGTCTACAAGGTAACTCTTCAAGAGACAGACAGAAAGACACTCGAAGGTAACTCTTATTGGGTTGCGAGCATCAGTGATTCCCACAATATGGATTCAATCAGTAAAATAAAATTATTCATAATATAGGGAAGAAATAATCAACCAAAGTCATACAATCAAGATAATGAGATTATAATACTCTCAATCCCTAGAAAAAGAATTATTTTATGAAATGATGAATAAACATATTTATATAAATTTAATCACAAATTTGGGATGATAATAAAGAGAAAAGTAACAATCCAACATGTCATGAAAGTTCACAGACAATCCTCCACTCAAACCAATGCATTCTTGAATCATGATTACATGAAAATTATATAAAATCAAAGGAAATTTTAAGAAATCAAACCTAGGGTTCTTAGCCATCAAGGAGGGCTCCCATAGGGTTTAGAATCCCTAAACATATCCTATACATGTTTCTTATATAGTCCTCAAAATATTATATTAAAAATAAAATAATATAAATACAAAATGAACAAAAGTCGACGTCTGTCGCGACAAAGGTAAAAGGCCTTGTTGACAAAGTATACTTCTTCTATGTCGCGATGAAAGCAAAGTGACCTTTCCATGACGAAATGTATTTCTTATATGTCACGACAAAGGCAAAAAGTCTTGTCCCGACGACATTCTTTGTCCAAATCCGTATTATGCTTCGATTTGTCGGTGCTTCCCTGTTTGCTTGCAAAATACACCCAAAATACAATGTAACTTTACAAAATACTAAAACATGACAAACAACATAATTTAACACTCAATTATAATAAAAACACTCAAAACACTATGAAAAATGAATGTAAATAGAGGAAAGACACATGCTAAAACTTTATATAAATTAACGTCATTAATAACCAATTACGCCTAAGTCACTTGTCCTGATTGTAGCTTGTTTTAGGCTGTTTTTGGTTGCATTCAGGCGTGTCATACATAAGATGGTCCCATTGGCCTAATTTAAGGGTGTACTAAGGATATTTGGCAAGTAGGACAAGCGGCATAGGCGTGCACTGTTCTACTAGATAACTTGAAACCACATGCAATTGTTAATTTGTTCAATAATCCTACATTTCATGAAATCATTAATCGTTTACTAGTTTATACCCAATATCAGATATTTGATATTTTTCGTAACTAAAATAAGACAATATTCGGAGTGAACATACATTAATGTTCATCCTCATCTTAAAAATATACACACTCAAGTATAATCACGAACGAATTGAGCCTCTATTACTTGAACGCGGGGACTAATAACAACAATCACTACAGACCGAAAAAAAATTTATCATGTGAGAGGTTTAGTTATTTTATGTCATGGAGGTAATTTCAATGCGCTATACTGTAGTTCTGTTTTAATTTAAAACTGGGGGTGGCAATTTTGCCCTGTCCCGACCCGAGCCGCCCCGATTCGATTTGTTTTGTCCCAACACGCCATTGGGTCTTGCTCAATTCATTTTGTTCTAGTATTTTTAAACAAAACTAAGTTAAAAAACTTTACCCTGCCCCGACCTAAAGTGCCCAAACTGGTGGGGCGGGTCGGGGTCGGGGTGGGTTGTGAAATTTTGGGCCGGGCAGTATTCGAGTTCGATCCGACCCATTGTCATGCCCATTAAAAACATAAGCTCCAAGCAATATGATTCAAAAAGAAACAAGATGGCAAGGAAATTTAATTCAATATATTTGATTGTAGCTTCATCAGAAGCCACATATATGAGCAATACTAACTTTGAAAAATTGATGAAAATATAGAAAATTCTTTTTCCATATTTGTTCGTGCATTTTATTTATTCTTCGATTAATGTAGTGTAGTTTGAATTATGAGTGATCATCGATCGGTTCGGTCAGTTTGTACATAAGTATTTAAATCAAACCAAAGACATTCAATTTGGAAAAAATCAAACCAAAACCAATCAAAAAAGATTAAAAACCATTGGTCATTGGTTCGGTTTGGTGTATAAAGTTCGGTTCGGTTCATCGGTTTAAATCGGTTTTTGAATTTTAATGACAAATTAAAAAAGATACATTCATCTCAAACATCATCACCAATTAGCAAGGCACAAGCAAAAAAGAAAGTCTAAAAACATTAGACATTCATATAAAAAAGCGAGATATTATATCTGAATTTGAAATACCACTATCTAAAAACCGAATAAATAAACCCGAGACGCAAGAAATAATATCTTCAGACCTTTCTAAACATACTAGGGGCAATAAAAGATGTATAAACCTATCAGACTATATTAAATCTAAGGATTAACGAACATCTAAGTACGTTCACCACATGATAGTATGTTCGATCGATTCACTAACTGAACATCTAAAATAGTGAACCGATCGAATACCATCTGTTCTTCAAAAATGAAAACCAAATAAATCAATCTTATTTTAAAAAGCAATTTTTCCGATCCAATCGGTTCGATTTGGTTCAGTTTTTGATCACCCCTAGTTTGAATTAATATTAGATGTCTACTTATGTTCAGAAAACTAATTGAAGATCTCGTGCTCCATTCTTACTTGTGATATTATTTCTTTTTTGAAAGAGGAAGGTCAATCACAGGAGTTGAATATCTATGTATTGCAGCAAGAAGTTGGGTTATGAGAGTTGCAAGAAAATTAATGACACGATAGTATTATTGTTTCTTTAATGTAGTATGGTTGTAATTGCTAGCCTATAATTGTATAGTGTATGACTTTAGTATTTTGTTTTGTAAATTGAATGAATTATAAGAGGTTGATGTTTATTTTTTGGATGTTGTACCTGAAAATGTGTATAAAATTTGTTGATAATTGGAAAAAACTTATATGAATCAGAGTCATTTTGTTGATTTTAGGCCCTCCTTCATTTCAATCTTAATTTTGGGTTTTTCTTTTCGGAAAATCTTCAAATCGGTCATGTCGTTTTGGCTCAATTATCAGCAATCAATCTTGTTTTGACGCATTACTTATCATCATCCTAATTATTGGCAACCAACTGTTTTTTGGCATTTTTATTTCTTGAGTTCTCGTTTTATTTGTTCAATTTGTTTTTTGGTTCCATTAATTTGTTTAAAATGCACCGTCAACCATGGTGCATGTGAAAATTTATGAAATTAATCAGTCTAGTAAAAATAATTTTTTACATATTGCTTTGTGATTATTCTAAGACGTATGATGTTTAGGCATGGTTTTGTACAGAAGGAAAGGACTACAATAAAATTTTATTTTTGACCAATTGCTTTGCATATAATTAGAAAGTAAAACTAGACTCTTAAAATTTATTCAGTAGTCATTTCAATTATTTTTTCATTTGGCATGATTAGTTTTATGCAATCCTTTAATTGAAAAGTTGTAACTTGATGTGGGTCGCTTTCTAATTGTCTTTCTCCTATTAGGACAAATTACTTTCAATACAGGTACTTCCTTGTGAATTGTTGACGAATAAGCTTTTAGTAGATTTGGGTGACATGATTTTATTATAAAAATAAAACAAAATATTTTTTTGTTTGAAGTTAACCTTTAGGTGTCGGTGGTGTTATACTTATGTGCAGATTATGGTGTTTGAATTTCACTAATTTGTTAAAGAAAGTAAAAGATCCAACAGCATAGATTTGGCAACAAACCACGAATTATAGACAAATCACAAACTTATATTGCACATATTGTGGAAAAACAAGAGCAATACAAATTTAAGCTTTTGTTACATATCAATTGCATACAAATCTAAGCTTTTGTTAAGTGGTGAAGTTAGCCACTGAAAGCCTTGTAGTGTAAGCCTTTATTTTAAGTGAAAAACAAAATCAATCTCTTGAAACTTGAAAGCCTATTTGAAGTTTGACAAAATATGACCTCCTAATCAGGTCCTCAAAAGTCACTAGGCTTGTCAATTTTGATGTTCTCCTTAGCTAGGAATCCAATAATAACGTTTTTTTGTCACCCTTTGAAACTCCTGCCAAAAAAAAAAAGGAAAATCTATTAATGTTAATAAAAGTCAAATGGTGCTTTCATATTGAGCTTCTAATGCTTCAAGAATTCTACCAAATTGACTAATTTAAATAGCATATCACTTAGGATCAATATGTGTCGTAATATCACCACCAAGGAAAAGCTAATTTTGTAAATCCAAACCAATAAAGAACAAGCTGATAGATAATTACTCATACTCGGCATATTGGTTTGGATTTTGTAAATCCAAACCAATAAGAACAAGCTAATGTGTTGTAATATCACTTCAAAGGTATTATAAGTTAGGGTGCCATTTTAAATAGTTTGTTGTGTCATTTGAATCCAGCAGAAGAAACAAACAAATCCTGCCTTCAATAAGGATAACCTGCTGTATAACTATTTAATGATGTTTTTTTCCTTATAGCGTTGGGTATCCTCCAAGCCATGATTTGGGAAGCACCACCCAGTGCATTAAGGAGACTAATCCTACGAGCAAGTGGCACTGGGTTTACCTGAAACGAAGGCGGTGGGAGGGACGACAAAGGCGCAGGTGTGGTGTGGTGTGGTGTGGTGATTGATGACGGCGAGATGAGATTCTTTCTTCCCAATCCGGCGAGGTGGTAGATGAAACGGACAGGCCTCGTTGCAGCGTCGCAGAGGTTGAGGACAGTGGCGGCTAGGTTCACCCGGTGTCGGCGAGGTCGAGGATTAGATCTTACACGCGGCGTAGTTTACAGAATTGTGGTAAGATATTCTACGTGGTTGGTAAAATGATTGGTTGCCGATTATAGTGACCGGTCAGAACAGAAGGGTCTCTCTTTCAAATCAAGCACTCGAAGACGAAGACGACGGTCCCTCCAACACCATCGTCTTTCGTCTACCGCGCAGACATTAGCGTTTCAGTGTTCCTCCAACCCCCACGATCCGCCGCTGCATCTGCCCCCAAGCCCAGTGCAATCACAAATCTGCGCAAAGCCAGTACATTTGCACCGGACGCCCTTGCCCCACCTACCTGCTCACTTTTGTTTCTGTCAGCGGTACCAAACAGAAACTAGAAACGGTGTTTAAAAGTTACGTGATGGAAAATTGCAGCACCATTTCTTGGAACGCCAAATATGGATAGAAACCAGGATCAGAGGGCCAATTGATGCCATACATGGCTAAGAAGACGGCTTCTGTTCTTCTGTACTTCTTCCTGCTTCTATGCTGCCAATGGGATTCATTTGTGCGGTCTTCTTCTTCATCTACTGCTACTACTGAAACTGCCATGCACACCAACAACTGGGCTGTCCTGGTCTGCACCTCTCGCTTCTGGTATGATTCCCTCAATGTTTGCGTATTTCATTTGTTCGTCGTTTTGGTCAAATGAACTTTCCTGTTGCTTTAGTTTTGGTGTCAGGACATGCACATATCTTCAATTTTAGGCTTTCATCCATTTTGTGCCCTTTAGCCTTTCTTCATAAGATTTAGAATATTGAAAAGTGGAATGAAGTAGGGAAATTTTGAAATTATCGTAAATTGTATTACTGCATCATAACAAATGTTTCTTCTAATTTGTTTTCTCTAGCGTTTTTCTTAAAGGATGTATGCATTTTCTTTTTTCAGTAGTTTTTTTAAAAATGCAATCGTGCTTGTGTTGTAATTTGAAGTGATGGCCCCCTTATGTGATTGTTTTTTGCGTTTAATTGCTGTAAAAAGTGTATAGAAGATTGACATGACACGGAGCGTTGAGATGCCTGAAATAGTTCTTGTTTGCAAGTTAATATTTTGGTGTCTGTTGTGAAAGTCATTTAATTGATGTAAAAGTGTAAGGGAAGCTTTCAATTGACGTAAGTGACTGTTGAGATGCCTCTAATTTGCAGTTTCATTGTTTGGTGCCTTTTGTAAATTGGGACTTTGAAGGTAGGAAAAGGGGGTTTGTTTGTTTGTTTTTTTTTTTTTTTTGGATTTACTTTAAGATAACCTATGGGATCAGGTCATTTTCCTTTATAGATAAATAAATAAATATGAGCTCTTCAAAGAACTGTAATTTAGTTTATATAAAATCACCTAAACCAGTGTTTCATTGTTGAACTTTCCATTGTACAAGATTGATACAAGGCTCCCGATTCCTATAATTTTCTAAATTAAAACTAACATTTACATTTTGGTTGGCCAGGTTTAATTATCGACATATGGCTAATACCTTATCATTGTATAGGTATGTAGCTTGTAAGTTTTCCTTGTAATGATCTGTAGAGCATTATTTTGTTTCTGTGACAAGGTTTAGCTTTTTTTTTTACTCTAATGCACCCTTGTTTCAGGACAGTTAAACGGCTAGGGATACCTGATGAAAGGATAATACTCATGCTGGCAGATGACATGGCTTGCAATGCAAGAAACAATTACCCTGCCCAAGTGTTCAACAACGAAAATCATAGACTTAACTTGTATGGTGATAATGTTGAGGTAAAAGTTATCTCCAAACAAATCTGCAGCTTCATTTTTTTTTATTTCATAATTCCTACTTCCTAGACATCCAATAACTATTTTAGATTTTTTACATACTATTAAACACAGTCCTTATATGGCATATGTGATCTGAAGGACAATGCCTTCGTACAATGGCCCCGTACATGGATCTTTATGTTTGCAGATTTATGATTGCTTTATTGTATAATTTCTCGCTTTTGACCAAATGCCAAGAGCCAGAACTATGGCAAGATCATTGAATATATTTAATTGTAAAGCATATATATTAGGGTGAAGAGTAATACCTGCGGTCCAAGATGGACCTTTTGTCTTTTTTGTTCATTATTAATTTCTATTATTATAATTATGTTGTTTTCCAAAGAAATATTATAATTTATTTCAATTGGAGTGATACCATGACTGCTATATATTGGATGCTTTTTTTAATTGTTTTCCTGGTATGATGAATCAAACTTTGTTAATAAAAAAACATATAGATGAGTCATAGAAATATTGTATTTTTATTTCATGAATGAATGAAAAAGCTTCTTATGCTCTCCCCACAGAAAGGTAATCCCAAATGATTTGTCCAATGTTCAGTCTTATATAGGTGATTCAGAAATTTTCTGTTTTTTATTCTTCTATGGCCCATGTTTGTCCTATCACTATATGTAATCAAAAGTAGATCTTGAATCTATTCATGCCAATCTCTCAGGTAGATTATCGTGGTTATGAAGTGACAGTTGAAAACTTTTTACGGGTTCTGACTGGCCGTCATGAAACTGCTGTTCCAAGATCAAAGCGACTTTTGAGTGATGAAGGAAGTCATGTTCTTCTATATATGACAGGGCATGGTGGAGATGAATTTTTGAAATTTCAGGATTCAGAAGAGCTGCAGAGTCATGATTTAGCGGATGCAGTGAAACAAATGAAAGAGAAACTTAGGTGTGAGAATGTTTTCCTGAGATTCTGTTGCTTGTATCATTGAATCTGTATATTATTTGTATGTATATCAAAGAAGTACTTGCAAGCTATAATGGCATCTAGTTATACTGCTGGCCCTGAAATGATTCAATTGTTGTTATCATCAATAAAGATTGTTTTGGATTTGATTTTGTGAGAAAAACAAATAGAAAAGACACAATGAATTTATTACTATTTACATTTGATTGTCTTTCATTGATGCTGTTGTAATTGTAGATTCAAGGAGCTTCTGATAATGGTAGACACTTGCCAAGCTTCCACCCTTTTCTCTCAGGTTCGTTGTTAATCTCCCATACATTCTCTCTAAAGAAACATCAGGCTTAGTAGAGCTGAAATATCACTTTTTTGCGTGATCCATTGAACCTGTACAGCTTTCCAAACTTGATATTCTAATGGCGTAATGTAAGTGCCGCTTACCACCCTTCCAGGCATTTTTGTTACTAGTTGGTGCACGTGCATCCAAGTGAGGCCTTCTGTTGCTAGGAGCCTAGAGGCATTGAATTCCATAAGGACTAGTTCACCCAATTTACTGAGCTTGTCTGTAGGGGAAATCAGCTCTGATACTACTTGTTGCCTATATAACAGAAACTCCACTGAATATCAAAATCACAACTTGTTATTCAGTCGAATGGAAATATAAAAACCTCACACTGCTGGCCTTAATAACTTGACATGATAGATGATCACAAACAATCACTTCAACATTGCGATCTCACCACCACCATCATCTCATGGTTTATAAGTTATAAGTTCAGGCATCACGGTTACTACAAGCTTGCCTTATTGATGTAGTAGCTAAAGTCCACAAAATACCAGTCTTAAATAACAGATCTCAGGAAGTACTGCTGGCAACTGTTGCAAAGGACCTACCACTGATGAAAACACTCGCTGCCTGCTGCTGGTGTAGAACCTGCCATTGGTCTCTAGAGGTTGAGAAAGACCGCGTCTGTTTAAAGGTTTTCCTGCATTGTTCATTGGTGTTGCTGGTTGTCTCTGATACTGTCCAGTGTCCATTGATACTTTAAGGGGGCCTTTTACCTATGAAGAAGATCTTAGGCCTGTAGCAGAATAATAAGAACCCGAGCAAGAGTAATTTTATTGGTAGACAAAATTATAAAATAAAATATAGTAGTTGGTGTGCATTTCGAGAGGCAATTGTCTCTCCCAATATAATTATATTTTAATTGAATTTTTTCCAAAATCAAGCATATACTTACATCTTGATATTCTTTTTATAGTCAAGTCTCTCATTTCAAATTCATACACAATAAATAACCCAAATAAAAACTTTCAAATTCAAACACAATAAATAACCCAAATAAGAACTCTCAAATTCAAACACAATAAATATTCCAAATAAAAACTCTCAAATGCAAATTCAAATAAAATAAATAAATAAACTCTCAAATTCAAATTCAAAACAATAAAAAGAGAACCCAACATTATTCTCCTCCTAAGAAGACACCTTGTCCACAAGGTGGAACAAAAGGAACTGTTTGTCGCTCATATCAAGCGGCAAGAATGGGGAGGGTTGATAGTCACTAATAACCTGACACAACTGGGACACATGTAACACTAGGTAAATTTTTGAGGAAGGTGGCAACTGGAAGGGATATGCCTCTTCATCAATCTGCTTGATAATTTCATACGGCCCAAAATAGCAAGGGGACAGCTTCTCATTCTGCCATCACGCCACAGTCTGTTGATGATACCGCTGCAGCTTCAAGTACACCCAGTCCCCGACTACAAAATGGACATCCCTCCGATGCCTATCATCTTGCTTCTTCATAATCTGCCGAGCTTGCGATAAGTGCTGGTTTAGCTCAATCTAGATACGATCTCTATTCACTAAGTACTCATTTACCAGCGTCACTAGAGTCTTTGGATGCTCATAATGTACGAGATGCGGGTGGTCTCTTCCCCATATAGGATCTTGGAAGGAGTAGTTTTTAAAGCAGTATGGTACGAAGTATTGTACTAATACTCTGCCCATGCCAACCACCGGGCCTATTGCTTAGGAGTATCAGACATGAAACAATGCAGGTTGGTCTCCACGCTACGGTTGACGTACAATTTGTGTTCACGTAGTCGCTCCAATATCAATTCCAAATGCCTTACATGTTCCCCCAAGGAACAACTATAGACGAGGATGTTGTCAAAGAAAGTCAAGACGAACTTCTGCAGGTATGGTTGAAAGACCTTATTCATCAAAGATTAAAAGATACCTAAAGCATTAGTAAGTCCAAACGGCATGACTAAGAATTCATAATGTCCTTTATGAGTTTGACATGCAGTTTTGGCCACATCTTTTGACTGCATGCGGATCTGATGATATCCTGATTTCATTCAAGTTTAGTAAACAGTGCCGCACCATTCAACTTGTCAATTACTGGAATCGGAAATTTATCTAACACCGTCACCTTATTCAAGGCATGATAATCGATACAAAAATGCCAACCTCCATATTTTTTCGTTACCAATAAAATTGGACTTGAAAATTAGACTCAAGCATGATTGTATAATTCTAGCCTCTAACATGTCCATGACTAATTGCTCAATCTTATCCTTTTGTATCTAGAGGTAACAGTACGGGCGGGGACACTCACAGGGGAAGCTCCATCTTTAAGCACGATTGTGTGCTTGAGATCTTGCCATAGGGGTAGACCTATAGCCATTTGAAAACCCTCCCTCAAAAGGGGTATAACAATTGTTGAACTGGTCTTGGGATCACCCCATCTGACTTGGTGGGCGTCCCTTCGAGAAAGCTCAACTCCATTAAGAATCCTGCCCCTATATCCTAAAGCGCCTTTGCCATAGTCTTGAGCGATACCAAAGTATTGCTTAAACTTGTATCTCCTTGTAGAATTATAGCCCGTTCACACCATTGGAACCATGGTAGCGCCTTACCTTCCAAACAAACATCTGTTGCAGACAACCTTTCATTGTCTAAAAAGCCATTAAGGGTGAAATAGCGTTGCATTAGATACAATCATTCATGCACATTCGCCCCTTTAAATATGGACATTTTTAATTTGCGAACCCCCCCATTGAGGTTGCTCGTACCGATTTCGTGTTACAGAGGCCCTGCCTCCCATTCCAGCCCTCTCTCCTTTCTCAATTCCCAAAATTGCCTACCCAAGATCCATTTCCCACATTAAGCCCTTGCTCCCAAGGCTTGGTGCCGAAGTGGATCATACCTTCCTGTCCTATGCCTCCTTCCTCCCAATGAGTTCGCTCTCTTCTTCTCTAGTCCAGGGCTGAGTTCTCTCCTAGGCAGTGTTGCAGCCCTGTGCCAATCCTCCCCCGGCCTCAATGCCTCTCCAAATGGTGTTATCCATTCACCACTGTTCTGCCCTAGTCATTCTCTTGGCTGCCTAGGGTTTGGTCCTTCAGCGAATGAGGTTGCTCGTTGTGCTTCCTTAGGCCAGCGCGCACCCCACGATTGGTTAACCTCCCCAAGTCCATTGCTAGGACCACCTTTGCCAGCCACGAACTCCTTTGCCCCATGATGGCCAGCTGTGCTCCCTCCATGCCAGGACTCTCTCGTGGTTCGCGTGCCCCATGCCCGTGCCAGGTAGCCGCCACCTGAGATAGGTCATCCATTCGTCCGTCCATAACCATCAACACCACTGTGTTCAACCCCGTTCCAACTGCCTCTTCCGCTATCGCCTCGCTTGATGCTTGAGAAGAACTCTAGGACGAGGTTCCTTGGTGCCTTCTTCATTGGTTTTCGATCCACTTAGATCAACTATGTTAGGCCGCACACGTGTTCCCTTCCCAGCCTTGTCACTCTTAGCTATGTCGCCAAGGAGCTCATTCACCACTGTAATCGCCAAGGAGCTCCCACTGTGATTGCCAGGGAGCTGACCACCCCTGCCTTGGTCAATGGAATAGCCGGAGGGTTTTGTTTGAGCTCTATCATTTTGTGCAAGCTTGGAGAACTATTTGTTGATGGCCTCCAAGGTGGCTTCAAATTGCTCGTCAATGATGGCCTTGATGAAGCCGATCTCTGCCTCCAATTTCTCTTTTGAGATTTCAACTTTCTTCACAGCCATCAGTTCAAAGATCTTGCTCTGATACCAATTTAATAGGAACCCGAGTAAGAGTAATTTTATTGATAGACAAAATTATAAAATAAAACAAAATAATTGGTCTGCAGTTCGAGAGGAAGCCGTCTCTCCTAATACAATTATATTCTAATTAGATTTTTTTTCCAAAGTCAAGCATATTCTCACTCATACTTTGATATCTTTTTTATAGACAAGTCCCTCATTTCAAATTCACACACAATAAATAAATAATTTTCAAATTCAAATGCAATAAATAACTCAAATATAACATCTCAAATTCAAACATAATAAATAACTCAAATAAAAACTCTCAAATCCAAACGCAATAAATAACCCAAATAAAAACTCTTAAATTCAAATTCAAACAAAATAAATAAAAAACTCTCATTCAAATTTAAAACAATAAAAGGAGAACTCAACACAGAACTGTAAGGGTTAGAGCTAGGTCTCATATGTTTATGATATGAATTTTCCAATACCATGAATGGAGAATAAATGATTCTTTGGCTTAATTAAAACGACTTAAATTCCATTATTGATAATGTAATTTATGCTAGTAGATTGTAATTGGACACTTTTTGAAGGGATTTGATTTATAGTGTTGTGAATATTGTAATATGCCTTGTATGATTATTCTTCTTCAAAATAAATCAAACATATTTATGAATCATGCAGCTCAGTTCGCCTGGTGTTCTGGCTATTGGAAGTAGCATGAAGGGAGAAAACTCATACTCTCATCACTTGGATTCTGATGTTAGTATGGATATGCTATCATTTATCCCTCAAGAGGAATATGGTACATGCATCCTATGTGTCTGCTTTTCTTTATATACATATTATTTCCTTGATACAGGTTGGGGTCTCTGTGGTGGATCGTTTCACTTTTTACACCCTTGCATTTTTTGAAAGGCTTAACATATATAGTCATGCATCATTGAGCAGGTACAATCTCAGTAGTAGTGTTTTTATGCTTTCTATTTCGTTGTCTTTTCTATAATTCTATTTCTCAAAACATCTTTAAAAAATTTAAAATATTTTGGTTTCTTAATATAATGGAATGAGCCTCTTGAGTTAGATGTATTTATTTGAATTTTGTTTTTATTTTCTGTACTATCTGAAAAAATGAGCCTAATGTTGCTTAAAAAAGGTGCAAGGTTAAACTTGGTGCACAAAGTTTTCTCAAGTGGCAGGTTCTGGGAAGGAGTTGGGTCACGGGAGTTAATATGAATGCAATTTTTTCTCACTTAATTTTAATTGCAGGATGTCTAACCGCGACCCGTGACCTCCTACAGATCACGAGTCAGTAACTCTATTGTTATGTCAATTAATTTTAATATTGTTTATCCTAACAAAATGATGATTAGAAGAATTTAAGAGAAGTTAGAATAACATATTTTCAACGAAAACATTAGTTGTTATTAACACTCAATGTCCCAATAAGTCAGACTCCTACAAATCTATTTAAAATTTATCAACGGTGCATTTTCGTGGAAATATCATCCTTGAACACATTAAAGAAAAAACAATGTAGATAATTTTATGAAAAGTTAGATCTATCCAAGACAATTGATTAGACGGAAGGAACAAGATTAAAATTCAAACACATTTAGTTTTATAAATGGTTTTAATGAGGCAAGTCTTTGGAATAACATGTGAGCCCACCGATGTTTTTGACCTTCTAAGTGTGTCTCTTGTAATGTTATGTCACCTTCTTGGTGGCTTTTAATAAATCCCTTTTTCCTATCATAAAATAAAAATAAAATAAAATAAAGAGAGAAGTGAGCCCACTTGCCACTGAAGAAGACGAAATTTGTATGGCACACACAAATTTCCTTTTTCATCTCTGTATGGTCTCTGTGGGTTAAGCCAGTCCGCCCAGAGGGCCCAGACATACCCATCCAATTTATGTTATGTTATTTGGCTATCGTCAGATCTCATTTTTCCCCACCAATTCTGGGTTATGAAGTTACTTTTAATGACAAAATTTTTTCGTATACTAAAGTGTTCATGAATTTCTATTTTGTGGTTATTCCAGTCTTTTCAGTTCATACAATCCAAGTCTGTTGATGTCAAATGCATATTATCGAACAGATCTGTACCAAAGGCAATTGGAGGAGGTATAAGAAGTCTAGTTATACACCTGCCAAGCATATATCATGATTTTGCATGATTTGTTCACGTTTCTGACTTTTGAAATGCTTCATTCTCTATGGCATGCACATGACTGCACTCTTATTTATTTATTTATTTAAATAAAATTGAACATTATTATATATTTAATAAATCTAACATCTTGCATCTTGACACATTATTATTATTATTTATTCTCTGACATCTTGCATGTTTGTTGTTGTTTATATTGACTTTCTAATTGCAGAAATAGCTTATTTATTGATTGTTCAAGGATTAGCATTATTATTTAACACTGCTTATTGATATTGTTATTTCTTACTGTTATTCATATGAACATGGTATGCTGTTACAGTCAATTCTTGGAATCCCTTTTAAATGAGAAAAAATGGAGTGAACATGTTTAATAATGGATTGAACCTGACTGCTAGCTTTAACCATCAATGCAATGCTGTGATCGGATTGATTATCTCTTTAGGTACCTGTAACAAACTTCTTTGGATCAATCATGAAGACAGTTCACACTGATTCAGCTTATATACTCCTCTCAAGCAAATACCCACGGAACGCTGAAGTTAAAATGCCAGTGGACCAGTCAGCATACCGAGATGGAATTAGGGTTCTTACAAAATCTGATGCTAAGAATCATATTAATTACTCATATAGAAAGGTAGTTTATCTTTGCAAGTTTACTTCATCATTGGTTGCAATGTACAAACTTACAAACCCACAAATTGCATGCAGGACGAGGAAGATTCTTCTAAACAACTCTGGGGTGCTATTCTTCATAAGATTGACGGAATTGAAGATGCTGATGCCATTGTGATTTATGGGTTGGTAATAATGCTTTTTGAAGTAGTAGTTTTCACTGTTTGGTTGATGTAATACGAATTTGTGTCCATCAAATTCACACAAACTAGACGAGAGTCCAGCTTCTATTCCTGATTATGTCTTGGTAACCGTTATTCTCGCTATTAGGAGATAATTTAATTTTATTAGCGAATTGTGACTCGCAGAAAAATTATTACAAAGCTTCTGTTTACTTGTGATTTCTCTCAAGATTCTACTACTATTTATTACGTTCAGATTGAATCAGTTCCATTCGTATCCCTTATGATGATTTTATGAATGTGGGGGCTGACACATTATATCTTTCTCACCCCTATTTAGTTACGCAAACTCCAAGCGAGTAATTCATCTCGTTAATACAGTAACATTAAGTAGCGATGGTTCATAGGTTCACGGCTTTTTGAGAGAAATTTCAAACGCATTTCGGGATAGGAGCGATATTCATTCATTTATTTATTTTAATGTTACATTTGACAAACTATATAACAATAATTTTATTTATTTAAAAACAGAATAATTATTCTATTATGCATATGTATCTCGTCCATAAAAAACATCCTTTCACAAAGGACAGAAGCTTATTCGTGTAATAATCTTTTCATTTAATGGCAATCGCATGAAACTAGCGACCCAAAAGAATGGTCAATAAGTACACAGCTTTTTGAGAGAAATTTTAATCACATTCAGAGTAGGGCATATTCATGTTTTTATGTTACATTTGGTAAACTATGTATTAATATATTTGTGTACTTCAAAAATTATTCATGCAGAATAACCATTTTATTATACATATGTATAACATCCATAAAGAAACATCCCCTCACAAGACACAAGTTCATTCATGTAATATTTTTTTAATTTAAAAACCGCATGGAATTAGCGACGTAAAAGGAAAAAAAATACAAATGGTAGAAAGTGAAAAAATAATAATAATAAACATGAATACATGGTACGAGTACCAAAGCAAAAATTGTGTATGTGGCTGTGGGGGGGGGGGGGGGGGTTGCTATACAGTGATTTAGAAACCAAATGGAATGTATGAAAGAGACGAAGATATCAAAACTCAGCTGATCCTGGTGTCCGAGGAAACGGTATTGCATCTCTAATATTCTCTATTCCAGTTGCAAATTGCACGAGTCTCTCAAACCCCAAACCAAACCCTGCATGGGGAACTGGAAATAAACAATGCACCGTGTTGGTCAATGATACTAACAGCCTCTTGATAATATGGAACAAAAGCTACGTGCACTAAAATTATACACGTCATTGATACCCACAACTATGGGATATGCATTTGAGATACTGTGACCTTGACATACCCCTGATAACAATATTCTGTTTGTAGTTCCTAGAAGTTCCGTATTAAGTGGTCTTGTTGAAGTGCTTCTTGGGTTTGTATACTATTTTCACAATTTGTTTAGTGCCCACTCCCAAAGTCATTTGAATTTTTGCTCTGTTTAGTTGGTCACTTGTGTGCTAAGGGATCTCTCTTTTGGTTCCTGTTTACTAGTGCCGCAAAATGTTGGCACTCACCTAGAGGACTTCCATACATCCCTAATTTTCTGATCAAAACGAAAACACAACCAAATCCCCTTGCTTATTTGAACAAAAATCAGAAATTTAAAATATATAAATATATATTGGGCACAGTAAGATCTCATCCCCATATGTTGAACTATATAAAAGAGAAGTGATTTTTCTTCATTATTGTGTAGACGTACATTATATAGAGATAGGTAAAATGCACCTCACTAAGCCCGCTATAACATAAGTCAACGTATTATAACATCTATTAATTATAACAATAATAGTAATCCAACTACATCTAAGCTTGGATCCCATATAATATGCAATTATTTCATGACCAATAAATTGCCCTCATAATTCTTCACTTCACATTTCAAATCAATCTTCAGAAAAGCTCCAAAAGAACCATATGTTCAAAACAGAAGAACCTATATAACAAAGATAAGGCCCTAATACGATGCCAATGATCACACATACCAGGAAGAGGAAACACACGCACACAGAAGCTTGACAGGAGGTTATTTTCAGATCATTGACCAAGTAATTAATTATTTGATTATTGTAATTTGTATTAGACAGTTATGTGTGTACAGTTACTGTTATTAAACAGTTGTGTGTGTGCACGGAGTTATAGGCAGTTATTGTAAAGTTATTATAAGATGCAGTTATGGGCAGTTAGGCTTGGCCTATTTAACTTTTTGTCCCGAGTCTATTTAAGACATGAGTAAGATATGAAATAATTAGGAGAATTCCTTTTTCCCTTGATAGATTCTGACTTGAGTGGATCTTAACAGGCTCGTTACACTATCAATCACAATAATAATTCAACTTTGAATCTTGATCAATCTAGTTGTGACATACTTCTCAGGCATACCACAACTGGAGAGCTAACTCAACCAGAAAAGAATACCATTTGCTCAGCTATCCCTTCTAAGGGCAGAGGGTTATCACTGCAAAGATGAAGGGCTGGTACGATTCTCATTGACACTAGAAGTATTGAGTATTACAGCTACCATATCCCTTCCTTCCAATGGGAAATTGAAGCTACAAGGACCCAAGCGCAGCCACTCACAACTTGCATATAAAGGAAACCTAAAACCACTACGTGAGATTCTTCCTCCACTACTCGCATCAGAAATGATTCTGGCTTAAGAGATCACAATACTCCTCTTCCACAACATCACTAAAATCAGCGGCTTGGCACAGCACAGAATACTAACTATAGCCAGAGACTATCACGACAATATTCTGCACTTCCTGCATTCCTAGCTGCTACGTTCCAGAATTCTGAAGACAATCAACCATTCCAGAGACAGTGATGGCTAGCAATTCCAAAGTATTCTGGAGCAACAGCAATGCCCATGTCCTTCATGGTATCAGCAACACCCTGGCAAACAGTCCATCAGATCCTTGATTTCCAAGTAATTGCCGGTGTTCACAAGTACAAAGATCTTGCCTTTGTTCACTTCTGGATTTGATGGCCATGTGCTCTTCAACCTTAAAAATGTCATTAGATGCAATCAATTTTATCGCTGGACCAACAAAAAAGAAGAAGCTACGAACTACTAAAAGTAGAGAAATAAAGAAGCTATGAACTACCCCATTTGGCAATGGTAGAAGCAGAAAATGTAGTTGAAAACCCTGATTTGAAACTTACCTCTGATACCATGTTGAATTAACCCTGCAGTCCATCACCTTTGCATATTCAGAGTCTGTAAGTGTTGATGTAATGACACTCAGAGCTCTGCCGTTTAGCTCATAGGTTCTTCTTTCAGCTTCTAAGAGAACTAATTTTTCTTAATTATCGTGTAGAGAGTGGATGACTGGCACCCCACTCCAACACCTAAGAGGCATGTCTGGGCTTATATAGCCTCCTTGTGCAATATCTTAATTACATCCTAAGAGGCATTTGGCTGCACCTCTTAGGGGTTCTTATCAACTCTCACTGAATTAGACAGAAAATTAAAGCAAATCTGGTACGAGGTGGCTCTTAGTTTTTTAAAAAAATTATATTTGTAACTTGCATTACATTCCTATTGTGTCCTCGGCTGATATGACAATTGTCGTGTCGGTAAAATAATATAAAACATCCAGCGCGTTTTGAGCTTGGTTGATTGCTTGATGCTTCTGATCTATGAGGCTCAAGCATCATATTGAGCACCGGCTCGAGCATAGTTTCGAGCATAGACTGTCTTTGATGAGAAATGATGAAGAGTAACTCGATGCCTGGCTTGCTATTCAAATGTAGAGCATCGAGCAGTCCATCACACACCCGAATAAAATTTTTCTTTTTCAAAAACCTATCATTTTAAGTCTCCTCGAGCACATCTGGACTAGAGAGAGAAGCCTAGCATAAAATATTAAATTCAAGGCAAAAGTGTGTTTTTTGGAATTATGAGAGCAGCAAACCCCATTTAGGGGTTTGAACGTTATTCGTCTTGTTGATACCTACAAATAAATAATTAAATTCAAAATGATTCATTGTGCGTAAAGATATGGCCATTTGAAATTTCAAACGAAAATTACAGTTCATGGTAACCAGAAATCTATACATCTGGCCGTGAGCGAAATGCTCAAGGCTTGTTCTATGATAGGATTGGAGCAAGAGCCTCTTGGTCGATGCCTGGTCAAGTTCCTACTTGAGTCCTTGCGCAAGGCTTGCTTGAGCTTGAAGCTCGAGCAGTATCTTCTTTCCAGCCCTAGGATTAGAGCTCGAGCCACTTGCTCGAATTTGAGGCTCGAGCAGCATCTTCTTCTCTATGCCAATATTGGAGCTTGAGCCTCCTGCTCGATGCCTGCTTGAGTCTCTGCTCAAGGCTTGCTCAAGCAGCATCTTCTTCTCTATGCCAAGATTAGAGCTCGAACTTCTTGTTCAATGCCTACTCAAATCTTGCTTGAACCTATGCTTGACACTACATTCGAACGATGATCTATGAACGCACTGATGCATGACAAAAGATGCTGATGTGACTTATTCCACGTCAGCTGGAGACGCAAAGATGTCGCAGCACTAATTGTACCTAACAGCGCCCTAGTTTTTAATGACCTCTATATCCTCCATTATTTACACCTCACTCGTCACTCACTCTCTTGCACACATGCAAAAGCACACTCCCTCTCCTTGCCATCACCACTGGTTTTTCTCCATAAATATGACAAAAGGCTCTCGAAGAATCCTAGTACCTACAAATCAATTCGTTGTGATTTGAACACAAATCAATTGATATGATGGCCATCTTCATTCAACAATTTTTTGGGAGGCTATGGCTTCACTCGATTGGTTGATCCAAGGCGGTGATTGGGCCCAAATTGCCATGAGAGAAGCCAGTTAGCGCCACCTCCAAGGGGGCGTCGTCCAGTGCAGCCCAGTGGGGCCATGGGGTTGAAGAGGAGGAGGGTCTTGGGGCGGGCTTAGTCTGACAAGTGACACCCAGCAGAGGAGGCTACCGAAGGCAGTGGCCAAAGAAAAGCCGGCAAGGACTCTCCTATTTCGATCGTGCCTTCTCCCACATTTTCAGGCAATGTGGTTCTTTTTTTTATATAGGTAATATGAAACTTTATTAAAAACAAAGTACACAAAAAGTGCACTAAGAGAGAAGTAACAAAAGAATAAGAAACAACAAACGAGCAACACCCAGCTCAAAAGGAACACCCATCAACAACATCCACAATACAAGAAAAACATGAACCCGAGGCAGAGAGCCACCCAAGAAGAGAACGCAAGACATAGGCTTTAAGCTCCACCACGCAAAGCACGCGATTATCAAACAGCCTAGCATTCCGCTCGCGCCAAAGACACCACAAGATACAATGAGGAATAACACGCCAAAGTGGCGACCGGCGACCCACACAACCAGTCCAGCAAGAAAATAAATCAACCACACCTCGAGGCATCACCCAATGAAGCCCAAACAAACCAAGAAACATGTCCCAAAGCTCTCGGACAAACGGACAATGAAGAAAAATGTGATCAATAGATTTAGCGTCCGCCTGACACAAGAAACAACGGCTAACCACCACCATATACCATGACGGCGCAAGTTGTCCACCGTAAGGATCCTCCTAAACACTACAGACCAAACAAAGACAAACTAGGTTTCTTTGCTAGGGTTCTCTCAACTCTCAAGTGGCTTGTGATATTGTCCTATCTTAGATGCCAGTGGAGAATTTTGATAGAAGGTTTAAAATGTAAATGACATAAATTTATAAGTTAATCAATTAATATAGTTTAACTGACCTCCTTTTTCCTGCCACAACAACTAGGGCTACTTAAGATGTAAGCTCAAAAAGACAAACTGCACATTAATCTAACACTAATGGGCCTAAGCCTAGTATAACATAAATCTATCTATTACAACATCAATTATTATCATTACTATAATCATCTCCAAAAACAATACTGAAATTCGAGTTTTAGAGGTGCCCAGTCCCAAAAATAAATAAATAAATAAATAAATAAACAACCAAGGTGACTGGTTCTATTCAAAATTAGAAGGCTCCTTAACCTGAACCATAACGCCGGAGATCAAGATACCACAAATAGCTTTCCTTATTAAGCTTCAAGTGATCCAAACGAGCTTCCAAATATTCAAGACGCTCTTCTCTTTGGCTTCCACCAATAAGCTCACCAACCTAACCAAAGGGAATATGTTAAGTATCATCAGCTTTTAAAAGCTATTTAGACAAAATGTACATAATGGATCAAAAATGATTATGAGTGATATAAGATATTGTGCAAAAGCCATCAAAAACAAGATCAAGTAGAAGCTAGACACACCAACGATATTTATATTTGCAGAAAGAACTTCAAAACCAATATAAAGGGCACTGGAGCACAAGCACATAAAATCTCAGACTGGTTCTGCAAAACATACCCTAACCCAATTTATATCACAACAAAAATTTAAAACAGCAATCAAAACATTACCCGAGGAACCAACACATCCATGGCAGCCACAGTCTTTCCATCGTCATTTTGCCGCATATAAAATGCTTTGATATCCTGAAAACCATGAGAAACATAAAAAAAAAGATAGAATCATTGTGGTGCTGTCATCACACCATCTCTAACTTTTAAGGGACAAGGAGGGTGCTTGCCTTTGGATAGTCTCTGATTATTACAGGACATCCACTGAAGGCCTGTTCAGTTATATAGCGCTCATGCTCACTTTGCAAATCACAGCCCCACTTCACCTGCCCGACACAAAGACCATTAGCATCCGTCATCAAGATGTAAATGGCAAAGAAATTCCCAAAAAATGGCAGATTATGCATACAATCCAAATATCTACAATAAATATTATAAATACACCTACACAAACAAATCTCTGCTGTATGGATAAAAAATTAGAATAAAAAACCCTGCTTCTTCATGACCACTGATGCATTCTTCCCAGATCATCTTTATTAATTATCATTGCAAAGAATCCAACCACCACTGCCATTATCTTACAGTTAAGTCATCAATTGTCCCCCATCAAATGAAATCACCCCCCTGACTGTCAACATACCATTTGTTACAGAAACTGAGCAAACAAAGATAATTGAGCAACTCAAGCTGAAAACAATTAAACAGGGATTACTGGAGAGCACAGTAAGCTACAGATTCAATTTTACATTTACTTAGACCTCTCTTTTTTTTATAATATTTACCTCATTTTTATGATTGCCAACTGCTATTAGATTATAATAAAATAATTAGTGAGAATTAGGGATATAATATAATTAGGATTGATTATGATTGATATCCTAATTATATCTTTTCATAGATAGATTCCCTCTTTCTGTATAAATTTATACTCATATGTTATATTTAATATATTAAAATATTTGTTTTGTATCATGGTATCAGAGCAAAGTTCATCCAATAGTGACGTCTTCGTTCAAGTTGTCAAGCCTTTGTTCTTCAACGTCGTTCCGAAACGACAATCCTGTTCGAAGCCGTCAATGACATCTTCAACGATGTTCCTGTTTGAAGCCGACGTCCCTGCTCGAAGCCGACCATGATGCAGACCTCGAGGACTCTCTCTAACCAAGTCGTCTTTGATTTCTTTGACATTGACAACGACGACTCTGTCCAACAATACCATTGTCGCCTTCGTCCGCTGCGTCACCTTCGTCCGCTGCGTCGCCTTCGTCTTGCCTATGTCGCAGCGTCCACAACACTATGCTCGCATCGCGGCCATCCACAGACTGCGATGACCTTGTCTGTCCCCGACAATGACTTTGTCTCTATCCATTATCGACTTCGTCTTGTCTTTATCCATCATCGAGAAGGAAGACCACTAGGCTTCGAAGCACGACCACATAACTCTGGAGGAGTTATGTGTCATTACTGTCGAAACCAAGGCCACATGAAGCATGAATGTCGAGAGCTTCAATATAAAAATCAGAAAGCTTCTTCGGCCCACCTTGCATCTAGTTTTGATCCTTCAGCACCATCAGTTTATATCTCTCAAAATGAAGTTGCTAAGTGTTCCAAGTATCAAGAATCCCTAAAGCCTGCATCTTCTTCTAGTACTGCTATTGCCAATTCAGGTTCTTCAAATACGTGTCTTCTTTCCAGTATGACAAGTAATTCTCCTAAATGGATCATTGATTCTAGTGTTGCAGATCATATGACAAGTAATTCTAGTCTATTTTCTAGTTTCCAGTATCAGACTTCTAGCTCTATTGTTACCTTAGTTGATGGGTCCTCATCTTGGGTCTAGCAATATTACACCAACTCATCTCTTACATTTATCGTCTGTCTTACATTTACATAATCTCTCTTTTAATTTAATTTTCATGAGTCAGCTTACTTGTTATCTTAACTGTTGAATCATATTTTTTCTTAATCATTGCTTATTTTAGGATCTTGTGACGAAGAAGATTATTGGTAAAGAATATGATCTTGGGGCCTCTACACTCTTGATACTCCATCGGTTGCTTGTTTTCTAGTGTCACTTCTCCCTTTGTGGAGCATTATAAGTTGGGGCATCCGTCACTTTCCGTGCTTAAGAAACTTTGTCTACAGTTTAATCATGTCTTCTTTAAATTGTGAGTCATATCAGTATACTAAATACCATCGTCTCAATTTCAGTCCAAGAATTAATAAATATGCTAGTATTCCTTTTGAGTTAGTTCATTATAATGTTTGCGGACCTTATCCTATCGTGTCAAAACCTTGATTTAAATATTTTGTTATCTTTGTGAATGATTATTCTCGTGTCACTTGGTTGTATTTAATGAAAAATCACTCTAAACTTATTTTTATCTTTTGTGATTTTTGTGCTGAAATCAAAACTCAATTTAATGTTTCCATCTGTCGTTTTCGCAATGATAATGCCAAAGAGTATATCAAATTATTGTTTCAAAATTTTATGACTCAACATGGCATGTTTCATCAAACTTTCTATGTCGATACTCCATCTTAAAATGGTGTGGCCGAATGAAAGAACAAACATCTTCTTGAAACTGCACGCGCCCTTTTATTTCAAAATTCAAATGAATATTCCAAAAACTTTTTGGGCTAATGCAATTTCTACCGCATGTTTCTTAATTAATTGTATGCCCTCATTTGTTCTTCATGGGGAAATTTCTTATAAAACTCTCTTTTCCCACAAGTCCATGTTTTCAATTGATCCTAAAATATTTGATAGCACTTGCTTTGTTTGTAATGTTCACTTAGATATCACTAAATTAGAACCTAAATCCTTAAAGTATGTTTTTTTTTGAATATCCTCGTCTTCAAAAAGGATATCGATATTATTGCCCTAGTCTTAACAAATACCTTACTTCTATTGATGTTACTTCATGACGCCCTATTTTTTGTCTTTTTCATTTCCTATAAATTAGGGAGGATGCTGCTAATGATAATGATGTATTGGTGTATTCTATCACACCTTCTGCACCTGTAACAAGTCTCATTTTTCCTGCCACTCACAAATATCTTATTACTCAAGTGTACTACAGACGTCAACCCTTTAATTCATGTTTTGTACCTCCTTCGGCCTCAGATCCCATTTCAAGTGATGATCTTCCTATTGCCTTACACAGAAGTAAACGGGGCTGCACTTTTCCTATTTCCTCTTGTTTCGTACAATTGTTGTCTTCTTCTTCTTGTTCTTTTGTTGGCTCTCTCGATTCTACTAGTGTGCTTAAAACTATTCATGAAACCCTTTCTCACCCTAATTGGCATCAAGCAATGATTAGTGAAATGTAGGCTTTAGATGAAAATGGTACTTGGGACTTAGTTCATTTACCTTCAGGGAAATGTGCTATCGGCTACAAGTGGGTGTTCGTAATTAAGGTTAATCCTAATGGGTCTATTGCATGGTTAAAAGCTCGTCTTATTGCTAAAAGTTATGCCCAAACATATGGTGTGGATTATTCTGATACTTTCTATCCTACTGTCAAATTGACCTTTGTCCACTTGTTTATCTCTATGGCCACTACTCCATATTAGATATTAAAAATGTTTTTCTTCATGGTAATCTCCACGAAGAGGTGTACATGGAGCAACCTCCGAGTTTTATTGCTCAGGAGTCTGGGCGTGTTTATCATCTTCGGATGGTTTGAAATTTGATAGGCAAGGCCTTAATAAAGTAAAAAAAATAAAAAAAAAATTCCCTCCAAAATTGTACTTAGATTTAAAAACATAAAATAGTATAAAACAATTTTTAAAAATAATTATAGAACTCATGCATTTTAAAAACAAAATTCAAATTTAGTCATATTATAAATTCATGAGATCAGTACTTTTAGAATTTAAAAACAGAATTTTATTTCGAAAACAAAGTACCAAATGGGCCTTAATTTTTTGTGAACCAATTCTATTCTACCAATATGAAATCCATACCTTAGGATTTAGGCAGCCCTTCTATGAGTCCATAGAAATGTCCTCCCATATATGCCCAGGCCGAGGAGTGGCTATAATAACTATGGTATAGTATATTACTTTGCCACTCATATAGTTGCCACTGCCGCATTCATTCACATATCACTGGCCTGCTTTTTTGTCCTGACAATTTAACTCTAAGATAAGTGGCACTTTACCAGAGTTTCAATCAAAACTACTTCCATGAAGTCCTTTTAATATCTTGGACCTGAAGTCTCTATTGGTTACCACATATTTTCCCCTACACAAATTCTAGTTTCTAGTTTTCCCATTAGAAAGGGAGGAACAAATATGGGATATTGACTGTTACAACTACTGAACAAAACAATGACACAAAAAGTAAACATTTAGATTTAGCCTATAGAACAGTTGGCTACATAGAAGCAGACCAAAAAAAACATATTGGGTTGTTAATATTAATCCTCTTACACCACACACAGGGCGATTGGAGCCAATAACTAATAAGCAACCATTTTGCTTAAAAATGTTTTGAAAAAGCATGTTATTGTTTGGTTAAAAAATTGCTTAAAGGTGAAAGTGTTTAGTAAAAAATGTGCCAAGCATCATCATAGAAGCCAATAATAATTGGTGCTTATTGCTTAAACCATTTTTTCGGAATAAACTTTTTTGGTTAATCAAACACCAGTTTGGTGCATATTGCTTCAAAAAAAATTGGAGTCGGTTCAAACATACTCTCATAACTCATTCCTATCCAAACGTATGATCATCAGTCATTTTTTGATAACATAGTAAAAACATATTCAGTAACACTAAGTTTCCGTGTTATTGGAAACATGAGTTCAAACATGAGCTTAATGTCCAAAAAATTTCGAGGGGGAAAAGGATCCAATTAATTGTTTTGAATATGTGAGTTGAAGAAGCCACAAGTTTCCACGTTATTTAGTTGAATTGTAATGAAATATGTGAACTTATTTCATATTTCACATGTGGTATCTCATTTACAAAAAAAACAGCCAGAAGATAACAAACTTCAACCAAAATAGTAAATATCACACAGCTCAAAATTTATATCCCATAAACAAGCTCTTACCAAGGCATGGTATAAAGAAACTAGCTAATGAAATAAATAAATAAATTAACTCTTTAAATTTGAAAAACTCAAAAAGCACAACCTTTCAAAGATGTTTATTAAGAAAACCCTTTCCTAAACATTAGAATGAAGTTGCACTGAAATTCTGTGGAGTAAAAGCTTGCAGGCATTAATAAGATTAGTTACCGGGAATTCAAAACTCTTTTTGGCTTGTAGAAGAAGTTCAATTGCATCAGTGTAACTCAACTGCACAAAGTCTTTTTCAGCCACATTCTGTAAGATCAGACAGGAGCAATCTCCCTTACATCAAAATAAGCATATCTATGTATGGCGTTGAAATTAAGTGTCAAGTAGACATCAAACTAAACAACTCAAGATGCAAAATCTAAGTGGGGTCATACATTCAATCGATTGATAATTCCTTTCTCAATCCAGCTGTTGAAAAATTCCATGTCTTCTTTGCAATTTTCAAGAACGTATTTTACCTTTGATCCAAAGACATACACAGCCATAATAATCAAACAAATGGGAATGCCCACAAACTATATAAACAAATTAGATTCATCTCTGTATGTGTGCACACGTGCTTGCATGCACGTATCTCTGCATGTGCTTGGGTGCATATACAAGGTAGAATACAATGAAAAGTAGGCTGGATGTTAACATACAACATAACGGAGATAGGCAGTTGCACAGGCCATGTCATCATTCAGATCAGAAAATGCAAGCTCAGGTTCAATCATCTGTGAGATATATTGCACAATAAGTATCCAAAAAGTCTGAGTTAATTAATGCGTGGGAGAAATAGAAAATAGAAGAAATTAAAGAGCCAGAAAATTCTAAGCAAGAACATATACCCAAAATTCAGCTAAGTGTCTAGACGTGTTAGAATTTTCTGCTCGAAATGTGGGACCAAAGGTATACACCTGGAATATGTAAATAGAAAAAAATAATTAAATGATGATTAGTGTACCCAGACGCTGACAGCATAATTGTTCTTATGGACCAACCTAGCACTATAATGAACACGAGTATTGGAGGAAAAGATGTACATCAGATAGAGCAGTAGCATATGATTCAGCATTGAGTTGCCCAGAGACAGTCAAGAAGGCTGGTTTCCCAAAAAAGTCCTGGCTAATAAAAGGAATATATCAAAATTGCATGGATGGTGATTGCCAAACTGTTCAGCATATAAGGATTCTTCAAAATGAAGGCGCAAAATATGACAGTAGAAAAATATGAAGGCGCAAAATATGGAAGTAACAATAACAATAAATATATTGTAATGGGCTTGTATATTTGCACTTTCAAAAGTGCTCTAATCTCTAGCAACAAAACTCCTTCCATTCGCAGAAATGGGCACAGCATAGTACATCATGCAACAAGTTATACTCAAAATTCAAGCTTTAGAAAATCTAAAATAGAGAACCTTCTTAACTTATCCATCAACACACCATACACTAAGCAAGATTTATAACTTATTTCCTCAAATATGGCAGTCATAGTTTGGTTCATGCAATCAGGATTAGCCCAAAGATGGCTTGTTGATTGGAGTCAATATATTGTAAAACTAGCGCATAATATAATGCAGGAATCACTGTACAGTGTCCAAAAAATTATTATGGTTTCACAAATATTTGGAGTTAAGAAAATTTGTAATTTGAAGATCAGTGGGGCTATGCGGTAGCTGCCTTCTCAAGTTTAGATAGAATTTTTGCTTCAAAGAAAACATAGTACAAAGCTTTGTAATACAAGAGAATATAGATCCTTGAGCTTGTGTGGGCGTGGGCGTGGGCGTGGGCGTGGGTGGGCAGGAATGGGTCTGACTGGATCCAAACCCAGGCAGAGTTTAAGCATCGAGACCCAAACCCATTTTCGTGACTGGTCTTATTTGCCTTGAACTAACTTGGACCCAATAAACCCATCAAATACAACCCACTTAATAAAAAAAATAGAATTCAATAAAATAGTTTTACTAAAATCAGTAAAATAACTGAACTTCTAATTATAAAAAATATAATTTAATATATACTAACCCATTCTGCTGGCAAGCAGGGTAGGGGTAAAGACTTATCCGCTAGACAGGCTTAGAGATAGGTGTGTGTGAGCCTGCGCATGCAGGCGGGCACGCAGTTTTATGCATTTCATTATTGTCTGTTCTTGTGCACTTCTTATGTGCTTGGTCTTTTCAATAAAGCTTTTTATCTATCAAAAATTTTATTATTTTCTGCAGAGTTCAGCAAATTTTTAACATCAAGGCCTACTGTGACACTGTGCTATATGATTTCACCACAACCAGAACAAAGAAAACTATGGTTGTATTTTACTCACTTTTGACCAGTCAATCAAACCATCTTTCGTTTTTGGAATGGCCTCTATTAAAGAATCATTAGCTTCGCGGGAACTTGGAATCTGTTAGAGAATAAAGTTATTACAAACTCATGAAACAGAAAAACACTTAAATGCAGGAGCATAACAGAAAAAGAAACATAAAGCAAGCAGTGGAATCGCAGAAATCATTATTTTCACCGTAGAAATTTAAGTTCTATCAAGAAATTCAAAAACATATAAATTTAAATTTTTTGCTAACAGTAGCTAGCACAACAGCAGCAATAACAAAGAGAACCAGTAGGAACCCAAAGACAACATTCAAAATATTAGAGAAGAAGCCAGCCACACTTCCTTGAGAAGATGACGCATACAATTCCTTTGAAAAGGATAACAGGAACGATAACAAAATACCCATCAGCCATTCCACAGACTCTACCCATCTTACATATGCAACACCAGCTCATAATACACAAACTATGTCCATCGTAAATTATTTGCGGTTAAGATTTTTCCTAAGGAACCAGTCCAGACAAAGAAGGCCACCCACCACCCAAGGGAAACCTTAGCCCTCCAAATGCTTCTTCATGAAAAATAGCCGCACCCAATAAGGTGAAGAACATAATAGAAAAACTTCACCCGAAAGTTTTTACACCAACTAAAACCTAACACATCTTGTCCTTCTCAGAACAGAACATGGAGTAACAGAGTACAATATATCAAATAAAGAAGAGAAGGCCTCTAACTCCCAATCCTGAGCTAACCGGATAAAACTCACCTCTCAATTATGGATGGCAAAACCAACCCAACTCGACCAACCCAGGCTGCCCCGACTCGATTTGACCCTCCACAACAAGCCATCGGGTCGGGGCCGAGTCTTGCCTGACTCACCCCAACCCGAAATTTTTAAAGAATATAATTCAAAAAATAATGACCCTGCCAAACTCCCATATCGAGTCAGATTTGGGTCGAAATAAATATTTTTAGTCGAGTTCGGATTGGGCAATACCCAAGCATAACCTGACCCGACCCGTTTCCATCCCTATGCCCAATGCACACTAGAGTCCCGAAAACGAACAAAATCAACCATAAGGGCAACATTAATGCAAGCAATGCAGTACAACTCAGGAAAAACAAACTTTAACAGCTCAACGGCACACCAGACATCATCTCAAAATGGACAAAAGACCCATCCCTCGCACCAAACACCACAAATCTGAAAAACATGGGCCATCTAGAGCGAATGGACTTCCATGGGGCCCACTAGGAACCTTGGAGACCCACCCACCTCGCAACATACCATATTTTACTATAATGACCTTCCTCCAAAAAGCCTCCCTTTCCACAAAAAACTGCCACAATCACTTACCTAGAAGGGCTTCATTAAAATGCCATAAATTCTTGATAGTCAAGCCACTATGAGGAAAGGGATGGCACACTGAATTCCACTTGACCAAGTGAAACTTGACTACCTTCGCAAGTTAAGTGCAACTCAATGTTAAACTTGTTTTACTTATCAGCAACAAACTAAAGAAACAAATACTAACTGATTTACTCTAACTTTAAAAATCAACCACTCATCCATCATAACACTTAATTTTCTAATTCATATAGCTTAGCTGTTGTTATAGTATCACAATAAAATATTACTTCAAATTTAAGCAATCACTTGAGACACTATATGAGTTTTCCATCTCAAAATCAATCCATGATAACTCTATTTTTTTATAAGTAAAATAAACTTTATTAAATGAAAATCGCACACAAAGAGGGCATAAAATGTATGCAAAATGAATAATTACAACAAAAGAACAATAACCAGCTCAAAAGAAACAACCATCGACAATATCTCAAAGAAAAGAAAAATGAAAACCGCCCAAAGCATATATCCAATCCCCCAAACAACTTTAAAAAATACAAGAAAGTTCTGCTACAGGCTTCTTCCGATCATCAAACACACGCATGCTTCGCTATTGCTAAAGACTTCACAGGAGTCAATGAGGGACACCCCACCACACCTCCGAACGCCGCCCCACACCCCCAAGCCAACACGCAAACAATGTGTGAAAAGACGAAGGCATCACCCACTGGAGGCCAAGTAGGCCCAGGACCATATCCCATAATCCCCTAGCATACAGACAATGAAGGAAAAGATGGTCCGCGAACTCTATCAAAGCCTTGCGCATGTAACATCGACTGACAAGAACAAAGCCCATGTGCCTCAAATGATCAGCAGTCAGAATCTTACCCAGGACTACTGTCCAAGGGAAGAAAGCTACCCTGGAAGACATCCGCGCCTTCCTAACACTCCGCCAAGGAAAACTTTCAGTCCATGCTAGTATGAGAATAGAGTAAAAACTCCGAACCTGATACCCTCGCTCCCTATTGGTGCGCCAACATAATCTATCCGCATCAAATCACGTCGAGGGAACTAAATACAACGTATCAAAAAAAGATAAGAAAGCCTCCAACTCCCAATCCTGCGCAACGCACAAAAATAATACCTCCCATAACATGGAAGTAGCCCGAAGACAATGAACATTTGGCACGAAAGCATCAAAAAAGCATGCAAGCTAATACAGCTCTGAATACACAAGCTTAGGAGAGAATTACCACCCCACACATCATGCTAAAAACGGATAGACGCACCATCCCCCAACTAAAACACCATAAACTGAGAAAAAGAGTCTCAACCCGCCCAAATGAATTTCCACAATCCCATGCCATGAGAACTGCGATGAATTAAGGAGAACCAACCCCCATCGGCAACCCCATACTTAACCGCAATAATCTCTCGCCACAGCCCCCACACTCCACTCCAAACCACAACAACTATTTCCCAGGAAGAGAAGCATTAAAGTGACACAATTTCTTAAGGGCCAAGCCACCATGAGAAAGAGGGTGACACTCACTCTCCCAGTTAACCAAAATCGACGATAACTCTATGCAACGTACATTCTTCAATTTGATCTTAAGGAATTATCCAAGTAAATAACTCTGCTAAAAATATAATATGAAGGCCTTGTAAAATATAATTGATCAAAGATGTTGCACTTCAGGCAACATACATTTAGGTAATATGTCTAGCTATGAAAGCCCAATATATAGCACTCCATTCAAAAATATAATAATTAGAAGTCATTCAACAAAAAAATTTAAAAAACACTACTAGGCTAAGGGAGCTTACCAGAGTAGTCACACAAAATTGTTCACCAGCACCTTCACAATCCGATGCAGTAATTATAGGGCTAGAAATCCAAACAAAACCATTTTCTTGGAAGAATTTGTGAGTGGCGTAAGACAAAGCATTCCTCACTCTGGCGACCTAAAATCAGCTCATACCATGAAAACGACCATGCTATTGCCCTAATAAATGCTACAATAAATACCAACGTGTACCATACTTGATCTTTCAAAACTAAGTGCACGCATTATGCAACTAATGCTGCTGTATGAGATAACATAAACTTGGTGGAAGCAGCAAGAAAGCATCAAAGTATAAAGAAAAATAGATTGGAACATACCGCACTAAATGTATTTGTTCGAGGACGAAGATGAGCTTTCGTTCTTAAAAATTCTCTGCTGACCCTTTTCTTTTGAATAGGGAAGGATTGATCGCTCTTACCAATCTATGAGGATGAAGAAGAGAAAGCATAACATGAGGGCAAACAAGTCCAGCAAAAATCCAGAAGCACACACACGCAATTCACAAAAAATTGTAAAATTCAGAGTCTGAAGAGATAGAGGTAAGCATAATTGATAGAGCAAAACTGACAAGTATTTATTTTACTAGCAGTTTTAGAATATCCATATTATTCACATGAATCATTGTGATACTTAGTTGCAGTATTGATAGAGTGGATCATTGTTAAGTGCTAAATTATGAATATCTAAAAATTGTTGAGCAAGCATAACTACAATCCTGCTATATAAGGAGAAATGTAGCATTATTTATATCATTGCATTTTTTTAATTAGAATGACAAGTACTCGTGATCCTTACTGTTAAAAGCTTCTCAACCTTCAACTCCACTTTTTGTTTTGAACCTGGACTACTGACTAAAGTTCCTTCTACCCATATTGATGCGCCAGTTGAGACGAAACCAGACTCAACCTATTAATAAGCTCCAGGGTCCAGAATAAATAATTTAGGACAGTCACATATGTGTAAATGCGGTGAAACTATTGACGAAAAATACCTGATTGTAACCTTCAGCATCAGAGTTCATCACACATTGTAAGTTGGAAAGGCATGAACCATCATTAACCTAAAACATTCGAGAAATTGAAAACCCCACAACAGTGATTGAATCATCAAACTAACATTCCAACACAAACCAACAAAAATATACCTAATCCACATTCCACAATGGAATGAACCAATACTAGCAATTAAACTACAAATAAATATTTACTGATATAATCGAATCACCAAACAAACAAAGCAGTCAGACAAATATGAATGTCAAACCGGCAGTAGCGAAAAATGTTGCCGATAAATTGTCAGAATCGAATACTATGGTGCTAATATTAAAGAAAATGAAATCCCACATTTACGGATAGAACCGAACCAGCAAACAAGCAAGCATTCAAACACAGATGAACTTCATCCACAATGGAAACACCGTAATCGCGCTACGAACGTCAGAATCAAACACTATGGATGTAAACTCAACCTCGATGAATGTGACGCTGCTCTGGAGGCGAAGAGTCCTAACCCAGCCCCTCACAACCATCGTCTTCCCCACACGCCCCATTAAGGCCTCGTCGTCTCCCCCCTTTATATCAGCAACCCTCAGCCTCCGTCTGAACTCTCCCACCCTATCGCCATCCAGTGACTTCACCGTGGCCTCGCCGGAAGGAGAAAATGCTCCTTCGAGCGCGGTGCAGAAGCGTCGAAGGGAGGGGCGGAGAAGCTGAGGCAAACGGCTGGTGATGTTGCTGCTGTTAGCTATAGCAGTCCTCGGAGCAGCAGCCCTGAAAGAGGCGAGTCCGCAGCTTCTTGAGCCGGAGAGAGAGAGGGGTCGCAAGGTTGAATAAAGCTTCAAGGAGAGGGAAATGTTCGACGGAGCGAACGCAGCAGCCATTTATGTCGTCGCCACCTCCGGTTAGTCGCCGACTGCGGAAGCGTCGCCGCCGCCAGCTGCTCAGGATGTCTGTGAGGACTGTGTTCGTTTGGAATATATGAGCACGGTCCGCTAAACATCGTTTTTTTTTTTAGATTACCCACACCCAAAACGCTAAACAGACACCGTTGATCCGGAATAATAACTTTTTAATATTATTTGAATAACTTCGACACCTCTTTAGCATTAGCTATCGTATTTTTAAATTCTAAATTATTTTTTATTTTCATATATAAATATACATTATATTTTTTAAATTAAACTTTATATTATTAAAATAATATTTTATATCGCTTATTTTATTTAATATTAAATTTTTTATAATTTAATATGAAACAAAAGTTAATGTTATGAGAGACATGAAAGAGAGAGTTAAAAGAAAATTTTTAAATATAATTTAATAATTATAAAAACTTAATATTATTTCTCAATATATTAAAAAATATTGTACAAATTTTATATATAAAGTTAATATATGATATCTGCTGTATGAATAATTTTATAATTTTTTAACTTTTTTTTCTCTAAATTTAGGAAAACGGACTTATATAAGAAATCTGGTGGTCTAAAACAACTAAAAAAATTTAAAAAAACAATAAAAATAACTTGAATAATAATATTCGAATCCTAATCTAATATTCAAAAAGTAATATTTGAATATAAATATTATACGGCTTGAATATATCCTATTTTTTAAATAATATATTTACATTCAAATTCTTATTTTGTACAAATAGTGATAAAAAAAAATTAAACTAGTTCAAAACACGTTTTTAGAATATAACTACATTGTTTGAAAAATAATTTTAAACACTTATTTTATGTTTTAATATTAATATTCAAATATAAAAAAATGATTCTTTTGTAATGATATTGTTATCATTTAACATGAGATTAGAAATAATGTATGAGTATATTTAGCTTTTTGTTAGGTATGGCTTCCCATAAAATATTTGAATATTATTATTTAAACATTGTATTTATATTCTAATACTATTCTTCAAACACTAACAGCCTGTTTAGTATAAGTTTGTTTTTTGTATTCTGTTTTCTTAATTTTATTGGAGTTCATGTTTAATTGTAATTTGAAAACAAATCATATTTTATAAGAGAAATAATGTATTTTAAAAAGTATATATTTAAAAAAAATGAGTCTAAAAATAATATTTAATTGACCCATATAATAAAAAAAGAAAAAAATTACAAAATTTATTTAGGTCTCCCAACGGAATTAAGTGTAAATTTGAATACATAAAATAGTTAGAAATAGTTTTTAAATAAGTTATAATATTTTTAAAAATAATTTTTAAATTCAAGTAGACCCACACTAGGCCCGTAGTTTTTAAAGCCAATTGTGAAAATGGGTTGTGCCAAATGGGTACTAATTGTTTGTAAATAATATTAATTAAACATTTAATTTATGAATAACTTGCCATTTTACATCAGTGGGGGTGTGTTAATAAATTTGGTAAGTGCATTTATCCCTCCTTTTTTTAATAAATTAGTCATATTTGAGCACTAACAAATTCTCTACATGAATATGTTTCTCATTATTTATAGATAAAAAATAAAAAAAATTATAAAATCATTTCCAATAGAAATCTTAAATTTAAATTTCTTCATGAGATTTGTATATTACTACTCAATATATTTTGAAGTATTAGTCACTTCATATGATTATTAAATTTTTAAAAATATATTTTTCTCACTTTTTTCTTTCATGTTTTTCGTAACTTTCACTTTTCTTTTATATTAAATTATTAAAAATATTAAATAAACATATTTTTATTTTAATGATATGAATAGCAATTAAGAAAACCAATTATTATATATATTTGTATGTATAAGCAACAAGTAATTTATAACATAGTTAGTCACAGTAACAAAGCTCCACTGGGTCATTTGAGAATTGTCATGACTTGCAAATCAAATCACTTTTCACTTATATGAATATACAAATTAAAATATGGGATCGAGACCTAAATGTCATTAAATAACAAATACTATTTCAAAAGAAAGCAATACGCATATGCAAATTTACGTGTGGTGCAATACTCACATTACCACTCTCTAAAGATCCAAAATATAAATGAATAAAGAAATAAAACATATATTAAATCCAAAAACAAATCAACAACAAAAACCTTACACCAATCAAACTTCTACGCAATCACATTTAAATCACATGTGTGTGTGTGTGTGTTTTGAGAGTCAATATAAATGGTTAATTTGTAAGCCATGTTTAGGACTATGTAATCATGATAAATACCTTTTCGAATCAATATAATAGACCAAATTAATAAATAACCAATTTAGGGTAATTATTGTAACAACCTTATCTTAAATTAGACATATACAAAACCAATACAAAAATTTTGAAATCTAAAAAATCTAAAAATAAATAATTGAAAAGAAAAGACAAAAAACCAATACAAAAAATCTGTTTTAAGTAACAAAGAGATAAAAGTTATACAAATGCCAATTGTAAGTGATGTTACAAAAGTTAAAAGCAACCAACTAGTTCTTTGAATTAACACGATCATATATTAGAGATGTATCAAAAGTCTTCAAAATAAAGAGACAATAATGGTAGTGTTATAGTTGTTGCCAACAATGACATTGGTCAAAGGGTGTCTCATTCTTAGACATAGTATACTTGTGGTATTGCTAACTATAGAATGAAAGAAGGTGAGAGTCATTTTATTAAAGATACACTTTGTGAGGCCATGCTTGTTTTTTGTTTACTGCACACATTTTAGTGAGCTTGTGTTTAAAATTTTTCACTGCGATATGATACTCATGTTAATAAACACAAGCTTAATGAACTAATGTTCAGAGTAGTAAACACAAGCTCATTAGGCTAATAATCAAAGCAATTAACACAATCAAACTCAGTCTTAGGGATCTCACGTCAAAAAGCATTTACACAAGAGAATGACATTGGTGTTAGTAAATACAAGCTACACGAGCTTTTGTTCAATGAAATAGTCAAACACAAGTATTGTCACCCGATGTTCAAGTGGGCAAATTTTCCAATGCTCATGTATGTGTATGTGTTTTGGAGTAAACCTATAAAAGCATTGTGTGTTGTTTTAATAAAATTTCTATGCATTATCATAGGTTTATGTATATTTTCCTCATATACCACACTTTATTTTTTTTTCTCTTATATATTGCGATTTTGATAAGATGAATATGTGGAAGTTATGTTTAAAATTCCAAATCAAGTTTACTAAACTTATTTTCTTATAAAATACATCAATACAAAACTATTAACAAAATAGCAACAAAAAACTCTTATTTAAAAGTGACCCTTTTATTGTTGATTTTTTTTGTCTAAAATAAAAAAATCATAATTAATGTAAGTCTCAATATTCTTTTTTATTGCAAGAAAAAAACAAAACAAAATCATAGAGTGAAAACTAGAACAGTATGAATACAACTGTGATTGAACAATCCAGATCAAATTTTTATTTAAATGTGCAAGATGATACTATACGGGACATATAATTAATTGAAACTAATCGAACACGATAACATTCTTTACTCACATTTTTATGTTAACATTAATATATATTTGGAGGCTCATTAAATATATTATATTTATCATATACAATTCATAGTCAATGTTAATACTCACTTGAATGGCCATACAATGCAATGCACATGCTTGTAACAATTGAACTTTGGATTTATTTAATTGCCTCATTCTTTATGATACTGGGCATCCATGCGAGTTTAATGCTTTCTAAGATTTGTTATCCCTTGTAATCTTGCTTTTCTTGACTTTTTTTTTGGCGAGGTAATGTCTCTTTTTGTATAGACTGTGATATTGTGCTTATCATATATTAGGTCTGTTATCCGTTTTGCCTCATTTTAGTTAGGTAGCCTTTATGATACAATGATCTATTGCCCATTTGGGATAGGCCTTTCGAGTAAAAAGGCTTCTTCGAGTGCAATATCAAAGCGACGAAGGGAGGGGCAGAAAAGTTGAGGCAAATAACTAGGGGATGTTATTGTTGTTAGCTATGATAATCATCAAAGCAACAACCCTGACGGAGGCTAGTCCGCAACTACTTGTGTCACAGAGAGAGAGAGAGGTCGCAATGTTGAAGGAGTGGGAAATGTTCATTGGAGTGAATGCGACAACCATTTATGTTGTCGCCAACCACAAAAGTGTCACCACCACCAGTGCGCAGGAGGTTTGTGTGGAATATGTTCATTTGGAATATATGAGCACAGTTTGTTAAACATTATTTTTTAAGGTCACACACCCAAAATGCTAAATAGACGATCGATGATATGAAGAATAATTTTTTAATATTATTGGAATAATAATCTTATAAAATAAATGAAATATAGGGAGGAATATGATAAGTAAAATACCTCTTTAAAGTAATAATAAAAACATGCTTGAATAATAATATTCAAACACTAATATAATGTTTGAAAAATAGTATTCAAACATAAATATTATGTTGTATTATTCAAAATAGATCAAATGTTCAAATACTATTTTTTTAAACATTATATTTATGTTCTAATATTAATATTTGAACACCATAAAATAACGATTCTTTTGTAAGGGAATTTTTATGATTTTATACGAGATTAAAAATAATTTATGGATATATTTAGCTTTTTGGTGGGTGTGTTTATCCTTACTCATAAAATATTCGAATATCATTATTCAAATATTATATTTATAGTCTAATATTATTATTTGAACACTAATTGTTTGTAAACAAATTTTCAGATATTAAATTTTATTTTGGATAATTATATTCGTTTATGTTTGATTAATTATGGGAGTGTAAAAAAGATCAGTCTGATCTGGTCTGTCATGAAGTGGGCCTAAATGGGGCCATAATTTTAATGGACCAAAGATTAACTGGTATGATCTGGTTTATGTTTTTTTTTTATATTTTTTAAACAAATATGATAAGTTAATGTTTGTTAAATATTTTAAAAAATTTTAATTCTAAAGGCATATTTGAAAGTTTATATTTCTAAAGGCATATTTGAAAGTTTATTTCTCTCACTTTTTTCCTTTATGCTTTTCATAACTTTTAATTTTCTTTCATATTAAATTATTTTTAAATATTATTAAATAAATATAAAAGTATATAATTTTATTTTAATGATTAAGATAGTGATTAAGATAATATATTGTTGTATATGTTTATATGTATACGCAAAAAATAGTTTATAATACAATTTGACACAACAACAAAAGCCTCATTAGGTCATTTGAGAATTGTCATGACTTGGGCCATGTTTGGTGCCAATATTTTGTTTTCCATTTTCAAAATTCGATACTTGGTTGTTTTTAATTTTTGCATTCAAATGCTATTTTCAGCTGTTTTCAACGCATAATTTTTGTTTGGTAATTGTTTTGAGCTGTTTTTTTTTTTTACAACTGTCTCCCTCCCAATAGCAAGCATCCTCCAACAGCCAGAGACCGCAACCAACAGCCCACACTCCACAAAGGTGTTGAATATAGAATGTATTAAATACAGGGGAAATATTAAATATAGAATACTCTAAATTTAGGACTCATTAAAGGAGATATTCTATATATGGTAGAACATTAAATGTAGAATATTGTTGTAACCTTGTTTTTCAACGTAGCCTCCAAGTATTGTGTAAATATATAAGGAGATGGTTCCCTTCCATTGTAATTACGTGTGTATTGAATAAAAGTTGTTCTTCATGGTATCAGAGCAGGTTCGATAATTGAACCTAGTTCTCTCGAATTGGCTTGAAATTCGTTGCGAATCATAAATGGGTTCCAAGGATGATACGACAATGGTATTGTCAAATCCCAACCCTATTCCCCACATTGTTCATAACCACATCGATGCACCATTCCCGGCTGGTAATACCCTGAATGAGAACAATTACATTCTTTGGGCGAAAGTCATGAAGATGCGTATCAATGGTCGAAAGATGTGGGGGTACATCAATGGCACTAAAACGAAGCTCAAGGAGGGACCAAGCGTATGAAAATTGGTGCTCGAGAGAATGATAAGGTGAAAGGATGGATGTGTGACTCGATGTCCACAACATTAATGAACAGGTATGTTTGCTTTGCTGATGAATTGCCAGAGAAAAACAGCATGAAGGGAGAAAGTGTGGATTCTCTTGAAAGCTATGTATACCGATATAGATGTCCGATGAAACTCAAATCTTTGAAGATTACATCGAAAGTGTTTCTCAACAAGGCAAGCTCGGTCGATCTCTTGTAACTTATTATGATGAATTAGCGGCCATATTTCAAGAAATTGACCAACACAACATCATGAAAGGAGAAAGTGTCATGAGTCTGGTATCGCTCTCCTAACGAAGAAATATTGCAGGACGTCCACTAAAGGTTCCTAATGTTCCTGTCTGGATTGGATAGTATGTATGAAATTCTTTAAGTAACTGTGGAGAAATTCTTCTGAAAAAACCCACCACTTACATTGGACTTGGGCCCGAATAGTCGGGGCCCGTTTGACCAATTGTTGACGGTATTGGTTGACTTTGCGTTTGGGTCATTCGTTTCACCAATATCAGTAGTAATGGCGTATTGGGGGTGTGGGTAGTTTACTCAATTTGGAGGGGCTCGATAGCTTAACTATTAACCGAGCCCTCGGTTAAACAAAAAATATAAATAGGGGAAAAAGAGCTTCCACGTTCATCGGGTTTCACTATAAAAAGGGCCAAGAAAAAAAGAAAGCGGGGGGGGGGGGGCGGGGGGGTGTGGGGGTGGTTGGGGGGGGGCGCCGGAGAGAATTCCGGGGTAGGTGTTCCTTGAGTTCTCCACCGGATTAACTGTAAGAATTTGATGAAATCTGCGACCTCTCCGCCTAATTTGGGGGAAATCCAATTTTGGGTCAACCTTGTATATAAAGCCGAGAGAAGGGACACGATTTAAAACCTAAAATATAGTATTAGGTATGAGTTTTATGACATTTGGGTTGAATCCAAGAAGCATGGTGGGACTTCACAAAACGAAGAAGAACATAGTTGCAAAAGGAATGAGGCGTTCGAAGGTTCGAAGGTAGGTTCGATGTAGGTTCCCGTGTCGAATGTGAAATTTTAGGAGTTGAAGGTTCAAGGTACCTGGAAACTCACGGGTACTAGGTAGCTTTGTGTGTGGGGGTGGGGGGGGGGGGGTGGAAGGGGGTTGGAAAATGTGGTTGGAAATAAGGATTGAAATTTGTTCGAAATTCTTTGAATAGTAAATATTCGAAAACCCCCATTTGATTCAAAGAAAATACTAGAAAAATTAATTCCCACTATTTCAAAATGTGAAAATTGGGTTTTAGTGTAAATTGAAAAACCCAAAAGTTCGTAGTGGTGAATTTTTGGAAAGTGGGGTTAGACGTCTAAAAAATCCCAAAAATCAGATTATCTTATTTATGCCTTGGAACCCAATCCTGGACTTTTGATTTCAAGAAAAAGAGATATTCCACCTTCATAAATCAAGGTTGGTTACTTTGAAGAGCTCCATTTCCAAAGAAAATGTTGAGAATGACATTCCATCTAATGTAGTATGTTGTTGAGATCGTGGCATTGAACTCCGTGACTTGTTTGGGTTCTCACCGTGATGCACCGATATTGTTGCTGCCTAGAGTACAATATCTTGTGCCTGGCCGGGCATATTGGAGTGGGATCACTTGGCCGTGGCTGTGGAGCTAGAGTTGCATGTCTTGGATGTGGACAGTTTTGGCCTTAATTGCGGTGAGTATTTTTGGCAGACATGGTGACTCGAGCATATAGTTAGACTTATAGTGTTGCTGGTGTTGATGTTAGGGTCACCCACCGAGTCGGTAACCTCTTACTATTTGGACCTCACCGAGACAATGGCAAGCGATGATCGAAATTCATATAGGTGCATAAAGTCGGAGGAATTGAGTGGGTGTTGACGCTGTAGCATGAGTATATGGGAAAGAAGTTACCCTGGTTATGAGCGTACGGGTTGCATATTTGAGACAGTCTTTCCTTTGGATATCTTGGGTGCGGAATTAAATTCTAAGTTATTTTTAGATTGGTGCGTATATTTGTAGATTTATCGGCATTTGCCTGATATTTGTGAACTTGCTATGGTGGAGGGGAGGTCTATCTCTGACATTCGCCCTTTTGGTACAACTGTCTGTCGAGGTCACCTTTTTGTAGTTTTTGGGCCTCATTCGTATTTTTCAGGACATAGTGACTCGGCGGGTTCTTGGTTGTGGTGTTAGAAAGGGTAACCTCTACTATTTGGACCTCACCGGGGGGGGGGGGGGGGGACGGGAAAGGAGGGGGGAAAATTCATAAGGTGCATAAAGTCGGGGGGGGGAAGAAGCGAAAGCAAGTGTGGTTATGGCATCGAAAGGCGGGGTCATTTTCCTTTGGATATCTTGGGGAAATTTTTTTTTTTTTTTTTTTTTTTTTTTTTTTTTTGGAATTTAAGTGTGATATTTGTGAACTTGCTAAAAGTCATCGTACTACATATTCCCCAAGTTTTAATAAAAGTTCGGTACCTTTTAGTATTATTCACTTTGATGTATGGGGGCCGGCACGTCTTCCTTCCTTGGTCAGGGGCTCGTTATTTTGTGACATTTATTGATGAGTGCACTCGTATGGTGTGGGTCTCTTTACTTACCCATAAAAGTGAAGTCTTTGCGGCTTTCTTTAAAGGTTTTACATGTGGTTTTGACTCGGTTCCAACGACGGATACAAGTGTATCAAACAGATATAATGGGGGCGAATTTACTAGTCGCGACATGTCCATGTTCCTGACAAGACATGGCATTCGACATCAAACCTCTAATGTCTATACCCCCCAACAAAATGGGTTGGCTGAGCGCATGAATAGACGCCTATTGGAAGTTGTTCGAGCATCTCTTTTTGGAATGAATATGCCCTTGCATTATTGGGGAGAAGCCTTAAAATCTGCTGCCTACTTGATCAACCGCACACCATCTAGGGTCCTTGAGTTTCAGACACCGTTCCAAAAACTTCATGATCGTATCAACATCCCTGCACTCCCAAACCTTGAACCACGTGTGTTTGGCTGTGTTGTTTTTGTTCATATCCCTAAGCACCAATGCGGCAAGTTGGATCATTGTGCTCGGAAGTGCGTGTTTCTTGGATATGCTGATTTTCAAAAGGGGTATCGCTATTATGATCCGATGGAGAGGAAAGTGTATCTCTCTTTGGATGTTTCCTTTCGAGAATCAGAGGCGTATTTTATGGGATCTTCCCTTCAGGGGGAGAAACATACCGATGATGAAGGAAAGTTCCCTATTTTCGGGGATATGGATATGTTTCCAGAACTAGAGGATTTGACAAATAATGTGATCACGCATAGTAATCCAACTACTACTGAAGAAAGAGAAAGTGGCGTGGAACAGATGACAGGAGGAGCTCGGCCTGAACGTCATCGAGAAGATCCGACGACAGGGGGAGATCAAATCGACGTTGTAGAGGTTACCTGCGGCTCCGATATTCTAACACCATCTACCGAGGTCCTACCGCGGGATGTTGAACCTCAGGTATTGCCTAACACTGTTAGTGATATTCAACTTAGACGTTCGGACAAGCCTACTAAAGGTGTTCCAAAACCCACATATGAACCCGATATCAATTCTAAAGCCAAATACCCAATTTCTGATTATGTATCCACCAGTAGGTTGTCTAAGTCGTTTATATGCACTATGAATCAATTATCCTCTGTATCTGTTCCTAGTAATTTACAGGAAGCACTATCCGATCCATACTGGAAGAATGCCATGAATGAAGAGATGAATGTATTACAGAAGAATTCCACTTGGGAACTTGTTGATAAACCCCATGGATATCGTATTGTTGGATGTCGCTGGATCTTTACTATAAAGATGACTGCAAATGGAAGTATTGATAGGTATAAAGCAAGATTAGTTGCCAAAGGATACACGCAGACGTATGGTGTGGATTACGAGGAAACATTCGCCCGATGGCAAAAATAAACACTATTCGTGTACTCATTTCTCTTGCAACTAATCAAGGTGGCCGTTACAACGATTTGACGTAAAAAATGCATTTCTCAACGGGGACTTAGAAGAAGAAGTATACATGGAGTTACCACCTGGAGTTGAGAATGCAGAAGAAGGAAAAGTATGCAAATTAAAAAAAGCATTGTACGGGTTAAAACAGTCACCACGAGCTTGGTTTGGACGGTTTACGACGAGCATGAAGACATTTGGATATAAACAGAGTAACTCGATCATACCTTGTTTATAAAACGGAAGTCAGGCAAGCTTCTTGCTCTTATTGTTTATGTTGATGATATGGTAGTTACGAAATGACTCGGTTGAAATGGAGGCTTTGAAGAACTTCTTGTCGCGAGAATTTGAGATGAAGGATTTGGGACGGTTAAAATATTTTTTAGGCATTGAGGTTGCAAGATCAAGCCACGGTATTTTCATGTCTCAACGGAAGTATATATTAGATCTTCTTGCGAACCTGGGATGCTAGATTGCAAACCGGTAGATACACCGATTGAAGCAAATCATCACTTGGGAATATTTCCTGACCAAGTTCCATGTGAAAAAGGGAAGTACCAACGGTTCTTGGGAAAACTAATTTATCTCTCCCATACTCGACCGGATATTGCATATGCTATTAGTGTCGTAAGTCAATTCATGCATAATCCAAGTGAAGAACATATGAAGACGGTTTTTCGTATACTAAGGTACTTGAAAAAATCGCCAGGAAAGGGTCTCTTGTTCCGGAAAGGTGGCGATATGGAAGTAATGGGATACACTGATGCAGATTGGGCAGGGGATATGACGAACAGGAGGTCAACCTCAGGCTACCTTATGTTCGTATGTGGGAATTTGGTGACATTTAGAGCAAAAAAGCAAAAGGTTGTTGCTAGATCAAGTGCAGAATCTGAGTTTCGAGGTATGGCTCATGAAGTATGCGAACTATTATGGATACGGAATATATTGAAGGATCTGGGATTTAAGCTCATGAAAGCAATGGATCTACATTGTGACAATAAAGCAGCAATTATGATTGCACACAATCCAATCCAACATGACCGCATGAAACATGTTGAAGTAGATCGGTTCTTTATCAAAGAAAATGTTGATAAAGGGTGTATACGTTTTCCATTCGTAAAATCGGAAGATCAACTTGCAGATATCCTTACAAAAGGAGTGTGTGGACGAATATTTAATGAGGTAATTGACAAGCTGGGCATGATTGACATCCACGCTCCATCTTGAGGGGCGTGTTGAATATAGAATGTATTAAATACAGGGGAAATATTAAATATAGAATACTCTAAATTTAGGACTCATTAAAGGAGATATTCTATATATGGTAGAACATTAAATGTAGAATATTGTTGTAACCTTGTTTTTCAACGTAGCCTCCAAGTATTGTGTAAATATATAAGGAGATGGTTCCCTTCCATTGTAATTACGTGTGTATTGAATAAAAGTTGTTCTTCAAAAGGCATACCGTTGCTACCACATCATCAATATGTGTGGGTAGGAAATGAAAAAAATTAAGAGCGAGACAAAGACCCATCCACACACTAACCGGGAAAAAAAATTGGGCTGAAAAAAAAATCAAGCACACCTACCCACGCAACAATACCCAAGAGCACGAGGGAGAAGAAGATGAAGACAACACCGTCGCGAGAGAGAGGAAGACAGATCGGAAATCATTTCTTGAGGGCGTGAGAGATAGGAAAACAAATATCAAAAATAAAAGTTGAAGTCAAAAATAAGATGAATATGGGTGGAGGAAGACGAATCTGGGCACGAGGGAGAAGAAGATGAAACGCTGTCTGATGTGATTTGAGGGGACATAGACCACCCGCGTCGCCCGATCTGTCATCCTCCCGCAACGCAGTCGCCGAATTTGTCACCCTTGCTCCTGCAGCGGTTGAGTTTGTTCTCCTACATCGGCGAAGTTCATCAGCACCGGCAGCCCTGCTTTCTAGCGGCCTCTCTCACAACCGAACTCCAGTTCCTGGTTGCCTCCCATGAAAAATACACGACGATTTTTTAAAACAGGTTGAAAACATCGAATTGATGTTTTCATTTTAGTGATTTCGAGTATCGTTTGTACAGTGAATGGATTTGAAGACAAAAACCAAAAACAGATGCCAAACAAATGTTGGATTGGGTGCCCTATACCCAACCACTGTACATGTATATCTTGGGATTTCGTTGTATTATACATTATGTGTTTATATATTTATCAGTGTATGTTCATTATACTTCCGCGTTCACATACACGATAATGTCCATAGTATATTGTCGCATCAATCGGTTATAGCAGTCCCCGCTATAATGAGAACCTATTGGATATTATGACAATATCTTAAACTATATGTCCTATGGTCTAGATACATCTTTCTGATTGGACACAGAAGATGTTTGACTATCAGGTGTTGGGGGCTCATAAGCATTGAGACACTTTCTCATAGTGTTCGCACTTGGTGATCTCCAAGTTTGGGAGATCATGAGGACTGACCCGTTAATGAGAACGGCACATCTAGATGCCATTGATCGTTCTCATTTGCAGACGTGTGTATTGGTCCTTTGACTTAAGACCATTGTTATTGTATACCACGAGTCACATACTTTGATACATGATGAAAACCATGACATAGATGCTCGTGGCGAGGTAGCTTGTGTTAGGTATGTCATGACTGGTATGACAATAACAAATGGGTCAAGAGAGGATTTGTCCCTTCTCAGTTATGGAAGATGACATCGCTGGCCCTTTGACTTGATGGTAGTGTCTGTACTGAAATCCATGGCCATGGTGTTCCAGACAAGTCCATCAGAAAGTCAAAGAAAATTATAACAAGCAATAGGACTGATGGCATAGGTATGCATTCCGCTTGTTGCGATGTCCGTGACAAAAGGATTAAAATACACAGTGAGCGTTTGTAGGAGGCTGTCGACTTATACGATATATCTCATCCTTTTTGGTCGCCGTGTCGTGTTGCTAGACAACGTTCACGGACTATGGTGGGACCATAGCCATTAAGGAAGGAACCTAGAGGGTCACACAATAATGTATTTGGTAGGTCCAGTAGTTCAGTGGAACTACACAAAGCAATCGGTCCATATTGATTCAAGTTCGGAATTAATAAGAGCCCGGATTGCTAGATCGACTCAAAATCACTATTCGAGCCAGAATAAGTGATTCGGATCATCGTTTAGGAATTCCGAGGGCATATCTGAGTTCAGGAGATTGCCACAGTCGAACGTGTCCTTTCGGATTTTTCGGCGCTCGGGTTCCGTGGGGCCCACACACGCGCAGATGGGGCCCACACGAGATGAGACGAGAGGGGACATATGTCACACCATGTGAAAACATGAGTGGCCCATGTTTTTGGTTTATTAGGGCCTATTTTCAAAGGGTTACATCCTAGGTTTGAAAATGGGTGGCTAATAAAACAAAATAAATAAAATAAAAAGTGTTATTTTATTAATAATGGGTTTTTGGCATACATTATTAAGGGGAGTGAGAGGAAAAACGTGGGAGATGAATTTTTGGGTGCTTTGGAGAACAAAGAACTCATTCTCCCACTTCTCTCCTCTCCCCCTTGCTTCTAAGTTGCGGTAAGCAGGAAACGGCCCGTTTCTTTGTCGTGGCTGCAACAGGTGGAGCAATAGGTTGATCAAACGGACGAATCCGAGGAGTCTCTATGCTTGTGCTAGCACCTGAACGTGGGACGGGACGTCCGTGGACCGCCGGTGCACGTGGACTGCTCTAGAGAGCTCCTGGTTTGGAGTTTCTGCACCGACGAGCACAGATACTACTAGAAATTACGGGTATGTAATTTTCCATTTTGCTTGCTTAAAATTTTAATTAAACACCTCTAGATGAAGGTTCCACCTCTTAGGATGCCGTGTATAAAATTTCATAATTTTATATGGCCGTTTAGGACCCGAACGGCACGCTTCCGCTGCATACGGAACCTACAACAAAAAATTAGACATCATGGCCCACCATTTTTTGTATTTTAATAGAGAAAATGATTTTTGAAATGAGCTACCAAACATGCTCTTGTATAGTGTCATTGTGACACCCCGTGTGTGTTGTAGTGATAATAATTTATTCCTTTTGTTGTAGTTGCTTGTTTCTGCTCTAACTTATTCGATTTATTCTTCATTTGTGCATTACTTTTTATTTCTCTCACAAACTCCACAAAGCAAACTACTTTTTGCTGACGCAAATATACAAATTAAAATATGGGATACAAACCCAAATGTCATTACATAAAAAATACTATTGCAAAAGAAAACAATACATATATACAAAATGACACGTGGTGCAATACTCACATGACCTTTTACTGTTTTTTGTTCAAAATAAAAATGCATAATTAATGCAAATCTCAATATTCTTTTTTATTACCAGAAAAAAATGAAACAAACCATGGAGTCAAAATTAGAATAATGGATCTAATAGTTATCACAACCGTTTGGTTTTGAATAAATAGTCCATATCGTAATTTTATTTAAACGAACAAGATGATACTATGAGGGAATTATAGTTAAATAAATTTGCGATATGAATCATTTAATCAAAATCGATTGCAATAGTATTCTTTACTCACATTTTCATGTTAACATTATCATATATATATATATGTATATGTATACATATCGGGAGGCTAATTTAATATATGATATTCACCGCATACAATTCATAATAAATGTTGGTACTCACTTGAATGGCCATGCAATGCAATGCACATGATCATAACAATTGAACTTTGGATTTACTTAATAGCCTTGTTTTTTATGATATTGTGGGTTTAAGTCTGTCTATGATTTATTCTCCCTTGTAATCTAGTTTTTATTGGCATCTCCTTTTGGTAGTACCTTTTGTTGTGTAGATTGTGAGATTGTGCCTATAATCTCTTACATATTGTGATGTAATTTTTATGATATTGTGATATATTTGGCCATTTGGGATAAGGCTTGTGAGTATTGTCTAAGAAAATGTGTTTTTGGGACGAAGGAGAGAGATGACGCAAACAATAATGCCAATAAATAGATTATTTTGGGTGGTTGAACTTAGACAAATGAATTGTAATACATTGATAGTGTGGTATCACTAAAGTGGCAACCAGAAATCTACCATGGATTTCTACATCGTGGTGGTGATATTGTGAAATGGTAGGTGTATTGTGTATTAATTATTAATCAAAAGTTACATGATAAGTTATCATTCGAATTCATAATTTTTTTTAATAATTATATTTTTAAAAATAAATATTAATACTTAAACACTCACCATTCTTAGAGCATGTTTGGTACCGTATTTTTTTTCGTTTTTTGTATTTAAATACAAAAAACCCGTTGTTGATATTGTTTGACGAGCATTTTTTTTCGTTTTTGAAAACACGCTGTACCGAGTATCGAAAATTGGAAACAGTTGCTAGCTTGTTTTCACGTATTTTCGTCTGTTTTCTTTTCTCACTATCGTGACTTCCCTCCCCTGCGACGACGGCTCCCCACTTGGCGCAACCTTCCCCCCTGCCGATCTCCCACCCGGCACAACCTCCCCCTTGCCGATCTCTCCACCCGGTGCGATCCGACCGGCGCCGCCCCCTCCCCCTGCGCTGCGCGACCCTCTCTCCCTGTGCGTCGCGGCGCGATGACCCTTGCGTGAAAATGTAAAACGAAATATGTTTTACGTAAAATACGCCAAACAAAAACATAATTTTAAATTTTACAAAAAATAATTTCAGCACCAAACATAGCCTAAGGCTATTTTTCGAGTATGTACTATTTTTTCTATCTTCTAGAAAATTTAATTGAAAATATGTATAACTTTTGTACCAGAAGCAACAAAAAAAGCCCATAGATGATAATTGATAAACATTGATTATCAAAAATAAAAAATAAAAAACCAATCGTAAGCTCGGAAAAAGGCTGATGCTATCCCTTCCACAAAAGCGGGGAGGAGGGCAGTGAAAACCACAAACCCTAGAATTCAATTTCGTCGATCTTGTTCTTCAATCACCATTCAACATCAACAAATCACACGCCATGGATCTCTCCTCTCTCCCGGAAGCCCAGCAGCAGCAGCTCCAACAACTCCATCAACAGTTCCAACAACACCAGCTCCAACAACAAGAAGCACAACAACAACAATACCAGATTCATCAGCAGCAGCAGCAGCAGCAGATCCAACAACAAGATTACGCCTCGCAATCCAACGATCCGACCCATTATCAAACCTACGACCCATATTACTCCTACTACCAATACCAGAATCCGCCACCTCTTCCGCAACCGCAGCACCCTTATTATCATCATCATCAGCATCCTGATTACGCCTCCGCCAATGCCTACCAACAGCACCAACCGACTCCGCATGACGAGGCTGCCTCGGCGGTGCACCCTCCAGGGGTTTCCGTTTCGACGGAGCAGGGTTGTGGCCAGGTTCAGGTGCAGCATCAGCGGAACGCTTACTATCCGCAGCCGGGAGCTGGGGAGCAGCAGAGCTCGGATTGTCAGCCCTCGACTGGGCTAAATCCAGCTGTTGCTGCGGCGGTGGCTGCTCTCTCGCAGCTAACGCAGTTTGCAGGGACAATGGACGCAGCGGAACGGGCAATGGCTGGGTTGCCAGGGCGAGAATTTCATGGGAAGGGCGGTGGAGGTGGCTATGGCCCAGTAATGGGCTTGGGGCCAATTAATCTGGCACCGAGTGCAATTCATTCCCCGGTAGGTTCTTTACTGATATAGAAATTTTATGCTGGCATGAAAATTTGGGATACGATTACGATCAAGGTTTTGGTTTAATTAATGTCAGTGGATGTCAAGTTTGATTGGCTGTATCTGTCGATTTTGTTCAGGGCTATTGGTTGTTACATTTTTGGCATGATATTTGGTTTCTTTGTCTTTGTTTTTTCTGTTTTTCACGCATTTCCTTAAATTCTTGTATGTTCCCCTGCGATAAGTGTCTGGTCTGGGAGACTTAACCATTAGTTGTCGCATTATTACTTTGTTAGTAATCAAGTCCAGTTATGAGTCCTATGATCCCTTTTTTTCATTGACTCCTGGGATGTAGACATGATTATTGGGGAAATCTGATATTATGTATAAAGGCAAAGTTCAAAGGCAAAAAAATTTCGTGGGAGTGTTGAGTGTCTGGTTTATAAATTCTCAATCCAATAGTTTCTGCTGCCTATATCAAGATATTGATTTTTTTTAGGGCATTGGTATTTGAATGCTTAGAAGGCTGTTTTTGTGCATTTATGTAAATGCTTGATTTCTTAACTTGTTGCAATGTGATGGCTTTTTGGCCTCGTCACTTTCAAACAAAACTAAATCTTTCTCTTAGTCTCTTATCACTCATATTAAATTTGTTATTTTCAGTGTAAGTTCATTTATCTTTTCTTCATTCCTTAATCCTTTGTCTTAGTCTCTCTCCTTTTTATTTTTCCATAACTAAACAAATTGTAGTTTTCGACCAGCCTAGTATGGCTAGAAGATATTGGCATTTGTTGGATTATACAACTTCGTAACGTTGGATAAGTAATGGTATACTGTTTGGGGCTAATGGGGTCTTATAAATTGGGTCAACCTTCTTACAATGGGCTTAGCCTTTTAGGGGCTTGTGATCATAATGAACATGGATGAAAGAAATAAGCCAATATTTTATCCTCAATTTGCTCAATATATGATAAATATGCAAGGATTTCTAGGTCATTTTCCGAAAGTTGCATGCCACATCCGGGCACGAGTGTGATGACAAACAAGCAAGGATCCTCACAACCAAAGGGGCAGGTTTGGGTCAATAAGCTCGCTTGGAATGATAGATCTAGTACTAGATTATGTTTAGCAAGCTGGAATGTAGGATCTTTGCTTGGTAAGTTTGTGGAGAGTGAATTTTTTATATAGGAGAAAAGTCATTGTTATGTGCCTCTCAAGAAACTAGGTGAATAGGAGAGAAAGCTAGATACATTGTACCGATGTGTTATTAACTTTGGTATATGGTTAAGGATAAAAGTAGAAATGTGGTAGGGAAAAGACTTTCTAGATCACGTCATTGAGGTAAAAGGGAAAGGGGATAAATTGATTTTGGTCAAGTTAGTGATAGGTAAAGATATCACAAATGTTCTTAGTGTCTATTCTCCATAAATAGGTTTAGAGGAAATTAGTAAACTCACATTTTGGGAAGATTTGGAGGAAGTGATGTGTATTGTCTCAAGCAATGAAAAATTGTTTGTTGGAGGAGACCTAAATGGACATGTAGGTATAGTTCATAGTTGGTTTGAAACGGTACATTAAGGATATGCTTGTTGACAAAAATGAGGTTGGGGAGATGATTTTGGATTTTGTATTGGCACATGATTTACGTATCATGAATGCTTGATTTTGCAAGCATGAATCACATTTAGTAACTTACAAAAGCAGTGATAGTAGCCAAATTGTTTATTTTTTTTGATTTGAAGAGTGGATTGACTTATTTGTAAGGATTGTAAAGTAATTCCAAGAGAATATTTGACAACACAATATCATGTACTTATAATGGACATAAGTGTTCCTAGGTGTCACAAACAGATGCGTCAATACCTTATGGATGAAAATTTCATGTTGTATTAAAAAGGATAGCCAAAGATACCTTTGATGAATCTAGAGGTGGCATCCCACTAGGAAAGGAATTGTGGTGGAGTGAGGAGGTGTGAGCCTTTGTTAACGATAAAAGAAAATGTTATAGAAATTTTAAAAAATGTAGTGATTCCTCCCGTGTTGAGCATCATGATGGGTTATTCAAAATGCTAGATCAAAGGTTTATGAGGATTTATCTATGAGACTAGAGACGAAGAGATATTTAAGATTTCTAAAATGACAGACGACAATGTTAAAGATTTGTTTGGTGTGAGAATCATAAAAAATGTGGATGGTAAAGTCTTAATTAGACATGAAAATATTAGACTATTTGTAGACTTAATTTGTACATGGTAGAGACACTCTTTCTGTGAAGAAAATAAGATCCAAGAGGGCTATGGCATCCATTGAGGCATGACAATGCCTGGGTGAGTTGGGGATAACATGCCTGATAAAACTTTTTAACAAAATTTGGCAGCATGGAAAGATGCTTGATGAGTTGATGGAAAGAGAGCACAATGGTTCCATTATATAAGAAGAAAGGGGATAACAAAATTGTTTTAATTGTCAAGGAATTAAATTTATGATCTATACTATGAAATTGTAAGAGTAGTTGAGCCTAGGTTTCTGAGAATTGATTTGGATTTATGTCGGGTCAATCAACTACAAAAGCAATCCATTTACTATGGATGGAAAAGTTAAGAGAAAGGAAACAAAATGTATACATGGTTTTTATTAATTTGAACTTTGAAAAAAGTACATGATAGAATTCATCTAGACATATTATGGTGGGTGTTGGTGAAAAAGAAGGGCCTTTAAAGTCTAGTAATATAATAATATAAAGGAACACCCACAAATGTGAAGATTTATAGTGGCGTTAGTGATAGTTTTCCTATTACCATCGGATTACACCAAGGATCAGCCATAATTATTCCCTTTTTGTCATAATGATGGATGGACTAACTAGTCATATTCAAAATGAGGTACCATAGTGCATGTTATTTGATGATGATATAGTCTTGGTTGATGAGACTAAGATCGGTTTAGACTTATAGATGCACATTTAAAGGTTTGATTTTTAAACTTAATAGGATGAAAATAAAGTTTAAGGAGTGTTGACTTTAGCAAACATGATGAATTAGGAGATGACACTGCAGGATTAGGCACTCACTCTTCACCAAGGCGCGAGTGTTTTTCACTATCTTGAATCCATACTGCAATGCAATGTTGGCATAGAAACTCATCTTTGTCATGGGATCCAAGCGGGATGGTTGAAATGGAGACAAACTTCGAGTCTTATGTGATCGTAAGATACTTCTAAAGTTGAAAGGCAATTTTCATAGAGCAGCTATCGGACTAAGTTTGTTATATGGTAGTGAGTGTTGGACAATTCACAAGAAACATGAAGACAAAATGAGTGTGACAAAGATACGAATGTTATGGTGGATATGAAATAAAACTAGAAATGATAAAATTAAGAATGACAATTTACATACTTGGTTAAGAGTTGCTCTATTTGAGGATAAAATGAGAGAACGATGTTCTTTGAGGAACGTTGAGACAATCAATATGGTTGAAGTTCAAAGGGTTAGAGGGCGGCCACTCCAAACTTGGATACGTGTTATACACCTATGATATTAGTGTTGTAAGTTTGAATGAAGGTGAAGTTGTAGATCGTATTGAGTGGTGTTGTAGAATTCATGTTCTTGGCTACATTTGATTTTTTTGTTCCATGACCTCAAATTATTGGAATAAAGACTTAGTTGTTTTTGTTGTAGCTCAATACACGATAAACATGATCTTGTGCCTTCAAGAGGTACAAATCATTTAAAATAATGCTAAATCTTCTTAACATTATTCAACTTTTATTTGCACAATTTTTAGAAGATATCCCATATAGTGAGAATGTTACTGTTATGTATATCTATATATTGAAATATTTCAGTGAAGAGTGTTAATAATTGGCTCATAATTTGGAGCAACCCAATAAGGCACTTCCAATAAAACAAAAAGAAAAAAAGAATGTTGTAAAACAGTGGTCTCAGTTTTTTTCTTGCTTCTAGTGTGATGTTTGTAGTTGTGAAGTGTAACTGTCAATTAGTTTTTGTTGGCTGTTTTATTATCTAAATCATTGTGAAGGGCCTGTGAATTTATTCAAAGATATCGGATAATTTTATTTTTAAAGTGAATCTCATGTGTTAAATTCTATCTAATAAGCAACAGATCAAAAGTTTAACCAATTTTATATACATGCTAGTCCAAATCACTATTAAAAGAAATTCCGTTGTGAAAAATTCAGGACATTTAATATTTGGAACATTTGAGGCATAATTAATTTTTTCTGTGTTTTTATTAAATCAATTTATACGTAGACCTGTCCTACCAAATTGGCTTTTCTGTTCGACCTCATTCAAGCATCCTGTGCTCACATGCTGAATGATATTCCAAACCTGTCAGTTGTTTGCTGAGTCAGGTTTCAAGGAAAAATATATCAATGTCGACAGGAGTATAAAGATGGAGATGGAGATTCCAATTTTAAGATATGTAAATATTGCATAAGAATCGGGTACTCAATGTCGACGTTGACATATTTGTTGCTTCTTGTGGATGTGAGCCTTCTACAGAATATTAATCCAATATATCTTTGGTGGGCAAGGAGGACAGTTTTGATGGGCAAATGGAAACTATTTAGTATCAAAAGATGTCCTTTTCCTCAGAACGACATTATTTATAGTTGCCATGTTTTTCAGATGTTTGTTTCTCGTGGAACTGTTGCCGTGATGTTAGAATCTGTCTTCGTTGGAAATCTAATATTTTAAAGCGTTGGCTGTCACCATTGCTGCTGCAATCCTTGCTGAAGATTCTGTGACCACCACCATGCAGATGGTTTGTGCTTCATTCTAGTGAACTCTTTTATTGTGGTTTTGTGGCCTAAAGGAAATTTCTGTTCGAAAAGTGATTATTTATTAGGCTCACCTAAGCCTTAGCAATGCCACATATAAAGATGGGCCTTCATTTTCATTAATCAATCCCAAAATGACTGGTCTATATGGATTTAGTATATTGTCATCTTGGTAGGTCTCCATAAATATTTACTGATTAGGCAAATTTTCAATTATAATACAAGTTACCATTATTTTAAACCCAGTGTTCCCTTCACCTCTGTTGGCCTTTTCAAATCAAATGATGCCTCTTTTCTTCTTCTTCTTCTTCTTCTTCTTCTTCTTTTTTGACACTTCATGTGAGTTGATGTTTTCGTCAACTGACATGCAGGGCTTGATGACCATCATTTGATTTGATGTGGTTTTTATTACTACTTACTGAGAGGCACCTCCATGATCAGTTGATCCTGAACTGTGTGGTGATGTTTTATTTACTTCAACTGTGCATACTTCATAGCTAAGATAGCTCGACAGAATCTATTAAATGTAGTTCAAGTTTTCTTTACCGCTATGGCCCTATGGAGTCCAAATGCTGGCGATTGTTTCCAAATGCATTTGTTTGCTCTTAATCTTTCATATCTTTTTGGAGGCTATCGCCTGAGAGCCTGATTTAAACAAGATTTGTTGTGATGGACCTGGCGGAAATTTTATCAGGGTTCTATTTGTGAGGAGTGCAAGATCTTCTCCTGTCATGCTGCTCACTTTTTGGAGAAAGATGGATGCGGTGAAGAAGTAGAGAAAAACGGTTGGTTCTCCTATTCCTTTCTTAGAAATATAAGCTGTCATAGCCTTGGATTGCAATCAACTAAAGGGTATTGAGGGAAACGATTGAATTATCTCTTGCTGAATTGATAGTGTTTGTTTTATAGATGATTGCTATCTAATTCAGCCTTCCCTCTATTACTCAGTCACAAACAATACTGTGAGGTGTTCCTTAAAGGAGAGAAAGTTATGGGGTCAAATGTTAATTTTGTTTACGATCATGTTTGAGATTAAACAATTCTGAACAATCAACAAACAGCTTAAATAACTTGAGATGTGCTTTCAATCTTTTTGAAGACGCAGCTCAATGCTTTTTTTTTTTTTTTTTTTCATATTCTATGTAATCACTCTAGTTCAAGGAATATTTATGCAGTACTTCCAGAGATTTCATTAATATTACTTGACAGGGGCTTTTGATGGATTGGATGTACTCAGGCTTCTATCCATTTGTATTCATGTTCTTTGAATAATCTTTAGTCTTCTATACGCGTGTCAAAAGGTGAGCTGGGCTATGAGGATATAGACCATGAACCTAAATATTACTATTTCTAAACATGAGCTTCTAAGTTCGAAATTAAATTACTAGCTCCTGTTATAAAGAAGATATTGTTGATTGATAGATTCTGGGTAGACACTATGCTTGATGCCTTCATGCAATTTTTTTATTTGAACTTTTCTGCTGGTATGCTTTTTCTCCTTGATTGAGCATGCAGGCATCCAATTTAATTATGTGAATTGATGATGCCTTATCGGCTAGGTGAAGATTAATTTATAACTTAAGACGCAAGCGTTTACCAACCAATATGTAGAACTAACAATTTTGCAAGTTAGAAAGTAGACAAAATCTAAAATGGTGCATATGATAACATATGCTCATGTACTGTAAAAGAATATGTGCACACAATAAATCTTTATTTGTTTTTTTGCTTAAAAGGTAAAGAGAAGTGAAGATCATAATGTGTTAATTCGTTTTTCTTTTTTGCAATATTTATCATTGAATTTGGATTCTGAAATTGCCGTGGGTAGTCTCCAGATGCTGTCATGTTTGTATTGCTATTGGATAACAATTATACACGATGTAAGAATGAAAAGAAAACCTGGGTGAATAAGCTGTTCCATCTTACTGCTGATTCACACCGGAAGCAAGAGACGACATAATTCATTTATATTTTGTTTCTAGGTATGGCTTGCATGAGTTTTCTTTGGGGAATCATCTTGATTTAAGGCTGCATGCTTGTGTGAACTGTATCTGTTTGTATAGAATACTTTAGTTACTGGGGTGTATAACAGATTCAGCCACTTGATTTGTGCAGTCTTCTTATATGGCTGAATATTTGAGTATTGCACATAAACACATGGAAATGGTAAATGACCAGGGATTATTATTATTATTTTACAATTTATTTAAGTGCGTTTGTGCTACCTGATGAATGGCCCTTTTAATAACCTGTATTCAAGTTAACCATCCTTTCACACCACATGGCTGCTCCTCTCAGAGTAGGCAGGCTTTGACTTCATATGTATATTGCGATTGCTATGTTTGGATCCAGGTATAAGAAATATCTCGGAGGGTTACTCAACCTGGTCATTTCCATTCCTCTGTATTGCCATGCTACACTCTTATTGAAATGTCACTCCTGTGTTTTTAGCATTATTAATAAAAAGAGGGCTTTGTCGGATGATAATTATTTTTCCATGAGCAGCCCAACTATACAAGGGTCCACTGGAGATTTGATTTCCATTTTAATAAAAAGATCGAACACTGCCTTGGTGTTGGTGCCATCCAAAATAGCTGCTTGCTGTATTTTAACTTTTTAATTGATGCCATGGCTGCATTAACTTTGTAAGCTTTGAATACAAGTCATCATTTTTCAAAAATAATGGTAAATAATAGTAATCTTGATCTTTGTTTGTGTTGTTGCCGGGAATTTGCACCATGTAGATATTCTGAATAATTATGCCTTAAGATTTGGTATTAAATTTCCTGTTCCTTTGTCGAGTAACCATTTTTTAGTACCCTTTATTCTTGAGAACATTGTAAAAGCTTCTTTGTTGGTTGGCCAGTCTTCTTATAGGGGTCGTGGTAGAAGGGGTGGTGGGAACTCTCGAAGGGGTAAACAAGAGAACATTGGCCTCCATCATTCCAGGCATGGTGGTGTAGTTCCACCTTTCCATGGAAAAGGAAGGGGGCGGGGGCAGGGGAGGGGACGGGGAAGTGGTGGTCATAAGCAGTTCGCATCACATAATGCATCATCATCTCATTCAGGCCCTTCTGCTACAGAGGGTGTAGAATTGACAGAAGAGGAAGAACCTAAACAAATTGGAGGCAAGGAAATCCCGCAAGATGCAGCAGCATATGTGCCTGCTCCAGAGGCTGCAGCTACTTTAAACAAGAAAGCTGGTCAGGCTTGCTGGTGTGAATTATGCCGGGTTGATTGCACGAGTATGGAAATTCTTGAACAGCACAAGAATGGAAAGAAACATAAAAAAAACTTGCAGAGGCTAGAAGAATTGAAAAAAGCTAACCAACCAGGCATTGGAATACAGAGTGGCCAGAAGGAAGTTGAGTCCAATTCAGTCGCTACTGTTCCTCCTGGAAATGTTCAACAGGATGGGGAGAACCATCAGGCTCTGCCAGAAGGTTTGGGGTCTGGAACCAATTCAGAACAGCAAATCGAACTCATAGATAAAAATGATACGGTGAAGCAAGCTGAAATTCCTCAGGGGCATCCCTCAGACTCACAAGCAAGACTTCCGAGGACGGGTCAGTTTGACAATAGGCGTGGCTTGAAGCGCAAGATGAAGGCCGGTCGTGGTGGGAAGCGCATGAAAAGTTTTGAAGCACTAAAGCGATCAGTTGAGCCTCCAAAACCCAAAGTGGTCATTCCCTTAATTTGTGATTTGTGTAATGTCAAGTGTGACACACAGGAAGTTTTTGAACGCCATCTTGCTGGTAAAAAACACATTGCTAAGCTTAAAAAGTATGAAGATCACCAGGCTAGGTATGGACCAATGGGGCTCCAGGCCCTTTACCCCCCTAATCCAATTGCACGCACTGTTGTTCCCCAAGGCCATCAACAAACCTTCTACCAATCTCCGGCCTCATTTCCTCCACCAAATCCTTATATTCTTCAACAGGATCACCAGGCAGTACCACCATTCTTTGCAGCTTCAGATACTCAATTTTATCAACATCCCAACACACAGGCGCACCAAGCGTTGCCCACTCCCTTTGCAGCTTCAGATGCTCACTTTCAAGAAAACCCCAATCCTCAAGCGTCTGACCCAACTGTTGTATCTAGTAGTCAGTTTGCTCCGACTGTGCCCGAAACTCAGCAGCTGTCAGAGACAGCGGCATCAGAAGCTTCACATGTCAACATAACGACGAAAACTTTGGAGGGCAATTCAGAGTCTCAGAGCTAGGTAAATGTATCCACCTCCAGCATCTGGGTTGACCAAGCATTAATTCCAGAGCTGTTGTATCTGCTCCTGTTCTAAGCTTTGGGGTCAGTGCTGGAGATGTTTGTTTTCTGGGACCAGAATCCACAAATGAAGGAGCAAAACTGAGTGAGGTGCTCATTTAACTTGGGGCACTCTGTTCTGTGTTTAAGTTCCTCTACTTTTCAACGCCACTTTTGTGGTACGTCGATCATAAATGGATGACTAATCCTTTCCAACTATCTACTTGAACTGCTTTCTTCTCTCGCTCTCTCGGTTCCTTTTATCTGTGCTGATGATGCTGAGCTTGTACAATCCTTTTTTTAGCTGCAAAGTCATGCTGCACGTAGTTGATCTTATTGGATGAGGGGGCAAGATGCCATTCTTTTTTTTCTTTTTTGGTATTACAATGTTTCGGCCTTAGGCTAGATATTATTAATCTACACCTTGGCAGATCAACCCTACAATTACGTGGTTTGTACTTGGCGGAGGTAATAATGTAGTCAGTGCTTGAGCTGGGTCTGAACCCTGCATCTACCTCATTCCTTGCCATCATATCTTACATGGAAATATGCAATTCTTGTCTTGCTTGATCTACGTATTTTTGACATTTTCGAATGGGCTATAAAGGTGCTCGCCCTATTGTTTCAAAGTTTTAGTCAAAGCTTATGGATGATTTTTCTTGATTAGATGCTCAAATATTCAGCACATTTCTCAGGCCTATTTGTTTGGTTAGCTATAGTTAAATTATGATCAAATGAATTTATATCACCCGTAATAATTTTAAATTATTTTGTTTATTATTTTTAAAAATAATTATATTTTAAAAAATAATAAATATTATTTACATAATTTGATTGGCGGAAACGTGGAACATGGAATGAATACGCCTTGCAAAGGGCTCTACTGGGATGTCCACTTTCTCAAGTTTCAACGATTGGCATCTTAGGGTATTACGGGGCATGTATTTTGTTCAAATATATTTTAATATTCAAATATATGGTAGAAATAAAGATAGAAAGATGGAATAATTTTAAATAATTACAAATACATATCAAAAGAATTCTATACAAATAAATATTTATTAACACATTATTTTATGCATATTTATGTTTAAGTCTATATTTATTGCATGATTATTACTTTACTTTCTTAACACTACAATATAGTTCTATTATGATTTCTTCACTTTCACGTCAGTTATATTTATTTGACATATAATATAACCTGTTATAATATTTGAACTTTTTTAGAGATTCGTGCGCATTTTTAATATTTACATCTTTTATTATATGCTTATATACTGTTGTTTAGCTGTTTTCTTGATTATTTCCGGTACTTTTAATTATTTTTTATTTTATCATGTTTTTATCGAGCTGGCTTAAAATGTTTTTTATTAACTGTTTGATTTGATTTGATAATAGATTTAAATAATTTGTAATTTTTTAGTAAATTAATCTTATTTAATTATGATATTTTGAATAGTTAAAAGTAGTTGTATTATTTTATTAACTGTTGTTTAGCCCTGTTTGGTATATCATGATTATTTTTAAAAATATAATTATTTTAAAAAATTATGACTTTAAATTAATTTGTAATATTTTAAATAATTTTAAATTTATAGAGTCTATTATTTTTAAAAATATTTTTTAAAATAATATCATTTGATCAAATGGGTAAATTTTCTTTTCATCAATTTATAATTTGTATTAAATTAATTGATGCATTTTAAGAAATCAAGAGTTTTTATATATAAAACAACAAAACTCTCGATTTTACATAATAAATAACCTCAAAATGTTTATTTTTTTGTATTTTGTTGGAATTTATGTTGAATTCTAATTTAAAAATAATTTTTATTTTGTATAAGACAAAATGTATATTAAAAAGGTGTATTTTAAAAAATAAAACTCATCAAAATTAAAACAAATAAATATAGTAGACTTGGAAAATAAAATAAAGGAAAACTAAACAAAATTTATTTAGGCCTTCTGTCAAAATTGAGTTTAGATTTAGTTTGAAATAGTTTTTTAAAATACCTATATAATCTACCTGTTTTAGAAATTAGGTTAATACTTATGTGTGATAGTAGTTTTTCTTCGTAAAAAAACATCATGAGGAAAATTAACTAATTATACTTATGAGTTATGAATTAATATACGCTTCTGATTTGTCTCAAGCAATACCAACATTGAAGTCAACAACATTATCAATCCTAATTGTGTTGCAACAACACCAATGCCAATAATGCATGTGACATGATAGATGTAATTCATGGCGTATACTATGAGGCAATCACCTAAGTATATCCGTTTTTAATTTTTTTTAATGTAAGTTAAAATTTAAGACGTTTTTGAATGTCTATAACTCATTCATCTATTGATGTTTGTTCTAGGAGCCACTTGTTCTAAAGACCATTAGAGAAAATAGAGTGTTGTAACCAAAAACCTACTTGGATATGACTGCTAAAGAACATGTTATCAATAAGGCGACACTTTACAGTCATCACTCAAATATGATGTATTCAAAAATTGTAAGATTTTTCAAATGGCTAAAAAGTTATGGAACATAATTCACATCCTCTTTAGGAGAACTAAGAGTGCAATGACAATCTTATGGCCAAGCAAATGAGATAGCTTGAGAATTTTGACAACTCAAACTTGATGTAGTCGATTTTGGTGATTTTCAGGAACCACACTAGGCTTTTCGATGAACTTAGGAATTGTAGTGTTAAAAAATGTTATAAACCAAATCAAGTAATTGCATTTATAGATCAAGGTACACTTCTGATTATCTCTTTGCCTATATCAAATAATTTTAGGTAAGTAAAAATAATGCAGTAAATTGTTACAATTAGTATTGATTTAAAATTATTATGAAAAATGAAAACATCAACAAGAAACAACAAAAGCAATATGAAAAAATAGAACTCAATAATTTGATTTTTTTTTGGAATAAAACATATATTTCGAGAACGTTTTATAGTCTAATCACATATGTACACTTCAAAAAAGGTTTTAATGAATCCAATACAGTATAAAATTGATTTTCAGTCAAGTAATTGACAAGATTTATTGAGTTAACTACACTAGCTAAAAATTATTTTAATATTAAAATAATTATACATATAAATCCAATTGGCCTATATGAGTGAAGAGAAGGAAATAAATAATTTAAATTTAATATTTTAATAAAATAATAAAAGATTTTTTTTAGTTTGCTATTAAACAATAGTTAATTTAAATTATATGAAAGTAAAATTTCTAACTAAATTTTAACTAAAATATATACGCTAGCATGCTATAGTGGCTTTGAAAGACTAAAAATTAATTATTAAAAAAAAACAAATGATTTTTTAGTCACTTTGCGGTGTGGTTACACAATAAGCTACTGGTTATGATAACTTTGTTCATTAATTTTGATTCTTAATGTTTTTTTTTCTTCTAAAATTATAACACACCCAAGAAAAAAAAATCAAACAAAAAGTCAATAATTAAAATTTAAAGCCAAATATTAAAAAAAATTAGAAGTACAATAATTGATTCGACTCCAATTGTATACAATCTTCTAAATAATTCGAATATCATTAATAGTTTTTGGGTGCAAGTAAAATATGTTGTGATAAAATGTCAAGATATAATTGCGCTCAATTTTAAAATTAGGGTGTTACTGTTTATTCATGAAGGTTTATTAGTTGTCTACTAATGGTTAGGTTATAAATAAATATTTATTGTTTACGAATATATTTGAAAAATACCGTTTGTAAGTACTTTTGGCCGCATTATTCACAAAAAATATATTCGTTTGTTAAGTAAAAATTAGTTATGATCTGATAAAGCAAACACTTTAATTGCATTTTTTAAAATTTAAACTAACGTTAATGCCTTTCAAATAAATTAATACTCATGATTATTCTATAATATAGTGTAATTATTAAAATTTAATATACGTGATTTTTGTAGAATTATTAATTGCATAAAAATTAAATACAATAAAAATATTAACTATTAATTATATTTTACAAATTAAAGTATATGAAAAAAATATTGACTCAATAATTTAGTTTTAAAATTTTGAAATAGCTATTATTATAGTTAATATGAATAATATATAATATTATTAATAAATATTATTTTTATCTAATTTGATAACGATTAACGAACATATTTATGATCACGGTGCATTTATCTTCATGTTCATTAACATAAAATTAATATTTGTTAATAATGAACTTTTTTAATAAAGGAAATTTTTTTTAAAAAAAAGCTAAGATCATCAAAAGCAATAATAATAATAATAACGAACCTTTAGCTCTTGGGGTGCTGATATTGGACCGGAATTATTCACCGGATTTATCATCCGGATTGACGTGGCAGCTGATGTGTTTGCATATATAGAATTATTAATTGCATTCGTGGCAGATGACGTGTTTAAATCGATTTAATGAATTTCGGTTTAAGTTCTGTCTTTATTAATTGTTACATTCGCGGATATGACATGTTTACTTTGGTTCATGATGAATTTCGGTTTGAAAAAATAAGACTTTGATTCAGCAAAATAGGATTTCAGTTCAAGAAAATAGGATTTCGGTTCGGAAAATAAAGACTTTAGTTCGAAAAATAAAGATTTCGGTTCGGGAAATAGGACTTCAGTTCGAAAAATAAGGACTTCGGTTCGGGAAATAAGATTTCAGTTCAGAAAATAGGTCTTTGGTTAGGGAAATAAGGCTTCGGTTTGAAAAATAAGGATTTTGGTTCGGGAAAACTGTTATTTCTCGAACCGAATCATCAAATCGAATTAAATCATCCCTTACATGCGCGTTTTTGCATTCCGCGACTGTAGCAATGGATTGTAATTTCCGATAACAACTTCAAACGGTCATAACTTTACGCACAGTAATCGGAATTAGGTCCATTTTTTTTATTTGTAGGTATCAACGAGAGCTACGAGGCAAAAATCCCATAAGGGATTTTTCGCTCTCTGATTTTTAGAAAAAGCATTCTATCGCCTCAAAAACCTGATTTTTAGCAGATTATTGTATTTTTTTACTACATCAACTCTCTGGCTTCTAATTTTTAGCAGATTATTGCAACTTTTTAGCAGATGTTTAATGCGTAAAATAGTACTTTAGTTTTTCGTAATATAATTATTTTCTGAATTGAACCGATTTAAATGCTGTTCTATTTTTGTTGTTCGACTGCCTATTTTTTTAACGCAGTGTGTAATATTTTTTTGTCACACTGGATGCCTCGTTGGACTAACATGCTAGACCGACACATAAATCCGATAAAATCATCCGGCTAAAAATATTTATTCCGTCCCATGTACGTGGAGAGACACTGTTTTAAGTCTACCCTAATTAACAGAAAAAGTATTTTAGAAATAAATATACGTAGCATTTGTAAAAATGTTTTTTTTTTTCATATTTTTAAAAAATATTGTCTTGTTAAAGATTTGGTGAAAATCCCAAATCTTAAACAAATCAGCAGAGGCAATGAAATATGGCATCCCCCTGCATATTCTGTCGAATCGCTGATACACCCGACACTGCCACTCTCCTCCATGCCGTACTCTCTCTCCCTCACAAGCGCGCGCGCGCGCACACACAAATCTTATGTCTGTCGGTCGGTCTCTGATGTTGAAGTTCTGGTTTTGCAGGATGAAAAAGTGGTGGCATTTGAAGACATAAAACCTTCGGCGACCAGGTGCTTATAATTTGTTTAGTACAAAGCTCTTGTTTCTGTTCAATTTTTCTGTTAATTGGCTTGGTCGCTCGTTTGAATTTGATGGGTTCGTTTGTCTGTCGATTAGGTTTTCATTTGTAATCACCACGTTGTTGATTCAATCACATGAACATTTGTTACGTTTGTTATGTTTTTGCTTGATATCTGGGTCCAATTGTAAAACAGGGAAACCTGCCTGTCCCTTTTTTTGTCATCTTCTATGAGATGAGTTCATGAAAACTGCATATTGAAGTTTGTTTTCCACGACCCACGTCCTCAAAGCATGTAGATTATGGTGACTTTAAATCATTGGGTCTTCATCATTGAGACTACGATATATTTTTCGCATGTATTCTGGTTTTAGTCCGTATTTGCGGTGTGACTACATGCCACCACACTTTCAATGTCAAAATCTACATAATTGTGGGATAAAACCCAAGCCGGGAAAAATTAACTCAAATCTACGATTTTTAGAGAAATGAATTCTACATTGATTCGACAATTACTATAAGCTTTGCTCATCTTGTCAAAGCTCCAAACATGTGATAAAGCTTTTAAGTTTGCCTCAGAGATCTCTCTGATTTTGACAAGTAAGAATGTGTTATGCTCCTTTTATGGTAATGTAAAAATAGTTATTTATTGCATTTTCGGTAAAAAATATTTTATTACATCTTCATGATATTTTTGAGACCTAATGACTTTGTATTAGGATTTTAATGCATTTTAATTGGATGGAATCAGAATGAGGCTTCTTCATTCTGATTCCAGTAGAATGGCAATTAAATGAAATTAAAATAACCAAATAGCCACTTCCTGCACTGGAAACTTGTTGCCAGTGACTGGACAAGGAGATGGAAACCGGTGCAATATCACCGTGAAATAATGGATGGTGCCAGCAATATGTCACCCAGTTATGGTCATCAGTAGTAGTTTCTAATGCTAACCTGTGGTCAGTGCTATGGAGACCACGGGCGCTGAAACTGATTCTTTTTATTCATCTAAGAGAGCTAAACACTACTATGGAATGGGTATTCCTTTCCTGTTCCTGTTTTCCAATCTCCTTCTTTCGTCTCACTCCAGACATGAATTTCAATATAACCCCATAGTTGCAGCAGTGGCAGCATCCACAGTGTTAATTACAGTTCCTAGATACAACATTATATCATTTTTGTGATCAATCCTTTTCTTATTTCTAACCTTTCCTCTTTTGGGATCATTTCACTAATTGTTGTTAGAACATGCCCTGATAGTTTTCTTTTTTCAATGCAACCATTTTGAATCGGCCAATGTGGTAGGCATTACTTGGTTATACCTGTGCAGCACATTTCATCGGTTAGAGACCTCCAAAGGAGATCTGAAGACCATTCATTGGGTTAGAAGTTTAATGATTCCGATTGATACATACACTAGATCTTGACTCTCTCTCTCACTCTCACTTTGTTCTTTGTTTGCCAGTAAGTCATATGCTAAATGTGGGACAAACACTTTTACGCAAAGATGCACCTGATTGTCTGAACTACAGGTATTGTTTTTATACATGTAAATTAATTGACTAGGGGTTTGGTTGTTTTTTTTGGGTCAATCTAGGTTTTATGATGTTTGTTGGAAACTACTTGTCTACCTCCTAAATATTCTGACAGCTGCAACTGTTTTTCATTCAGTTTAAAACAATATTAATTTCTGGTTATATTAAAATTTTATTCTTGTAAAGTGTTTTGTTCCTTTTCTTTTGATGAGGTAAACACATTTGGCTGCAGTTCTTTGGCTGTGAGCCAACATACATACAACTGCCACTTGGATTTTTTAATCAAAATTTAAATCAAACCTATTTCTTTCTCCTCTTTTGGTCTGTGCAAGCTCTAATATGGAAAATTGGTGTGTCATTCACCCCCTCATGAATCATTATCAGTCATCAATCCCAGGATTTGCCGTTTTTACCAGCAACAACATTGCGTTATTTTAATTGTTCCATTAGTAACAATAATTTAACACCGAAGATGGTAACTAGATCTGCCGATTTGGTTTTGTGGAAGAGTAAGAGGAAACAAAGGACAGTCAAAAAGCCCACGAAGAAGGAGAAAATTGCATGGTTGTGGAGGGGCTTTTGATCTTGCTCTGAATGGCTGCATTCAAGGGCTAGGCCTAAATATTAGGGCTGCCAAGAGACAAAATATTCCCAATTCTAGTTTCCATAAATCTGCTGATCCAGAAGAGGAAGAGGAACTAGTGTTTTTTTTGGATTTTAATTGATATTTTGAGTTTCTTTTCGTTTGAAACTTTTGCGGCACCCTTTTTCTAGAAGGGTATAGTGAGTGTGCTGCCCCTGCAACATACTATCATTAAAAAAAAATGATGAAGTTTTGGTTAATGGCATACCAAACTGGGTTGGTTATTTTTTTTAAGGGGCAGTATGCCATGGGGGAGCATATTTGTTATTCTCTTTCCAAAAATGGTGTCTTTTTTATGGACGAGTGCAGCCAAAAATACTGTCCAGCCGTTGTGCATTTTAAGCCTTCCCATTTTTATTTTCAGTTCATTAAATATCCAAAATGGAACCTCTAATATAAACCCTGCTTGTGGCACAAATTATGACTTCTTTAGCTTAGGTTCAGCGTGATGTAAAGCCAAGTTTTCTACTTGTACTCCCATTCTTTTTGTATAGTTTTGCATTGAGCGAAATAACACGTATACTGTGTATGCATATGTATCCCTCTCCGACCTTCTGACAGATTTGGCTTCCATCAGCCTCCACTGAACAGTGTCAACCATCTCCACCTACACTGCTTGGCACTCCCTTTCACGCCCAGGTAGACTGCTTGATTAATTCTCTCTCTCTCTCTCTCTCTCTAATTTGGTTTTTTGTTTTTTGTTTACATTTGAGTCGAGGATTTTCAAAGGAAACGGAAATGAAAAGAGAGGGAGGAAGACAGCATTTTCCCATATTCTATATCTTTCTCAATTTCTGAAAGGAGTGAGACGATACGGTTTTAGTTTAAAAGGGGTAGAGGTAGGCCACTCAAAACTTAAATTTTATAAGATTAGATAAAAGTGAAACCAGAAATAGGGATAAATTGCAGGATTCATTTTGTTGTTATTTCGTATATGAATTGTGATTAAAATTCTCAAAGTGAAGTAATTCCCCATTATGTACTCTATATTTATTTTCTTTCATATTAAACAAAAAAATGTTTTGATGGCTTCAAATAGTCAAAGTGTCTCCTATCCCCTCTTTCCTTCATGTTTTCCAAGTTTTAGTACAACATGTTTGCTGTGTGAATACATGCCTTTGTGACTCATTGAACCTGAAATAGATGGAAAACTTTAAAATACCTCTCCCTGGGACCGCTCGGTGGCTTTATTGAAGCTGAGAAGCTATTGGAGACGATAATGCCGTCGTCAAGTGCTTCTCTATAGACAGACAACACCTTTTACTTGCAGGATGTGCGCCCTGAATCGACTCAATATGACATCCTTAATGAATATTTCTTGAAAAAAGATGTTCATATGCTTTTCAAGACCATTGCATTCCCAAGTTCCATACACGATGTGTGGTGGTAGTGGATGTGTGTACATTTGTAACGGCCAACGGGGCGGTGATAATTTGAGATGCTTTCATATTTCTCGGAAGGTTATGAATTATATTTTATAAATAAAGGTAACATCAAAATGATGTCAAGTTGTTATCTAATCTATTTAGTTTCAATGTTAAACTATATTAACAAAATATTATCTTGGTATATCAGAATTGAATTCAGAAAAGATTGCTGGTGTATCACAATCTTGGTATGAAAAAAATAAAATATTATCTTCAGTTTATATGTAAATATGTTAACACGTGTACTCAAAAAATAAGATTCAAAAAATAAGATAGAAAACGATTAATTTAAGTGGTTAATATTTAACCGGAAGAAGGCCTATATAACTAATTTCAATAACTATATATATATGTCACTTTACCTATTAGCAACTCCAACACACTTTGTATTATACAGATGTAGACATTAAAATTTAAAATTTCTGCTTCAACAGATTCTTCACATTACTCTTCACATCTGAAAATTGCTATAGTAACTCTTCACAAATGAAGAGTCACGGTACATTATCTATATTTTATTTTATTATTTTTTCTCTCTCATCCTCCTCTCATCTTTCGTTCTCCCAATCGCAAGCCCCCATCCCTCATCCTGCTGCCCTATCCAGGCTCCCCATCCCCTCATCTCTGTCTCCCCCCATCCCTTCTGGCAAGGAATCATAGACCTCCGGTGGCTTTTTGGAGCGGCGATGCAGGTACAACGACGCGGGAGGAGAGGTCGTGTAGAGGAAGGAGAGGTAGCGTAGGGAAGGGGGAGGGGGGAGATCGCCCAGCACCGTGGCAGATCGAGCAGCATCGTGGGAGATCGCACAACAGCGGGAGACAGGCAAAGTCGCGTGCAGCGGCGGAGGACAGGGAAATTCATGCACAGCGCCGGGGGGGGGGGAGGAGGAGGAGAGGCGCGCAGCGTCGGAGGGGGAGGAGGAGGAGCTCGCAGCGCCGGGGGGGAGGAGAGAGCGCAACCAGGGGGAGGAGAACGCGCAACGCTAGAGGGAGGAACGCACAGCCATAGGGTTAATATTTTTATTAATATTTTAATAAAAATATAAGAAAAATAAAGAGTATGATCGGAATAAAATGTAGAAAATAACTCTTTACATTTAAAAAAAATCTCTACATGTGAATAAAATATACAAATTAGTGTTGGAGTTGCTTAAAGTGTCTTCCCTCTACCCCACCCCGCTTTCTATTGTCTACCTCAAGCCCAGTTTTGTCATTGCAACCAAACTTGACATTAGTGGTTGTGGTAGGATATGTTTTGACCCATTCTTGTTTCTGAAGCATTTGAAGAGAGCTTTACTTGTTCAAAAGATCTCTTATTTGGTGATGGAGACATTCCATATTTTTTGGGATTTTCGTAGTGGATTTCTGGACTCTTTTTTTTTGGGTACAATCTATTTCTCCCGTTTAGTATGTATATGTATATATATACTGCAATGATAGTTCTAACTATGATCCAATGAAGGAGAGGGGTGATATCTGCCAGTTTTGCCTTGCCTTGGAAGGGCCCAAAGAAGCGAGAGCTACATCAAAAGTAGGATGCTCATTCCGTTTGTAAAACTAAGCGAAAAGGACAACATTCCGTTTGTAGTGTCAATCACTGGTGCCGATGTGGCGTCATGTTGTTGACTTTTGGTACCAACGACGTTTAGCAGCAATATGCCTATTTTGTCATTTTTATTAAATACACATAAATCATTTTAGTATCATAAAAAATATTTTTCTACAAACATTTCAATTCTTCCCTTTAACCAACACACTACCGACATTTGAGTTAAATTGTAAGCTACGCGAATTCTTGTATGTTTTTTTTTTTTTAAATTTCATATAATAATACTTTCGCTATGAGGAATAACAATTTTACCCGGCCCATCTTAGGCCATTGTCTTGTTCTGATAGGCTAATAGGTTGGATTCGAGTCTTGTTCGATCTGTCTTGACTCGTTATTTTTAAATAAAATTAAATTAAAAAATATTATCCTATTTCGTTCTCACCTGAAGTGCCTAAATTAATGAATTTGACACAAACAGGAAAATTTCAGAATTTCAGTTTAGATTTAAATAGGACAGTCATTCACTTATGAATTATATTTTTATTTAACTAATGATATCTTTAAAGGTTAAATATTTCCTAAGAATTAATTATTATTATTTATTTGGATTAGCCTGCTCGGGCAATCAAAAAGGTACACCTGTTAATGTTAAAAATAATAGTTGGGACAAAACGCAGCGGCTGCTGGTTTCTTGTCATTCTCACTCTTCTCTCGCACTCCCAGACGAACCTCGCGTCGTCGGTTGGGTTCGAATCTCCCACTCTCTCTTCGTCTTCGTCCCTGTTCTGTTTTGATTTCTCGAATTTCTAGGGTTTTTACTTGTATTCGTCGTGTTAGAGTTCGAGTAATGCAATCGATTGATCAGTTGTTTGCTCTCTCCTCACCTCTCCGATTGATCGGTTGTTTCTAGTTACCGCATTTCGGTTTTGAAGTCTCTGTTTGATTTGAACATATGATTCGAGTTTTTCTGTTCACCTTGTTTTAATCACGCGTGTCTAGGTTTGATCAGCACAAGTTCGAAGCTCTCGCAGAACCTAGTTATTATGATTCTTGTCATGTTTTTGTTTTGTTTTGTTTTTTGTTTTTGTCTGTGGAAAAGCTCACTTCAAAACAGGAGCTGTAGTATATGCTTTAATGTCAATGTTTCTATATATTTGTGCCTGTATATAACAGCTATTTATTATTCATTGGCATGACAGCCTCGTGTTATTTGGAGAAAGAACCAAAATGGATTATTGTTCTTGTAATGTTTTCTGTTTTTTTATTTTACCCTCGCCTGTGGAAAGTCTCATTTCAAGATAACAGCTATGGTATTTGCTTTTATATCTTTGTTTCTATCTAGTTGTTCTTTGTTTGCAACAGCTATTATTGTTTATTGGCATGCTGAGCTCCCGTTATTTGGATAAAGAATTGAATGCAGTGGAATCATATATCTATGTTACCTGTGACTTGTGAATGTATATTATAATGAAATTCTTTTGACGAAGGTCATTTGTGTATTTATTTATTTATTGAATGTTGTGTAGTGTGCATTTTGAACATTTAAGATTTTGTTGAGAAGACTGTATCATGTGTTTCATTCCATTTTCTCCCATGGGTGCAGATAACATGATGATTTGTTTTTAATCTACTTTACATTTGTTCTCATGCTTATGTAACAATTGCAGGTTTGCTTGTCATCTTTCATATTACTGAATGTTGTACTCTGTTGTTGCCCTTTCTTCCATATGCTTCGTCAGAAGCAGCAAAACACTGTTGTTATTGTTTACAATTTTATATATCTAGTTATGGATTGTTGTGGTTTTTTCCCATCTGGATTTCAGGATGAAAACAGGAAAGGAAAAACAAAGTTTTACTAATAAACAAAGAGTCAACAATGTGTTTTCAAGGAATTTGAGTAAGAGCCAACTTGGTGGGGTCATATTTGGTTGCACAAGGGGCACACTAGAAGAATGTCTTGTTAAACAAATCTTTGGTTAGTCTTCTTATCCATTTGGAAGTTAAGCAGCACATAATTTATCCATTTTTCTTATCTGTCTGTGTATGTGTTCTTTAGTTTGTTTAGCAGATTGATCAGTTCAAGTTATATTGATTGTGAGTTAATTATAGCCTACACTCTTGGTCTTATATCTCTTCCACAGTCACCTGGATCTTTAGACTCCATTCACTTCTGTATTCTGCATTCACAATTCATTTAAACTTAAGTTGCGGTGGTAGTTGGTGCAGGAACATTAAGCAATTATTAGACACATATGTTGAGAACACATTCCATCTTGAGCCTTGACCATCGTTATGCTTCCTAGTCTTTTTTCTCAAAATTTATTAGTGTTTCCTCTATATTGAACAGGTTTGCCAGCCCAACACTTCCAATATGTGCAGAATATTGATCCAGGCTTGTCACTTTTTCTATTCAACTACAGCGACAGAACACTTATTGGTATCTTTGAGGCTGCTAGCTCTGGTCAATTGAATATTAATCCATATGGGTGGACAGCCAATGGTTTGGAGAGGACACAATATCCCTCACAGGTACTTAATCAAAAAATTTAATTTTTGTTATGTTTTATTCAGTTTATGTTTTGTTACCCGACTCACTCCTATGGTTATACTGTAAAACACAAGAAGTTGTGATTGTACTGATTGTATTTTCATCTATAAGAGAAGGTTCAAGTTCGGGTGCGAAAGCAGTGCAGACCACTGCCTGAAGATCAGTTTAGAAGAATAATTGCTGAAAACTATTTCAAGCCACGCCATTTCTGGTTTGAGCTAGACCATGCTCAAACAGGCCAACTGATTTCGTTGCTATCTTCAGGAGCATTAGCTCCTAGTATTCCACCACAGGATACAGCAAATTGCAGACCTCTATTCCATGCTGTCCCCTCATTTGGTGCAAGAGAGATAGGTGAAAATCCTCTAGCTGCTTCACAAATTGCCTTTACTAATCCGGATCAGTCATCATTGGTTTCTTTGGATGGTACTCCATATTCAGAAGAAGAAAACCAGTTGTCAGAAGCTGACCCAAATGCACAGCATTTGGATAATTATGAGAAGGATCGTATATACTTAAAATTGAAAGAATTGGCTCTTAAAGTTGAATATTCAGAAAAGTCGTTAGTGAGTCATGTGGAAGAAGATACTGCTATTATAAATGACATACACTTGGAGGGAAATATTCCTCTAGAGCCGCAAATGGTTTCAGAGGTTAAGAGTGAAAGCAACTTGAGTATGTCAGACATTCAATCTTCTGTACCTCAGGTGGTTGAGAATGTTCATTTTTGGTTCATTCTTAAATACAATTATGGCCATGCTTGTTAGTTTGTTTTTCTTTTGACTTTCATGTGTTCTTATGCCATTATTATGCCAATGCAGTTAATTCATGAAGTAGCAGAGCTAAAGGCTTTTCATACAGCCCAGATTAAAAAGATCGGTAGTTTGGAAAACAAACTGGTAAATCTTTGTCTCTTTGAAGATAGTTGATGAAATTAAAACAGAAGATGGTTTTTAGTCTACTGTAGTTACATATAACATGATGCCGTAAAAATTTCCAAGAAATATGATGCACTGATTTCGGCTATGGCTCCATGTTGATTTATGACCAAATAATTTGCTATGATGATGGTTACTATGGTTGTAGGCTTAGATCAGGTTGTTGGGGGAGATATTACAAATGCGAACCATGATAAGTTTTTTTTTAAAGCACGGTTTCCATTAATTTATTTTTTGAGGGTGGGTGGTGGTTCTTTTGTAAAATCAGGAATATTTCTTTTGGCTGCTCATGTTTACCTGGGAACATGGTGGAATCTGAACACTGAACTTAGTTTGGGATTTGATACAGTAAAGGTGGAATTCTGTGTACAGATTACACTATTCCATTTATATTTATTAAAATTGATGCAACAGTGCAACATAAGCTCATGCTAATGTCATATGATAGAACTACTAAATTGAAGAAACAACATTTTCCTTTCCGTATATGACTAAATTTGAATAAAAATGAAGTCTTGAGGCTGTTTCTTTTTTCCCAACCTTAAATTTTCTTCAAAATATTTATGTATTCTAGGTTGAAGCAGAAGCAGAAATTCAACAGCTCAAAAATCGTTGTATGTTATTGGAATCCAAGTCTGGTGGCCCTCTGGCAATTGTTGATGTGGCAGCTGAGACCTCAATTGATCTGAATTTCGATACAGATGAGTTGATATATCTGGTAGGGGGATTTGATGGTGTTTCATGGTTGTCGGGGTTGAATGTCTATTCACCTTCGCAGGATTTGATAAAATCTCGTAACCCAATGAACTTCAGTCGTTCTTATGCTTCAGTTGCAAAGTTGTATGGTGAGCTTTATGTATTGGGTGGCGGAGATGGAATTTCATGGTATGACTCAGGTATTAGCTATTTACTATTTTTCTGGTGATGTATATATAATTTTTTAATGAATATATATATATATATATATTTAACCTTTACCTTTCTTTTTTGTGAAGTTGAGTCATACAATCCAGCTTACGATGAGTGGACTTTGCGCCCTTCTTTGAATGGAAAAAAGGGTAGTCTAGCAGGTGTTGCTCTGGATAACAAAATATTTGCCATTGGTGGTGGGAATGGGGTTGAATGCTTCTCAGACATAGAAATGATGGATTTGGATATTGGACGATGGATCATAGCACGGTCAATGTTACAGAAGGTTGTTTGGCATTAGACTTACATGCACAATGTAGGATTCATTTGAAATTTTTTGAGGCATGAAAAAGGATAGAAGTCTTAAATAATAGGTCCGATGGTTGATGCAGTTCTTAGAAAGTCATCACAAGGAAAACAAAAAGTTTTCAATTGAGCCTATTGTCAGTAACATGCAACCTGCAGACATATTATTATGATGTATGGAACGTCCAGGGAGTAGTTTATCTGCATTTAAATTCTGTTTAAACATTTATTTTAAACTATTAAAGGTTTTTTTTTCTTTTGAGCGTTACTTCAATCAACATGTAAATAATTTTCTTATTTTATGAAAGGATGCTATTATCAAATGTAATATGATAGAACTCGCAAGTTCCTGCTTTATATGCACATATATCAGCCATCTGTCTGTAATATCTTTTAAAATATTGTAAAGATGTACTTGCATGTTGAAAATCCATGACATTAACATTGATTAGAACATTTAGGAGTCTAAGTTTGTAATTTCCATTAAAATCCAATTCCTTATGAATATTGTTACTGTTTTCCAGAGATTTGCTCTTGCTTCTGCTGAACTCAATGGTGTGATTTATGCTGTCGGTGGATATGATGGGAAAGATTATTTGAAGTAAGCATTGCTATTCCTTCCTGATTCTTTTCTTCCCAGTTCCTAGATTCATTCAAAATAGACTATTGGATACCATAAATTACAATATTTACTGTAGGCTCTATGAACTACTGTTGCTTTCTTTTAAGCAACTGCTAGATTTTATTTCAAAAGATTATTCTTTTTTCTTTTTTCTTTTATAATTTCAATTTTTACATGGTTAACAAACCGAAAATACATGATTTTAAAAATTGGTGTAAAATTTTAAAAAACTGATATATTACATTGGTTTATGGTTTAGCTAATTTGGTGACCGAACCAACTGAATATAATATAATATATATTTGAATGCTTTATTTTTATCTCTTAAAAGCATTAATGAATAATAGTAGACAGATTGTATTCTGCTGATTTTATATATATTTGTTTCTTACAATCATTGAGTATTAGTAGTGGTTAAAAATTAATAGATTGAAACGAAAATTTATATATCGAACCGAATTGAGAACAGATAGTTTTTCATTTTTGTTAGTTGGTTTTATTTTTTATTTTTTTAAAATGAAAGTTTTTTGTTTAATTTAAAAATACTATATAAATCGAGATGCTCACTCCCATAAGTATTTGCAAGATATGGATAAAGAAATGGTATTGTTTGGAGTCCTTGTGGCATTTTGCCAAAAGCCACCATATAATAATATTATTATTTCTAATGTTTTATTATTTAATAATATTTATATTAGTTATTTTTAAGTAAAACAATTCAGGGCAAGCAATATTACTCCATCCATCTTTTCTATTTCAATTTTTTTCCTTTGTTTTTTTTTTTTTTGAGATTTAACTTATTTCTACAAAATGTTTTAATCCTTTAGCATATGTTTGTGAATTTAATAAAATGTATATGTTGTGTTGGATCCCTAGAGAAGAGATCTTCACATGAATGACTGGGCCTTTTCTGAACGTCCCAAACAAACTACTCTCTTTTGTCAACCTTTGCTGCCCTGCGATTTGCATCTTATAAATTTTCTACTTCTTTCATTTTGAATAAGATATGAGAGGTAATGTTTGTTAGAAGTTACCATTTTCTTTTGAACAGTTTAACATGAATCATGTACATAATAGATGATCATAAAAAATGTATACATGGATGGTTATTGACCAGTTCAAACGCCAAGTGCTTTGCAATTGCAGGAGATTGCCTCATCTCGACTAGGCAATGCTTAATTGTGGGGAGTTGATAGGATACAGTGCATTAATGCCAGTGTTATGTCTCCCTAATGGTATCCATTTTCTTTATGTTGGTATTCTGTGATTGTATTTATGCGCAATGTCAGGTCTGCGGAAAGATTTGATCCCAGAGAGCATTCTTGGAAGAGAATCGGAAGTATGAATACAAAGCGGGGTTGTCATTCAGTAGCTGTTTTGAATGAAAAATTGTAAGCTCGTTTTTCATTCATTTCTCTTCCTGTGCTCCTCTGATGACTTTGTAGATGGTTGACCCAAGAAATGACAGTGTGTGCTAAATATGAATCCAGGTACCATTTGCACTGATTAACATCAAAAGTAAACACCATTTTCACTTTTAAAATGCCTCTTGGCAAGATCCAATATTGTTTTGAAAAAGAAAAATACTTTTTTTGGGTGCAAATCTGTTATCATAATGAGGCGTTGCCACTAATAGGGGTCCTCTTCTCTGATTTGCACTCATTGCTGATATGAGCACGTCTAAATATGTTTGAAAGTTAAATAATAATATTTTCCCCAGGTATGCATTTGGCGGTTTTGATGGAAATGCTATGGTTTCAAGTGTCGAGATTTTTGATCCTCGTTTAGGATCATGGGTGTATGGAGAGCCAATGAATGAGGCTAGAGGATATTCTGCTGCGGCTACCATTGGGGACTCCATCTATGCCCTTGGAGGCGTGCAAGATGGTGATAAGATTGTGGAAATGGTATGTTACCTCTGCCCATATGATGAGGTTTGCCTGGATGCAAATTTCTTGTAGCTCGTGGTTTTATGTAATCCTTTTTTTGGCCTTCCGTTTGCTTCATCTAATGCAGGTTGAACGATATAAGGAGGGTAAGGGTTGGGAAGCAACTAGCCTGCGGGCTATTGGGAAACGGTGCTTCTTCTCTGCAACAACCGTATGAAAGCATGGGCTAGCGTATGCAATTAACTAGGTGCCGTTGTAGAAAGTAGAAGTTTGCAACCAATATCAAAACTACCCCTTTTTTTCTTTTGTTACAAAGGCACATATGTTAATTGTATCATTGTTTTGCAGCTATGTAAATGAGCTAAACGCTTATGAACAAGCTCGTGTTTGGTTCATTTATACTCGTTCATTAAGGAATAATGTTATTTGCGAATATTTCGCAAATATCATTGTTATGTTTACGAATATGTTCGCGTTCGTGAATATTATTTGTTTTCGGAAAAATTATTCTTGAACGAAAAATTAATAAATTAATAAATATAAATAAAAGTTATTTTATTAAATATAATTTAATAAGTATATATTTTTATATTATTATTAAATAAAAATATATATTTTTGATTGATTGATTGATTTATTATTATTATATTTTTGTGAATTATATATATTAATTGTTTGAATATATTAAATAAAGATAATATAATATAATAATTAATTAATTATATTTTTTTGATAAATTTATGATATGAATTTTATGTTTTAGATTTTTATAATTGTGTTCATAAATGGAAATAAGTTTGTAAATATATATTTGTCCATCGTTTGTGAACAAAAAAGTAATATTTGTAAAGAGTTCATGAACATTATATTTATTTAATTTGATTTGTTAATAAATACGTTTAAATATCTTTGTTGTCTTATTTGCCGCTATCATTTTTGTTTGCCCACTCGTTCTTCTGAACTATGTATGTCAAAATATTACTAGAAAGTACGTCGGACTTATCCAAGGCTTTTCAAAGTATAGATATTCGTGGAAGGGTTTCTGGTTTTGCGAAGGGAGACAGAGTCCTTTCCTGTAGCATAAGGATAGCAATACAAAATGGTATTATGCTGATACTAAGAGGACTCTCATTATCAGCAGAATCCATCCTATCTAGCTGGGTGTCGGTATCAATACTATACTATACAGAATGGAAACCGCAACTCTCCTAAACAACCATTGGCACTACTAGAAATTTCTGCACAAATGTATATACGTGGGAGACAGACACATCCTATGTCAATACCGCCACCTTTATTTGCACAGATAAAGACAAGTCTTGCCCCACACTTCGAAAGCTTCTGATTGAAGCCCCAGAGTTGTGTTCATATTCACACTAGTAATATTTGGTTTGTGTTTGATGAATGGCGAGTCCATTATGTTATTATAATGATTAGTTTATTTATATGAATTTGTATCAATATTTTTATATTATTAATTTATTATATTAATGTTGAATTTAATGATTTGACGATAAATGAATAATCATTTAAAATTAATATTTTGCTAAATAAATTTAATATTTTAATATTTTAAACTTAAGGAGCCTAAGAACCAAGTCTAAACAAATCTTGGTATTATAAATACATATTCATGTAATACTAGTTTAGTGTTATTTTGGGTCTTCTATTTGTTAATAATGTGTGAATTGTAGCCTTCTTCCAGTGGGATTCGTAGGACACACACGATTCAGATTATTGTTTTTGTTTTATTTTATTGTAAGAGCATTTATAGCATTATTTTTAAATTTAATTTTTCAAAATAATCAAAAGTATTATTATTATTATTTTATTAAGTTATTTTTTTAAAGTTATTTTTTTATTATTTCTATTTTAATCATTTATCAATTAAAATATTATTTTTAAAATATTTATTTAATTTTTAAAATTAAAATTAAATATGATAAGAAAAAAAAATAAATGTGATGAGAGAAAATATAATTTTTTAATAAATAGATAGTAAATAGTAGTTGGCTAAATATAGAGATAGATTATTCATTTTGTTAAATTTTTTGTTAAAATAGATAATTTGAAAAATATAATTTTTAGACTTTTTGTTAAAATAATTCTTCAAACTAATAATAATATGCATTTGAAGAATCCATACCTAATGTTCTAATATTAATATATAACTATGATCGTAAATTAAAAGAAAATTATTATTATTTATATATGAATACATGAGTATTTTAGATCTAGACGCCATTATATTTATATTTGTGAGGATCATTCGGAAATAATCCTTGTTAGTTTAATTTTAACTTTAATAGTCTTTATGAAAATACCTGACTTTGTTAGAGGAATCAAATAGGTTAATTAATATGAGTATTGTAATTTCTGATCTATATAAACATTTTTATTGTAATTAGACTCATTGGTGCATTAGAAAAAGAGAGAGGAAGGTCTAGCTGAATCTATTGCTCAAATATGCGTGTCCACTCTCATTTTCTTTTTCTCCATGTGAAACCTAACTTTCTCCTTGGCTCCCTCATGCTATATTACGTTATGAAATGTTTAGACTCCATCTTGTTATTTGCCTACAATTTATGAGTATTTTTGATACGAGTTTTGGTTTTTGTATTCTATTGGAGTTCGTGTTGAGTTATAAATTAAAAATATTTTCTTTTTTGTATAAAAGAGAATGTGTTTTAAAAAACAATGTATTTTTAAAATTGAATTACAATAAAAAATAAAAAATAATATTTGGTAGGTTCAAGTAAAAAAATAAACTTATTCAAGATGAATTCCTCCTCGTTCGAACTCCTTTATAATGTATTTTTTAATCTTTAATATCTGACTTCAAGATGAACTCCTTCAAGATGAACTCCTGTAAATAAAAATTATTTCGATACATAGCTCATGTCTTGAACTCGTCTCACACCAAACTGACATTACTTTGATATATAAACTCTTATCTCGAACTGAATTGAACAAACTTGGCATTTACAATATGAAGATACTTCGAGATTTAGATCTGCCGAGTCTTAGAGCAATTCAACTTAAACTCATCATACTTAGCTTCTATGTTATAAAAAAACTTCGAAAAAACCGATTAATAAATTCTTATGCCCGCACCCAAAGGGACAAAGGAGTTGGTAATAACACCTAAAAGGAAACTCTCACACGGATGTCGTCCCCACCCGTTTACCATACGACCATACATACACATATCCATAAAACATAATATTAAATAACTATTATTTTCACAAAGACATTATTCACCCCCTCAGGATTACATCATGGTTGTTAATCTCAATACAACACAATTCAAACATAACGACAAAAGAAACAACAAAAGATATTCACCTCGGGTGATTCTCCTAGCTCTGGTAGGTAGGTAAAAGAAACATGACTAAAACAGAAGGAATAAGCAACCTGGGAATGTGTAGTGTAAAAATATATAGTATAATGTTTTCCCATCCCAACTCATACTCATACTATATATGTAGAGTATAGCAATGTGCTCGTGTAGTGTCTCATATGTAAACACAAACAAATTAATATATATCATATAATCTTTTAGGTTTAACCTCAGTCTCCAAAGCCCTCAAACCAGGCCTCTCAGGCACAACACGCTTCACATGCACATAGCACTACTTTGTCTAAATGAACATATATAGCAATTCAAACACCACGATTTATATCTCTAAAGGCATCTCATGTGTAAGTCACAATTCAAACATGTTAAATCAACACATTCATGGCATTTCATGCACATTATAATTAATACAAAACACACACATTAAAAAATAAAATAGATTTCTCAAATTCTCGCAAGTTAACTTAAAGGCTCACGAACCCAAGATACACTCAAGGCCACTTTGGCATACCGAACATCTCTCAAAATGGAGCAAACGAGTGAAATGGCCATAACCAGTTGCGGAGGGCACTTCTCCCACCATGCCGGATTGCTACAGACATACTAAATCAAAAAAAAACCCACATCAAACCCGGTGGACAAAAAACCAGTCGTGACTGGCCGCCGCTGAAACCAAGATTTCTTCCCCAAATGGCCATAAATCAAGCATCTAACATCCTACAATCATCAAATTTGATCCTTAAACATCTCATAACTCATTATAGGTGCAACATAATAGCACAAAACACATCAAAAATGTAAAATCCACAACTAACATACATATGAGTCATTTTATCCATATGTATCACAATTAAGAAATTCATGAACAATATATAGTTTAATCACTTCTTGATAGTAATAAAAAGGTTATAAGTGATCATAAGTTCGAATCCCTACCTTAAATATAATTTATTTAGGCCTAAATTTGCTAATATCTTATTTCTACCTTTGCTTTCTCTCCAGCAATGATGTGAATGGCATAATAAGGATTAGGGTTCCTCTCCTCCCTTATATGTTTTCTATACTTAATTCATTAAAATATCAAAAATACTTACATAAAGCCCCAACTTCAAATCGAATACAATTACTGTCAAAATGCTTTGTTAACAAGTACATTACCATCTATATATTTTTATTCTTAAATAATGACTCATACACATAATCATTCAACAATACCACAAAAATTTTAAAATTAGCATTTCGGGACTCCGACTCCAAATCGGACCTACTCAAAGTCAAAAAAATTTCATTCGACACATACTTCATCGTATTGATATTCATATTCCCAAATACTCATTCTATCACATGGCTAACTCCTAAAACTCCAAACACAGGTTACGACACAAACCTTCAACACTTAGTCTACATGCTGAAAATCTAAATACTGAAACACAATCCACCGTATTATACGTTCATGGCTTCTGTACCTCATTGCTTCCTTTGCCACTTAATTATGTAAGAATTCGTTTGGTTTTTCCAATTGATTTAAATACCCAAATTATATTTTGCCTTATATCAATTGTCACCTAATGACTCCCTCTACAGGCTTACTCAATTGAGATCACTCTATAAAGTTATCATTTAAGTGTAACATACGATATTAAAGATTAAATTGTTTTAAATTTAAGAATTGACTTAAATATTGAGTTCTTCTTACTCTTATGCTTTATCATATTAACCAATCCCTACATTCTCCCCCTTATACTTAATGGTTGACTTTAAATCTTGAGTTCTTTATCATATCCAACTAATCCTAACACCTTTTATATGTATATAAAAAGTTAAAGTCAACAATTAATAAATCAATGGTCAATTTTTTTAATGCTCGACTCATTGCTTCCTGTGTGTGTATGTGTGCGTGCTTTTAAAAATTTCAAATTATGTTTAGTACAACTAACTTTTTCTTTTAGAAATATTTTAAAAATAAAATTTAAAATTCAAAAGTTGTTTGATACACTCATTTTCTAAATAAACTAAAACTTACAAATGATATTTTCAAAAATAACTTTTTTGTTGTTTTCGAATTTCAAATAGATTTTTTTGAGCACTCTTTTTTTTCTCTATCCTCCACTTTCTTATGTTGGTTAATTATATTTTTTTCTCAAAATTTGTGGGACTTATTTTTTTGAACAATTATTTTTTAAAACACAAATTCTCTTGTACCAAATAAAATTTATTTTTAAAACTCTATTTGCAAACATCAGCTTGCAAACATAGGACATGTTTGATATGAGTTTTGATTTTTATATTCTATTAGAATTTGTGGTAAAGGAGAATGTGTTTTAAAAAAAGTGTTTTTTTTAAAATTGAGGTAATTTTTTTTTTAAAATGTGACGAGTCTAAGAAATAAAATAGAAGAAAAATAAAATAAAAATAATTTAAAATAATTTTTTAAAATAAATATAAAACTCATAATTTTTTAAAATATTTTTATTTTATTTTAAAATTAAAATGAGCTCACATCAAATTCATTATTTTTTTAGAAGTACGTTGTAGGTTAAAAAAAATATAAAACAAAAAACAAAAATAAAATGAGCACTTAATTTTTGATGTTCATAAACCGTTAATAATATTTATAAAATATTTAATGTACCTCTGAGCTTCCTTCCTCGGTATCTATCATCGGCTACCGATCACCCCGCAGGCCCGCACAGCGCGGAGAAAAATGGGGACGAGAACCAACTTTTACAAGAATCCATCCTTCGTCTACAACAAACACTTCAATCTCAACTCCGTTATTCAAAATCTAAGAGGTACACCTATCGCCGCTGCCGCCGCCCTTATGCTTCACTTTCACGCATTCACAACATCGCTGCTTCTTCCATCTCTCTTCCTCAATCCAACAACCCCTTTACTTGTTTTTTTCTTTTCCCTTAATTTTCAGCCTACAACGCCGCCACAGGGACACCCACTCCCGCTGACCAACCTCCCTCCGGCGACCCCACAGCCAAGCCCTCCCTAAAGCGCCGCCGCCAGAACAGGAGACCGCCGTCGCCCGATCGCAATGAGATCTCCTGTATCGCCGCCGACGACGATGGACCTATTATGTCTCACCAGGATTACATTCTGAGAAGGAGGTGCAGAAGCTCGTTTGGCAACATTGACGTTTTATTTATTTATTTTTGTTCCTGTGTGTGTGTGTTGTGTGTGTGAGAACAAAATTATTAATTTTTACAAGCATACGCCTCAGATATGTGATTATTGTTATTTTAAAATTGTTAGCACTACTTTTTTTAAATTTTCTAATGATAATTTTCTAAATAAAATTTAAAAAATAATTACAAGTGGTTCATATTTTACATTTGACACTGTCTGTGTTTGTTTGAAAATGTTCAATTTGTATTGGGTAGGCGTAGTTTTTCAACAAATTTATGGTTGTCAAATTGCGATATTAATTGTTCAGGAATCCTGAAAATTTGATTTTTCAATTGATCAGGAAAGAATCGGAAGTTAGTTCATCTTGGGTGTGCGAGGAATCAGCAGCTGATGTTTTGGTATTTTTCGGTGTGTTTTTAGTTTTTTTGATTGAACAATAATCTTTTTATTTATTTAATGTTATTGGTCTCTGTCTTATGTTTAAGGGAAACGCAAGTTCAGATGTACTACAACAACTAGTGGAGTACGAAAGTAAGTACTTCTCTATCCCCTGGTCGATCGTTCATTTAATTTAGTAGTTTATATTGAGAATGGTTCAACGATCAATTGTGTAGAGTTCTATTTGGTGTTTGGGGAGAAGGAAGTCCCAGGACCAATTGCTTTGTGTAGTTCTATACTTAAATGGGTGGGGTAATAACGCTTCTCTCTTCAACTCTCTCAATAAAGGATTAATTTAAAGTGTGTTCAACTAACAATTAACTATTGAGATTCTATTTATTTTTTTCTTCTTTTATGCAATGAAATATCTTACTTTTAATGTAGTATTTTGGTTAATTAATTATATATCTAGTTAAATCAAATACATCTTTGTACGTATATATTTTATTTTTTTCTTCTTCATGTTTGTTTGTATGTAAATATGTATGTATATATATGCCTTTCTATTTGCTGATGGTGTACACAAACACACATTTAATATTTGCTCTTGCTACGATCATCATTTATTATTTTTACTGGATTTTGTTCTTGGAAGTGCAGGTGATGAAAGTGCTTCTTTAGGTTCTCAAGAAAGGCAGGATCCTCCAAACTCTGGTTTGTTCTTGTTTGCAGCTAGTTTATTGTTTTTGGGGCTAAAATTGTACTCTGCTCCCTGTTGGCTCCCTTGTTCATTTTTTGCTTGGGTGCCTTAAAAACTTTAGTCAGTGAGTAGAATCAAAGAAGAAATATACGTGCAGTGAATTTTGTGCATATTTATTCCTTGGATATGATTTATAGCTGGCTGTGAACTGGTTCTCTGCAGTGGTGCAATTGTGCTAACGATTTCACTGGCCTAAAAATTGTGCTTAGATTTGCTCTTCTTAAGGCTTTACATGTGTGGTTCACGACCTAAGATTTAGGTATATTGGTTACTTTGTCATGTTGCACAAGTCACAATTTTTTAGGGACAGTTCTTGTTGAATGCAAATTATAAAAGTTTGATGTTATTATTTCATAATTTTTTAATTTGTCACTCACAAATGGGTTGCTGTGAGTATGTGACATTTGTGGCTTAAATTTTTGTTAAAATCATTGCTTAACTAATATATTGACTTACTAAAGGTTATTTGATCTAATGCCTGCAGGAAATTACTAATGATTCCACTAATACTCAGCCAATCTCCCTAATTGGCCTTATTCGACATGATGAGAATTTGTGAAACATATGGCCTAGATATATTGTTTCTCAATTCTCATTATTAGGACCTAATATACACTATAGGATGTTGTTTCTTAGTGTAGTCAAATGTCTATTAATATGAGAACCATATGTGCATCTATATGATTCCAAATTTTGGTTTATGAAGTATTGTGCCGTCTTTTGGGCAAGTGTAGTTAATCAACATGATAGCTGGCCTTGGGCGTCAATTGGCCTTGCATAACTTTCTTCATTTACTTCCTTTAGGTCAACCAAATAATAATGATAGGGTCAAAAGCAGTAGCGAGCAGCGACTTCCTATTCCAGGAGAACCAGTTTGTGTAGTCTGTGGAAAATATGGAGAATATATTTGTAATGAGGTGCGTTGAATGAACTGTATCTGTGATAAGATTTTTCTGCTATGAAATTTAGTGCACACTTCTTAGGTTTTTCTTTTCCCCACTAAGCAACCTTATGCATTTGATTCGATAGACAGATGATGATATCTGCAGCATGGATTGCAAGGCTGAGCTTTTCAAAAATCTACTTGTTCCTCGACCTGAAAATCTGGACCATTCCATTTATAGCACTTTTCAAGACCTCTTGGGAAACCAAAAAGAGCTTTTGCACTCATCTGGATCTGTTTACACGACATTATCATCTAAATCTCTGGAGGATACGAGGGATTACAAGCAACACCATTGGTCCAAGAAGCAAACTAATTTATCTACATACAAATGGTACTTTATTTGTCGTTAGTCTTGGATATATACCATTCATTTGTATTAATTATGCTATTATTTTTAAAAAACTGTTGCTGATTGTACTAATATCTTATAGTTTGTGGAAAAATAAATAAATAATGCTCTCATTAAGATGCACATGCATCCATTTTAAATTCAGGTTCTGGATGAACATTATTTGCTCACTGTAATCTTAAATTTTATTAATTCAGCTGGAAATGTCTGATGTCTGGACACCTTGCTGAAGATTGTTTGGTGATGCCATCCAATATCCAGTCTCAAAGTTCGAATCGAATGTGCAACCAGGTTTTTCTTCTGTCTCTATATTTTTTGTGAAAGGCAATGCATTTTGAAGGCTATAATTACAAACATACTTAAATTTCTCTGTTGTAGATGCCAATGGGCCAAAATAAAACCAGTCTCATATCCAAAAATCTTTGCGGATTATATAAAAGGTTGTAAAGATTCTCATTCATTTAGCTGTCCTCATTATTTTTTTCTTTTCTAATTTTTTGTTTGTCCTCATTTCTATGTACACTTTACTGAAAATTAACTCGAAGCTCTATCAAGTTTTCTTGGTCACTAACCTGGAATAAAGTAAAAATCATCATTATTCATTAATCATTACCCAAAATCCCAAATCCAGTAATTTGTTGTGTGAAAGATAGGAAAATTATCTTTTCGTCTTTTTTCATTATGATCTTTTGATCAACCTTACAATACTTATTCCTATGTCATTAGATCTTTTTGTAGTTTGATGCTTTTGCTACTGATAGAATGTTTGGCAGAGTTTTTTTTTTAAAATTATTTGAATAGTTAGTAGGATATTACCTGATAAAAAAAGTTAATAAATGAAACAAAATGCAGGGAAAAATCTCTCGTTTTTTATTCATTTAATTTCTTTGATAATACTTGGTCTTTTTTATCCATCAAATTGAAAGATAATAAAAACAATCTATGGGATTTATAATTAAATATTAAATATATTAATTTCAGAAGTTAAATAACATATTTACTCGTCCTCCAGGCATTGGAGGGTCAGGCTAGGTGAGGCAATGCTTAGATGGCCTAGGCATATATATTTTTATACATGAATTTTTATTCTAATTTTTAACATTGTAATGTAGAGATAAACAAAAACAATTAAACTTGATTAAATTAATAAATTAAAGAAATTTAACATATGTTTACAACATTAAAATAAACGAAATGGCGAAATTTGAAATTCAAGTTACAAAATATTGAATTAAAAGGTAAATCATAAAAAGTAAATTATCATGATCCCACTCAAGTGATTGTGTCTATTGGCCTAACGAATTATAAGTTGATACTCTAGAATTGTCTTCAACATTTTTATCGTCATTCACATTAATATCAACTTCTAAAACTTCTTCTATTTTTGAGTTTGACAATTCCTCATTTCTCGCTTTCTTTGGCTTATGTAATATTCATCATATGCTATATGCTATGTGATATTGTTAGTAGGATAAATCAAATATTATTAGCAAAGAATGGAAGCATTTGACATAAAAAGAACAAAGAAAATATGCAAGTACATAACCATCTCTCGTCTATCAACTGTTCATAACCGAATATACCACATTTAAGATAAAATCTACAATAATAGCCATACAAACAATGCTGGAAATATAGGCAGGCTTAATGATGCTGGAAACACAACAGTTTAAAATTTAAGAAAATGCAACATCCAATTTTTTTCAATGCAGGGAAACACAACAGTTGTTAAAAATTAATGTTGAAGATGCTGGAAATGTAGTTTTCAATAATGTTGAAAATGCTTGAAATGTTAAAAACACATGCAACGTTAAAAATTAATATTGAAAATGCTAGGAACACATGTAACTGTTAAAAATTAATGTTGGACAATGCTGGAAATGTAGTTTTTAACAATGTTGGAAATGCTAGAAACACATGCGGCTATTAAAAATTAATGTTGGACAATTCCTTAATACATTAATATAAAAGTACTAGTAGTAGATTCACTATAGAAGTCCGTTTTTCTATATTTAGGAAAAAAAATTAAAAAGTCATAAAATCATTTTCACAACAGATGTCCTATATTTAATTTTTTTTCATAGGATTTGTACAATATTTTTTAATATATTCGAAATTACTATTTACTTCCTATAATTATTAAATTATATATAAAAATTTTTACTCACATCTCTCTTTCATGTTTTTTATAATATTTATTTTTATTTTATATTAAATTATTAAAAAATATTATTAAATAAAAAATAATATAAAATATTATTTTAATGATATAGAAAATAATTTAGGGAATCTATTGTGGTGTATATTTATATAGAAAAGCAAAAAAAAGTTTAAATCTGGAAAATTAGAGAAGATGATGGAGAAATTGTTATTAATGCTGTAAGTTAATACCTCAATGCATCTCATCAACATAGAAATTTTTTTTAACTTCATCCTTTATTTCTCACAAATCACAATCATAAATATAAGTTAATATGTGATTAAAAATTTCAAAAAACATAAATTTAATATTAATATTATATCAAACTTACTTTGATTTTTCTCTTGATTTCATATAAAGACCGAAACCAATCTTCTTTACACATTAGAACTTCAATTATTTTAGTTCCTAATGATGCACAATAAGTGTCAATCACCCTTCCATCCATACTAAATGTTGCTTCAGATGCAACTGTTGTAATTGGAATAGATAAAATCTCACATATCATCTTTGATAAGATTCGATATTTGAGATTATTTGCTTTCCATCATCCAAAGCATCAAAATTAGTCTTTATACAAATTAATACGCCTTCATCCAAGTATACATCAAGTTTAGATTTAACATTTTCTAATGTATTCACATTTCTAATGAATTCATCAAATTTAGATCGATCACTTTTGATGTTCTTCCCATGCATATCACTATCATTGTCATTAAAATTCTTCATGCTATAGCTACCAGAGTCGGGCCTATTACTTTGACTCTCATTTACACATAAAAACTATAACGTTCAATCAATTTGCTTCTAATAGTATCAACATGCAAAATAACTTCAGGCTCAGGATATATCATGCGAAAACAAAATTCAATAAGTTTCATCTTGTTTCTTGGATCTAACACTACAACAATAGAAGGTAAGAGATTGCAATCACCCTAATACTTATCGAATTTGGTCTTCATTTTCATAGCCATTGATCGCATAAAAGCACTTCCATGGGTAGCCTTTTCATCTAAAATTTTCTTTATCCTCCATAATTAGATGTACGATAATCACTACCTATAAAATATAAAAAATTAAAACAAGTATTAAAGATAGTTAAAATAGTGACCAGTCACAACCGTGGATTGAATTTGTTGACCAAACTTCCATAAATCGGTTTTAATGCTAATCCTTTTAATTCCTTCTAATTCAACCTTCAATTTTTTTTTCCCAACTCATAATTTGTCAAACAATCTTGTTTTGCTGATGCACGAGAGATTAACAAATTAAACGGCAACTCATAAACCATAAGCATATGAGAAATACTTCCTTTACCTTCGCATGGTTATACCTGAAATTTTGAACTATATACATACTTTCATCTTTAGTTTGAGTTGAAGTAACATAAAATTGAAGTTGCCCCCTTGCTCTGGCAACTTTTCGATCTGAACAAAGCTTCACATGCCTCAATAATTGGATAGTAGTGCAATGTGATGCACAATAAGTTCCTTCTTACAATAATTGCATTTTGCCTTCTTAGTGCCATTTGGAAGATTTATTTGAGTGAATCTTCCCAAGCTTTAGAAATAATCTTTCTTTTTCTTTTTCTCTTTACAAATTGATTTTCTTCATTTATTTCTTTAGCCTATTGTTTCTATTTAGTTTTAACCCCGCCATTGTTTTCCACATCCATATTGTTGCTATTCAAATTGTTTTGAGATAAACTTGTGAAAAGCTATATAAAAAAGGTAAACTTGTTTTAATAATGCAAGGAAAAAAAACAAGCCGAAATAAATATCATGTCATTGAATTATTTATATTATCCCTTGACTTGAAAAATAATCAACGATGTTTAATCACTTTAATTTATTTTATTTTCTACTTATTCAATGGCAACATCAGATCGGGTGTGTGATTATTATATTTCTTTGCTTCAAAATAGAACATGACAAAACAAGTGATAATGGATCTATTTTAATGGGCACTCAATTCTAATACTGATTGTATACCAGCAAATAAAAAATAAAAAATAGAAAAAGAAAGGTAAAAAATTTAACCTGTTCCTTATTCGGTTCTCTCATAAACAGAGGGTCCAAGGACGCGCATAATCTGAGCCGAGATGGTAGGTGAGTTGAGGAAGAAGAAGGTAGCAATGTTGAAGCGGTGTGCAGTTTTTAGGTTTACCCTAAACCTAAACTTAGAAAATATATATACTTGTGAATAACATGGAGATGGCTCTGGACCTGGGCTAGATATTTAAATTTGATGAAAAAAATATATTCGCGAACTGTGTTTACGAACGTCGTTATCTGTATTCAAGAACAATGTATACGAATATTCGTTCACAAACATAATTATTGTTGTTCGGGAGCATATGTTCGTAAACATAAATAATCCGAACACTAACTTATTCGAGCTTGTTCATTTAGTGAACAAAAACTTTTTATTCACGCACAAGTCAACTTTTAAATGAACAAACATAAATAATTTTTTACCGAATCAAACACAAGCTTGTTCATGAACGTTCTATTCGTTTACAATCCTAGACACAAGCTATCAAGCATGAGAAACATTCAAGATATTAGAATCAAATGAAAAAGTTGTGGACTTCTTTTATTACTAAAGCAAAAAGATACCCAAGTATGTTTTGCCATCTCACAAATGTCACAATGAAATTCAGAAATTTTGAAATTTTTGAATAAGCAGAAAACCAAACTTTTAACACCCTAAATGAGGCATATCCTAGGTGTTGATGCTATAACCAAATGACATTCTTATTAGAGGAACTAAGGAAGAAGATGGTAAATGGCTTTTAGGTATGATCAGTGTTGATTCAAGATAATAAATGTTGCATCTCTCCTCAGCAAGTCTAATCCTCTTCTCCGTGCTCTCGTCGATAGATTAGAGCACAAAAAGGACAAAAAACAACATGGCATTTAAGGTTGCAGAGTAAATTTTTGAGTAAACTAGATTAGCTAACAACTTTAATACATGGAAAACACTTTAAGGGTAACCGCAAGTGTTATTTTTATATCCAACTTTTGGCATAATAGTAATAGATTCATTGGCCACTTCAATTTTCTTGGTACTTGGGCATAGTATATAGGTATAGAATAGCTGAGATGTAAAAGGATGGTGCATGGCTCTAGAATCTATAATTCTAGAGTTTTTTATTGGTATTTTTGAGACATTATTAAAAAAAAAAAATTGGAGATATACCCAAAAGAGCTAGAGAGCATGTACCTGAAGGCTTCTCAAGAGTGCCTAACAAGCTTCTTAACTTTCCGATCTCTTCATAATTGAATCCCTTAGTGATATTGATATTGTTGCTGAAGGAAGGCTGCTTAGCCATTGTTTTTGAGGTTTCAATTGTCCTTCTCGAGCCCCCGTTTGTGGCTTCATGGCTTCCCGTGTAGTTTCCAACTTTTTTTTTTGTGTCTTGGCTTTTAGCAATAAGAAGACCAAAGGTTGTCCTTGGGATCTCTTTCCATTGTCTGTTTTTATCGAAGAATGTTGAGGCCTATTGTTTTTGCCTTTCTCCTCTAGCAGCTTAAGCAGATCCATCCATGTTTGCTTGTTTGTTCAAGCATAGTACTCTTTTGATTTTTTTTTTGTTGTTGCATGAATTAAAAAATCTTTTTCTTCAAAGTGGTGATCACTGGCACATTTCATGTCCTGGACGTGTTAGTGATCTAAACTTTCGTGTTTCATGCAAAAATTTTTCCTTGTTTGGTGGCAAAAGTTTTGATCTTTATCTCATACAATTAGCAATATCACGAGCCTTTGAGTATGTGTTGCGAATATAATCCTGAGTCTCCTTTGCTGTAGTGAAAAACATTCATGTGTCACTGATTGTGGAATCAATAGTCCCAAAGCTTTGATATTATCATGGAGTCCTCATCCCAAATGCTAAACTTTGATAAGTTTTTGATGGTGTTGTTCCAAGAAGATGATCAAGTCGTGCTTTGCCCTAGTTAAGGCATATTTGTACAAATTGAGATTATTTAAGATAATTTCTCCCGTTAAGCCTATTTGATTCCCAAACATTCCGAAAATCACCAAGTTAGAATATTAGGGCATGTTTGTTTCACCTTTTTTTGTTTTCGTTTTCAAAATGTAATAGTTGTTTTCGAGTATAAAAAACATAAAACTGAAAACAATAAAATGTTAGTTTTATTCTTTAGGACATAAAAAATGAAAAAAAGTTTTTGTTGTTTTTAATTTTTAATTTTTTGTACCCGAAAACAGCTATTACATTTTGAAAACAAAAACAGAAAATACTCCTAACCAAACATGCCCTTAGATTGACTATTTGATACAAAGAACCAGTAATGTCAGAGGTTGTTATGGCTAGGGAAAAAATGGGAGGGTACAGCAGTAAATGCTGTCAAAATAAGTAGAGATTAATTTTGTTGAAGGGAGAGGAAAAAAAAGCATCCAATAAAATTATCCCGTGACATTGACACTATGAAACAAAACATACGGAAAAATTTCCTTTTTTTATTCATTTAATTTGTTTAATAATACATGGTCCTTTTATTATCAAATTACAAGAGAATAAAAAGAAGACATAACTATAAAAAAGAAAATTAACTAATTTTTAATAATGACAGTTTTCTTGAAGGTTGACTATTAAATTCCTTAATTTATGAAATTTAGAATTAAATACTAAATCTCTTAGGGCCATTTTGGTACGAGTTTTGGTTTATGTATTTTTATTTGGTAAAAAAATAATGCATTTACAAAAGTATGTATTTTTTAAATTTGAGTTTTAATATTTTTTTAAAAAATAATGTTTGGTGGGCTTAACTAATAGAAAAGTAAAAAATAAAATAATATAATTTGAGTTTTCCGACAAAATTGAGTTTAAATTTAAAAATAAAAAATAATTAGAAATAATTTTTAAAAGCAGTTATGAGATTTATTGTTTTTTAAAATTATTTTTAAATTTATATCATTATTAAATTAGAATGTATGAGTTTACCGTTTTTAAAAACAATCCTGAATTTGATTAGTCCCAAACGCACCGTTAATATAAGAAATTGAATAATATATTTACTCTTCCTCTTTTTACAGCTGCTATTTGAGTAGAAAATCTCATAATTTAAAAAATTATTTTACAGCTCAACAATAAGATATTAAGATTCAAACATAATATTTACGGTTCTTCCCTTCTAGATTTTTACTGGCATGTATCTGCTGCAGGAATATTTATGGAGATTCCTTGATTCCGTACTTGGGTCTCATGGCAGTAAAATTATAGTTTGACTTGTTATCTTTTCGCTGAACCTCTCTGACTTTCCTTTGGATGGGGCTGGGTTTTTTTGTCTGCAGATGTTACCAAATAGGCCAGAACTTGTCAACCACAAAGTGCATTGCATGCGGCAGTTCATCAAGTTTGGCTACATGCCTTGATTGTAGTACCATTGTATGTGACAGGTATGAATACTCATCTCTTATTAATTGGCTTGCCGGTTAAATTATTCAATTGATAGGATGAAAAATTTTGTTCTTATCATGTACAAAGTTCATATTGCGAGTCCTGAATGGTTTTCCTAATTGCTCCCGTCGAGAGTGTGATCAGCTTTCACATTGCCAGCTATTTTTAACGATGTGGTTGTCATAAACTCTTCTGCACGTGTTAGCTTTAGACTGAAATGAGTTTGAGGAAATACTTGGTGCAGACTAATATTCTTACATAAAGAATTTGGCAAGAAAGGTTTAGAGCAATTCCCCCCATGCCAGATAGCAGCAGACTAATAATGCAAGCACGAGTTTAAGAAAAGTAATGCTCTTTATTTATATGCATGGGCATTGGAATGCATAAGTAGTGATAAATTTTATTATTATTTTTTTTTTTAAAATATTTTATGTGTTCGGTTAGGCTGAATTTGTCAGTGATATCTTGTTAATTGACCTTATTATTCTGGAGTTGAAGTATTGATAACTTGAGATAGCGAGCTAAATATGCGCTGATTTTTCAGTTCTGGTCATTTGAAAGAGCATCTCATGGCACACCCCTCACATCGACAAATTTACTCGCATAAGCTCAAGCGACTGGTTAGAATTATCATAATTCTGGTTTGCTTTTTTGTGCATCACGCAAGAAAGATGGTTAATTGTCTCTTATGGTTTATAAGTGACATGCAACTGATTCAGGTGAAGTGCTGTAAATCAACGTGCAATGTGACTGATATCAAGGATCTCTTGGCTTGCAACTACTGTTTCGATAAAGCCTTCGACAAGTTTTACGATATGTACACTGCAACGTGGTATGTGCTCTCTTCAACACAATTATCATTAAAACTTCTGCCTGCTACAATTTGAAACTCAATGCACCTACTCTTTGTGCTCCCTCCAAGCACTGTTAGATGAACTTGCGCGGGGTTGTGTCTGACTCATAGGTATGTGCGCGTGTTTGTTCACAGGAAAATAGCTGGAATTTCAATCATTTGGGGTTCTGTCTGCTGCGAAGAACATTTTACATGGCAAGCCTGCTATAATGTCAGCTGGCATTTTTACTATAAGAGGTTAAATGATAAATCTAATATTAAGGCTGCCAATGTTATTGCAGGCACAGGATGAATTGTTTGAATGCCAATGTAGAAGATGGTGCATATATTATCAGGGGGGCCGGCCAGAGAGATAAACTTGTTCAGCTCAGTGACTTCATCTTTTGATGTTGCTATTGTAAAACGCTGGAAAAGCCATTAGTTTGCTGGGGTAAGAAACAATTGTAAAACACCAATCTTTTACTTTGCCTTTTTTTTTTACATTATTTTTTGTGAATAAATTTCTTTTATATATATATATATATATCTTAATTAAAATGATTTCAGAATATTAATATATTTGAATTTTAGTATTAATAAAGTGATTCAATACTAATTCAAATGAAATGATTTAGTTTGAATTTTGATTCGAGGATGAAACAGAAGTCAATTTCTTTTGATGGAATTAATAAAATGGGAAATGCTTCATCAAAACCTATTATTTAGTTTTGTTTTATTAATAATTTAATAATTTGATTGAAACTAATAAAAAAATATTATAATTACGCGAAAAAAATTGAGCGCATAAAGCATTTTCATTTTGTTAATTACATCGAAAGAAATTGACTTCTGTGTCATCCTCGAATTAGAATTCAAACTAAATCATTTCATTTGATTTATTTCATCTTAATTTAAAAGTAAAAATACTTATTTATCTTTTTTTTTAAAGTAGTGTTACAAGTTAATTCGAATGTACTTCAAAATTAATTAAAGTAAAGTGAACTTAACTATATACAGATGCATTAATTTTTTTTCTTTATAGCCTCAAATAAATACACCGAAAGTGATGATATGTCCCTATCCAAAAGAAGGAAGTCATGATATGAACCTGTCAAAAAGAAGGAAGTAACAAAACACCCATGCCTCCACTCGCGTCCTATCATGTGCTCAGTATATGGATTATCCAGACCTCTTAAAATTGAACGGGTGGTGTGGATATAAAACCAAGTTCTTTAGTATCACGACTTGGGAAAAGTCAAAAATGTCATATGTCATGACCACATGAGAACATTGGAAACCCTTACCTAACCACGTGCAACAATTCTACCCCACTCAATTCTATTTTGTGATATCCAAACAATAATGAGACAAAATCAACTAATCATTTATTTATTTTATTTGTTTATTTTGAACGTAGGAAACACGGCAGTAAAATTCATGGAATTAATCCAAGTGTTTGTTCAATGGAGGCTTGAGTCCCGTGCCACTGAACCAACTAGGGCAAGTGTTTGTTTGTTTTTTTTTAAATTTATTTAGGCGTTTACAAAAAATTAAAGAGGGTAAGTTATATTTGTGATTTCTTTTCATATTATATTTTCAATGAATATAATTATTAGATATTCATTGGACAAAGATGATCACAAACGAAAATAACATGAAAAGCAAAAACTACGAAATAGCTAATCATAAGAAAGGTTATGAATATGAATTTCATATTATACAACCTATTGCAAAATCAAATATTTTATTATCACTTCATATTTAAAACTTTCAAATATACAAATTAAAATAAAATCGCAAAATTTATATACCTACTAAATTTTATTACAATTCAACATTTAATTTATATAGTCTAACAATATATTAAAGATTTTACAACTTTCATTATGTGTTTGATCCTGTAAATTAAGACTAATTTTACTTAAAAGGTATTAGGATACCTGTCTTTTATTGTAAAAGGTATTAGGACACATATCTTTGGGTACTTTTTGTAAAAGGTATTAAAATACCTATCTTTCAGTATTTTTTGTAAAAAGTATTAGGACACCTATCTTTTATTGTAAATTATTGGTCATATTGAATTTCAAATATTATGATATGTTGCTTTTATTAAATTATCTTAACATATTTGAATGTTTAAAACATTTAATTTTATAAAAAGTGATGTAATACCATACACGTAAAATTAATAATAGCAAAATGAAGTTTGATGTTGAGGAGACTACAGTACATTGCCTTAAAAGAGGCCCAAATCACAATCCCGTTCACCCCTCATTTAAAGGCGTTTTTTTGGTTTGAATGTTTATCTAATTTGGCAAAAAAAAAAAAGAAGCAACATCTCACATTACCTTCAAGGATATACATAAAATGGTATGTGTAGAGATGGAAACTGCTATGCATTCGTTTTTTGGATCCGTAATTTGTATATTACATTTTAAAAAAAGGTGGGTGGAGGAGCACCATCATAAATATATATATGACGTAATATAAAAGAGGTCTCGATGTTTTTGTCATTTCTGTCGACCACCTTTATGGACAAGAAAAGTAAGGAAGACTAACTTGATAATGAAAATTGCAAAGCGTGGGAGTGGGAGGTCCCAAGTCCCAACCATCCAATAGAATTGAAAACCCGCGGCTTTGACAGTTCTGGACATCACATCATCCCTGACGAAAATTGCAATTTGAGACCAAACAAACACTGATCAGTCAATAAACCCAAACCAAACCAAACTGACTGCCATATTCAAACAAGCCCTCTCTTCTCTTCCGTTGCATCTCCCAACAAGCTCTCTCAGCTGAACTGAAACTCACTTTCACTCTCTCTCTCTCTCTCTCTCTCTCTCTCTCTCTCTCTCTCTCTCGGCTGAACTGAAAAAATAAAAATAAAATAAAATAAACAACGACAACGCCATATGAGTCCCTCGGGCTGCGGCGCGGCCGGCGGCAACCTGAACGACTCCAAGTTCAGCGACCCCCTGCCGTGGATCGGCTCCTACGTCGCCGCCGCTTCCTTCGCCTGTGCAGTCGCCATGGCCGCTGACGCCGCCCTCGCCCTCCGACGCCGCCTCCTCTGGTTTCCAGCTAAGTTCCTCTCCCTCAACGCCGCCTCCCTCACCCTCATCGGCGTCGCCATCAAGCTCTCCCTCGACCTCAACACCGACATGCCCAGCCGCCAGGACCAGCTCGCCAAGCTCTCCAGCGCCGCCTTCGTCTGCACCCTCATCGGTAACTCCATGCCCTCCCTCGGTTCCACCGAGAACACCGAAATGTGCATGAATGTTGTCGCCCTCGGAATCCTCGTCCTAACCCTAGTTGTCAACCTCTCCATACAGTTGGCCACCGGCGCCGTATACGCGTTCCGGGTAGAACACATTTTGATCGTGTTTCTGATGCTCGTGCTGCTTGTCATCCTGGCTTCCGTAGCCCTGGTTCTTCCCACCATAAAACATCACCTGGAATTTAAGTACGCTAAAAAGCGCCAATTCGCTGTTAGGGAATGCAACGGACCCCAAGGTTGCAAGCCCGTGGTCGAAAAGTTGAAGCAGGATTTGATGGGGTATTGGCTGATGGCACACACTTCTAGCCCTCAGTTTGTGCTGGCCCGGTCGGTGATGAGCACCGCCGCCGGGCTGATCTGCCTCCTCACCGCCGGGACCCTGGCGGAAGCCATGTTCCGGTCTTACTTGACGCCGCTGTCCCTGGAATTTTGTGGTGGCAATTCCGATTACAAGCGGTCCACCACCGTAGTGCTGGTTGTTCAGACTGTGGGGGTTGGGGTGGGCACTATTGCCCCGGCATGTAGATGGTTTATTGCCATTCTTTTAAGATGCCCGAAGAAAGGAGTAACATTCAAACAAAGTTTTAGGGTGGAGGCATACTGGACCCAGAGCCTAGTGGAGCTGAAAGAGTGCCCCCCGGTCTCTAGAATTTCAAATCGGCGTGTTAGGAAGCTCTCCTATTCCATTAAATGCTGGGCTCTGGCCTCGTGCATTAAACTTCAGATTGGGATTGTGCTGTTTGGCAAAATGGTTAAGTTCCTCTCTGTTGTTTTTGTGGGGAGGCTCCTGCTTTGCTGCAGCAACGCAAGACAGATATTTAAATCTGAGACCTGTGTCTCCTTTGATGGCCTTGGTTGTCGTCCGCACCCTGATCTTTCCCTGTCTGTGTTGCTTCTCGAAGGAGAGGAAGAACTGCGTGAGGTGATGGTGAATCCACACTGCAATGCCACCGAACATTGGTTTCAAAAGGGTAGGAAGATGCAGCCAAAACACCTCTTACACCTCTTGGAAAAATGGCCTGCCCCTTCACTGGGGCTTTGTGGGGTAACAGCATCATTTGATAGTGACCAAGTCCCTTCTCTAGATGTGGAAGAGCCTTCAAACTGTTGGGGTCTCTCCATCGTGACACTAACAGCCATTGTGGTCATGCTACCGGGCATCCACGGACGCTTAACTGAACAGCTTTTATATGGGGTGAATGAAGGATTGTCGTTGGTCAGTTTGATAGAGAATCAGCTGGATGCGGAAGGGGATTTGGTAATGCTCAGGAAGGCTGCTGACATCGTGTGGATAGGAGTTGACCTCTGTCGTAAGTGGCTCGATGTGGATCTCCAAAAACTGGCATTGCAAGCAAAAGCACCAGTGGAAGCTCTCCAAGAACTTTCAGATATCGCAAAGAATAAGGTTATTGAGTTTCATAAGAAGTACCCTCATGGGTGTTGGAAGGAGACTCCTAACAAGTGGCCTCCCAAGGTATTGGCTGCCAATTCACTTTATAGAATAAGCCAGACTATTCTTCTAAGCCAAAACAACCACACGAGTGAGATGCTATTTGAAGGGTTATCATCGATGATATCTAACACACTATGTGCATGTCTTTCCAACCTCGGACACGTCATACCAATGGAGTGTTTTTCGGGTAACATTGAGGAGAGGGAAGAGAGAGTGCAGCAGGCTGTGTTTGTTCTGGGTAAAACTGAAAAGATTCTAAAAATTGTAGATCACCAGGCTCTTCCGAGTCCATATCGTAGGCGAATGTCTAGTCGCACCGATAAGTTGAATCCGATAGGAAAGCAGGAGTCGTTTCCCCTGAACGCTCCATCAGAGTACGGGGGATCTTCTCTAAGCTCATCCAGCCTGGACATATGCATTGAGTAGAAATCAGAAGGTTGCAGTATGGAAGGAGAAGGTTGTAAAATTGAGGTATGAAGAATGGACGTCGTGGTGTGAAAATAGTCTCCTGAAACGTACTACTTTGAGGCTGTAATTGCAAACATGTAGTTTGGCCCCGGGTCTGCAATTTGTTTTCTTTCTGTAAAATTTAAACGGCCCTGTGATATTGAACTGGAACACATTTGTTGTCTGTCGAGAAGTTGAATCTGTGTTCAAAGAGCTAATAGTCGACATTAGTAAGTAAATTAAATTATGCCTCTTACACTCATTCAAATATAATTTGATGATAAACCTAAAACTATTAGTGAAATGAAATAAAATCATCACATAATTACAAACTTTGTTATAAAATCATCACATAATATAATCATCACATAGTGAAATGAAATAAAATGATACAAACTTTGTTCTTCAAGGTGAGTATCAAGCTGGCCAAACGTGAGACTTCTGAAATAAAAATATAATTAGACTACTAATTTTATAAACATCAAATCTGAAAATAACAAAATAAAATTCTATTTATGTTAGGACCACGATAACTAGTTGTTTATTGAGAAAGAGGTAAATCAATATACATTATTTCAAATAACTTGTTTAACTTCAAAACCCTTTAGCTCCAACTAAATGCTTTGCGTTAAAGACTTTTTCAATAAACACTAAAATTATTACCCCTCCAATTAATAGTAGTGTATATTATGAACTCCCTTTTGGTTGGTAAAATAGTTGCCCTATATAGATATTTTCGGATCAGACACATAGTTAACTTACCAAATACCTACTAGTAGACTCCTAAACAAGTACTAATTGAATGGCTAACTGCAATTAACAAGTCTTAATGTTATTCTTTTAAGTGATTTGTTAATTAAATCACACAAACAAAATAATATAAACAATCGACACACAAGATATATATGATTCGATCAATTTGACTTACTTCACATATGGTGAGACCATCACTTTCAATGATACAATCCATAGTATTATAATTTAGAAGCACCAAACTCTTTCACAATCACTCTTTGGAGGCATCAACCTCTTACAATGGATTTCTCTATATTTCTCTTCCTACGGTAAATACAAAGAAATATCAATTAAAGGATCCAACACTAATGGACTACTTTATTTCTATTCGTCTCCTCCTTGATCCTTACTTATCATGTATGTTTCACTTCAGCCTTGTTTGATTACCAAAAATGCTAACTATCTCTTTGGAAAATTATGGTTATCTCTTTATAGAGTTTCAAGATGTGTATTGATAAATTTACTCAACTCATAATATTCAATTTTGACCATTTTTTCCTTTTATAATAATGGTCACCCTAGCTATCATTTAGATTAGGATTTCAGTTATCCTAATTGTCTATACAAATTAGGGTCAAATGCTCCTTTTAATTATATCTTAGACATTGTTCATCTTCCTTAATGCTGCATTTTCACTATTTAATTGTGATCTCGACAAGCATAAGAAAGTCTGCTTCTAAAATGCCTAATTCTATGTAGATACGAACATTCTTAACATCAAAAACATCATCACCTACCTTAAGTGAGTATCATGTTAAAATGTTTTATTTTTTTTTTTAGGGGGGGGTGGTATGTACGCCCATCCTTTTCATCCCATTTTCTTAAAAATTGTTGCCCTTACGGAGCCCATAAATTAAACTCACAATCCATTACGATGTGTTCATGAGCACAAGACTGTGCCAAAGGATAATTTTAATTGAGTAAAACATATAAGAAAAAAGAAAAAGAAAAAAAGTTTCACATGTACTTTAAAATTATGTTTAAACATGATCAGATATAATGCATTTATTTTTTTAATTTCATTATATCTCCACTTGTAGTATTTTAAATATGCTTTTAATGATATTTTAAATATTATAGTTTAGGAATTAAAATATAAAATATATAGCTTTTAAATTTTATTTCTGTATAAATATTATATTATATTTTAAAAATATAAATACTAGAATACAAATTTGAATATTCATTACATATTAAGTGATCACATAATAATAATTTTTTATAATTTAATATAAAATAAAAGTAAATGTCATAAGAAACGTAAAAGAAACAGGCGAGAGAATTTTTTTTATATAATTTAATAATTATAGGGAGTGAATAATACTTTTTAATATATTATAAAACATTTTACAAACCCAACAAAAAAAGTTAAATATAAAACATCTAGAAATGATTTTATGAGTTTTTATCTTTTTTTATAAATATAAGAAAATGAATTTCTTTAAAAAATATGCTATTAGTACTAATTTAAACAAAAAAATAATTTAAAAAATAATTAAAAATCATGCAATATAAAAATTACTTTTGTATTTCCAGCCTAGAAAACTGTGTCCCACTCGTCTCAAATAATAAAATCAAATTTACTCTCATATCTTTCATTGCCCAACACATGTCATTTAGGGATATTAAATGGGTGGGTCAGGCCGGGACTATCTGGGTCTGAGCCTAAACAGGCTGGGCCAGAGCCTAAACAGGCTGGGCCAATTTAGACCCGCTATTAGGTGCATGCTGGGATGGGTCTGACTGAATTGGGGGGGGCCTGCAGGCTGGGCTGGGCAGTGAGCTGGGTACAGACTGGGTTGGGTTTAGAAAAAAGTTGGGCTAGACCTGTATAATGCCCGCAGGTTAGTTCGTATTCATGTTGGCCAAACCTTTTTAAACCGTAACTCACGGACTCAAACCTGTGTAGGCGTCCGACCCGTCCATATTACCGGCCAGCCCGCGACGCCTGCGGCCTCTGGCCCGTTTAACGGCCCTAACGTCGTCTACCTCGCGCAGGCGCGGCAGGCCTACCTACGACTACCATAATAAATAGAGGTTGTTGGAAAGTTGCGTGAAGGCGCCAATACCATTTTCTTTACCAACTACCGTTTTAGTATTTCAATCCATCACCTGCTTCAAGGGTCGTCTTCAGAACCAGGTATGTTCCTTTTGATTGATCCCTTTTCGTTTCGGGGCTGGCTTCATCGACTTTTAATTTCACTGTTTGTGCGATTGTTCAATTGGAGGCTGAACTGACCCATTTTCGTTTTCTGGGCTGGCTTCATTGACTAGTAATGTCGCTGTTGGTGTGATCGTTCAATTAGAGGCTGAATTGTAATATCCGGATTCGACGTTAGATTGTTGTATGTAATTGTGTAATACCCATTATTTTGATTGTGGGTTTTGATTTTGTTTGTATTTGGTTGATTGTTCAATTTGAGGTTGAATTTTATAGTATGGAGCTTAATGCTGGAATTTGGTATCTAATTGTGCAATACCCATGATTTTGAATTTTCGATTTTGATTTTATTTGTGTTTGGGCCATTGTTCCATTAGAGGCTGAATTATAAATTCTGAGGTTGGTGTTTGATTTTTGTATCTAATTGTTAAGTCCCCATTATTTTTAGTTTGGATTTTGATTAATCTTGTCAATCTGTTCCTTTGGATCTTTCTTTTGGGTATTTGAATCTAGTTGTGGAGATATTTCTGATATTGTTCTTCAGGTATGGTCTTTATTGAAGTTCCTTGTTTGAGGTCAATAGATTAGGGTTTTTGCAGTCTGGGACCGTGGGAGGATGTTGATCAACAATCTGTTTAAGCAATCATACGGCTAGCTTAGTCCATCAGCTAATTTATTTGTTTGGGCGATTGTTTACTTTGTCTGAATTATTAATTATTAAGTTGATATTTGACTTTTGTAGGTAATTTTGTAGTCCCCATTATTTTGAACTTGGGTTTTAATTTTTATTAGATATCAATTCCTAGGGCTCTGTTGTTTGGGGAGATGATTCAAGGGATATGGTATTTAGTGAAGCTCTTTGTTGGAGGTTAATATATTAGATATTTTGTAGTTTGGGTCTGTGTATTTTATTCAAGCAGTCACATGTTTGGCTTCATATGCTAAGAATTTATTAATTTGGGTGATTGTTTTTGTAGGCTAAATTTTATAGCTGATGTTACATTCTGTAGGTATATAAAATCCTTATTATTTTGGGTTTTTATTGATCTTTTCCATATATGTTTTTGAACATATCTTTGGGCGCTTGAATTGAGTTTGGTGTGTGTGTGTGTGTGTGGTGGGGAGGGGGGAGGGGAGGGGCGGTAAAGTTTCTGATGTTGTTCTTCCGATGGGAAGTTCCTTGTTTTTGCAGTTAATAGATTAGAAATTGGTTGGTATTGGTTAACATGCTGTTTAAACAATTATTGTGTGATATATATATATATATATATATATATATATATATATTGATTTTTTAGGTTTATTTGCCTGCTTGAATTCCTTTGTTTTAGACTTTTGAAGCTGACAGTCATATAATTGTAGATCTCCAAAGAAACTTAAATGGTTGAAATCTTACTCTCTTTTTTTCTTTACTCAGGATTATGGGGAAATTTTATTTCAAGCAAGAGCATGATTTAGGTATGAAAATGAATTTCTGTTTCAAATTTTTTATAATTCCAACTTTCACTAGTTTTTACGCACTGTGTGGAACATGCAAATTATAAAGAGAAGGAAACTTTAAAGAAAATAAAGAAACAAGAGCAACAAAAGCAGAGGGTTTTATTATCCCCCATATAATTATAATTTTTTAAATTGCCGATATTGAATATTTTGTTACTTTTAACTATTCTATATTTTCTTCCTATTATTTTTTTTTTGATATTTTTACTGACCGAAGCATAGTTTAATTCGGTTCATTGATTACCATGAGAAAGATTTTACTGTAGTACTGCATGTGTAATATCTTTCATATGCAGAGAAAAGACGTGCTGAGGCTGCTAGGATCAGGGATAAATATCCTGATAGGATTCCGGTGAGGATTAAATATTAATTTCTAAAGTCTTCCAAACGAATTTGATTTAAGTTCTTTTTTTTTTATGAGGAAGGAATCTGGAAACACGCTGATTTAATATTGTTAGAAAAGTTCATGTCATCATGATTCAAACATAATTTTGCTGTAAATTTGAAAAAAGAAAAATCAGCAGTGACAAAGTCAGTGGGAGTTTGGCATTCCAGTTGAGTAAGGGATTATGTCCTTTCTTTCCATGGCTGCCCCATACCCAACTACTGCCCAGTGCCCACACCCAACTAAAACTAAACTCTAATATGACAGTTCATACACTTTCCATATTCACGCCAGTTATTTTCTCCTCCCTTGTTTTAAATTTCCTTTGTCTTTCACACGTATTTTGACTTCAAAGGGAGGACCATATTGAATTTTATTCTATTTTCATGGCTTATTTATTGGAAGCTGTAGACTTTGCTGCAAGGGTAAACAATTCTAAGATGATGTTGTTTTGTGCAAGTTCGAGCAATTTTTTTCCTTGAATAAAGTAATCAATCTCATAATAGTTCTGATACAGTTCGACCTCCTCTGTGATTTAAGGTCATTGTTGAGAGAGCAGAAAGAAGTGACATTGAAAGTATAGATAAGAAGAAGTAAGCGTTACTACATTCGTGCTAGAAATTCACTTATGTCTCTGCATACTTTTCCCAACTATTCAATAGCACAGGATTATTTTTGGATGCATATTCTTGCCATGATTTCCTTTTTTTTTCCCTTTTTGTTTTTGGGATGGAAAGGGACATTATTTTGCAGTATTATTTATTTATTTCTTAGCAAGCTAGAGAGAGAGGGCTATGCTTCCAATGTAATGATAGTTAGCAATCAGTGAATCATGGCCATCTAAAAATGAATTCGTTCATAGAAAGTGAACAATGACATCGATACCATCTATATATCTTGCAGATATATGATTCTTAAGGTTGAAACAAAGGCATAATAAACGGCAAGGAAATATACTCGTCAGTTTGATAGTAGTCCTACTGTCATTTTCTCGATTGTTCTTCGCTGTTACTGCTGATGACTGTTGGGATTTCTTGCACCTCCGTATAATAGTCTATGGCATCATTGTCTTATGATCGGCTGTTTGGTGCTAACGATTCTTAGTCTATTTTAAATCATGGATGATAGTGGCAACCATAATAACTGCAGGTACCTCGTCCCAGCTGATCTGACGGTTGGACAGTTTGTCTATGTAATTCGCAAAAGAATTAGGCTGAGCGCAGAGAAGGCAATTTTCATTTTTGTAGACAATGTCCTCCCACCCACAGGTTCCCTCCCGCCAAGCTTTCCTGTGGTGAGATTCTCTGCCATCTTTCTTTTCCTTAATAAAGTTGTTCTTTGCAGGTGCAATTATGTCTGCCATATACGAAGAGAAGAAAGATGAAGACGGGTTCCTCTACATTACTTACAGTGGGGAGAACACATTTGGGGGATAGCTCCCCCAGCCGACGTTTATGGCATCTGTTATGCTATTTCACTGTCTGTGTTTGATCTAATTGGCGTTTTCTCCTTTGGTGGATTAATGTTTCTGGTGCTGTTCCTATATGTTTGGACCTTGCTTGTTAATATCTTGTATAACTGCAGTAATTATGTGTACTATATACAAATTTCTATGGAGAAGTACAGCCTGCAGCCTTAAGTTATCATTTATCATAAAAGTAGTCGACTGGTGCTTCTCTTGATTTTGACTCTGAGGGTTTGAAGGAGAGGCAGGCTTCATCCAACGTGTTTGTCTTTCACTTATTATTCATGCTTCTGATTTCTTAGATTTTGACAGGGCAGTGGAGTACAATTGTGGGTCTTTTAGGAAAGGCTGTACAATTTTCATTGGCTCTTAGTAACTGAAGAGCACTACTTTCTTCCCATCTTTGCATCAGCTGCATTCGTTGCCACTACGACGCTTCATTCCACCGTCGCCGGTGCTGAGTCGGATGTCTGAGAATCAGAAACTCGCATTTCTTTGGTGTTGCGATGCTCAATCCCACCAATGTCGGCACCAACGCAATATAGGTCCATTTTTGCTCCCCAAACAACTACAAAACACTAAAATGACATAAAATAAGACAGACACAAAACATTATAAACATAGATAAAATTCGGATAGTAAGTTTATTAATTTTTTTATAATTAAGTCGGATAACTTTTTAAATTCTACAATCTATTTATCACTATTTGTTTCCACAAACTATTTAAAACAGTTTTTTTTTTTTTTTTTTGTTTAAGGAAGGGAAAGGGTTGGGTTGGGTGGGGTGGTGGTGGTGTTTGGGGCATGGGCCCGGTGGCGGCACACACCCAGAAATCCAAACACATAAAATTGGTTGATCAATACATTTATCGTAAAAAACTATTACAGCAAAGTGTTTTTAATAAATAGCATTTTTAATTTCATTTGTTTGTGTTTATGGTAATAGCGGGAATAGAAAAACTGTTGGGGATCTTTGACATCTTGTCAGTTAAAACTTGCTCTTGTCAATTTGAATAAATTTGATCAATAAAATTGGAGACCATGGTGAACAGTAAACAATTAAACATCAAACTTATAATTTGCATAACCGGCAATGATATATCTCTTATGATATAAAAAAACGAGTTTGCAATTGTTATTATTTTTACGAATAATATTTGTAAATGCATATATTTTTTTGATAATTTTTTGTAAGAGTAAACAAATTAATATATTACCAAAAAAAAACTTGACAATAATATAATTAATAAAATGCTCTAAATTATTTTACACCAAATTTTAAAAATAAATAATAAATGAATAACTATTTACTTAATAAACTTAAGAAAAGAATCAAGGAGGTTACATTACTTTTCACATTTTTTTAAAATTATATTTTATCATGCTGCCAAAGTTGTATTATTTTGATTAACGACTATTGCATATAAAAACAAAAAAAGTTGTTGCAGTCTTACCGCATAAATCCCACACACTACATGCTTGTGCGATTAGATTACATGTTACTCTATCAAAACACCTAATCTGTTTGATTCACATATTTCAAAATTAGATTATATTTTTAAATACAAAATCTAATAAAGTGTTTTTGGCATACATGTTTTTTTGAATAAAGTATTACTTTATTCAAATAAAGTAATTATTTGTAAAAATATATTTTAACGGTTTTTTAATTTTCAAATCCATATTTTTTTTAGAATTCATTTATTGTTTTTAATTTTTTTTCACTCTTTTATATATTTATTTCTCAGATCCATAATATTATATCTTTTATCCATGAGACTTAATTTTAAAACTCAATTTTTAAAAAAAAAAAAACATATTCACTACTCTATTAAATAAAATTATTTTTTAAAATTAAAATTTTAAATTTTAATTCCAATAAACATTCAAATACAAAAACAAAAAACAGCGAGACATGTTTTTGTTTCGAATCACGAGCGCATAATAACACCTGATAAATAATTATAATTTATAAAATAAAATAAAATTATAAAAATTATGGCAGAAAAACAATGTGAGACGGCCTCACGTTTGCAGACTTCTGCAGTGAAACCTCTCACCTCAGTGTGATAAAGAAAATGGCAGGGAGATTGAGCATCGCCGCGTCTCGGATCATGGGTGGAAACGGCGTCGTTTCCCGCTCCGTCGCCTCCTCCCTCCGTCTCCGCTCCGGCATGGGCCCCCCCGTTGCCAAACACATCGTCCCCGACAAACCTGTAAGCTTTCCGTCTCTCTCTCTCTCTCTCCTGCGGTGCCCTAGGTGAGTAGAACACCGCCATCAATCGAAATCGATTCGTGCAAATTGGAATCCATGATTTACCAGAAGTCGAACGGCTGAACAGAAAATATGCTGTTCCCCGTCAATCAATCCAATCGTTGGTTTTGTGTGTGTGTTTGTGTGTTTTTTTTTTCAGCTTGAAGTCAACGACGAGCTGACGTGGGACAACGGGACTGCCTACCCCGAGCCCTGCTTGGATAATCTTTCGGACAACATTGGGCCTGTGAGGATTTCCACACCCTTTGAATCTGTTCTGTGATGAACCAATGTTGTCTTGTCTGTGTGTGGATCGTTGATGTCTTGCTTTTAACAGTACGAATCGTTGGCTTGGCTGTGTGGTGGCTTGAGTTTTTTTGGCGCTGTTGGATTGCTGGCTATGTGGAATGATAAAGCTTCGAAGATCCCATTTGTATGTTTGATTCATACTTATGTTTGTTTATTTGGGATTGTGTCTTAATTTTACTATGTTGATTGCAGTTTAAACTTTAAATGGGTATTTGGGTATTTTGTTTCTAAAAAAATACTATGAAAAACGGCGCATTTTTGTTATCATTGCATGTTATTGTTATTTACATTTCACTTTGAGGAAAACAAAAGTGGCGAATGAGTGAAATTATGTTTTTTAGTCAAAGTTCTTCAGTTTTTTGACCTCTGTTCAGATTGGACTCCTGCATCGCTTCTGTAGGTTCTATGCAGTTTTGTGGAAACTGTAGGTTCAACCTTGAAGCTATGTTTTAGGTTAATGCTAAAAATGATGACTAGCTTAGTATTGTTTAGTTTTGTCTTCTTCTTTTTTAAATAAGAAAATTTTATTAGAAAAAATAGACCACAAGAAGTACCCGAAGAACAGATATACAAAAACATATCCAAAAGGAACACCCATTAACGACGTCACAAATGAAAGAAAAATGGTACATGTCCAAAGAAAACATCTACTTCCTCAAATGGTGTAAAAAAGAAAAAAAAGCAAGCTCGGCCGTAGACCGCTCCCGATCATCAAATACACACGCATTCTGCTCTCGCCAAAGGCTCCAAAGAAGGCAATGATGAACAACTCGTCAAACCACCAAACACCTTCCCATGCCCCCTATTTAACATGCAAACCATGTACCAAGGGATGATGACATCACCCAATAAAGGCCAAACAAGCCGATAACTATATCCCAGAGCTCCCTAGCATATGGACAGTCAGGGCCGGCCTTTGGCTTTTGCAACTTAAAGCCGCTGATTGAGGCCCCCAAATTTTGGAGGGCCCCAAATTTTTTTCTTAATGTAGCCTATTCCTGATAAATCAGTGGGCCAAATTTGGGATACTTACTGCTTGTCCATCCCTCTTCCTCCTCGCCTCCCATCCCTCTCCCTCCTCGCTTGTCTGACGTCTCTTTGGGCGAGCCTCTAACAAAGAGATTGCCGATCTCTAGTTGCTGGTTGCAATCTATCATCTCCGATCTCTGTCCCTATCCGTTTGTCCATTCCTCTCTGGCTCTCTCCCTTTGGTAGTAAAGTGGCAAATGCGTCTCGTGTCTATTGTCGGCCCCTCTCCCTGCTGTTGTTGGTTCATCATCTCTCCTCTCCCTCGGCTGTTGTCCTTCGAAAAAAACTGCAAAAGCCAAGGAGCAAGGGTCGGCCTTGCTTGTTGTGCTACCTCTTTGGCTCTCCCTAGACGCAGGTACGCAGTACGCTACTACCTACCTTCCAGTCTAAGCCTTATTTTGTGTGTGAAATTGTGAATTGAACATTTTGAACTTGATGTATTTTGTATTGATTCTTTGAATTTTTGATAGAAAAAATTAAGGATTTAGAGTTCATTCATGTTAGTCAAACAAATTGGGCGTTATGTAATGTTGGTCTTAGTGATTGAGTAACAAATGGTAATGCGGCAAAAATACTCACCAGAGGTGATCTAGTATGAATCCTTAGTTTGAGCATTGTGCTGCCACAAAAATGTGAGATGAGACAAATGGTGTGAGGTAATCTAGCATACACTCGGTTTTTATGTTGTCAAAAAAATGTGATCAAGTGATGAGATCAGACAGCCTTGAGAGGTGATTCAATATAAACTATCAATTTGTGGTGTTTGATGGTATCCCAAATACAATTGAATCGTGTGTCTCACTTATGTCAAAAAGAAGCAATATCAAATGAAAGAACATGCCCCCCATTTGTTCAATAAAAAAATGGTGGTATGGAATGAAGGAATACAAATCAAGAATTTAAATTGATAATAAAGGTAATAAGAAATTTGTCATAGCTTATGATGTGGCCAAGTGTGTGAGAATGGGAGAGATTTGTTGTCAATTTGTCTCGTATTGGAAAAAAGAAGGAATGAGGGTAGGGTATAAAGAAAATTCAAACTTTTGAATCCAACTTGATATTTAGGCATATAGATAATGTCAATACCAAAAGATGGCCATAACATATAATAGTATGAATCTCCTTCTATTTTTCTCTCCATGTATTGTTTGAATTTTTATATACATTGTTGGGCATAGATTAAGGCAATAGTATCAGACTAAATATGCTAGTGTGTTTCATTTCAGGACATGAATTTGCGCTTGAATATATTCTACGTTTGGTCTAGATATTATTGTTTATATATATAGCAGTAGACTCATTTTCAGTAGCACTCACTCAATTGCAAGTGAATCTTTTTAATTAGTCATTAACATGACGACATTATTTGAAAATCGATACTTTCAGCTCCACTCAATTCCCAATATGTAGAGGGGTCTCATTATAAGATTTCGCATAGGGCCACCCAAACTCATGGGCTAGCCCTGCAGACAGTAAAGGAAAAGATGGTTTACGAATTCCGTCGCCTTGCACATGTAACACATACTAACAAGAGCAAAACCCTAACACTATAAATTATCAGCGGTAAGAATTTTGCCATGCATTGTAATTCAGGCAAAGAATGTAGCTCTAGACGGTACCCGCGCCTTCCACACACTTCGCCAAGGAAAGCTCTTAGGCCAGACAAGGGTAAAGATAGAATAAAAACTCTTGACCTGGTAGTCTCGCTCTTGATTAGGACATCAACACAATCGATTTGTAGCAATCCTTGTAGGAAAAACTAAATATAACATGTCAAAAAGTGAGGAGAAAGTTTTTAATTCTCAATCCTGAACGACTCAAAAAAATAATAACTCCCACTACATTGTAGTACCCTGTATATAATGAACTTTATCCACAAAAGCATTAGGAGAACATGAAATCCAATATAACTCCAGGTAAATGAGCTTCAGGGGAGAGTCACCACACTAAACATCATCCCAAAAGCGAATGGAAGCACCATGCCATGAGGTTAGCGAGGCATCAGGGAGATCCAACCCCCACCGAAAATCCCATATTTCACTGCAATCACCTCCCGCTTTACCTCAAACTGTCACAACCATTTTCCAAGAAGTGAAGTATTAAATCGACACTACTTCTTAATGGATAAACTGCCATGAAAAAGAGGACGACACACATTATCTCAGTTAACCAAATGAATTTTAGACATATCCACGTTGGATCCTCAAAGGAAATTTCTTTGGATTCGCTTAAGCCAAGAAGCCATAAGAAAAGGAGTTAAATAATAAATAAAATAATTCTATCTTATTATTCTTGTGTAGTAAGGGATACACACACACAGATATATATATATATACACAATTTAGAAGACATAGATTAGGAAAGAAATTTATCCAGGAAATTATATAATTACAATTATATGACAACTAATTAAAGATTATTTTCAATTCTTTCCTTCAAGTTGGCATAAAGATATCACACATGCCCAACTTGGACAAAGTTGTATGGAAAAAGGCACCAGTAACTGCATGTGTCATCATATCAATCAATTGATTTGATCCTTTAATGTAGGAAACCTCCAATAAACCAGAATTGAGATTATCATTGATGTAATTCCTATCAAATTCAATATGTTTGTTAGTTGTTACGATCATGTTATATTGAATTATTAGCTATCTCAATGGCAAATGTCTTATCACAATAGAGCATCACTAGTGTTTGAGGGTCATAATCAAAGTCTTACAAAAGAATACGTAACCATGTGAACTCTTGAGTATGATATTTGACTTCTGCACTAGACAAAGAAGTCACATTCTGCTTCTTGCTCTACCAAGCTATTAAATTACCACCCACAAATGATATATATCCTAAAGTAGATTTTTTGTCCAATTTAGATCCAGCAAAGTGAAAGTCGTTATATCTCATAATGTCTAGGTATTCATGTTTGAAAAATATAATAGCTTTGCCTGGAGAAGACTTCAAATAAGCCAGAATATGATTCACTGCACACATATGTCAATCACTCGGATTATGCATGAATTGGCTCACAATACTAATTGCATATGAAAAGTCAGGTCTAGTATGAGTCAGATAGATAAATTTTCCTACTAACCTCTGATATCTCTGTTCGTTGGAACCTAATCAAGATAAATAGTTAAACCACAGTTCATCTCAATAGGAATATCAACAGGTGCATAAGCCGAGTTATCAGTTTTAGCTAGGAGGTTTAGAACATACTTTCGTTGAGAGAGAAAAATTTTCTGTTTGGATCGGAATACTTTAATGCCAAGGAAATATTTTAAAGCCCTCAAGTCTTTCATCTCAAATTCCTTTGTCAAATGAGAATGAAATTTTTCTATCTCAGATATGTTATTACCTTGACAATCATATCTTTAACATAGACAAGTAGCAAAGTAATATCATCGCTATCTCTTTTATAAACATAGTGTGATCATCCAAAAACTGCTTGAAACCATATTCCTGTATTAAATGGCTCAATCATCCAAATCAAGCCCTTGGTGACTGTTTCAGACCATATAACGCCTTCTTCAGCTTGCACACCTTTGCTTCTTTTGGTATAAAACCAAGAGGAAGATTCATATACACCTCTTTCATCAAATCACCATGGAAAAATGCATTCTTTACCTCAAACTGGCATAATGGCCAGTCTAAGTTAGCTGCAAGAAAAACTAACTCTAACAATACTCATCTTAGCTATAAAAGCAAAGGTTTCTTGGTAGTCAATCTCATACGTCTGAGTGTGACCTTTGATAACTAATCTGGCTTTGTATTTTTCAATTGTCTCATCTGATTTATACTTCATTGTAAACACTCATTTATATCCTACCGTCTTCTTATCTCGGGGTATTTAACCAGTTCCCAAGTGAAATTCTTCAAAATAGCGTTCATTTCTTCTATCATAACTGACTTTCATTTGGGATTTTCAAAAGCTTCCTGAAAATGACTAAGAATCGAAATAAAAAACAACTGAAGAACAAAAGCAAAATGAGATTTAGATAGACAATGACAAGAGATAAAGTCAGAAATAGGATAAGCAATATTAGAAGAGGACTTTGAAAAACTAAATCTATCAGGCTCTTTACGGTCACGAAAAGGATATCGCCGACTCATAGAATTGTCTAAACCTGTAAGGTTAGAAGACAAGATATCATTTGAATTTGAAACTATAGATGGAGAATCAAGTACCTTAGTGGGGATTTGTATCACATGATCAATCCAGAAAAATCAGATGTGAGAGTAATATCTTGTCTTACATAATATTTGTCAAACATTCAAGCTGGCCTCTCATATTTACTTGATTCAACTATTACAAGATTAGAATTAAGAGGAGGTGACTTCCCCTCACCTAGATTAGAATTACTTGATTTCACCCAAGGCATTTTTAATGATATCGGCATTTTCCATAGGAAACAATTGAATTTAAGCAGAGGTCAATAAGTTGGAACATATAGGTGTCATTTACCTTATGTTTATTTCATAATTTTGTGTATGCACTGGAAATCTATACTTACTCAACTTTTTCTCTTGTGATTTTTTCAGACCCCAAAAGTATATCCATATGACAATTTGCGAGTGGAGCTCGGAGGAGAACCATAGGTAGATGATTCCTGTTGCCAGTAATGTTTTGGAATTTGGCGTTTCTCTGCGCAACTTCACTTGTTCATTGTATTTGCATGCTTTCTTTCTCGAGTGTGGTCGTCTATAATAATAACCCATCTTTGACTGCCGCTGTAGCTTACCTTTTCCAAACAAATGAAATAAAAGTTCAGGATGGTTGTGACTCCATGTTTTGTTATAATGTATTTTTTGTTGCATGGTGGCTAAGAGGGGATTGGCAATTATATATTATTATTCACGTTCTGGATGTTGTTTTAGTTTTAGTTTTTTTTTTTTGCTTTAAAACATTGTGGTAACGTGCATGGTTTGGTCCACGTTTGTTAGATATCTCAATATCCACGTTTGGTCCAAGTGTTTTCAGATTCAATGAATTCTGTGATTTTTTCAAAATTTTAAATAAACTAAAATCCTTTCAAGATTTTTTTTTTTCATTGCTGAAGCATGAGTCTGATCATTCTCGTTGAGGATATGGGTGGACGAGGGAATAGGGATGGCAAAATCGACCCTCTTCGATTCGAGCCGTTTTGTTCTGAGATCCGACTGTTTAGTGTAGTGCTTGAGTTTGAATCTTTTATAGTGGGTGGGATGTGGCAGGCCTTTGCCCGGGGGTCAGCGCTATTCTTTGTTTTGTTTTGTTTTTATTTTATTTTTTTGGCTGGTCGTGAACTTTAGCAGTGGAGATTCTAAGCGGTAATTGCTGCACAGAAATGGTGGCAGCAATTAGGGAGCTCTTAGCTTCGATTAGAGGCTTGTAGATATTTTGCAACTCTTCTACGAAAATTGACCAAATGGGTTCCCATGATTGTGATTGAATTGGGAGAATTGCGCTGTCAGGTTACACGCTCACCTTACCATCTTTACTGATACAACCCTGAGCGCTCTAATTGATGGCTTTCATGTACGTAAGCTTCTACTTGTTAGCAGTTTTGTGAGTAGTACGCAAATATATTTGGGTGCCTAAAGACTACTAAAAAGTATCTCCCAATTGAGATATGAACCAAGGGTCTTGTATGAAACAATAGACAATAGGGGTCCACGTATACGTACAATGTGGCTAATAAAGAGTTCAACCATGGTTCTGTGTCTCGTAGTTACTCAATATGGGATGAAATGTCTCGACTTCGTGAGCCCATCCCAACGATCTGTAGAGTTTGTCATTGTAAATAAGGGTCCTTGGAAAACCTCTATGTTATTGGCTACTTCGAGCACTCACAATGGGCTCAATAAAGTTAAATTTTTATTAAATTTTAGCTAAAATGCATTAAAAGGTCTTTACAGCAGCCTCAATGAAATAGCCATAGCTATCTATGTTTCACTGGCTAAATCTGACGAGCCCTTTCCTATTAGCTATTCTTTTTTTAAAATAAAATATTATGCTTTCTCTCTCCTCTCTCCCTCAATCGACAACAACAATGCTGACGTCGCCGCTACAGAGGGGCCGACGGGGGTGACGACGTTGCAGGGGGAGGGGAGTCGACGGGGCCGACGGCGCTGTAGGGGGGAGGGAGCCGACGGGAGTCGACACTGTTGCAGGGGGAGGGGAGCCAACGGGAGCAACGCCGCCGCGGGGGGGGGAGGGGGCCGACGAGGGTCGACGCCGCCGCTGCAGGGGGAGGGGAGTCGACGGGACCGACGACACTGCAAGGGGGAGGGGGCCAACGCCGCTACAAGGGGAGGGGAGCCGACGGGGGTGATGCCGCTGCAGGGGGGAGGGGGCCGATGGGAGTCGACACTGCTACAAGGGGAGGGGAGCCGACGGGAGCGACGCCGCTGCATGGGGAGAGGAGCCGACGGGGGCGACACCGCTGCAGGGGGGGCGACAGGGGCAGGTGAGAAGACGTGCTGCAAGATGTGAGCTGGACAGAAATTAATATTTTAATATCAATATTAAAATTTTGATGAGCCTGTAAATACATACATAAATTTTAACTAGTTAAATTTTATTAAAGTTAAATTTATAGCTAAATTTTGACTAAAATTTATTGAGCCTACTGTGAGTGCTCTTACATCCGAGAATAGAAAGAGGTTGCAACCAATAACTAATAGCTTGTTTGGTATGCAAGAATAAAATTGGAGGAAATGAAATCATTAAAGAAATGGAATTAACATGAGAAAGGAATGAAATTTTTGATTACTTTTACTGTGTTTGGTATACAAGATCAAGCATGATAAAATATTAAAAAAATTATTAAAATATTCTTCTTCTTTTTTAAATTTCTGCTCAACTCATCATCGACAAGGGCGGCAGGGCTGGATCTGAGCGACGGCGTGGGGCGCTGGTGATGGGGGTTTGGGCGGCGGGGCTGGATCTGAGCGGAGGGGCTGGGACTGGGCACGCGCGATAGGACGGGGGGGCTGGGCGACGGTACGGTGGGGCGCTGATGACGGGGATTGGGGGGAGTTGCTGGGCGACGGGACGAGGGGGGGATGGGGCGGTGCTGACATGCGGGCGACGGGACGGGAGGAGGGGGGGTGGCGCTGGGGTGCGGGCGACGGGACGGGAGGAGGGGGGTGGCGCTGGGGTGCGGGCAACGGGACGGGGACGGGGGCACGCGGGCAACGCTGGCGCACTGGCGACGGAATGGGGCTGTGTAATGCAAAATAATAAAAAAGGTTCCTAAAACGATAAAGTGTATAAATTATGGCTGTCTTTTCTTACAAACTTTGCATGTCTTTTCTTTTCTTCAGTTATAAATTATAAAATGTTAATGTTTGATTTATAAAATGATAAAGTTGAACTCCAGTATTGAAAAGCATTAATATATTTAGCTAAAACGATTGAATATATTCGAATGCTTTATTTTAATTTATAAAATATTATCTTAAATATCTTCGTAAATTATAATATTATTTTGATTCTAAAAATATATTAAAATTTTAATAATAAAAATTGCCACCTTCTGTTTTATTTATTATTTTTTGAATTTGTTTACTAATAACTAATATGATAGCTAGAAATTGGTTGACATTTTAGAGTAAAAACTATTTAACATCAATAACAACCTACTTAATGATATAGAAAAAAACTAAATGAAATTCATATGATGCCATTATGGTTTGATGGGTCATAATTCGCCCAGAGTAAAGATGCTCTAAAGCATCTTTTAGGAATAGAAATGCCAAACAGTTTGCATAAATTTAATGTTTGTTCTATGGGGAGCAGATAATAGAGCAAGAGCTTTGAGCCTCAACCATCAAGGGAACAACAAAGTTGACTAATATATCCCCCACCCTTTGATTAATAATCTGCCACGGTGCAGCCTTGTACAATCATTTGATCTTCTGCTACGATCAAAGTGATTCCACGAGTACAAACAATGGTTTGCCCTTCAAGTGGGTCCGTCCCTGCAGATGCCTCGGAGAAGATGTTGACCAGAATCAGACAAAATTATGATGGAAGATGGCATAAACGCATGGAAATTCTACGTCATCCAGAAGTAAAAAAAGTGAGGCAGCACGGTACCATAAAATTGTTTGTGACAGTGGAGTAAATAAGAGGGCTAACTAAACAATTAGTCAACTCTTTTTGTGAGATCACAGTACATTATTCATACAGTGAGATCACAGGAAAAAAAAAAGTATAATGAATGCCAAAGGTAGCAGATACCCAATGCCTCACAAAAACGGTATTAAGATGTTCATAGAAGAGAAGGATAGGCCCTAGCAGTGCAATGCCTCACAAGACACGTGGAAACAAACACACATCAATTGAGAAACAATTAGTACTGTGAAAACACCTGAGAACAAATCTAATGCGTGGAAAAACAAATATAATCTTTCTACTCCTATTACTTTCAGTTTGGTGAAAATATGTAGCACAATAGCTACCAAAGATGGAGAGGGCTTTCAGCCAATAACCAACCAAAGACCAGTGCTGGTACAGGTTGCATATCGATGGAAGGATCATGCTTGAAATGCGGGTTTACAGCAAATAAATCACCAAGGCAACCAGTACAGAGTTGGAAGGAAATTAACAAGTATGAATAGCTCACATTTAAATGTGGCACTTCAATCACACACGCACATTCTGCTACTTCTGCTCCAGCGCGTTCTGGAAAGAACATAATTGTGTCAAATAGTTATCACGAGTTAGGAAAAAATCAATGAAGAAACATAATTCTGCAAACAGATGATCATGCACATTATAGTATACAACTAAGCTTGGAAGAAATTAGATTGAAGGAACAGTTTAAAGCTCAAAAAGGAAAGCAAATAAAGAATTCGTCAATTCATGATGCATAACCATATAAAGATACAACAATCAATCATAATCCCCAGACACAAATGACATCACACCTTACCTTCAAAAACAATGACTTGTATGTGTTTTTTATTTTTGTTTTCAAATACATAAAATAAAATATTAAAAATATTAAAAATCATTTTCAGTTTAAAAGATTTCAAGAATAAAAATATTTTTTTTATTTTTAGTTTTTTTTACTGGCTATTAAATTTTAAAAACGAAAACACCTCACCTCAAATCTTAGTGACAGAGGAATCAGGACTAGCTAGAAACTTGAAATTTGAGCTTCATAAATAATATTTTCAACACATTATAACACTGAAACTGCACTTCCTGTCATTTGTAGTAGCGAGGTTCAAATCTCTACCTTCCCCCATGGAGGGACAACTAAGTTAATGATCATTAGTCTATGACACGTGGTGTTTATTTTCCCTAGGGATTACCCAATAAGTTCATAGCCGCACATAGAGTGCCACCAGTAGCAATCAAATCATCGACAACCAAAGCACGTTCACCAGGTTCAACTGCTCCAACGTGCATCTCCAGGCAATCTGTTCCATATTCCAAAATATACTCCTCTGAGATAACTGGACCTGTGATTAAAGAAATGATTTTTACTGAAGTGAACAACATTGATATTTGTTGGTATAAACTATATTCTATAAAATGAAGATGTTAGAAGTGAAGTGCAGTAGACAGGCTTGAAGATAATAATTTCAGCCAGCCAAAGTTTAATAATGTGAAATAAGGGGACAGTAGGGAACTTTAACAGAACATTTTATAGAATTAATTAATTAAAATAAAATTCCATGTAATTTGGGATGAATGACATGTAAAAGGCTTTAAAGCAGAAGATGCTTTCCAACTAATTGGCCATTCTGGCATTAGCAGCCGGTAACCTGGTTGGTACCCAGTAAAGCTGCTGCTTAATATAATACACATATTGAATGATAGGAAACACGTGTATATAAAGAAGCAGCCAATGATCCTAGACGGGAATCAGAAAGCAACAACAGTTGTCTCACATGCAAGACAAATAGAATCACAAACATAAAATGAAATTTTTCTGAGGATAATGCAGGTATGAATCAGTGCAGCCCCAAAAAGTGCAGTCCAGGCATCACCGCTCAGTTAATGAGAACAATTTATAAGCAAAGCATATTGAACTTTAATTTAAGTTTATGACAGCTCATGTGACTACAGCTGACCACTAGGATTACAATATATAGAACATTTATGATCTCTATAAAATTGCAGTGCTTCTATCCAGGTAGGTAATAACATATGCATTCTCAACGTTGAAGTTATCTTTCCTTGCTTCTGGACGACCAAGTTTAAAATGGACTGCGACAGAAGTATCCTTTAAAGACTTGCAGATAAGAAATATATCCAAAGAAAATATAACAGCTAACTCTGAGGGAAGAAGGCTTTACGCATTTTTTCCCCATTTAGCCAATGACATAACACAAATCTTGCATTAAATGCAGGGAGAATGACCTAAAAAAATAAAACCGTGAAGCATTGTAACCGATAGAAAGCAACTTTAATAAGAAAAAACAAAACTTTGCAGATCCAAATCTGTAGTTATTAATGAATAATAAAATATGAAGGGGAATATACCAGGCAATTTTCTTGACTTTCTTAAGGGAACAAACTTTGCTCCTATTGCCAATGCAATGGGGGGACCAAATATAAAGCCTCGAGCCTCAATTCCTAGTAAACAAAAACAGCCGCAAATTCAGAAAACAGTACATGTGAAAACGTTTTCGGCTACACACAACACAGGCTACATTAGTTGTTTTCCTCTGACAAAAAGTTGGAAACGGTACGCCAATACATAATAAAAAAATGTGTTGGATCATGGATGTATAACTTACAAGCTCCAAGCTAAAGTTTAGAAATTTATTATTATTATTATTTTAATGTGTCATTTATCGCTTGGATCATGTTTGTTAGTATGGAGTAGAATGACCTCGATTACTTTATCACGTCTCTGTTTTTTTTTTTTTTGCAAGCTCCAAAATACAAATGATCAATCAACCCATTATTATATTCTCCATGAATTTGTATAGATCAGTATTACTGTATAAGTATCATTAATTCATTGTGCTAAATAATAATAATAATAATAACAATAATATGGCTGCGCCTGGTTTTAGAACCACTCACAAAGTTGTAACTCTCTAAAATGGATGTTGATATTATAGATTTAATATCTGTTCTTCTAAAGAATCATCACTGGTGTGGACCAACAGGGACATGCCAATCCCTCCGCCATGAATGTGTAGAGCAGTACTAGAGGTGCAAGAAAATTTTCCGCAAAGCCACGTAAACGGCAAATGTGTGCATAGGCGCGCACAATGATTCAAGTTATGAAGACCCGCGTGACTAAGATTAGTGCATGGAAAACATTGAAGCCAGCTAATTACATTTTAACTGAATGGAGGGCTATATCAATAAAAAGATCATGGATACCTTTTCCAACTGCCCATGGGTTGACAAGAGACGTCATTAAGACATCTCTACGCGAGATCCTAAAAGATTTCCCATGTCTTAAAATAAGTAGATATGCTTTTTTTGGACATAACAGTAAACCAAAACTATATAAAAATTGCAAGCGGGTGTTCATTACACTATCTTTTGGGGAAAAAAACTGCAACAAAACGAGTAAGAAAAGCTAAACAGTTGGTACTCATTGTTTTGTTAGGAAAAGCAAAGTGGGTTGGTTGAAATAAATCCAATATCCCTACTGTGACAAGGCAGTGGATGGACGCTAGGCAAACGAAGACAAAACCCCTAACAGTGTCGCAAAGCAATACACTCACTATGCAACAATAATTCCTCATCTGATGATGACCCAAGTGGGCACTAGCTACAAAAGGAACAAGAATCAAAAGCACAAATATAGCAGATAGAGGGAGATGCCGTAAAACAAATCATCCCTCACTGCAAATGTGAGAAGTCACATTATGAGGAGCAAGCCCAATCTATGCCTACGCCACATGGATCCCTCCTCTAAGGTTCTAACCAAGTGGACATCCGCCGACCCCACCACCACCCACCCAAATTGATCCACAGCTGTTAATGAAGTGTTGCCACACGTTAATAATTATTTAGGTTTGTTTCAAAAATGAAACAACACAGACAATAATTTGTGAGACAAATGAGTAGGCTGGAGGAAAAACAAAAAATAAAAACCGGCAAGCGAGCATGAACAAGTGTCAATATATTACAATGTTTTTGGAACTTGTATTTGTATTTAAATATATGAGTTAAATTACATAAGAATTGAATTACTTAAATTAATTGGAGTTCCTCTCAAACCCCATGCAATACCTCGTTAGATCTGCTTTTCAAGTAACATCACTACGGTTAAATAAAGTTTTAATATGAAACATTAAAAACGGATAACTGACCGTGCAATACATTCGGATATTGCATGGGATCTCAATCCATCAAAGTTGATATAGTTTTTGTATATTTTTTGTATTTCTTTCTTCATATATATTAATAATATATAGCATAGGGGTGAACCATCGACCAAGATGGGCCCAAAATCATCCGGAACTGACATGGTCAAAGAATGGACCGGTTTGAAACTGCCCATGCCCGATAGTTCCTAAAAGATAATGTTTTTTTTATAAAACCTCGGTCCATCTTTGAAAAGTCCGGTGTAAAACTAGCCCGATTAAATTTATTATTTCTAATAATTTAAGTATTAATATATGAAATTATAATCAAATCATAATTTGTTTTCAGTTATATTCATTACATTTAAAGTTTACAATATTTATATTATAATTTATCACTTTTAAAGTCAACAATCTGTATTATTAAAATAATAAAGTACGTTTATAATTATATTATTATTTATTATTAATGTTCTATTTATTAATATTTTATTAAAATGACCCCTCCGCTCCTGGATCGACCACACCAGTCCCTGTGTCCATCATTGATCTGGCTGGCAATTGGCAAAAGAAGTTAGAGGTTCATAGTAATCTCAATTCTCAAAGTAGCCGCGAGCTCAAAAAAAGCTTGTGACCAGCCACTCACATGAGTTCAAGTTCGAATATGGCATCGCTCGACTAGTTTGGGTCATGTCGTTTAGATTCCTAAATACAATTACTGACACACACTCCTGCGGCCCACTAATATCAAACTAACGACGAAAAAAACACCATTTAAAAATAATAAATAAACCGACCGCGTACGCTAAAGACCCATCATATTCGGGGTGGGTCGGTCCTACTCGGACAAAAAATAAGGATGATGTTCTTCTGGCAGCATTTTGAAAGACCCAGAAACATCATACCATCATAATATACAAAATGCTTTTTAAATTTTTGGGAAAAAAAAAAACAGAAGCCGATAAACCAAAATACTGAGCAGTATGCACCTGCAACGACAGAAATGTTCTGGCCTTTGTATCGCTCGACGAATAAATCGATGGTGTTTTTGAAAGCCTTTGGATCGAGCAAGAGAGTGGTGATGTCTTGAAACATAATCCCTGTAATGTTAACCAAATATATATATATATATGTATATAAATGTAACCCAACAAATTTACATGGTTTTTGGACTGAGATCTGAGAAGGGAGGAGCAGAGGAGAGACCTGGTTTGGGAAAATTGGGCACGACGCGAATCCGCGTTTGGATGCCACGGACACGAGGGTCTTCGCTGCTGCGAGCTGACATTGTAGGCGGCAACGAATAAGAAAGCTCTCGCTTTCTGGGTTTTTGGTCTCCTCGCTTGTAACAGAGATTGAGATTGAGATTGTTCGCCGCTGAGAATGGGAAGCGGGAAATGAGAAGAGGAGGCACGGGGAGGGCGTGACACAGAAATTGCTGCATTAAAAGCTGCTATGTTTAATAAAAGTTTATAGATTTCAGAGAGAGAGAGAGAGAGAGAGAGAGAGAGAGGGGTCTCTTTTACAATAACGTGACGGAGAGAGAGAGGGGGGCTGGATTGAGGCGAGAGCTCTCTGCACAGGAACGTGCGTGTGCGTCAGTGCGTGTGCCGTGTGCGAGAGAGAGGGGGGGACCAAAGCTGGAAAGACAAAAATGGAATGCTTTACGAGGTGGGTTCAGACTTTTATCGTTGTCTGCTAGCTCTGTCACTTGGCTTTGATATGCGCGGCTTCTTTTCTTCCGCCCTATGCAACCTCAAGTAACCTACGAATATTAAAGGTTGCTGTGCTTTGCTTGCGACAATCTTCCATTATTCAACCACATATTTATGAGTTTTGCTATGAAGGCAAATTTTATAGGTTTTAAATTGAGTGATGCAAAACTAATTATAATCAAATTAGTTAGGTTCATTATTTCCCGGCATCCCCAAAAATATTTTGTTCTTTGGGTCATTGGGTGATGGTATTGTTGTCAAAGGGCGATCTTATGTGGAAAAACATAATAGACATCATAGAGTATACATTTACATCACCAATTATTTACCATACAATTACATTAAGCAATCTTTCCATAACTTGTGCTAATTCATATATTGTCCTATCCGACTTAAAAATGCTAGAGTGGTACGGTGTTACTTAAATTATACATTAATTATTCGAGGACATTGATTTGTTTCAATTGCCTATAATATATTATCAAAAAGGTAATTTTTTTTGTACCATTAAGTGTAAAATTAATTTGGGAAGACACTCAATTTTCTACAAATAGATAATTAAACCTAAAAAAATTGCTCCAATAAATTCTTTGTTTTACTCTCTACATATACATATAGAATTTATTGTAGTTATTTTTTGAGAGTAACTATTTATTCTTTATTTATTATTATTTTCTTTTTTTTTTCTCTCTTCACTCCTTTCATTGGCTCTTCTTTAAAAAATTATTATTTTAATATAGATAAAGTTAAAATAAAGAGTTGGAGTTGGATATAAAAAATTACTTTTCACAAATAAAAAAAATCTTTACATTTAAAGATAAAATACAAAGCCTTGTCAGAGTTGTTCTAAGAACCCTAATTTGAAATAGCATATTATATAATCTTCAATTGATGTTTAAAATATCATGATAATGATGTGACCAATGATATAGTCGTTTTTGTTATTTTTAAGCCCAATTAATAGTTTGAAAGTCTCATAGGATTGTTTTTGTAGTTTTGGTAGATCATTTGAATTAAATAATAATAAAATAATAGTGTTAATATATGAGAGAGATTATTTAATAACTTTTAGTGATTTAATCAAATTAAGATAAATGAAAGAAGCATTAAAATATCAGATTTTTGAAACATAAAAGAAGAGGCATGAATTTATAAAAAATGTTTTTGGGTTTCCATTATTCATAAAAATAATCTTAGTGTCCTAGATGTCATACGAGAGGAAAAGAATGAGAGGGAGCCTGTGTCTTGGAGTTTTATGGGCATCTTTGAATGATCTAATTGTTCTAATCACTTTACGAAGTTTTTTGGTAGATGGTTTTATCTCTCTTCATCTCTTCTACGTATTTATAATGCTTATAATCGTTAAAAATAATACTTGATAATTATTAGATGAAAACTACAACAAAGAAGCATAGAACTATTATTTTAAACCAAGCTTAGGTCTTTATTGGATGTTATTTGATATTGAACACAAACCATGATAATATTGTTGATGAAGTCTTATATTAGTTGTTTTAAGCCTACAGGATGAGTTTTTGGGTTGTTTCGTGCGAAAAAACATGGTTAGCCATGTAGAACGAAAGATTATTATTTGACTGCCATAGCTGGCATCATGGTTGAGTACCACATCAATGATTATTATAGGTAGGTAGGTAGTTGAAGAGTAACTGAGAAAAGACAGAGGAAGTTGGTGAGGGCCGATAAGAGTTAATCGATGGAATCTGTTGTTCACAGAAAAATCAAAAAGTGCCTAACAAATATGTCATTAGTTTATATACCCCTAAAACTTAAATATCTTATTATATTTTGATGTAATAATTGATTGACTGAAACATATGTCAACTTGTGTATTTAATTTTGCTAACACACCATGTATGGAAATTCCATATTAAGAGACATTACAATTTCAGATGGTTGAACCAATACGTGAGTTCAAAGTTCAATTTCAGGCGGCGCCAGGGCAGCATGGAAGGAGGCATAGACCCATATCTATTTTGAGGGGTTTTGAAGCGGGCATCCAAGGAGGCGTTGTGATTTGGGACCGAAGGCAAGTATGGCACCCTGTGCTTAGGGGTGTTAAATGGCCGGGCCATTTATAAATTAAAAATTTTTAAATAATATTTTTACTTTAAATATATTATTTTTTCCAAAAAATAATAATAATCTTAATTTCCCATGGGCCAAATACGACCTATAAATAACTATAAAAACAGCCAAACTTATAAAATATTAATATTATATGTAAAATTTTAATAAAATAAACTAAAAAAATCAAAAAAAAAAATAATACTAGCCCGCAGGCCGGCCCACAAACCCGGGCTTAGCCCGCTGTAACCTGCGGCCCACAGGTCACAAACTCTTTAGGTCCATTGTTAAACGGAATCTAAATTTATGGCCCGGACCGGCCCGTTTAATGGGCCAGCCCGCATGGCCCGTGGGCCACTGGCCCATTTAACACCCCTACGCGTGCTAGGTTTTAGGAGTTTAAGTGAAAAAATAAATTTAAGTAAAAAATATATGAATATATTATTAAAAATGCTATTAGTTAAATGTAATTTAAGTCAAGTAAATATTACATGAGCTAATACATTTTAGTTAAAATTATTGAAAATGTTCTAATCTATTATATTAATTTTATTTAAAATTATTTCGTTGCTCGAAAAGTTTTTAAAATACTATTAGATATTGTCTAATCTAATGTCTGAGGGTATATTTGAGATTTTATCATTTAACATTTTTCATGCTGTCATTTCAAATGTGAGTTCATTATTTAAATATTCTTTATAAACACAAAAATAAAAGCCAAAGTTAATGATAAATGTTGAAAACAAAATTTTCATATAATGTAAAAATGCCATTTTTGTGGTAACTTATTTTTATGTAAAACTGGAACCTTATAAAAAAAAAAGGCAAAGCCAAAGAGTCAAAGACAAAAAGAAAAAGTAGATATTGAATGGAGGCTAATAGAAAAGGATATAAAACCCATTAAAGTTGCAAGAGAAAGAATTCGAAAAAAAAAAGAACCGAAGTTGAAATTTAGAAAACCAGAAAAACGAGGTAATATTTTAAACAATGCTAAAAATGATGAAAAACAAATAAAGAGCTGACAAAATCGACAAAGAGAAAGACACCATAAATTGAAATATTAAAATATATTAATAACTGAAACCTAAGAATCTGGAAATCAGGTAAAAAAGAAAATAAATTTAAAGCTGTAAAGGAGCGTAGAAATGACATATTTAAGGAAGCAGATGTAAATTTAAAAAAAAAAAACTAGAACACTGAAAGAACCGCAAATATATATTGATAAATGAAAACTAACAAAATTCGAATATAAATCAACGAGTAATGTTACGTACATGTAAATCGTGCAGGTAATCTGCATAGGGATATCTATATTACTGTTAGATTGATATTATTATTTAAAAAAAAAAATTATACCAATCCAATTGTAGAGAGAGTATTTCTGGACAAACCAAATCAATAATTGGCAAAGGAAAAAAACGGAAGAAGAGGAAAGAACTTGGAAAAAAGGATCCATATTAAAATTGAAAAATGATGCCAAAATCGATATTTAAAAAGTACCAAGCAAGGATAAAAATGATGTATGATAAAACTAGTCCATAAAAAAATTCATATTAACATGCGCATAGTTTAATTTGTATTTTTATTTTTATATAAAATTTATTTTAATGTTATAATTTTTATATAAATTTGTTTATTATTTAACAATACTATTTATAAATGACATTCCTAAGCCATGTTTAACCATACTGTTTATTTGTTTTTAAAAACTAATTTTAAACACAAATAAATAAATAAAATTTATTAAGTATATATGAAATTAATTGATAAAATATTATTGTATTCTTATTTGATATTTTCAATTTAAAATATTTATTATAATATATTTTAATTATATTTGATAAAACTTTAATATTATTTACTAATTTAATGAATGATTTCTTAATTGAAGCATGAACTAATTTAGGAAGGAATGTTTACCCTCCCCAAACCATAAAAACATTCACCGTAAAAAATAATTTTAAAAATAATAATTAAATATTGTACTAAGACCCTTTTTGATTAATAATCATGTAACCTTTTCTTATCAACACATCCTCGCACCTTTTCTTCCATGTCTTCAATATCATTTTTCTGACCTAATCCGTCTTTTTTCCCACAATAACTAGTGCCGTCTTCCTTCCCTCGTCCACAGCAACTAGCATCATTCCTTTTTCCACAACGTCGAGCAAAAGGTACACGCAAGCATATCACCCAGGGCGCCGTCAACACCAACTTCACTCAAAACTCCTTTGTTTATGACATTTTGTGTGTGGTCCCAATCCAAGTCTAAGACGGTTTTTATAGTAGCGGTGGCAACTTCCTCCGGTGTCGCAGTAAAGTGCTGGGTATTGTAGAAAGTGTTGATCGAGTTACAATATGATATGATGTACTTGTGCATAAAAGAGGACCTGCAAGTCAAACCCTAATTAGCACAGGTGACCTTTTTTCTTCGAGATATAGGCTTATATCTCGAACCACCATATAAAGACTTCCAATGAAGGCAAAAAACTTAATTTGATTCCAATTTAATTCGATTCGAGAAATAGCACTTCGGTTTGAGAAATAGTTTTAATTCTCAAACCGAAGTTCAACGAATTGAATTAAAATATAACCTAATTAAGTCTTTTGCCTTTAATGGAAGTCTTTATGTTGTAGTTCGAGATGTATTCATTTACCTTGAGATGTAAGCCAGCATATCAAAGAAAAAAGACCACTAAGCTCACTAGGGTTTGACTTGTAGGTCTTCTTTTATGCACATGTACATCATATTTGATTGTCACTCGATCGACATTTTCTACAACACCCAACACTTCACTGTGATGTCTGAGGAAGCCGCCATCACCATTGAAGATTGCCATTGTCGACACCCATTCTGTCGAGAGCGGGTGGTTGCACGAGAATTGCCGAACTAGGCTCCCTTTGAGCTTGTGCGAGTATTGCTTCGCCACCGCCTTTAGCTCCTAAGAGAATTGTTGTATCCAATTCGATGAACTCTACTGCATCGACAGTAACATTGCTCCCGACATAGGCATCGTTGTCTCTCCGTTGACACTGCAACTAGCGACTTTAGGATCTTGTACGGTGATTGTTGTGGAAGAGATATTATAAATTAAGATTTTTAGAAATTAATGGTGAGTGTGTTGATTCTTTTTTTAATTGTTTTTAGATGGACAATATGATAATTTCACACAAGTAAATGCAGTTATCATTTGAGAGGTGTGAACATTCCTCTTCATAAATTTATTGGCTAACTTTTTGCCAATAGAGTCAAGCATTAATATATATATATATATATATATATATATATATATATATATATATTACATATTTATAATCACATAAATTATTACTAGAGAGTTTTGAATTGTAGGCCATTCGGTATGTATTGTTTTTTTTTTTTTGAAACTAGATTTTACTTTTTTGAACATAATTTAAAGTTCAAAAATTATTTTATACACGAATATTTTTAAATATATTAATATTTTATTTAAATTATTATTTGAATCAAGTAATTATTTTAAAATTTAAAATTTTAACTTTTTTTTATTTTTAAATTTAAGTTTATTTTGGTAGACACCTAAATTATTTTTTTTATTTGTTATTTGTCTTATTCCTGGATCTATCTTATTTTATTTTAATTTTCATATGATACGATTTTTTTAAAAGACACACTTTTCATGCCAAATAAAATTTATTATTAAAATTGAAAAAGTAAATTAATGTCAATAAAAAATTAAATTATAAAATTAGAATACATAAATAAATACGGCATAAGAATTAGTTTTGAAAAAAAGAATAAGAAAAAAAACAAAAGAGGTCTATATCCGTAACCCTTGTGGGCAGAGAAGCAGTAGGCAAGCTCTGCTAAAGCAGTAGGCAAATGACTTCCCACACTGTAGCTATCATAAAGAAAGAGATCAATCATGGCCATTTCCCAATGCAGCCTTCTTTTCTGAACCACAGTTTTTGCCGTATCTTTAGAAGGTTGGATCTTCAAGAGATTTCTGCACTCAAGATTCTGCTCTGCAAAATGACCCCCACATGTTCTACTAAAAATTGGCCGTGACCCTAGCTTGGTACGGCACCTAAAGCTCAAAAAGAGAAAAAGAAAATTAAAATTAAAATAAATAGAGTCCAATATAGCCATTTACTGATGGATTAGTGCTTTAAAAATAAAAATACAAACAAAACAAAACAATTTGTGTGGAGCTTGTAATATGATATAATTATAAGAAATATAGTTGGGTGATTCCGGCCATGCTACTCATGATAACATTTGTACTTTTCAACTATATGACATATACATATATACATATATATATATATATATATATATATATATATGTTAATGGGTGAAGATGGATGAAAACTTATTATGCTTAGAATTTCATAAAATTAGGTAATGTAGCGCTTATTCACCAAGAGAACTTAATCTGTTTTTAAAGGTTTGAATTTGTGAAATTTAAAGAACTAATAGAAGATCATACCATGCCAAAATTGAATTTGTGAAAATCGGATATATTTATAATTTACTTTTAGTTTATATTTGTTTAATAAATACAGTCGAATTATTGTTAGAATGTTTAAAAGTAATCATTTAACATACCAATGCTAATCAGGATAGTAAATTAGCTTTTCCACACCTACCTTTTCCAATATAGTGAATTATTTCACTTTGTGTGGATGCACTGCATCTAAAACCAACGAGGGACTGAGTCAAAGAGATTTATGGAAAAGGTGAGATTTTCACAAATAAAATGATCAAACACGAACGCACTCAATAAAACACTTTGACATTTTGTTCCACACATCGATCACACTAGACCAAAGTGCATCAAAACTATAGTTTTCTAGCTTTTTCATTAGTACAGCTTCCAGGATAGACTGGTAGCTAATCAGGTTAGATACACACACCCAAAAAAAAAAACAAATGTTGTGTCTGCTCGTAGGCGACATACGTGGGGTAGCATACAGGTAGGAAAATTTAAATTTAAAAAAAACTGTCAGACAGCAATGGCAAGCAATGCTAAATCATTTTTCAGGTATTATCCAATTTTATAATTCGGGCCAGCTTCTCTTCTCTATAAAGATTTCTAATCATGTGGCTCGCTTTTTGTTGCCTTTAAAATTTCCATTTTAGGCAGCTTTGTTTTTGATTCATTTTTTTTTTTAATGTTTTATTCAATTAAGTTCACCTTTTTGGAAGACGGAGCCGTGTTGGAAACAAATTCTAAAGGCTCGTGTCTGTTGACCTCATTTATTTACTCTAGTAGCAAATAAAACATGGCAAAGTAAGTAAATGGGGCGGGCAGTTAAAACTTAAAACATTGCAACCCTGCCAACCCACATTGGAAAGTTTTCGTTTTCTAATCATCCATTGCTGCATACTACATTTAATCATAACATTTTACAGTATCATCTATAGTTACTATATTTTTAAACTGCTGCATATTACTCTTAATAATAACATTCTATACCATCTAAATTCAGTTTGATGTGTAGTCCCAACATCTCTCTTCCATTCTTCTCTCACATTTTCTATGCAAGTTGAAATTATTACATGGTATTATTCGTAGATGTACAGATGTTATTAACTTATTATATTTTTGACTACTCTTTATATTATATTACAGTTTACTTGAATGTTTTTTAATATATAACAAATTCCCCAGTTATATATATGCCAAAAATGGATCTCGAATATTGAATCAAACTCAAAGCTCTCACAAATCAAGCCAGACAAATTTCTTCCAAACGCGCCTACAATTCTAGCTAGCTAGCCTGGATGGACCAAGCCTTGGTGTTGTGGGGTGGAACATGGAAAAGGGCAAATAGGTAGACAGAGCATTGGGCGGTGCAAAATACGGCTGCCTATGGTCAGATTTAGGGTTCCCTAAACTCAAAGTGCGCATACAAGGGCCTTGTGTGCTCCATTACAAAACTTGGATTTCACATCAAATTTGAATTTGATTTGAAAGAAAAAATAAATTATATTTTTAAAAATAATGATTTTATTTAAAAATCTGTGTAACTGATTAAATTTTATTTTTAAAAATAGTCGACCAAACAAATCTTAAGAGCCCTTTTTGGTACATATTTTCATTTTTTTATTTGAATCTTTATTAAAATTATAGTTTAAATTTTAATTTTTAAAAACAAATTATATTTAGTAGGAGATGAAATGTGTTTTTAAAAGTATATTCTTTAAAAACTTGATCTTACTAGAATCAAGTAAAAAAATATGATAGGCTCATTATACGGCTCAATAAATTTTAATCAAATTTTAACTATAAATTTAACTTTTATAAAATTTAACTAATTAAAATGTATGCTAGTAAATAACAGATTCAATAAATTTTCATTATTCACATTAAAATATTAATTAAAATATTATTTTATCCTCTCTTCTCCCTGCTGTCGTTGCCCCCTCTATAATGTTGTTGCCCCCTCCCCTCCCTCTACAACATTGTCGCCCTCCCACTCTTCCCTCCGTAGCATCGTTGCCTCCCCCCTCCCCCTACAGTGCCATCACCCTCCCCATCTTCCCTCTGTAGCGTTGTCGCCCTTCCCTTGCAGCGACCATCATGCCCCTGCCCCTGCCCCTGTAGTGTGACCACAATGCGTGGAGGCAACGTCCAATGTGTGATATGTTAGGAATCAATGCCATTGAATATGTGCGATGTGCGTGAGATTATTTTACGCGAAAAAAAGATAGCGAGTTATCTCCGCTCAACAAATTTGGCCAACGAATTTAGAGTTGGTCAAATTTCCTGTACATTTGGTAAGGTCATTGTAGAGGCTGTTTTACAATTTGAGCTATTTTTTAACTAAATTTTAATTTTAGCTAGCCTATTGTGAATGTTATTATATAAGAAAGTAGACAAGGCAGTCTAAGGGGGAGGCTCAATAGGCAACCGCCTGTAGTACCCATTAAAATCCAATAAAAAGGGACACATTTTGGTCCACGGCTAGGGCATTGATCGACTCCGCCCTCCACTCCACTCTCCATGATATGAGCATCCACCACAGGCTCATAGTGCACGAGAGACGCCAGATGCGTTACGCATCACATGCACACGCACGAGGAAGGATGCCTCCATGCATTACGGCCGTACCATATCTATTCACCAACCACCAACTCGCTATCTGTCGATGCCGTGTCATCAACTGGTCCCATATCAATAAGGGCACATTGTTCGAAGCTCGCCTAGGACATCTTATTTCTTAGGATCAGCCCTAAAAGTGGATGAAAGAAATTACAAATAATTTAAGTGTTTTGTGAAAATGAGTTTAGATTTAAAAACATAAGATTATTAAAAAAAAATTAATAATAAATATTTTATTCAAATTATTTAAAAAATAAGTATACGAAGTGTTTTCAGAATAAAAAAACTATTTATCAAAAAACACAAGGTGTTTTTAGATTAAAATTATTTAAAAAATTAAAAAAAATAAAGTTATTCAGTAAAATCCATAGCAGATCAGTTACCTCTTTGGATCGGGTTTACCTGACCAGATTGGATCGGGCCAGCCAAAATTGTCCTCCCAAATTTTCAATTGTCTTCATCAATGTATTCGTGATGTGGGTGTACTGTTACAAAATTTGACTTTAGCGATACCTGATTTTAAAATTAAAGCATATGATATTTAATTATCTACAGTGCCTAAAATAATGCATGTTAGAGTTTGTTTTCATAAAAAAAAAAAGTACCCCATCTATTCACCGACTACGGGCAGTTGGGCACCCATTATTTACGCATTTTGAAGTTCAATTATTGTTGCCAGATAAGAGAAAAGTTGGAGTTGAAATGGGTGTTTGATAAGATAGTATAATTTTTAAATTGAGATTATTTTTAAAAATAATGTGTTTAATAATTTTAAAATCATTTATGATTAATAAAAATTCATTTAAACTTACAGTTTGTAAAAATTATTATATTTTTAAAAATAACAGACATTAATAAGAACTATGTGGTTATAAGAGAGCCCAAAAAAAAAAAGCAAAGGCGGCAAGAATTAAACTAAAGTTGTTATTATTATTATTATTAGGGGATAATTTATGCTTATAGTATTTGCCGATGCTCATTTTTAAAGTTTAGCATTAATTAGCCATCTCAACTTTTTTTTTTTTTACATAAAGGTATTGATCCATATCTTGAATTTGCCATTATGTCATTATTAAGACATGGTTATCACTTATCAGTTATCTTTTTTTTTTTTTACTTCTCAAGATACTAAAAGCATTATCGAAAATGATGTTACGTACGTGATAATACAAAATTATTGTTGAGAAATTTACTTTTAGTTCTTTAGTTATAACGAGCATCCATATCAATCTTGGTATTTTTATCCCTATTTTGGAGATGAATAGTAAAAAATATCCTTAGTTTTCAAAAACATCAAATATTCTCCATTTCTATCTACATTTATTATTTAATTTATTTTATATTATTTCTCTATCATTCTTTCATTTATTATAACCAATCAAAAAGTTACAAGTTTAATATATATATTAAAAAAGTATAGGGAAAACATTTAGAGATGAATAGTAAATCCCTATATTTAGGGATTTACTATTCATTCCCTATACCTATACCCTATTTTAGGGAACCTGCAGCAAGTGAGTTTTTGATAATTTTAAATATTTTTTTCCTAAATTATAGGGAAAGTTAAATTATAAGAAACCTGCTGTGGATGCTCTAATAATATTATCTAAAAATGATTGCATTAATATAATATTAAATATATTATCCATGTCATAGGTCATCTCCACCGCTTATTTATTTATTTTCTCTATTTTTATCTTTAATAAACCTGTAACTTCTTATTTTTTATTTATATAAGAACATTTATTAGATATCTTTTATTATTTATAAATATAAAGTTAAATATTAAAATATTATCATTTAAAGAACTTTTTTACATATAAATAATCATTTTTTAATTTATACTTTAATAATAATCTTCAAATTAACTTTATTTCTATTTAAATAATACCTTTTATTTTTCCAATTCACTCTCTCTTCCAGCCCTCACAAATCCAAACCCACCCCTCATCTCATCACAACCATACAAATCCACAAGGCCGACCTGTAATTTGGGAGGCCTTAACCGGAATTTTAAAATGAGGCCCCCCATGATAGTATACTATGAAAGAAATTTTTTTATATGAAATAAAAATAAAAAAAATCTAAGAAAAAATCATCAGCACCTCCTTATAGTACAAGTAAATCAAAATTTTATCAGGGGGTTAAACATTTTATCACCACTATCATTGATCAAATGTAGCTTTCATTAAGTTCACCCATAACCTCATAAAAAGAAATTAAAAAAATTAAAAACTTACCATTATATTGAGAGTTAAGACCAACAATAAGCTAACAGATTATATCAATGTTACAAATTTTCAGATTTACAGTGAGATTATAAACTACTAAGCCTACAAGTTGATAATTCAAACCCCAAAATTTTCAGAAAGGTTTCATTTTTCTACTTTTCTATTCTCTTTTATACATAACTCTGATATTTTCTTTTAGGAGGTTTCACTAATCCTAAAATAAAAATAAATAAATAATTTAACCCCAAATTTTTTTATCAAAAATTTAAAGTATGATATAAAATCAAACTTAAATTAATATTAAATAATTCAATCAAGTGCAAAGGCCAGGTAGTGCGTTGTGCGTACCAATTGCCAAGCAAGCAAGTGGACTGGTGGAGCCGCGAAGCAGACACTGAGACGCAGTGGGGGAGGCTAGGGGCTGGCTGCCTGGGAGCAGTGGAGCACAAAGGGGGGCCGCCGCTGAGGTGGAGGCGCCATGTGGAGGAGCGGGGGTAGAGGGATTGGGTCACTGGGATCTAGCCGGCCCGCTTGGGGAGTTGGGAGAACCAGAGGTGGACTTGGAGAAGGGAGGGGGGGGGATTGTCGGGACTGGCCATCTGGCCTGGTTGGGGAGTGGGGAGAGTTGGAGACTGGTGGTCGAAGGCCTGGAACGAAGCTGCAGAGGCGTTGAGGAGGGAGTTGCGTGAGTGCATCTTCGTGAGGGTTATGTGAACGTGAGGTTAGAGATAACGAGACAGGAATTACCCTAAAAAAAATCGGGGCCCCCGTAAATTGGGGGCCTCAAGCGGTCGCCTTGGGCTGCAAAAGTCCAGGGCCGGCCATGCAAATCCATCATAGTAGCAGACCTGAGCAAGTAGCTAGATGCGTGACAAGGGGTATTGTAGGTTGGTGCGATTGCTGAGCTAGGATTGGAATTCGGGGTCCTTGACGACGGTTTACCACTTTCCAGGGGCCATGTTTTCTGATGCTGGCGTGGAGTGCTGCTTCCTCCTTTGCTGTCCACTTTTATTTCGCATCTACCATTGCTTCTTTTTTGCCCACTTCCTATCGGTCCGATTCAATTTGAGTCGATTCAATTCCGACCAATCTTTGAATCTGTTCTTGTTTCTTCTTCTTCAGTGGCGACAAGCAAAGTTTGAATAAGAATTGATGTCTATAGCGTTGGGAAGGATTTAGGTTAGGATGACACGTGATGTATGACTTTGGGCCGAAGGAGGATGGTGGATGCAAAGATGCCAAGGGGCATTGTAGTTTAGAGCTAGCGTGCTACATGGGCGTGATCGAACCCGATGTAGAAGAGAGGAGAGAAAAGACAAAAAATAATATAATATTATATAAAAAATAAATAGTAGCTCTTCATTTTTAAAGAGTCATTATAACATTTTATAAATATAGAGAGTTAGATAAAGCGTCTGTTGGAGCTCATTTTTTGCATTTAATTCTTTATTTATAAATAATAGAGACTACTATTGGAGTTACTCTAACATACTCTTCATTCTCATCTCCATATTCAAAGAATATTATAATCAATCTCTATATTATATAATATTATTTTTTTCTCCTCACATGGGTTAATAAATAGAGTAAAAAAAGTTAAAATGAAATAAAATAAATATTATTTTAATAAGAATAAAGATAAAATGAAAAGTAGTGTTGAAGTTGTAAAATAACTTTTCGCATGTAAAAAGTGTGGAATCCGTGGATTTTACAAGTCCCACAACGGACTGAGGAGAGAATGTAGCATGCCTCAAAAGGAGGGCATGGATACCTCTCTAGCAAAACTTGTTTAAAACCCTGAGGGGGCCAAGCATGACACTTGTAGCCTATAGCCAGGCATGACACTCGTTTAGATGGACTGTTACGCCACTCTTAACGACGTGTTTTGGGGTGCAAGTGGGTATTACTAAGAACAAAAGTCATGCGGCTAGTGCCCCAAAGTGGAACAATATCGAGCTACATGTAGCTTGGACTGTTTCAAATGGTATCAAAGTTAGGGACCCGGATCGGTGTGCCATAGTCCCACAGGGATGTGGGCCTACTAAGAGGGGTGGATTGTGGTGTCCGTGGATTTTACAAGTCCTACATCGGACTGAGGGGAGAACATAGTGTGACTCATAAGGAGGGCGTAGATACCTCTCTAGCAAGACGTGTTTAATACCTTGAGGGGGGCAGGGGGCCAAGCATGGCACTTGTAGCCTGTAACCAAAGGGGACAGTATCGTTAGATGGACCATTGCTCCATTTTGAACGACACGTTTTGGGGTGCCAATAGGCACTACCAATAACAAAAGCTGGGCGGATAGTGGCCCAAAGTGGAACAATATCGGGCTATGAATAGATTAGACTATTACACAAAGTCTCTACATGTGAAGAAAAAATAGTATAATGTTAGATATGCTTTAATAATTATAACAATCCTATATATTTTATAAGAGTGATCGTTGATTGGTTTGAGCAGGTTACATTACTTTGTTAAACTGAATTTTCAGTTTTCGGTCAGGTTGATAGAATTGCTCAACCCGCCCCAATCGGTTTATTTGATTTTCGGTTGATCGGTTTGTCAGGTTAAATCAGGTTAACAATTTTTCTGTTCAATTCTAGCATCGCTAACTACTTACCTTAAATTAATAACATCAACACAAATTAGAATACAGAATCTAATATCTAATCTTAACAAACCGAATCAAATAAATTGCAATCATCAAAAATATCTTTAGATTAAACCTAAAAGTCTATAATAAATGAACTTCCACCTCCAATTTATAAAATCTTTATATTTCTTATCGTATCTGAAAAATTTCTCATTCAGAAGTATTCGTCGGTCGGTTTGGGTGGGTTGCACCATTTATCTATTTGGTTTATTCGATTTTCGCTCGAGATGACATGTTAGTTAACCCACCCAAATAAACATTTGTTTATTTGATTTTCGGTCAGTCAGCCGGTTTGGCAGTTTTTTTGCTCAGCCCTAGTATTTTAGTCTTTGTCTATTAATTTTTATTATTATTACTTCTCATAAAAAAATAACAACTCTCACTCAAATCAATATCTAATAACAAAACAAATTCGACAAAAAATATATAAAGTTACCTGTCGGCTACATGCATGTCATGGGATTCTTCACCGAGATCGGCATGAACATGGAGATGGCTTAGATTCGGTGTAGCAGCAAATGATTGTGGCAAAGACGATCACAAAGATGTTGATTGTAATTTGATGCCCAACTCAACACTGACGGCTCCAAGGGTAAGTGAAGAGGTGGCAATTTATGGCCCTGAATGACAATGATGATGTTGGGTGTTGGCTACGAAGAAGGTATAAAAAGGCATATAATCAAATAATGGGGCTTTGTCTGGTCATAAAAGGTGATGCAATGTAGAAGCTACAAGAGATCGATAATAATGATCAAATCTCTTAAATAAATTGGTAATCCAAGCAAACCCAAATAAGAAATTAATAAAAATTGATTCATAAGTTGATAAAACTAAAAATAAAAATTATGTGTCATTACAATGATCTTAGAGACTTATTTATAGCCTCAGAGAGGGTTACATTCATAATTATTGGTCTAACAGTCAAATGAAACTCTTAATTAACAATATATTTCATGTTAATTAAAACTAACGAGAAAAATAAAAGTAAATATTAAATTAATTAAAGATAAAGAAATGAAAGTTTTCATCTTTATCTCCTAATGCATCATTCTCTCACATGAGAAGAACTCAATTGTGACTTCATTGTAGGATACAATGACACATCATTAAAATGAAACAGGTAGATATCTACCACATTAAACTTTTGGGAAATAGGCATATTACCTAGTAACACAACAAAATAAACATTATCATTGATTTTATGTACAATCTTATAGGGACCATATTTTTTCGACTACAATTTCTTATATTTTTCAAAAGAAAACCTCTCTTTCTGTAAAAATATTATCACATGGTCACCCACGACAAATAACATCTAACGCTTGTAAAAATCAACAACCGTTTTATACTCCGTATTAACCCGCTCAATCATTCCCTAGAGTTCTGCAACTATATTCTAGTACTACTCAACCATATGCTTAGCAGCCAAATCATATTCCCTGCCACTAGGTAATAATGCCAAATCCAAAATATGATGTGGTGGCTTCGTATAAACCACCAAAAAAGCTCCTCCCAATTATTTGATGAACATAATTATTGTGAGTAAACTCAGCATGGACCAAAGCTTAATCTCATTACTTTGGTTTTCTCTACATATGCTTCTGATAAAATTTCCCAATATCTTATTTGTTACCTCAATTTGGCCATTAATTTGTGAATATATGATACTAATAAAACTTAAGAAAAATTAAATAGAAACCATAACCTTTCGAAGTAACTGAGGAATTTACTACCATTGTTTGAAGTAATAAATTTAAGAACTTCGTGCAAATGAAACACCTCCTAAAAAACAATTCCGCAATGAACTTTGCATCAACAGTTTTCTTACAAAAAATAAAGTGAGACATTTTTAAGAACTTTCCAACTGCCACAAATACAAAATCAGTTCCTCTTTGTGTATGTGGTAATCCTAAAATAAAGTTTATAGACACATTGCCCCACATTTGTTCTCATGAACACGAAAAGATTATATGTCTAATATTTTAATACTATCCCTTTGTTGTCTGATAGATATAATACCTTTTCATAATCTGAATCACATCACGATGCAAGTGAGGCCAATAGTACCTCTCAATTACATTCTCTATAGTCTTGTCTCTTACCAAACGCATATAAATCCTCCCCCATGGAGATCTCAATTACATAACTAGTTACCTTTCATTAAATACTCCTTTTGAATATGGTAATCGCCATAGGGTTAATGATAGTACACTTCCTCAATAATTCTTGGAAATCTCTATTAGTGGCATACAAGTGCTTTATGTCATGACTCAAGAAATGGGGACGTCTCCCAATGACACGACCTAGATTGGCGTTCATGCTACTTAAAAGAGAGACAACGATAAAAACGCTGCATGAGTTAACATTCTTGCCTTGTAGCATTTAGCTTATCAAATCCCACAATTTTGGAACACAAAGTTACCGATAAATCTACTCTCCTGCTCAATGCATCAGTGACCCTGTTTTAAACTCCAAATTTATGTATAAGTCTAAATGAAAGCTTTTGAAAAAACTGGATTGACCTAATATGCATATCCTTAATGACCCTCATTTGTCAAATAAAGTTTTTCAAAGTCATACAATCGAATAAAGATTAATTTCTTTACCTAACAAATAATGCTCCCAGATTGATAAAGCTCTCATAATTGCATAGATCTTTTTATCATAAGTAAACTAAGTCCTTTAAGCTTCACACAACTTCTCCATAAAAAAAGGCCACTAATCTTTTTTCTTGAGACAATACAACTTCAATGTTAACTCCGTTAGCATTGTAGTCCACCTCAAATTACTTACAGAAATTTAGAAGTACTAATATTGGCCACCTGACATAATTTCTTCTTTAATGCCTGAAAACTCTTTTTAGTCTCTTCATTCTATTAGAATTTCTCTTTCTTCAACATTCAGTTAATGGAGCAGTAATAGTATTAAAATACCAATGAACCTCCTGTAAAAACTAGTCAATTCTAAAAAGCTCATGAGCCCCATCACAACTAAAGGAGTAGGTCACTCTTTGATTGCTTTCATTTTGGGATCATCTACCTTGATACCATCACAACATATCATAGATCCAAAAATAATAATTTCTTGATGCACTTTTTCAATTTAGCACATAGTTTATTCTCACGCAATACAGTCACATAATTATATACATATAGACTTTTTTTAATATGAGATTCTATTAAACATGAAATCTTTTAATGTGAACAAATATATCTATATTCAATGGTTTAATTTATACTTTCAATTAATCTTAACAATATTATAATTAAATAAAATATAATATGAATATATAATAAAAATATTCTCACTTTCCAAACCCATGCACCCAGCCCTCACATGGAGTGCTAAGCCCATTCCACACATCACATCGAATAAAATTTGATAAATACTTCCTATCGAGAATGAAAGATACTAAGGTTCTTATCTCTTTAACAGAGTACATTTTGGCAACATTAGATTTGTGGTGAAGAAACAAAAAAAAAGAATAAAAAGTAAAAAAGCAAACCTTTTCCTACGCGTAAAATTCTCACAAGAAAGATTGTGAGGAGATATACTTAAAATATGAACTTGAATTCACTAGTAATTGAGTCAAAATAACCTTAATTTTATTTATTTTTTATTTTTTTAATTAAATTTACATAGAATTTAATTATTAAATTATCGTAAAATTTTATATTACATGAATAATATGTAATTTTACTTACATATTACATGAATAATATTTAATTATGTTTTTTACTTATATATATCTCGTGTGCAGAATCCAAAATCCTTAAAATACCCCTTAAATCGTCTCCCACTGAACTGAACAGAACAATGAACACTTCCTAAATAACAATGAAAAATTGTAAATAAAAAATAAAACTAAAATTTAAAATACGGAGAGAAATAAAACCGAAGTTGCAACAAGAGGGGTGAGGTGATGAGTTTACAACTTATTTCAAGTTCAAATAAGATATGAGCCTAAATTTATGCCACTACACTAGGGGCACTGATAATAAATGATGCGCATTTAATTTCTCCTGCGGCCATACTTCACTCGGGACCTCTTGCTTCTTGCTGGTGTGCTCCAATTCTCTCCATCAGCCATCCTGGATCTGAACTTCTTGTACTCTCTTGATCTCAGGACTCCGTGAAAAATGCTAATATCTTCGAAAATCTCATTGCTCGATAGTGACGGTAAACCAGGCAAAATGTCTCTTCGGAAATCCTTAAGCCTCCTCCCCCTTCTCAGCTTACAGCCAAAGTTCTCCACCATTTCATTTGCTTCAAAACACTTTGACGTCACGGTGCAGTCCTCCAAAACGCTTTCTGTAAGTCTTAGAGTATTTGACTCAAAAGAATCAGAAGAATGCTGAGGCTGCTGCTCCTCACAATCCAACTCATTCAGTGGTGGCAGTGGCTCTTTTGAATAGCATCTCTTATAAGAACCTGGGCTCTCTAGAGACAGGCATATGAGTGATTCAGCTGCCCTTTGTATCAAATCATCTAGTTCTTCATTCTCCCCACACCCGTATGTTCGGGGTATTTCTGTACTGCTCTCATCCTGTGAGTGAGCATTTGGGTGTTCCGATACGAGGTCATTCAAGTAGCTACAATGGCTGCCAGGGTCTTCATGGAGATCGGGCACAAGGCTTGGCACGAACTCAGGATCATTACTAAGCACTTCACTTTTAGTTTTCTCAAGCATGTCAACTGATTTATTTGAGCACCCATCATCTGGCTTTCTCCAACATGTAACTGCATGATGACTACTTTCAGGAAAATTTTCATCACGTTCACAAGATCTATTTGACAAACCAGGAGTTGACAGTTGGGGCACCACTAGATCTTTTGAGGAACATGTTGGGTCGTCGAGGTGAACATTGTTAAGGTCCATGGGCAATATTCCACGCAATGTTGACTGTCGTTCTTTGGCAAACATTTTCTCATGGGGAAAATGAGATTCTGCAGGAGGAAACCAAATAAAAAATTTTCAACTCAGAATCTGGAAAACATAGAGGATGTATGTGTTTGTAGAAAAATAAGGATATCTAAAACATATATTGATGCAGATAAACTTGCAAGCAGCGTAACTTGGACAAATTACCAATATCTTGTTTCATGGGAATTTGCTCTTGATTGCTTCCCTTGTAATCCATATGGGAGAAAGCCACTGCACTTCCCTGAGCTGGCACTGTGTCTCCATTTTTTAAGATAGCCTTATTAGATGGGACAGAAGCCTGCAGCTCAATCTCACCACGGAAAACCCATTCACTTGATTCTTCTAATTTAATATCTCGGCAGGAGTAAATATTATTACTATACCAAATCCCATTTCTATATATTTTATCTCTAGTTTGGTTTCCAAAACTCAAGGAAAGCTTCACCTCCTCAACATCAGAAACAATTTTCCCAGCAAGTGAATGCTTAATTTCAGGGCACCTTTTAATATATTGACGGACACACTCTGTTTTCGGAAGCTCCACACCTGCTTGCCTGATATATTGATCAGCTGGAAGTTGAAGATCAAGATACTCATCTTTTAACGAATTATTGTTTCCACATTGAGAGTTGATCTGCAAGACATATTTACCCCATTAGTTGATTTGTTTACATATGAACATGAGGGTATGTTATCTCTCCTCTGAATACCTTATTTTTCAATGAATTTTCAAAAACAATTGCAGATGAATCTATGGTTGCTTTCCAGGAATCGAATCTTTCAAACGTTGTAGAGTCAAGATCCTCCATGAGCATCTTTTGAACTGAATATAACCGATGGAGTTCGCAGACCTGGAAAGGGGAAGGTGAGTGGCAAGAATATTATTTAAATGCCAATGAAGAGAATGATGTTCCCATTCATGCCTTGATATGTACAGCTAATTCCAAGAAAATAACATACCGCTAAATAGAAAATAATTCATATTGAGAGACATGTAGAAGAGCCATGAATAGAAATAAGGCTATATAATAATTTGGGGGTCCACCAATTGGAAGTGTTTAGCCTAACTGAAAGGTTGCAGAATCAAAACGCACCAAATTTTCTATGGTGGCAGTGAAAGCCTTGGTCTTTGGCTTAGTTCTCATACCTGCTCCTTAAAAATCATCTCCTGGCTAAGCATCCTCTTTTTAAACATTTCATCAATAGAATCAGCATATCTTTGCAGAGAATTCACTTCAAAATTTCCTTGTGTCAACATTTTTCCTTGATAGTAATTCAAAAATGATAACCTCTCAAATTAGAGATGGCATCATTATTCAAGTTTTGCTTGGCTCTTTCACACTGTATATAGAACCCAGCTCCAGCATGACCTTCAAAAAGTTTTAAAAAAATAATTTTCCATCAATCCTTGAACATAAGTAAACTGTAAACAAAGTCCATCTTGTACAAATCTTAGGAGCTTGGAAAGAAAAATAGTACACATTTTATTGAGAACAATATGTTTCCTCTACATACGACAGCACATTTCCCCTTTCAAGGAAGATAAGGTCACATTCCAACATATAATATGTAATTTGCGAAACCTAATATAAAAATTTACCACCACCAAGAAACACTGGCGCTTCACCACCACCACTGCAGCCATAAACACCACTGTTGCAATCAATATGACACTTGGCAATGCCCCTACTGCCCACCCCATGACATATTGCCACTACCACAGAGACACTCCCACTGTCCCACCACCATATATTTACAATACATAAACGAAACTAATTCTCTACAGAAAATAACTTCCAAGAGAAGCTCCTTCAACTGGAACCTAATTGAAGAATGTATAAGCATATAGTGGATGTAATTTTAGCTTTTACTAACATTTTATGTGCATTGAGGGGGCAAATTCATAGTTCATTTTTATTATAGAAAGAAAAATAAAATAAAATTCTAATTTGAATACATAACCTCTCTTCCAACAATAATCAATGTCGATAAGAATTTTCAATCATTTAAAACCTACACTGAGTCAATAAAAAAAATGGCAAATCCTGTGCACAAAGCTCCTCCATGTAAGCGGAGTGATACGGGAGAATTTGGGAGAAGAATTGAAAAGCAGCGAAAAGACAATTAGGAAGGAGAGTTTTTCAGGAATTAATCTCATACCCATTTACAAACTCTTCATTGGCTTTATATAATAGCCTTACACAAACATCAGACGTGAAGGGACTTAATCCCACGACCCTGGCATCAACCCACGATGGAACTTATCCCACACGACCCGACACTACGACTCTTAACCCACGATCCACCACTACTCCACTAACAACGCTAACACGTACAACCAACGATACGCACGACCAACCCACAATAACAGCACGTATCATTCCCCCCGCTTAAAAATTTCCTTGTCCTCAAGGAAAAAATAAAAATGAAATAAAAATCAGTCTATCCTCCTCCTGGTTCTGGCGGAACGTGATTTTCCTCCTCAAAATTTGATGGTGGTGAGTCTTCTGTCATAAACAATTGGGGATGTTCACAGCGATGACCTGGAATGAATTTTGCATCACAATAATAGCATAATCCCTTCTCGTGACGTTCCCGCGCTTCTTGGTTGGTGATCCGATGAAATGTAGTAGCAGAAGAATTAGAAGTTAGATTCCCACGCTGGGTTTGTGGGGTCCAAGTATGCCACTTGTTGTATTGGAGCTTACTTTTGGTGTAGGTGCGGCTGGCGATGACATGGGGCAGAAAGGTTGAGCTAGCCCTGTTTGTAATTGATTTCGCTCCTCAATAAGATGAGCTACTCCGATGGCATCTACAAGGGAACTGGGCTGCTTGATCTTGATATCCAAGCGAACCTCATCCTTAAGTCCACCAATAAAGCAATTAGTTAGGAAATTGTCCGACAGGCCGTCAACTTGATGGGAAAGTTTTTCAAAGGCCTCCTGGTAAGCTGCTACTGTTGAGGTCTGTTTGAGTCGACACAAGGCTTCAAATGGATTTTCGTACTCAGTGGGGCCAAACCGGCGAAGGACAGCCTTGGTGAACTCATCCCACGTAAGTAGTCCCTTGAATTTTGCTAACCACCGATGCCATTGGAGTGCAACGCCTTCCAGGTAAAAAGACGCTAGTTGAACTTGTTCATCTGGCACAATATGTTGGAATTCAAAATATTGTTCTGCCTTGTAGACCCATCCCGTAGGATCTTCCCCATTGAACCTTGGGAAGGACAACTTGATGCATTGTTGGGAGCGCTCGTTGATGGTAAGAGCACGTGATGCGTTTGGCCGGTGGGAGGACTCTGCGGGCGCAAATGGATTGACTTCAGGTTGCGTCACAACTGAACTATGCGTTGCAGCACGTAGGGCTTGAAGGTCCGTCATGACCGTCTATAAGGCAGCATTGATTTGATCAAAGCTTGACTCATGACGGGCTAGGATGGTGTTTACTTCATTGCGAAATTCAGCATTGGACTTGCCCCGGGTATCCATGAGGATAGCTTTGATACCAAATGATACGAAAGAATTTGGGAGGAGAATTGGAAAGCAGAGAAAAGACAATTAGGAAGGAGAGTTTTCAGGAATTAATCTCATACCCATTTACAGAATCTTCATTGGCTTTATATAATAGCCTTACACAAACATCAGACGTGAAGGGACAGGGACTTAATCCCACGACCCTGGCATCAACCCATGATGGAACTTATCCCACACGACCTGACACTACGACTCTTAACCCACGATCCACCACTACACCACTAACAACGCTAACACGTACAACCAACGATACGCACAACCAACCCGCAATAACAGCACGTATCACGGAGTTCAGGAAGAGGTCAGGCCACAAGCCAATATGAACAAAATCTTCTTCCACAATTAATTTTAATTATAATAGGCCTGCCCGCAACTAACGCAACCATTATGCCAAGTTTGCCCTAGTTAATAGGTAATGTAAATCACACAATACATAGAACAAGATAAGCTAAAGCCAAAGGCATAACTATAAACCAAGAGTTCAGACCAACACAAGACACTAAAACAATCGATCCTATTTATTGGTTTTCAATGAAACAGTATTAGCCTCCAGGTCAATGCTGTCCTACACTAAGACAATCCATAGATAACTGCAGTGTGCTTCCTAGTTTACTCTTTGAAATGCTATCCTTTCAAATTGACTGCCCTTTTCAGGTTGGGGTGGGGCAAATGGGAGGGGTTTTCCCTTCCCACCCCAGATGCTCAATCCAAAACGACCATATATATCAAATTGCAACTTTATGGTAGTGGAAACCAACTCAAATCTTCACTGATATGAGATTTAATTTTTTTTTTTTCACAATTCCAAGATACCCATGCCACTGAATGCTATTTACATCTAGGAGAGAAGACCCATGCTCGGGTAGAAAGGTAGGAACCGATAAAATTGATTTAAAGGGAAAAGGAAAACACCACGTGAATGATACCCAAACAATTCCTTATTTAGAAAATCAAATCAGTTCAAGTTAATTATTCTTAAGCAATTTTATTATTATTTATTTTTCACATCCTTCGTTCAATTGATTGCGAAGCTGTTTTCACACTTTTAAGAATCATCGAATACCCATTTCACAAAAAAGTAAAATCAGAACAAAAAAAAAAAAAACAGGTTTAGATGGTCAACATTAAAAAGAACTGATTAACAAATAACAATGTAGATCTTAAGAAAAGATCCTATAAAAGGAAAAGGGGAAGGGGGAAAAAGATTCACGTATCTTTTTCTTTTTCTTTTTTTTGTTTTAAAGAACATTGTAAATTTTGTAATGGCAGGGTTACAAGCTTGAAGCAAAAGCAACAGCCACAGCCACACGCATTTTGACAAATGACAACAGAACAAAAAAAAATGTTACTGCGTAATCATGTATGGCAGCTACGAAAACATAGACATTACAGATATAAAGCATATGAAAAGTGGCCTCAATAATAATTGTGGGGTAAAGGTACCAGTAAGCATGGAGCGCCATTAGAGGAGCTGCTTCGACCCCCTCCCCACGATATTATCATTCAAACCAGGGACCAGTAGTCACGAGGACAGTACGGGGATGTTTTGATGATCTTCCAACACTGAATTAAGGACCCAAAAACACGAAACCAGGTACGAGAAAGAGAGAAGGAGACGAGCGATAAAAGAAAATGAAGAAAAAGGGAGAGAAGCAGATCTCTGATCTCTCTGGGACAAACGGGGGGGTGTTGGTGTCGTAGTAAAGGAGAAGGAGGGAGGGAGGGAGGGAGGGAGAGAGATAATAATGAATCGCTCGCTCAACCCGCACCAAGTCATAACGTCCCATTCACCCGGAATGACGACATTACCCTCCGTCCTTATTCTCCCGTCACCCCCGCGATATATTGGTTTTAAAATTTTATTGGTTTATATATATATGTCAAATTTTAAAAAAATTTAATTTCACTTTTTATTTGCAGTAATCTTTTCGGCTATCCGGTGTATGTCTCACTATATAATAGTACATGAGTGAGTTTACTTAATTATATCTTCATGTCTAAGATATTATTTTATTTGATATATTTTATTTATATTTGATATCACATTCTCTATCTCTATTTTTATTTTTATTTTTAAATTATATTTTTTATTTTTTATTTTAATTTTTTATCTCTTATATTTGTTACAATCAATTAAAATTACACCTATATCAAAAAATATAATAAAATATATTTCCAAATATAAAAATTCTCTTTCTAATTTATATTTTTATTTTTTCTAAAATTTAAAGTTTGGATGACTTAGGATTTTTTTATTTAAAATTTTTTCCAATTTTTAAATAAAATATTTTTTTGAAGGATGATTTTATGTGCGCACCATCAGTCTATTTATATATATATATATACGGGTAACACATATTTATGAAATATATATATTATATAAAATTTATAAATTGTTTTACTTTTATATGCTATAACAATATATATATATATATATATATAATCCTATTTAATTTTTTTAAATATTATAAATAATTACAAGTACCGCAGCGCATACGAATTTGGGCTATGCGGACAAATTTGTACGTTTGTTTTTTCCATGTATTCATTGCTCGTATCACATCCATCCGTACTTACAATTTTGATATAATAGTGCATATTTAAAATACAAAACCGTTAGTTATGTGTGCAATATAAAATAATGTATTGAAAACTAATATATTAGTTTTAGCGCAATCTAATACGCAATTTAATTAGACACCCAAAAGGCTAAAACTAGACAAACGGGGCGGTGAAAAGGTAATATATTAAGGTAATATAATAAATATATGTCTTTTGAGATAGCTTTGACAGAGGGGCATATCCGTCGTTCTACTTTTTTTTAATTATTTTGGACCGACAGAGGACGAGGCGGCGAGATCAGGTGGGACCACACTACAGAGATAACTTTTGTGGGCTTATTGACTGTTTTGCCCCTACAGCACCAGCTAGGCCTCGCAATCTGTCCGGTCCTTTCTCTCGTCTCTTGAGGCGAGAGAAGAAAAGAAAAAAAAAAAGAAACGGTCACCGGCGCGTGGTCGTCCTTCGCCTAAGCATCTTCTTCAGACTATGAAGCATTTTTGCGGACCCACGGCTGTTGTTTTTATTTATATATAAAAGGTTAGAAAACAGCTCTGGCCCAAACCAGGCCCAGTCCATTGTCGTTTCGATCGTGATCATAAAACCGACCAATGGGCAGCTGGCCCAGGAAATGGGCTGACATTTTGTAGTTTCCCCCAGTTAAGTTGTGACATGTTTCCACTAGTCGTACGTAACATAAAGCTTTAATATAGGTATATATATATATATGTGTGTGTGTGTGTTTATATACGCACACACCAAATCAGCCAGGATATAAGAGTCGTCATAATCTTAGGGTCATTATATGATTTATGGTAAAACAAAACATAAAATCAATTTAAAACATCATCATCAAAATCAATCCAAATACAAAATTTTGATTAAATGTAATAAATAACATTACATTGGTTTCATTAAAAGTTAAAATGAATAATTTTAACATTATGTATGTTTTTAAAATTTGAAGAGGGATTGTAGTATTATAAATATATAACATGTTCTCTCACTATATTTCCAACGTCTCTTTTCCCTTTGTCTGCCCTAAAGCTAGTAGCTGCCCCATCGGTCATTATGTCTCTGATAGTGGCACCCTTGCCTGCAGCCATGGCTTTGCTCAAGCGCGAGCAAAACCACAATCCATCTTAGATTTGGGTTTCTAAAGAATAAGAGAAGACTTTTAAGTTTGTAAGAACACGGAATTACCTCGTTAAGGGTTTCAGTGACTGCAAACTATGGACAATAGTAACACAGGCAATTGCGTGGAGTGGAGCGGTCAAAATTCAAACAGATCGCAAAAACTCCCTATACATCTAATATTAAGTTGAATCATGAACATGAGTATTGAAATCATACATAAATATTTGTTGACCTTTGACTACTTGTTTTTTTTTTGTACTAATGTACTTACAAAAAACTTTTGTGTTTAAATTTCTCTAGGAAAATTAATTAAATATTAATATTGCATAGATATATTATGAGGGGCAACCAATGCTTTAACGCGATCTGGGGTGTACATGGTATAGGCAGGGGATGACAAATGACTTCATTCCTTGGCAGTGCAACTGAATTGGCTTAGTGTACCAATTGCAATGGCTTTAAACAACGTGAAGTGACTTAGTGGGGGAGATGCAAGGCCAGAGAAGGAGACAACAATGGCTTGGTGGTGCATTGGAGATGGAGACAGTGGTGGCTTGGAAATTCAATAGTGGCTTGGTGGGGTGGAGATGGAGGCGAAGACGATAATGGCTTGGAGATGGAGATGTAGGGTCATTTTTTAATTGCTTGAAGCATAAATTTTTCTTGTTATTAAAATTATAATAATTTATTATTAATTTGATGAATCAAATATATAATCCAATGGGGGATTATACATAAGTAAAATTTAAAATTATGAAAAAGTAATATTTTTCATCAAAATTCGAAGATTGGTTTAGTAAAACCAATTTTAATGCTTTTACAATGTGTAAAACAATTATTTGATTATAGCCAACATTCAACACATCAACTCCCAAAAAATAAAAAAAACAAAAGGCTTTCAATAATACAAAAATATAGAGGTATTTGGTTTAATTTTTTAAAAACTCTATTTTTTGTTTTAAAAACTAAAAATTTCTATAATTTTACTTGACTTGCATGTTTTTATTTTTATTTCTTTAAAATGATGTTGAAACTTAATCTTAAACTTTAATTTGTTATATCATATGAATTAATTATAGTGAGTGCGTTGTTTAAGAAATTAGACTTTCATTTAATCATGTATACTAGTTGAAGAAATCCTAGCCAAATAATTTTATTCATGAATATGAAGGTACGGAGAAGTTGTTGCATACAATATAAGGTTATCTTACGAGAATGTGTAGTTACACAACACATACTTCTAATGTTAGACATTTTGTGTATAAAAGTGTAAGAAAGCGATACGTGTCCTAAATTGTGAGATCAAACGATGAAAATGAGTAGGGAATGGCCAAATTCCTTTTATTATAAGATTACTTAAAGAGGCAAGTTGAAAAGATGAGACAACTTTAGTGTGATGTGGAATGAAATGATAAATCATATTAAATATGTGGCTAAAGAGAAACTCGGTAAATTCAAAGGTATGATGCCACCAGGTAAGGACACGTTATAGTGGAACGATGAGATAAGAAAACTATCAAGAATAAACGAATGTGTTATCACAATCTCAGTAAGAATATAAATGAAGTGAGTTTTAAGACGTATGAACTAGCGAAGAAATAGGCCAATGAAGTTGTGAAGGATGCTAAAGTCAGAGTATATCAAGATATGTATTAGCAATTAGATTCTAGAGATAAATAAAAAGAATTCTATAAAATTGCTCGAAGGAAAGAGAATAAGACTAAAGATTTTGATACTATCAAATGTATCATGAGGCACAATTAAAAGGTCTTAATTAGGAATAATGACATTAAAGAAAGGTAAAAAGAATATTTTGACAAGCTTTTCAATGAACAGTGTATCCAAGATATCCCCAATAGAACCATCTTATCCCAGTTAAGATTAAGGAAAATCTTGATTATTAAAAATTTCCTTTATCAATGTTATATGTGAAAGCTAATCCATCACCACCAAAGTATAAGTCTTCTCATATGCCAAATCTTCCATCCTAGTTATTACCCATTGCGTCTTTCACAATTAAAGACTGGTCATTACGACAACAATATAAATAATGTTTCCTTCATGGTGACTTGATGAAAGAGGTATATATGGATCCTCCCCCAAGTTTGACACCAAGAGGATCAAACGTATGCAAACTGAATAAGGTATTATATGGTATGAAATAGTCACGAGAGCTTAGTTTGGACAATTGAGCCACTCAATACAGGTGTTTGGTTTTAAGCAGGCCTTATCTGATTATACTTTGTTCGTAAAAGAGTTGGTGATAACATTACTTTACTTCTTGTTTATATTGATGACATAATTGTTACATGTAGTAATACGACTGAGATAAAAAAAACTTCATTGTCACTTGATAAAGGAGTTTGGGACAAAGGACTTGTGAGCTCTAAAATATTTTCTCAGTATTGAAGTATCTCGATCAAAGTAGTAGTTTTTTCTCTCAACAGAAGTATGTTCTAACCTCTTATTTGAAACCGTTAACTCAACCTGCAAACTTGTAAATATTCTTATTGAGGTGAACTATGTTCTAAGTATTTATTCTGACTAGGTTCCCACAAAAAAAGGAGAGTGTGAAGTCTCACATTAGACAAAGGGGGGAACGAAACGTGCCTAATAAGAAAGGTGTGGATACCTTTCTAGCATGACGCATTTTGGGGCTTGACAACATATAAGGAGTGGCGTAGCCCACTAAGAACAAAATTGAGGATTGGGTTTGGGCCATGAATTAAACAATATCGGACTACGAGTTATTTAGACTGTTACAGATGGTATCAGAGCCATGGTCCGGGTTAGTGTGCCACAGTCCCATGGGAACGTGGGCTTTCTAAGGAGGGGTAGATTATGAAGTCTCACATTAGACAGAGGGAGAAACGAAGCGCACCTCATAAGGAGGGCGTAAATACCTTTCTAACATGACGCGTTTTTGAGGTTGGCAACCTATATGGAACGGTGTAGCCCACCAAGAATAAAATTGGGGATTAGGCTTGAGTCATGAACCGGATAATATCAGGCTATAGGTGGCTTGGGTTGTTACAAAAGAGATATCAGAGGTTAATGGGGAAATTAATCTATTTGACTCACACTAGACTTGATATTTCAAATGTAGTTAGTGTTGTAAGTCAATTTATCATAATCCGAGTGATCAACATATGAATATTATGAGTCGTATTCTGGCATATTTGAAATCTTTTCCAAGTAAAGGTATTATTTTTTTCAAAGCAAGGAAACTTAGATATTACGGGATACACCGACTTTGATTTTGCTAAATTTAAATTGGATAGAAAGTTTACTTCCAGGACATATGATGTTTGTAGGTGGTAAGTTGGTAACTTAGAGAACTAAGAAACAAAACGTGATTTCTTTGCCTAATACAAAAGCCGAATATCAAACTCATTATCATATTATTATAGAACTCATATGGTTGCATAAATCTTTTGTGTAATCTTAGTTATGGTTCTCAGAAGTTGATGCTGCTTTTTTGCGATAACATAGTTGCTATTGAAATAATTAATAATCCGGCATAACATGATTGAACCAAGCATGTTATAAACTATAATGGGGTGTTTGGTACATGCTTTCATTTTTGTGTTTTGATTTTATAATTTTTTATTTTATTTGAGTTGGAATTTAAATTCTGATTTAAAAAAAAAAAGTCTATTTCTCAATACATATTTAAAAAAGAATATATTTATTAAAAAATTTGGGTCCATAAAAATTGTAAGATAAAAAAATCAATAATGAAAATTAACTTTTAATTTTAAACCCAAATGTAAATATTTTAAAAATACATTTTTTTAGTATGCTGATTTTTTTGGCTTTTTTTTTTTTTTTTTTTGAAGAAAAATGATATTTGCATATTATTAAAATATTGCAATCACGGCAGCTATCCTTTTTTTGTTTTTTAGAACTTGAAAACTTATACGCTCTTTACCGAACAACGTAGCCCCTCAAGAATACCTAGCCGACCGCTACGGGCCGCAAACTAGAGCTGTCGTCAATGCCATCACTTCTCTCCGGCACCGGCGGCATGCGCTTCGTGAGCTCAGGCGGGCTACTGCTATCCTAGTAAGGAAGGTACCATGGTACTTGTCGAGAGGTTCTAAATTAAGGTTCCGTTTTCATCTTCCATCCAAAAATCAATTGTCCATCTTTTATTATTCACTTGTGGGAAATTTGTAACATTGGGGATAGGTGACCTCTAGAACAGAGTACATGTCTTCTTCAGTCCTTAAAATTGTCACCCCAAATGGAATGAAGCTGGTGGGAGATGCTGTTCCTCGCCAGTGCCATCAAGGTCGTCGAAGACCAGTTTATAAGGCGAAGGTCAAATGGGTGAGGGACGTCGGACTCGACAGGGTTGTGGAAGCGGACACGGATCTCCGAGCTGTCTGCCTCCTCAAAGACGCCATCAAGCGCTCCTCCGCCGGATTCCTCGCTCTCAAGCTGTCCTCCGCCGTTTTGGATTACTGGCAGAGGGTGCTCGGCGTCTCCGTCCCCGTTCTCCGCTTTTTGCGGCTTTACCCTCGAATCTTTAACGAATCCCCTCACCCCCGGTACCCGAGTTTGCCTTGTTTCCGTCTCACGGACGCCGCCGCCATGTTGCACTCGCAGGAACAGAGCATACACCAGGCTCACGAGCTCCAAACCGTCGAGAGGCTTTGCCGGGTTCTTATGATGACTAAAAATAGGATGGTTCCTATGCAATCCATCTATCCATTGAGATGGGATTTGGGTTTGCCATTTGATTTTGATAAAACGTTGATCCAGAAGTACCCGGATCACTTTCGGGTTACTAAGGGCCTGAATGGGATTGCCTGTCTGTCTCTAGTCCAGTGGCATGAAGAATTTGCAGTTTCGGCATTGCAAAGGAGCAAACAAGGATTAAGTGTCCATGCGGATTACCAACGGTTCAAGAGTGGCCGGACTCCACTGGCATTCCCTTTGAATTTCCCCGAGAGGCATGGCAGACGAAAGGTGGTGAAGGCTTGGATGGAGGAGTTTCAGAAGCTGCCATACATTTCACCGTATCAGGACTGCGGGCTGATTGATCCTGAAAACGATGTTATGGAAAAACGTTCTGTTGGGGTTCTGCATGAGATTTTGAGCTTAACCATTCAAAAGAAGACCAACACTATCTACTTGAGGAACTTGAGGGAGGAATTGATTCTTCCCCTTAAGTTTGTGCGTATTTTCACTGGATACCCTGGAATCTTCTACCTCTCCCGCAAGCGTAAAACTTCTACTGCGGTTCTCAAGGAAGGGTACCATAAAGGCAAGGTAGTGGATTGCCATCCTCTCATCCGCGTTAGAGAGAAGTTCCTTCATGTAATGAGCATTGATGTTCCTAATCATCAGGGAAAAGGTTTTAGGGGTATAAATGGGGAAGATGGTTTGGATAAAAACTACAGCGAGGGTGAGGAGGAACAGGAAGACTCTGAAGAGGAACAAGATGAAACTGGGGATGAAAGTAAGAAGGAAACATTTGACCTGGATAAGAGTTCCGGCGATGAATAGTGTGACTAATTTTGTATGGTCTAAAATAATTTTAAAGGTAATTTCAGTTGTTCAATTCTTATAAACATTTTATTTATACGCACATAAACAGCCGAGTCAGACAATCACTTCTTCTGCCAACTGAATGAAAGTGTTACTTAAATGGAGAAGACCGAGTCACAGTTTTTTCACATGTTGTTTGGTAAATCAGGGTGGGACTTGGAAGAGATTTATTTGTGTAGAGGTGATAAATATTGATCCTATTTTGGTAAAATCTTGGCTTAATAGAACAAACTTTTCGCCGTTTAACATTCAGCTCCCTACATTCTTTCATTTCTTTGCCTCACAGGGACACAGGCTACCTCTGGTAACGATGATTATCTGTGCAGCTGAATAAAAAGCCAACCAGGGCTTTGGGAGTGCCATTTTAGTAAAGTTAATCTGCTTATGTTAAGTTGGCCGGTTTCTGTGATTTAAAACGACCCAAGAATAGTTTGTCACTCATTAGTCATTGGTGTTTATTTTAGTAGGCTTTGGTTTGTAGCTCATCAGTAATTAATTAGTTGGACCCTATGGGGTTTGCCACTACAAGATATACACGTGATGGTTATTATGAGTGGAATTCTCTAATTAATGAATTTGGTCTGTTTCATTGTGCTAATAACGTTACAAATTATCTGTATTCTGAAGTTTCAGCCTTGTGAGGTATTGGGACCTCCATTGTGGTTTGCTTCGCAATTCAAAGGCTCATCTACAAAGACTAGTTTTTTCTTCACAATGTTTATTTGGTTCATCCGTTCATGTAAAACAATTGAAAACAAATGATAGATTATGACGTGCCAATGACCTCCTGTATTGCCCTTTTAATTAGTAAGTATCACGCAAACATGATCTTTATATTGAAAAGCGTGAAGTGTTGTATGTTTTTTGAGATTCTATTGAGAGGCATGGTTGAAACAGTTGTTTCAAGCAGCAGCTTGAGTTGAGTTGAGATATTTCCTGCTCATTTTTCCAAATTCCAGCTTCTTAAGATTTGCATCCTTTCCATTGATTTCAAGAGTATATTCCCAATTCCATGGGGTACTTCAATTCCTACCTTCTTCGGAGGACCTTGGTCATCAATTCCACGGAATTTGAAGGTTTAACCCCATGTGTCCGAGCTGGAAATTTGTCACTAAGACCAGAAATTTGGGCTTGTGGAAATCGATTACGTTGCTGTGTGCAGGGTATGTGAAATCAAACATTACATGACATGAATGGCAGATAATCTTTGTTGATCCATATTCCTTACGGGGTTTCAAAGGAAGTTTGAGTAAGAACATCAAGCAGAGAGGGGAATTCGATTCATTTAGGAAAAGTTGGTTTTAATGAAGGTTTGATGTTGATTCTTGAAAATTTTCGATTCTATTATGTTTTTTAATGGGAGTTTGTAGTTTGATGTTTATTTTTGTGGCATGTAGTTTGATAAATGGGTCGAGAAAGGCCTCTGTGAGGAGGTATTTTGAGACTCGGTTTCAATGTTTCTTGTTGACCTTTCGCCATGAAAGGCACAACATGGCTGTAACTGGTGAGAATTTGGCGAGTGCTGGATTTCGGGAATGGGACAAACTTATATTGGTTGAGGTTACCTCTATATGGTTGTAGCTTTTTGTCTTTAGATTTTTGTGTCATATCTTGTCTTTGTGTGTGTGTGTGTGTGTGTTAACAATCTTTGTGGTAACTGATAACACTAACTAGTTAGAAAGTTTTACTTATAGAAGGGCTCCATATTCTACCAATCAACCACACGACTACTGATATGATTAAGTCGTGAAACAGAAATCTCTAGTTTGATAGATTACTTGGGAGTTGGTGGGGGTTGTTCAGGGATCATGGAAGAAATGGAATTATGGGTTTCTATTTGTTTTGAGCCACAACTTAACATATTTATCATTGTTTTTGTTGGGGTTTTTCATAGAGGACGTTATCCCCAAATAAAGATTTTCCAAGAATGGCCGAGTCATGCAAGGGGGGCTGTTTGTAGCAAAGTGTACCATATGGATTATTATTATTAGGTGCATAAACAGGTTTTAGGTGCATTGATCCATTTATTTATATGCATATCCTTTTTGTTATTTAAAGCAACAAAATAAACTACTTGGTGGACTGAATAAACAGGCTTTAGGAGCATTGATCCATTTATTTATATGCATATCCTTTTGTTATTTAAGGCAACAAAATAAGTTCTGGGTACTGTAAAACGATTTTTAAATTTCCTTTAAAACAATTGTTTTAGCTATTTCTAAAGTATATTATTTATAAAATACCTTTTTGTTTATGGCTGGGCCCTTGTGTCCCCAAAATGTGTAAAAATGTGGAATGCTTGTTTTGGTGACAGTCGTAAGGATAAAAATCTATCATCATAACAAATACGTTTCTAAAGTGATGTAGTGTTGAGGGTAGGTCACCTAGATCTCTGGGAGATTTTAGTGTAATTGGAGCACTCTGCCCTAATACAGTTTATGATCACATATCTTTTAGAAATAAGCTTTTTACCCAAAAACAATTCTTCAGAATATTGATACATGAACAATTGAAATTACCTTGGATTCCGTGAATTAAATGTTTATGGATAAACTTGTGTAGTTGTGTTCATCTCAACAAAAGAAAGTTATTCATTAATGAATAAAGTGTTCATAATAAAAGTGTTCATAAATATTCATGAAAGTGTTTACAATTCATTGGTGAAAATTATTTATATTTGAAAAAAAAATATTTATAAATAAGTAATTAATAAATTATTTATTATGTATAAAAATTATTAATATTAAATATAATTTAATAAGTATATGTTTGTAAATTATTATTAAATAAATAAATATGTTTATTATTATACTATTATTATTGTGATATACATATTAAACGAACAATAATATAACTTAAAAGTTATAATTATAATTTTTTAGAATAAATTTATGGTTTGAATTCTTTGAGTGAATTTTTAGAATTTAATTATGTTCGTGAACTATCATAGCAATAGTCCATGAATACCATAATTTAATATGTGTTTTTGATAGGAATATGATGTATAAATTAATTTTAAAATGATAGAAATATGATATAGTTATGAATAAAAAATGATAATTTATTAAAATTATTTATCAGCCATCGTTTTGGTTTGAATTATTGTAGGGGTGCTACCCGCCATAGTAGGAGCGGAGTCTACTTATTAATGTACCCTGTCTCCGCCTAGGCGAGTAATAAAATTTTAAAACCATACCCCGCTCCCATGTGTAGGCGGGGCGGGGTACCCCGTCCTATTACGGAGTTAGTGGGGGGAGGTTTCATCCGCCCACTCCCCACCACCGGCTTTTATTAATTTCTCTCTTAAGACAATCTTGCTTTTTAGAGGCTCCACGAAACAGTTGATAAGAGTAATTCGAGTCCTACCAGGGACGGAATCAACTTATTACTGCCTCCTGTCCTCGTTTAGGCTATAGATTAAATTTTAAAATTATATCTCGTTCCATATGTAGGAGGGACAGAATATACCGTTCCTTAATGTGTTTGCGAATAAGGTTTCATTTGTCCGCATCTTGTTATCGTTTTTTATTGAATTTATTTATATCAATAATTTTGGCTTAAATCAAATTTTCACACTATTTTTACCCAAAAAATTATCAAAAATTATTTATTTTATAATAATAAATACCATTCAAAAAATTAAAAATCATAAATAATAGTTAAATAATAATATATAAAATATTATAAAATTATAAATAAATATTATTAAAATTAAGCGGGGCGGGAGCGGAGTGGAATATCCTATTATCTATTACCGTTTTTCGTTCCTGCATGGACGAATATCGAGTTTAAAAACTGCACACCGCTCTCACTTGAAAGCGGATAATCTACCCCGCATAACAAGAGCGCAGCATGCGCGGGCATTGTATAAGTTAAAATGACATCTTTGATTGATGTCACTATTTACTTTTAGCTGGCCTCTTAATGTACTGCCAACATCTAATCTTTTCATTACAGCTCTGTCCATTGTTCTAATAACTCCACATCCATGCATTGTATAAGTGCATAATACGACACCTTTTATATTTCGGCCGCCCATATGAAATTTCAGCCTTAGTGCATGTCTAGAGTGAATCCTGATTGGAATGGAATGATATTGTGGTTGGAATTAGAATTGGTATGAAATAACACTATATTTGGTGTACAAAATAATAGAATTAGAAATTTAATTTATAAAATTAAATTGATGAGAATTATTTAATCCTATAGGGTGGGTAGAGGGATAGAATTTTGGGAATTTAAATGAAAATGGAAATGAAAAGATGAATGATCGTTTTTTTTTTAAATATATTGAGAATAAATTTAAAATTAAATAAGTTCGTTCTTAATTTATGTCTCATACCAAACATACCAGTTTCTTAAACAACACGCGCCTAATTTCTTTTCCCATATTTTGGTCCACCGATTACCCAGAAGTTTCCCTCTCCCTCTCCGTGACTCCGCCTCCTTAACCTCACAAGTCACACCGGCCACATCAGGTTAGTCGCACTCTTATTATTTATTTATTTATTTATTTAAATAAATAAATAATGATGACGTATGAATTATGATTTGGAAAATGATGGGAATTTGAAAAAAGGTTGTTGATGGGAATTTTATATATATATATATATATATAAGCGACTTATATATTTACAATAATTTAAGTCGTGCGTGTGACTGCGTAGGAGTGTCTATTAAGTTATGTTGATCGACCGAGGATGTGATTGAGATTGTGATCGTGACATACTCATATATGTGTTGTGTATTTTCTTACGAGCTCTGGGAAGCCCTCCAAAACTATGAACTACTTTATTTTTGATGAAGCTTTCAAATTAATGCATAACACCTTTGATTTGAATGGTTAATTAACAAAACGTCAAAATTTTAAAATATAAAATTTAACCATGTAAAATTGGAGATTGCACATTTTTAAGTCCTATAAACATGTATTGTTAATATGTGTATATGTTTTTTTCAATTCGAGAATGATGGGTATGTTTTTTTTTTCTTTTTAAAATTATTTTCCACCCCAACCCTACCCATACGGCCATACCCCCCCGCTCGCGAGAAATCAAACTCTCAACCTCAACCTCTGGATGCGACGTTGCTGGTATATATATATATATGGACAATTCCCACTAGATTATAGAGCTAATCGTAAATTTTTGAAAATCTAGACTGTATTTGTTATTTAAGAGGAATTTATTTTTTGAATTTAAAAAATAGTAGGATGTAAATAATTTTAAATTATTATTTTGTCACTTGAGTTTTAAAAACAATTGAGCTCCGTAATTATTTTTAAAAATTATTTCTGTTTTTTATTTCGAAATTTCAATTTAATTTTGGCATATGGAAGATTAAAATATTTTTTATTTTTTTATTAGTTTTATCTATTTTATAACTCACTCTCATAATACTTTATTTTATTTTTATTTCTTATCGACTCAAATTTTTAAAAAATATATTTTTTTAAAAAGCACATTCTTATCCAATACAAATTATTTCTGAATCACTATTCAATACTAACTCTAATAAAATATATAAAATAAAATACAAAAATCAAAAAATCATATAAAACATAACCCTAACTTTGCTCTCAAAACTGTAAGACTTTTGCATATAAATAGCGTTTGAAAATTAAATATAGCTCATATTATTAAAATAAACGAACCCATTAGAATATTCTTCACTAACCATTTGTGTGTGATGTTTGGTTTTATGAAGGATCATAAAACCAACCAATTGATTCCATGAACAAATTATTAATGATAAAATTCACACTTAACCAAAGGGTTGTAGTTTTATCTCCCTTGAGTACATTACAGTTAATAGAGTACAAATTAATCACAATTCACACACTTTGTGGTTAGCTCAAGGTATTTTATATATATATATATATATATATATATATATATATATATATATTATATTATATTATATTATATATATATTATATTATATATATATTATATATTATATATATATAAATTCGAGCTCGAGCCACACGTCCTTTTCGCATAATTGCTCAGGGACTTATACTCATTTTAAAATAATGATGCCACACTCATATCATATGTAGAGGTGTCCATTCCATCTACAGGCGCACGGGCACGGGTGTGCGCCTGTGCGAGTCGTATGTTGGAACGACCCACGCCATCACCTGGGGCCGGCTTTAGGTATGGATTAGTGGCTGTAGACAAAATCTTAAAACGAAGTCGTTTTACGTATTAGAACTGAGATTAAGATTAAAACTTGAACAGTTGGATTAAGGTTAAATGATTAACATATTTATAATTAGAAAAATTTTAGACTCCTTTCAAATTTAGAGGGTTCTAGTGATTATTTTACCATAAAAAATAAAAAAAGGCTAGGCAGGAGGACTGGACCAGTCCTGAGTCCTGCCATCATCAATGAATTATTTGCGGCCCGGGTTACTATATTTTATAATTATAAAGTATTTGTTTATTTAAAAAATAAAAAATATTTATTTGTTTAAAAATTATTATAAGTAAAAATATAATACAAAAAATTAAAGTTATCAAATAGATAAAATTATTTAAATATTCACTCACAGATAAAATTACAAATATTATTTTATATTTTATAATAAATAATTTCATTCGAAAATAACGAAAACAAAAACAAATATAATTTCATGGACTCGTTCTCGTTGGTTGCGTGCATGAGTGCCGGTCAAAGGACATTGCAATTTTTAAGCTTTGTTCTCTTTTAACCCTTACGCGTACTTTTTTTACAAGTTCACCCGCATTCCCGCAAGCACATGCAGCCTATAGGCTAAATTGCCGACTCTACTCATATGTGTGATTGGGATTGAGAGAGAGATTATATAGGGGAGAAAAACTCAAATCGATATTGTCATATTCACTACAAGTAAAAAAAAAGGAGAAGACGATACTTTTAAAGTGTCGTCTTAAGTAAAAGACGAGACAAGCTTTTGTGTGGTCGACTATCTAGTATCTTGTCGATCACACAAAATCCTTAAAGCGCAGACTATCTAGCATACTTTTAGTGTCGTCTATCGATCTGTCATTAAAATATTTTAAAAAATAATAATACTTTTAAAAGTGTCATTATAAGGTGTTTTTGACGACACTTTAAAAGTGTCTTATATAAACGATGACACTTTTAAAAGTATCATTATAAGGTATTTTTAATGATACTTTTAAAAGTGTCGTCATATTCTATTTTTTCTTGTAGTGATTTGAATTCAAACTTTTAACTAATATTTGATAGATTTAATTTGAATTCGAATATCCTGGGTTAATTTTGAAGCAAATGAGTGCATTAATGTACTCGGGTATGCATGGTGGAAACACAATTTCTTTGATTGTCTAATTTACTTGTGTGTATTTGGTGGTAAAATTGGTTAGGTTAACTATGGATCCCACATAAGGCCGGTGAGAGGCGCAAGTTTCATATGTGATTGGTTAACCCGGGTCCCATGTGTGGCATGTTGTTGTTAGGGATACCGCGGTCACACATATGGTTATCTGGTAGTGATCGGATCCTTGAAGTTGGTTGAGGGAATCCCGTGAATGGTTGGATTGTCCGAGGCGAACCCTTAATGAATGAAATTAATGTAATGTGTGTAATGTCATATTTCATGATTTAATGTAAGCTTACTGCGATGGAATAAGACATCACACTAACACAAGCATACATTAATCATGTTGACTTAGGATTTTATATATTGATCAGCTGGAAGTTGAAGATCAAGATACTCATCTTTTAACGAATTATTGTTTCCACATTGAGAGTTGATCTGCAAGACATATTTACCCCATTAGTTGATTTGTTTACATATGAACATGAGGGTATGTTATCTCTCCTCTGAATACCTTATTTTTCAATGAATTTTCAAAAACAATTGCAGATGAATCTATGGTTGCTTTCCAGGAATCGAATCTTTCAAACGTTGTAGAGTCAAGATCCTCCATGAGCATCTTTTGAACTGAATATAACCGATGGAGTTCGCAGACCTGGAAAGGGGAAGGTGAGTGGCAAGAATATTATTTAAATGCCAATGAAGAGAATGATGTTCCCATTCATGCCTTGATATGTACAGCTAATTCCAAGAAAATAACATACCGCTAAATAGAAAATAATTCATATTGAGAGACATGTAGAAGAGCCATGAATAGAAATAAGGCTATATAATAATTTGGGGGTCCACCAATTGGAAGTGTTTAGCCTAACTGAAAGGTTGCAGAATCAAAACGCACCAAATTTTCTATGGTGGCAGTGAAAGCCTTGGTCTTTGGCTTAGTTCTCATACCTGCTCCTTAAAAATCATCTCCTGGCTAAGCATCCTCTTTTTAAACATTTCATCAATAGAATCAGCATATCTTTGCAGAGAATTCACTTCAAAATTTCCTTGTGTCAACATTTTTCCTTGATAGTAATTCAAAAATGATAACCTCTCAAATTAGAGATGGCATCATTATTCAAGTTTTGCTTGGCTCTTTCACACTGTATATAGAACCCAGCTCCAGCATGACCTTCAAAAAGTTTTAAAAAAATAATTTTCCATCAATCCTTGAACATAAGTAAACTGTAAACAAAGTCCATCTTGTACAAATCTTAGGAGCTTGGAAAGAAAAATAGTACACATTTTATTGAGAACAATATGTTTCCTCTACATACGACAGCACATTTCCCCTTTCAAGGAAGATAAGGTCACATTCCAACATATAATATGTAATTTGCGAAACCTAATATAAAAATTTACCACCACCAAGAAACACTGGCGCTTCACCACCACCACTGCAGCCATAAACACCACTGTTGCAATCAATATGACACTTGGCAATGCCCCTACTGCCCACCCCATGACATATTGCCACTACCACAGAGACACTCCCACTGTCCCACCACCATATATTTACAATACATAAACGAAACTAATTCTCTACAGAAAATAACTTCCAAGAGAAGCTCCTTCAACTGGAACCTAATTGAAGAATGTATAAGCATATAGTGGATGTAATTTTAGCTTTTACTAACATTTTATGTGCATTGAGGGGGGCAAATTCATAGTTCATTTTTATTATAGAAAGAAAAATAAAATAAAATTCTAATTTGAATACATAACCTCTCTTCCAACAATAATCAATGTCGATAAGAATTTTCAATCATTTAAAACCTACACTGAGTCAATAAAAAAATGGCAAATCCTGTGCACAAAGCTCCTCCATGTAAGCGGAGTGATACGGGAGAATTTGGGAGAAGAATTGAAAAGCAGCGAAAAGACAATTAGGAAGGAGAGTTTTTCAGGAATTAATCTCATACCCATTTACAAACTCTTCATTGGCTTTATATAATAGCCTTACACAAACATCAGACGTGAAGGGACTTAATCCCACGACCCGGCATCAACCCACGATGGAACTTATCCCACACGACCCGACACTACGACTCTTAACCCACGATCCACCACTACTCCACTAACAACGCTAACACGTACAACCAACGATACGCACGACCAACCCACAATAACAGCACGTATCATTCCCCCCGCTTAAAAATTTCCTTGTCCTCAAGGAAAAAATAAAAATGAAATAAAAATCAGTCTATCCTCCTCCCGGTTCTGGCGGAACGTGATTTTCCTCCTCAAAATTTGATGGTGGTGAGTCTTCTGTCATAAACAATTGGGGATGTTCACACGATGACCTGGAATGAATTTTGCATCACAATAATAGCATAATCCCTTCTCGTGACGTTCCCGCGCTTCTTGGTTGGTGATCCGATGAAATGTAGTAGCAGAAGAATTAGAAGTTAGATTCCCACGCTGGGTTTGTGGGGTCCAAGTATGCCACTTGTTGTATTGGAGCTTACTTTTGGTGTAGGTGCGGCTGGCGATGACATGGGGCAGAAAGGTTGAGCTAGCCCTGTTTGTAATTGATTTCGCTCCTCAATAAGATGAGCTACTCCGATGGCATCTACAAGGAACTGGGCGCTTGATCTTGATATCCAAGCGAACCTCATCCTTAAGTCCACCAATAAAGCAATTAGTTAGGAAATTGTCCGACAGGCCGTCAACTTGATGGGAAAGTTTTTCAAAGGCCTCCTGGTAAGTCGCTCGTTGAGGTCTCGTTTGAGTCGACACAAGGCTTCAAATGGATTTTCGTACTCGGTGGGGCCAAACCGGCGAAGGACAGCCTTGGTGAACTCATCCCACGTAAGTAGTCCCTTGAATTTTGCTAACCACCGATGCCATTGGAGTGCAACGCCTTCCAGGTAAAAAGACGCTAGTTGAACTTGTTCATCCGGCACAATATGTTGGAATTCAAAATATTGTTCCGCCTTGTAGACCCATCCCGTAGGATCTTCCCCATTGAACCTTGGGAAGGACAACTTGATGCATTGTTGGGAGCGCTCGTTGATGGTAAGAGCACGTGATGCGTTTGGCCGGTGGGAGGACTCTGCGGGCGCAAATGGATTGACTTCAGGTTGCGTCACAACCGAACTATGCGTTGCGGCACGTAGGGCTTGAAGGTCCGTCATGACCGTCTATAAGGCAGCATTGATTTGATCAAAGCTTGACTCATGACGGGCTAGGATGGTGTTTACTTCATTGCGAAATTCAGCATTGGACTTGCCCCGGGTATCCATGAGGATAGCTTTGATACCAAATGATACGAAAGAATTTGGGAGGAGAATTGGAAAGCGAGAGAAAAGACAATTAGGAAGGAGAGTTTTCAGGAATTAATCTCATACCCATTTACTGAGAATCTTCATTGGCTTTATATAATAGCCTTACACAAACATCGGACGTGAAGGGACAGGGACTTAATCCCACGACCCTGGCATCAACCCATGATGGAACTTATCCCACACGACCTGACACTACGACTCTTAACCCACGATCCACCACTACACCACTAACAACGCTAACACGTACAACCAACGATACGCACAACCAACCCGCAATAACAGCACGTATCACGGAGTTCAGGAAGAGGTCAGGCCACAAGCCAATATGAACAAAATCTTCTTCCACAATTAATTTTAATTATAATAGGCCTGCCCGCAACTAACGCAACCATTATGCCAAGTTTGCCCTAGTTAATAGGTAATGTAAATCACACAATACATAGAACAAGATAAGCTAAAGCCAAAGGCATAACTATAAACCAAGAGTTCAGACCAACACAAGACACTAAAACAATCGATCCTATTTATTGGTTTTCAATGAAACAGTATTAGCCTCCAGGTCAATGCTGTCCTACACTAAGACAATCCATAGATAACTGCAGTGTGCTTCCTAGTTTACTCTTTGAAATGCTATCCTTTCAAATTGACTGCCCTTTTCAGGTTGGGGTGGGGCAAATGGGAGGGGTTTTCCCTTCCCACCCCAGATGCTCAATCCAAAACGACCATATATATCAAATTGCAACTTTATGGTAGTGGAAACCAACTCAAATCTTCACTGATATGAGATTTAATTTTTTTTTTTTCACAATTCCAAGATACCCATGCCACTGAATGCTATTTACATCTAGGAGAGAAGACCCATGCTCGGGTAGAAAGGTAGGAACCGATAAAATTGATTTAAAGGGAAAAGGAAAACACCACGTGAATGATACCCAAACAATTCCTTATTTAGAAAATCAAATCAGTTCAAGTTAATTATTCTTAAGCAATTTTATTATTATTTATTTTTCACATCCTTCGTTCAATTGATTGCGAAGCTGTTTTCACACTTTTAAGAATCATCGAATACCCATTTCACAAAAAAAGTAAAATCAGAACAAAAAAAAAAAAACAGGTTTAGATGGTCAACATTAAAAAGAACTGATTAACAAATAACAATGTAGATCTTAAGAAAAGATCCTATAAAAGGAAAAGGGGAAGGGGGGAAAAGAGATTCACGTATCTTTTTCTTTTTCTTTTTTTTGTTTTAAAGAACATTGTAAATTTTGTAATGGCAGGGTTACAAGCTTGAAGCAAAAGCAACAGCCACAGCCACACGCATTTTGACAAATGACAACAGAACAAAAAAAAAATGTTACTGCGTAATCATGTATGGCAGCTACGAAAACATAGACATTACAGATATAAAGCATATGAAAAGTGGCCTCAATAATAATTGTGGGGTAAAGGTACCAGTAAGCATGGAGCGCCATTAGAGGAGCTGCTTCGACCCCCTCCCCACGATATTATCATTCAAACCAGGGACCAGTAGTCACGAGGACAGTACGGGGATGTTTTGATGATCTTCCAACACTGAATTAAGGACCCAAAAACACGAAACCAGGTACGAGAAAGAGAGAAGGAGACGAGCGATAAAAGAAAATGAAGAAAAAGGGAGAGAAGCAGATCTCTGATCTCTCTGGGACAAACGGGGGGGGTGTTGGTGTCGTAGTAAAGGAGAAGGAGGGAGGGAGGGAGGGAGGGAGAGAGATAATAATGAATCGCTCGCTCAACCCGCACCAAGTCATAACGTCCCATTCACCCGGAATGACGACATTACCCTCCGTCCTTATTCTCCCGTCACCCCCGCGATATATTGGTTTTAAAATTTTATTGGTTTATATATATATGTCAAATTTTAAAAAAATTTAATTTCACTTTTTATTTGCAGTAATCTTTTCGGCTATCCGGTGTATGTCTCACTATATAATAGTACATGAGTGAGTTTACTTAATTATATCTTCATGTCTAAGATATTATTTTATTTGATATATTTTATTTATATTTGATATCACATTCTCTATCTCTATTTTTATTTTTATTTTTAAATTATATTTTTTATTTTTTTATTTTAATTTTTTATCTCTTATATTTGTTACAATCAATTAAAATTACACCTATATCAAAAAATATAATAAAATATATTTCCAAATATAAAAAATTCTCTTTCTAATTTATATTTTTATTTTTTCTAAAATTTAAAGTTTGGATGACTTAGGATTTTTTTATTTAAAATTTTTTCCAATTTTTAAATAAAATATTTTTTTTGAAGGATGATTTTATGTGCGCACCATCAGTCTATTTATATATATATATATACGGGTAACACATATTTATGAAATATATATATTATATAAAATTTATAAATTGTTTTACTTTTATATGCTATAACAATATATATATATATATATATATAATCCTATTTAATTTTTTTTAAATATTATAAATAATTACAAGTACCGCAGCGCATACGAATTTGGGCTATGCGGACAAATTTGTACGTTTGTTTTTTCCATGTATTCATTGCTCGTATCACATCCATCCGTACTTACAATTTTGATATAATAGTGCATATTTAAAATACAAAACCGTTAGTTATGTGTGCAATATAAAATAATGTATTGAAAACTAATATATTAGTTTTAGCGCAATCTAATACGCAATTTAATTAGACACCCAAAAGGCTAAAACTAGACAAACGGGGCGGTGAAAAGGTAATATATTAAGGTAATATAATAAATATATGTCTTTTGAGATAGCTTTGACAGAGGGGCATATCCGTCGTTCTACTTTTTTTTAATTATTTTGGACCGACAGAGGACGAGGCGGCGAGATCAGGTGGGACCACACTACAGAGATAACTTTTGTGGGCTTATTGACTGTTTTGCCCCTACAGCACCAGCTAGGCCTCGCAATCTGTCCGGTCCTTTCTCTCGTCTCTTGAGGCGAGAGAAGAAAAGAAAAAAAAAAAAAGAAACGGTCACCGGCGCGTGGTCGTCCTTCGCCTAAGCATCTTCTTCAGACTATGAAGCATTTTTGCGGACCCACGGCTGTTGTTTTTATTTATATATAAAAGGTTAGAAAACAGCTCTGGCCCAAACCAGGCCCAGTCCATTGTCGTTTCGATCGTGATCATAAAACCGACCAATGGGCAGCTGGCCCAGGAAATGGGCTGACATTTTGTAGTTTCCCCCAGTTAAGTTGTGACATGTTTCCACTAGTCGTACGTAACATAAAGCTTTAATATAGGTATATATATATATATGTGTGTGTGTGTGTTTATATACGCACACACCAAATCAGCCAGGATATAAGAGTCGTCATAATCTTAGGGTCATTATATGATTTATGGTAAAACAAAACATAAAATCAATTTAAAACATCATCATCAAAATCAATCCAAATACAAAATTTTGATTAAATGTAATAAATAACATTACATTGGTTTCATTAAAAGTTAAAATGAATAATTTTAACATTATGTATGTTTTTAAAATTTGAAGAGGGATTGTAGTATTATAAATATATAACATGTTCTCTCACTATATTTCCAACGTCTCTTTTCCCTTTGTCTGCCCTAAAGCTAGTAGCTGCCCCATCGGTCATTATGTCTCTGATAGTGGCACCCTTGCCTGCAGCCATGGCTTTGCTCAAGCGAGCAAAACCACAATCCATCTTAGATTTGGGTTTCTAAAGAATAAGAGAAGACTTTTAAGTTTGTAAGAACACGGAATTACCTCGTTAAGGGTTTCAGTGACTGCAAACTATGGACAATAGTAACACAGGCAATTGCGTGGAATGGAGCGGTCAAAATTCAAACAGATCGCAAAAACTCCCTATACATCTAATATTAAGTTGAATCATGAACATGAGTATTGAAATCATACATAAATATTTGTTGACCTTTGACTACTTGTTTTTTTTTGTACTAATGTACTTACAAAAAACTTTTGTGTTTAAATTTCTCTAGGAAAATTAATTAAATATTAATATTGCATAGATATATTATGAGGGGCAACCAATGCTTTAACGCGATCTGGGGTGTACATGGTATAGGCAGGGGATGACAAATGACTTCATTCCTTGGCAGTGCAACTGAATTGGCTTAGTGTACCAATTGCAAAACAACGTGAAGTGACTTAGTGGGGGAGATGCAAGGCCAGAGAAGGAGACAACAATGGCTTGGTGGTGCATTGGAGATGGAGACAGTGGTGGCTTGGAAATTCAATAGTGGCTTGGTGGGGTGGAGATGGAGGCGAAGACGATAATGGCTTGGAGATGGAGATGTAGGGTCATTTTTTAATTGCTTGAAGCATAAATTCTTCTTGTTATTAAAATTATAATAATTTATTATTAATTTGATGAATCAAATATATAATCCAATGGGGGATTATACATAAGTAAAATTTAAAATTATGAAAAAGTAATATTTTTCATCAAAATTCAAGATTGGTTTAGTAAAACCAATTTTAATGCTTTTACAATGTGTAAAACAATTATTTGATTATAGCCAACATTCAACACATCAACTCCCAAAAAATAAAAAAAACAAAAGGCTTTCAATAATACAAAAATATAGAGGTATTTGGTTTAATTTTTTAAAAACTCTATTTTTTGTTTTAAAAACTAAAAATTTCTATAATTTTACTTGACTTGCATGTTTTTATTTTTATTTCTTTAAAATGATGTTGAAACTTAATCTTAAACTTTAATTTGTTATATCATATGAATTAATTATAGTGAGTGCGTTGTTTAAGAAATTAGACTTTCATTTAATCATGTATACTAGTTGAAGAAATCCTAGCCAAATAATTTTATTCATGAATATGAAGGTACGGAGAAGTTGTTGCATACAATATAAGGTTATCTTACGAGAATGTGTAGTTACACAACACATACTTCTAATGTTAGACATTTTGTGTATAAAAGTGTAAGAAAGCGATACGTGTCCTAAATTGTGAGATCAAACGATGAAAATGAGTAGGGAATGGCCAAATTCCTTTTATTATAAGATTACTTAAAGAGGCAAGTTGAAAAGATGAGACAACTTTAGTGTGATGTGGAATGAAATGATAAATCATATTAAATATGTGGCTAAAGAGAAACTTCGGTAAATTCAAAGGTATGATGCCACCAGGTAAGGACACGTTATAGTGGAACGATGAGATAAGAAAACTATCAAGAATAAACGAATGTGTTATCACAATCTCGGTAAGAATATAAATGAAGTGAGTTTTAAGACGTATGAACTAGCGAAGAAATAGGCCAATGAAGTTGTGAAGGATGCTAAAGTCGAGTATATCAAGATATGTATTAGCAATTAGATTCTAGAGATAAATAAAAAGAATTCTATAAAATTGCTCGAAGGAAAGAGAATAAGACTAAAGATTTTGATACTATCAAATGTATCATGAGGCACAATTAAAAGGTCTTAATTAGGAATAATGACATTAAAGAAAGGTAAAAAGAATATTTTGACAAGCTTTTCAATGAACAGTGTATCCAAGATATCCCCAATAGAACCATCTTATCCCGGTTAAGATTAAGGAAAATCTTGATTATTAAAAATTTCCTTTATCAATGTTATATGTGAAAGCTAATCCATCACCACCAAAGTATAAGTCTTCTCATATGCCAAATCTTCCATCCTAGTTATTACCCATTGCGTCTTTCACAATTAAAGACCTGGTCATTACGACAACAATATAAATAATGTTTCCTTCATGGTGACTTGATGAAAGAGGTATATATGGATCCTCCCCCAAGTTTGACACCAAGAGGATCAAACGTATGCAAACCGAATAAGGTATTATATGGTATGAAATAGTCACGAGAGCTTAGTTTGGACAATTGAGCCACTCAATACAGGTGTTTGGTTTTAAGCAGGCCTTATCTGATTATACTTTGTTCTGTAAAAGAGTTGGTGATAACATTACTTTACTTCTTGTTTATATTGATGACATAATTGTTACATGTAGTAATACGACTGAGATAAAAAAAACTTCATTGTCACTTGATAAAGGAGTTTGGGACAAAGGACTTGTGAGCTCTAAAATATTTTCTCAGTATTGAAGTATCTCGATCAAAGTAGTAGTTTTTTCTCTCAACAGAAGTATGTTCTAACCTCTTATTTGAAACCGTTAACTCAACCTGCAAACTTGTAAATATTCTTATTGAGGTGAACTATGTTCTAAGTATTTATTCTGACTAGGTTCCCACAAAAAAAGGAGAGTGTGAAGTCTCACATTAGACAAAGGGGGGAACGAAACGTGCCTAATAAGAAAGGTGTGGATACCTTTCTAGCATGACGCATTTTGGGGCTTGACAACATATAAGGAGTGGCGTAGCCCACTAAGAACAAAATTGAGGATTGGGTTTGGGCCATGAATTAAACAATATCGGACTACGAGTTATTTAGATCATTACGGATGGTATCGAGCCATGGTCCAGGGTTAGTGTGCCACGATCCCATGGGAACGTGGGCTTTCTAAGGAGGGGTAGATTATGAAGTCTCACATTAGACAGAGGGAGAAACGAAGCGCACCTCATAAGGAGGGCGTAAATACCTTTCTAACATGACGCGTTTTTGAGGTTGGCAACCTATATGGAACGGTGTAGCCCACCAAGAATAAAATTGGGGATTAGGCTTGAGTCATGAACCGGATAATATCAGGCTATAGGTGGCTTGGGTTGTTACAAAAGAGATATCAGAGGTTAATGGGGAAATTAATCTATTTGACTCACACTAGACTTGATATTTCAAATGTAGTTAGTGTTGTAAGTCAATTTATCATAATCCGAGTGATCAACATATGAATATTATGAGTCGTATTCTGGCATATTTGAAATCTTTTCCAAGTAAAGGTATTATTTTTTCAAAGCAAGGAAACTTAGATATTACGGGATACACTGACTTTGATTTTGCTAAATTTAAATTGGATAGAAAGTTTACTTCCAGACATATGATGTTTGTAGGTGGTAAGTTGGTAACTTAGAGAACTAAGAAACAAAACGTGATTTCTTTGCCTAATACAAAAGCCGAATATCAAACTCATTATCATATTATTATAGAACTCATATGGTTGCATAAATCTTTTGTGTAATCTTAGTTATGGTTCTCAGAAGTTGATGCTGCTTTTTTGCGATAACATAGTTGCTATTGAAATAATTAATAATCCGGCATAACATGATTGAACCAAGCATGTTATAAACTATAATGGGGTGTTTGGTACATGCTTTCATTTTTGTGTTTTGATTTTATAATTTTTTATTTTATTTGAGTTGGAATTTAAATTCTGATTTAAAAAAAAAAAGTCTATTTCTCAATACATATTTAAAAAAGAATATATTTATTAAAAAATTTGGGTCCATAAAAATTGTAAGATAAAAAAATCAATAATGAAAATTAACTTTTAATTTTAAACCCAAATGTAAATATTTTAAAAATACATTTTTTTAGTATGCTGATTTTTTTGGCTTTTTTTTTTGTTTTTTTTGAAGAAAAATGATATTTGCATATTATTAAAATAATATTAAAATATTGCAATCACGGCAGCTATCCTTTTTTTGTTTTTTAAAGTCATAGATTAGAACTTGAAAACTTATACGCTCTTTACCAAACAACGTAGCCCCTCAAGAATACCTAGCCGACCGCTACGGGCCGCAAACTAGAGCTGTCGTCAATGCCATCACTTCTCTCCGGCACCGGCGGCATGCGCTTCGTGAGCTCAGGCGGGCTACTGCTATCCTAGTAAGGAAGGTACCATGGTACTTGTCGAGAGGTTCTAAATTAAGGTTCCGTTTTCATCTTCCATCCAAAAATCAATTGTCCATCTTTTATTATTCACTTGTGGGAAATTTGTAACATTGGGGATAGGTGACCTCTAGAACAGAGTACATGTCTTCTTCAGTCCTTAAAATTGTCACCCCAAATGGAATGAAGCTGGTGGGAGATGCTGTTCCTCGCCAGTGCCATCAAGGTCGTCGAAGACCAGTTTATAAGGCGAAGGTCAAATGGGTGAGGGACGTCGGACTCGACAGGGTTGTGGAAGCGGACACGGATCTCCGAGCTGTCTGCCTCCTCAAAGACGCCATCAAGCGCTCCTCCGCCGGATTCCTCGCTCTCAAGCTGTCCTCCGCCGTTTTGGATTACTGGCAGAGGGTGCTCGGCGTCTCCGTCCCCGTTCTCCGCTTTTTGCGGCTTTACCCTCGAATCTTTAACGAATCCCCTCACCCCCGGTACCCGAGTTTGCCTTGTTTCCGTCTCACGGACGCCGCCGCCATGTTGCACTCGCAGGAACAGAGCATACACCAGGCTCACGAGCTCCAAACCGTCGAGAGGCTTTGCCGGGTTCTTATGATGACTAAAAATAGGATGGTTCCTATGCAATCCATCTATCCATTGAGATGGGATTTGGGTTTGCCATTTGATTTTGATAAAACGTTGATCCAGAAGTACCCGGATCACTTTCGGGTTACTAAGGGCCTGAATGGGATTGCCTGTCTGTCTCTAGTCCAGTGGCATGAAGAATTTGCAGTTTCGGCATTGCAAAGGAGCAAACAAGGATTAAGTGTCCATGCGGATTACCAACGGTTCAAGAGTGGCCGGACTCCACTGGCATTCCCTTTGAATTTCCCCGAGAGGCATGGCAGACGAAAGGTGGTGAAGGCTTGGATGGAGGAGTTTCAGAAGCTGCCATACATTTCACCGTATCAGGACTGCGGGCTGATTGATCCTGAAAACGATGTTATGGAAAAACGTTCTGTTGGGGTTCTGCATGAGATTTTGAGCTTAACCATTCAAAAGAAGACCAACACTATCTACTTGAGGAACTTGAGGGAGGAATTGATTCTTCCCCTTAAGTTTGTGCGTATTTTCACTGGATACCCTGGAATCTTCTACCTCTCCCGCAAGCGTAAAACTTCTACTGCGGTTCTCAAGGAAGGGTACCATAAAGGCAAGGTAGTGGATTGCCATCCTCTCATCCGCGTTAGAGAGAAGTTCCTTCATGTAATGAGCATTGATGTTCCTAATCATCAGGGAAAAGGTTTTAGGGGTATAAATGGGGAAGATGGTTTGGATAAAAACTACAGCGAGGGTGAGGAGGAACAGGAAGACTCTGAAGAGGAACAAGATGAAACTGGGGATGAAAGTAAGAAGGAAACATTTGACCTGGATAAGAGTTCCGGCGATGAATAGTGTGACTAATTTTGTATGGTCTAAAATAATTTTAAAGGTAATTTCAGTTGTTCAATTCTTATAAACATTTTATTTATACGCACATAAACAGCCGAGTCAGACAATCACTTCTTCTGCCAACTGAATGAAAGTGTTACTTAAATGGAGAAGACCGAGTCACAGTTTTTTCACATGTTGTTTGGTAAATCAGGGTGGGACTTGGAAGAGATTTATTTGTGTAGAGGTGATAAATATTGATCCTATTTTGGTAAAATCTTGGCTTAATAGAACAAACTTTTCGCCGTTTAACATTCAGCTCCCTACATTCTTTCATTTCTTTGCCTCACAGGGACACAGGCTACCTCTGGTAACGATGATTATCTGTGCAGCTGAATAAAAAGCCAACCAGGGCTTTGGGAGTGCCATTTTAGTAAAGTTAATCTGCTTATGTTAAGTTGGCCGGTTTCTGTGATTTAAAACGACCCAAGAATAGTTTGTCACTCATTAGTCATTGGTGTTTATTTTAGTAGGCTTTGGTTTGTAGCTCATCAGTAATTAATTAGTTGGACCCTATGGGGTTTGCCACTACAAGATATACACGTGATGGTTATTATGAGTGGAATTCTCTAATTAATGAATTTGGTCTGTTTCATTGTGCTAATAACGTTACAAATTATCTGTATTCTGAAGTTTCAGCCTTGTGAGGTATTGGGACCTCCATTGTGGTTTGCTTCGCAATTCAAAGGCTCATCTACAAAGACTAGTTTTTTCTTCACAATGTTTATTTGGTTCATCCGTTCATGTAAAACAATTGAAAACAAATGATAGATTATGACGTGCCAATGACCTCCTGTATTGCCCTTTTAATTAGTAAGTATCACGCAAACATGATCTTTATATTGAAAAGCGTGAAGTGTTGTATGTTTTTTGAGATTCTATTGAGAGGCATGGTTGAAACAGTTGTTTCAAGCAGCAGCTTGAGTTGAGTTGAGATATTTCCTGCTCATTTTTCCAAATTCCAGCTTCTTAAGATTTGCATCCTTTCCATTGATTTCAAGAGTATATTCCCAATTCCATGGGGTACTTCAATTCCTACCTTCTTCGGAGGACCTTGGTCATCAATTCCACGGAATTTGAAGGTTTAACCCCATGTGTCCGAGCTGGAAATTTGTCACTAAGACCAGAAATTTGGGCTTGTGGAAATCGATTACGTTGCTGTGTGCAGGGTATGTGAAATCAAACATTACATGACATGAATGGCAGATAATCTTTGTTGATCCATATTCCTTACGGGGTTTCAAAGGAAGTTTGAGTAAGAACATCAAGCAGAGAGGGGAATTCGATTCATTTAGGAAAAGTTGGTTTTAATGAAGGTTTGATGTTGATTCTTGAAAATTTTCGATTCTATTATGTTTTTTTAATGGGAGTTTGTAGTTTGATGTTTATTTTTGTGGCATGTAGTTTGATAAATGGGTCGAGAAAGGCCTCTGTGAGGAGGTATTTTGAGACTCGGTTTCAATGTTTCTTGTTGACCTTTCGCCATGAAAGGCACAACATGGCTGTAACTGGTGAGAATTTGGCGAGTGCTGGATTTCGGGAATGGGACAAACTTATATTGGTTGAGGTTACCTCTATATGGTTGTAGCTTTTTGTCTTTAGATTTTTGTGTCATATCTTGTCTTTGTGTGTGTGTGTGTGTGTGTGTTAACAATCTTTGTGGTAACTGATAACACTAACTAGTTAGAAAGTTTTACTTATAGAAGGGCTCCATATTCTACCAATCAACCACACGACTACTGATATGATTAAGTCGTGAAACAGAAATCTCTAGTTTGATAGATTACTTGGGAGTTGGTGGGGGTTGTTCAGGGATCATGGAAGAAATGGAATTATGGGTTTCTATTTGTTTTGAGCCACAACTTAACATATTTATCATTGTTTTTGTTGGGGTTTTTCATAGAGGACGTTATCCCCAAATAAAGATTTTCCAAGAATGGCCGAGTCATGCAAGGGGGCTGTTTGTAGCAAAGTGTACCATATGGATTATTATTATTAGGTGCATAAACAGGTTTTAGGTGCATTGATCCATTTATTTATATGCATATCCTTTTTGTTATTTAAAGCAACAAAATAAACTACTTGGTGGACTGAATAAACAGGCTTTAGGAGCATTGATCCATTTATTTATATGCATATCCTTTTGTTATTTAAGGCAACAAAATAAGTTCTGGGTACTGTAAAACGATTTTTAAATTTCCTTTAAAACAATTGTTTTAGCTATTTCTAAAGTATATTATTTATAAAATACCTTTTTGTTTATGGCTGGGCCCTTGTGTCCCCAAAATGTGTAAAAATGTGGAATGCTTGTTTTGGTGACAGTCGTAAGGATAAAAATCTATCATCATAACAAATACGTTTCTAAAGTGATGTAGTGTTGAGGGTAGGTCACCTAGATCTCTGGGAGATTTTAGTGTAATTGGAGCACTCTGCCCTAATACAGTTTATGATCACATATCTTTTAGAAATAAGCTTTTTACCCAAAAACAATTCTTCAGAATATTGATACATGAACAATTGAAATTACCTTGGATTCCGTGAATTAAATGTTTATGGATAAACTTGTGTAGTTGTGTTCATCTCAACAAAAGAAAGTTATTCATTAATGAATAAAGTGTTCATAATAAAAGTGTTCATAAATATTCATGAAAGTGTTTACAATTCATTGGTGAAAATTATTTATATTTGAAAAAAAAATATTTATAAATAAGTAATTAATAAATTATTTATTATGTATAAAAATTATTAATATTAAATATAATTTAATAAGTATATGTTTGTAAATTATTATTAAATAAATAAATATGTTTATTATTATACTATTATTATTGTGATATACATATTAAACGAACAATAATATAACTTAAAAGTTATAATTATAATTTTTTAGAATAAATTTATGGTTTGAATTCTTTGAGTGAATTTTTAGAATTTAATTATGTTCGTGAACTATCATAGCAATAGTCCATGAATACCATAATTTAATATGTGTTTTTGATAGGAATATGATGTATAAATTAATTTTAAAATGATAGAAATATGATATAGTTATGAATAAAAAATGATAATTTATTAAAATTATTTATCAGCCATCGTTTTGGTTTGAATTATTGTAGGGGTGCTACCCGCCATAGTAGGAGCGGAGTCTACTTATTAATGTACCCTGTCTCCGCCTAGGCGAGTAATAAAATTTTAAAACCATACCCCGCTCCCATGTGTAGGCGGGGCGGGGTACCCCGTCCTATTACGGAGTTAGTGGGGGGAGGTTTCATCCGCCCACTCCCCACCACCGGTTTTTATTAATTTCTCTCTTAAGACAATCTTGCTTTTTAGAGGCTCCACGAAACAGTTGATAAGAGTAATTCGAGTCCTACCAGGGACCGAATCAACTTATTACTCCTCCTGTCCTCGTTTAGGCTATAGATTAAATTTTAAAATTATATCTCGTTCCATATGTAGGAGGGACAGAATATACCGTTCCTTAATGTGTTTGCGAATAAGGTTTCATTTGTCCGCATCTTGTTATCGTTTTTTATTGAATTTATTTATATCAATAATTTTGGCTTAAATCAAATTTTCACACTATTTTTACCCAAAAAATTATCAAAAATTATTTATTTTATAATAATAAATACCATTCAAAAAATTAAAAATCATAAATAATAGTTAAATAATAATATATAAAATATTATAAAATTATAAATAAATATTATTAAAATTAAGCGGGGCGGGAGCGGAGTGGAATATCCTATTATCTATTACCGTTTTTCGTTCCTGCATGAGACAGAATATCAAGTTTAAAAACTGCACACCGCTCTCACCTGAGCAGGATAATCTACCCCGCATAACAAGAGCGCAGCATGCGCGGGCATTGTATAAGTTAAAATGACATCTTTGATTGATGTCACTATTTACTTTTAGCTGGCCTCTTAATGTACTGCCAACATCTAATCTTTTCATTACAGCTCTGTCCATTGTTCTAATAACTCCACATCCATGCATTGTATAAGTGCATAATACGACACCTTTTATATTTCGGCCGCCCATATGAAATTTCAGCCTTAGTGCATGTCTAGAGTGAATCCTGATTGGAATGGAATGATATTGTGGTTGGAATTAGAATTGGTATGAAATAACACTATATTTGGTGTACAAAATAATAGAATTAGAAATTTAATTTATAAAATTAAATTGATGAGAATTATTTAATCCTATAGGGTGGGTAGAGGGATAGAATTTTGGGAATTTAAATGAAAATGGAAATGAAAAGATGAATGATCGTTTTTTTTTTAAATATATTGAGAATAAATTTAAAATTAAATAAGTTCGTTCTTAATTTATGTCTCATACCAAACATACCAGTTTCTTAAACAACACGCGCCTAATTTCTTTTCCCATATTTTGGTCCACCGATTACCCAGAAGTTTCCCTCTCCCTCTCCGTGACTCCGCCTCCTTAACCTCACAAGTCACACCGGCCACATCAGGTTAGTCGCACTCTTATTATTTATTTATTTATTTATTTAAATAAATAAATAATGATGACGTATGAATTATGATTTGGAAAATGATGGGAATTTGAAAAAGGTTGTTGATGGGAATTTTATATATATATATATATATAAGCGACTTATATATTTACAATAATTTAAGTCGTGCGTGTGACTGCGTAGGAGTGTCTATTAAGTTATGTTGATCGACCGAGGATGTGATTGAGATTGTGATCGTGACATACTCATATATGTGTTGTGTATTTTCTTACGAGCTCTGGGAAGCCCTCCAAAAGTATGAACTACTTTATTTTTGATGAAGCTTTCAAATTAATGCATAACACCTTTGATTTGAATGGTTAATTAACAAAACGTCAAAATTTTAAAATATAAAATTTAACCATGTAAAATTGGAGATTGCACATTTTTAAGTCCTATAAACATGTATTGTTAATATGTGTATATGTTTTTTCAATTCGAGAATGATGGGTATGTTTTTTTTTTCTTTTTAAAATTATTTTCCACCCCAACCCTACCCATACGGCCATACCCCCCCGCTCGCGAGAAATCAAACTCTCAACCTCAACCTCTGGATGCGACGTTGCTGGTATATATATATGGACAATTCCCACTAGATTATAGAGCTAATCGTAAATTTTTGAAAATCTAGACTGTATTTGTTATTTAAGAGGAATTTATTTTTTGAATTTTAAAAATAGTAGGATGTAAATAATTTTAAATTATTATTTTGTCACTTGAGTTTTAAAAACAATTGAGCTCCGTAATTATTTTTAAAAATTATTTCTGTTTTTTATTTCGAAATTTCAATTTAATTTTGGCATATGGAAGATTAAAATATTTTTTATTTTTTATTAGTTTTATCTATTTTATAATTCACTCTCATAATACTTTATTTTATTTTTATTTCTTATCGACTCAAATTTTTAAAAAATATTTTTTTTTAAAAAGCACATTCTTATCCAATACAAATTATTTCTGAATCACTATTCAATACTAACTCTAATAAAATATATAAAATAAAATACAAAAATCAAAAAATCATATAAAACATAACCCTAACTTTGCTCTCAAAACTGTAAGACTTTTGCATATAAATAGCGTTTGAAAATTAAATATAGCTCATATTATTAAAATAAACGAACCCATTAGAATATTCTTCACTAACCATTTGTGTGTGATGTTTGGTTTTATGAAGGATCATAAAACCAACCAATTGATTCCATGAACAAATTATTAATGATAAAATTCACACTTAACCAAAGGGTTGTAGTTTTATCTCCCTTGAGTACATTACAGTTAATAGAGTACAAATTAATCACAATTCACACACTTTGTGGTTAGCTCAAGGTATTTTATATATATATATATATATATATATATATATATATATATATATTATATTATATTATATTATATATATATTATATTATATATATATTATATATTATATATATATAATTCGAGCTCGAGCCACACGTCCTTTTCGCATAATTGCTCAGGGACTTATACTCATTTTAAAATAATGATGCCACACTCATATCATATGTAGAGGTGTCCATTCCATCTACAGGCGCACGGGCACGGGTGTGCGCCTGTGCGAGTCGTATGTTGGAACGACCCACGCCATCACCTGGGGCCGGCTTTAGGTATGGATTAGTGGCTGTAGACAAAATCTTAAAACGAAGTCGTTTTACGTATTAGAACTGAGATTAAGATTAAAACTTGAACAGTTGGATTAAGGTTAAATGATTAACATATTTATAATTAGAAAAATTTTAGACTCCTTTCAAATTTAGAGGGTTCTAGTGATTATTTTACCATAAAAAATAAAAAAAGGCTAGGCAGGAGGACTGGACCAGTCCTGAGTCCTGCCATCATCAATGAATTATTTGCGGCCCGGGTTACTATATTTTATAATTATAAAGTATTTGTTTATTTAAAAAATAAAAAATATTTATTTGTTTAAAAATTATTATAAGTAAAAATATAATACAAAAATTAAAGTTATCAAATAGATAAAATTATTTAAATATTCACTCACAGATAAAATTACAAATATTATTTTATATTTTATAATAAATAATTTCATTCGAAAATAACGAAAACAAAAACAAATATAATTTCATGGACTCGTTCTCGTTGGTTGCGTGCATGAGTGCCGGTCAAAGGACATTGCAATTTTTAAGCTTTGTTCTCTTTTAACCCTTACGCGTACTTTTTTTTACAAGTTCACCCGCATTCCCGCAAGCACATGCAGCCTATAGGCTAAATTGCCGACTCTACTCATATGTGTGATTGGGATTGAGAGAGAGATTATATAGGGGAGAAAAACTCAAATCGATATTGTCATATTCACTACAAGTAAAAAAAAAGGAGAAGACGATACTTTTAAAGTGTCGTCTTAAGTAAAAGACGAGACAAGCTTTTGTGTGGTCGACTATCTAGTATCTTGTCGATCACACAAAATCCTTAAAGCGCAGACTATCTAGCATACTTTTAGTGTCGTCTATCGATCTGTCATTAAAATATTTTAAAAAATAATAATACTTTTAAAAGTGTCATTATAAGGTGTTTTTGACGACACTTTAAAAGTGTCTTATATAAACGATGACACTTTTAAAAGTATCATTATAAGGTATTTTTAATGATACTTTTAAAAGTGTCGTCATATTCTATTTTTCTTGTAGTGATTTGAATTCAAACTTTTAACTAATATTTGATAGATTTAATTTGAATTCGAATATCTGGGTTAATTTTGAAGCAAATGAGTGCATTAATGTACTCGGGTATGCATGGTGGAAACACAATTTCTTTGACTGTCTAATTTACTTGTGTGTATTTGGTGGTAAAATTGGTTAGGTTAACTATGGATCCCACATAAGGCTGGTGAGAGGCTGCAAGTTTCATATGTGATTGGTTAACCCAGGTCCCATGTGTGGCATGTTGTTGTTAGGGATACTGCAGGTCACACATATGGTTATCTGGTAGTGACTGGGATCCTTGAAGTTGGTTGAGGGAATCCCGTGAATGGTTGGATTGTCCGAGGCGAACCCTTAATGAATGAAATTAATGTAATGTGTGTAATGTCATATTTCATGATTTAATGTAAGCTTACTGCGATGGAATAAGACATCACACTAACACAAGCATACATTAATCATGTTGACTTAGGATTTTTATATTATAGGATGGTGGAGATGGAAATCATCTACTGGCCATTTATGCTCACCCTGCTTTATTATTATTTCTTACAGGTTTTTGTCGAGAGTTGTTGGTGGTATTATAACAGAGCAGGTCGGGACATTTTTTGTGTAAGATTTATCTTATAGACTTTGTTTATTTATTATTTTATTTTATTTTTCGAACTTAGGTCTCAGGTGTATGAACATAATTGTGGAACTTAATTGTGAGTTATTTATGGGTGTTGAATATTTATGAAAAATAAATGCATTGTTGTACCTTTTTAGTAAATTAAATCTGGTATTGAAATTCACTGGTAAGTATAATTCTACTCTTATTATAGTATTGTAAAGGATTAGATCGGTCACCAACTCCTCGACCTCTCGAGTTTGAGTGTGAAGATGTCACGTTTTTAGTTATGTTTTTTTCCAGAATTTGAGGCATGACAGTAATAGTCTAAGCCACCCATAATTCGATATTGTTCCATTTTGGGCCACTGTCCATACGACTTTTATTCTTGTTAGTGCCCACTACTATCCCAAAATGCTTCGTGCTAGAAAAGTATCTATGGCCTCTTTATGAAATACGTTTTGTTTTCCCCTCAGTCCAATGTGGGATTTGTGAAATCTACAAACTCCACATTAGAAATTATTCAAAAACATGTTAAAGTCTATTATAACAGTCAAAGTACCATTTGTTTAACAAAGAACTAAGTTCATCACTCCTACACAAAACATATCAATGTCTGATTCCATTTTATTCGAAACACTATCAATGAAAGTGATATTCTGCTATAGAATATTGGTATGGCAAATAATTCTTCTGAGATCAAGTTTCAGTACTCTCTAGACTTGATCAACATTTCTCGTTGTTATGCAACTTCAGGTGCCAAACGCCTTCCATCATATTGGAAGAATAATAATCATTATATGAAAAATCTTCACTAAGGTGGGGATTTGTGGAAATTAGCTCTGATTACTTAGTTTACAGTCCACTCGATCAAGTAGGTGGTCATCTAAAGACTTTTGCAAGCAATGACTTTAAAGTACGCACTTTGTCAAAAATAGTAACTACTAATGACTTTAGGCTTTGTTGATCTCCCTTTCTCACAAGATAAATATTTGTAATTGCTCTTCGGCGTATTAGAAGAACAATAATCATCATATGAAAAATCTTCACTGAGATGGGGATTTGTAGAAATTGACTCAGATTACTTAATTTACAGTCCACCTGAGTAGGTGGTCATCTAGAAACTAGGGGTGAAATTGGTTCGGTTTGGGTCGGTTTAAGCAATTTTTCAAATCAATTTGATGTGTTTCGGTTTGGACAAAATCAAACCAAACCAAACCTATTGCTTGGACCAAACCAAACCGAACCGAACTAATTCGGTTTGGTTTGGTTCGGTTTGAACCGGCGGTTTGAATTATTATCAGTTTGAATCGGTTTAGTACATACATTTTTGAGTTCTTAAAATTGAAATGATGTAAAATAAAAAAAGTAAATAGTTTGTATGCATATCAATACTAATACATGTTAAATTTATAACTATAAGTCTCAAAATTTGATAATATAATTAACAAATACAACATATCAAATATTAACAAACAATCTTAAATAAATAAATCCTAAAACATAAAAAAAAAGTAAATAGCAATATTATTCGGTTTGGTTTGGTTTAAACCACGGTTTTGAAATCTCAAACCAAACCAAACCAATATATTATTCGGTTTCAAACCAAACCAAACCGATTTTTGTTCGGTTTAAACGATTTAATAATTTGACGATTTCGGCAGATCGGTTTGGGCCGGTTTCGACGGTTTGGCGGTTTCGAGTTACACCCCTACTAGAAACTTTTGCAAAAATTGATAACCACTAATGACTTTAGGCTTTTTCTATTTCCCTTTCTCACATGATAAATATTTGTAATTGCAAAACAAAATAACAGAAAAAAATCTATGAAATATACAAAAGCCGGTAAGGTTTTAAACTCCAAATATATTGATATTTTTACTCTCCTGTGAATATAAACAAATTGTTTAACCAATTAAATCAGTGTTGACATGTGTCTGTGTTTGATTCGATCCTAACAATATTAGCATCAATGAGAGAACCAAATAGCAAGGGAATTTGAGAGAGAAAACAACAGGAAGAAATATTTATCCAACATTTTGAGGTTTTTGTAGCTTATTTGTAAGGTAAATGTTTGTGTCATGGTTTCACAAATTCCATTGTGGATTTAACAATAGAATAAAAGTCAGATTATTAGAGAAGGTAATTTCCAAATTATTGGAATACAAAATTTGGGGCAGGAAATGTGGGGTATCACTATCAATATTTTTGATAGCGAAAATGTTTGGTGTTATCTCAAGATTTTTGTCCATCTTGAGAGAGTTTTTTCTGACGTTTTATTATTTTATTTTAATTTTCGGCAACGCACATAAATTATTTTCTCTTCCTATAAAACAGCCCCTAAAATGACCTGATGACCCTGCATTGCTAGGTGGAGGAGTGAGTGAGGACTGGTTGTATTTGGACACCACGATGGTATTGAAAAATAGATAAATAACGAAAGAAGAAAAGTCAAACGTAGGCGAAGGGAGTGGAAGCCGCTAGCGTACGCGATGCATATAGTTTGAACAATCAAACAACGAATAAGATTCCGTGCGATTGCGTGGCCCAATTCTAATTCATTTGGATTCCTTGACCACAATTTGTTTGTTTGGCACCGACCGACTCATTTATTAATCATTTTGAAATTAATTCATTCTTCCTTTGCTCTATTGAATATTGTTATCCATTTTCATTATTCTTTGTCAACATATATATATATATATAAAATAAAATGTTAAATTAAAAATTAGCACAATTATAATTATGTACGTTTTATTTTGACTTAGTTGGTTAAATAATAATTTTATTTAATTATAACATTATACCCGATATGGGTGCTACCCGCCATAGCAGGGGCGGGTAAATAAATTTTAAAATCGTACCCCGCCTCATGTGTAGGCGGGGCGGAGTACCCCGTCCTATGGCGGGGTAAACGGGGCGAGGCTTCATCCGCCCGCACCCCGCTATCGACTTTTATTGATTTCTCTCTTAAAACAATTTTGCCTTTTAGAGGCTCCACGAAACAGTTGATAAGAGTAATTCGGTTCCTATCGGAGGCGGAATCAACCTATTACCGCATCCTATCCTCGCTTAGGCAGTAGATTAAATTTTAAGATTGTATTTCGTCCCATATATAGGCGTGATAGGATATACCGTTATTTAATGTGTCTGCGAATAAGTTCGATTTGCCTACATCTTGTTATCACTTTTTATTGGATCTATCTATATCAATAATTTTGGCTTAAATCAAATTTCTACATCAATTTTAACTAAAAAAATTATTAAAAATAATTAAAATTTACAATAATATATCATTTAAAAATATCAAAAATCATAAATAATAGTTAAATAGTAATATTTAAAATACTATAAAATTATAAATAAATATTATTAAAATTAGGCGGGGCGAGGGCGGGGCGGGGTACCCCGCTACCTATTACCGCTTCCCGTCCCCGCCTGGAGCGGGGTGTCAAATTTAAAAACCGCACCCCGCTCTTGCTTGGGCGGGATAACCCGCCCCGCATAGCGGGGGCGGAGCGGATAGCGGGGGCGGGTATCCGTTGCCCACCCCTAATACCCGATAACAAGTTAAATGAAATTATAATTTGAATGATTCGATTAATCAAATAGTTTTGATCCAGTTACATATGTTATACTGATTTTTTTCACTAGTATGGCCTTATATATATAATCATATCTAAATAGAGGAATGAAAAAAAGGCGCATATTTTTACTACTGAACATTATATAAGAATCTACCTAGCTATTTGTTGTGGGAGAGGGTTGAATCCCAAGCTGTATAACATAAGGTTATCATGCGTGTAAATAGAGCACCACCAATTAATGTACGTTGGAAGGAATATGAATGCCATATACATTTGCAGGCTGGTATGATTGAGAGTTGTATACGTTTGTGTATATGTATTTTATAGGGACAAATTCAAGATTTTGTCATTGGGTGTGCAGAAATTGACAAACATGATCTTCATATCGCCTGAAGAGAACATGCTAACAAATGATAAACAAATAGAATTTTTTTTCCCCCGAGGTTTGACAAAATACAATTTTAATTTTCTACATATGAGATATTTCTAATACCTAAAATAACGATAATAATATTGATTTTGAGAAATAATAAGAATTGGTTATCTTAAACTACGGACTTGATACAAATTTTAATTTTTATATTTCATTAGAGTCTTCTTGAATTTTAATTTAAAAATAAATTTATTTTAATATGAGAAAAAAAATATTTTTAAAAGAATATTTTTTAAAAAAATAAGTCACATAAAAATTTTAATTTAAAATTAAAATATAATAAATTCATATAATAAAATAAAAAATTATTTGAATCTCTCGTAAAATTTAAGTTTAAATTTAAAAACAAAAATAATTAAAAATAATTTTAAAAAATAACTATGAAATCTATTTTAAAAACTAAATTTTAAAATTAAATCATTTTATAATAAATATAAAATAAAATTTTAAAAAATAGTAGTACAATTTTAAAAGGCACCGAACACAGCCTTAAATGTTGATTTGAAAATAAAACTCAGTGTTCGGAAAATAGGAGTTTATGATATAAATTTGTTAGGTACGAAAACGATGTTGGTAAAACTCGACTGTGTGAAAATCAAGTTTAATCGAATTTTAAATTCTTAAAATTCACTAGTTTAAATTTGAATTAAAAATTTTGAGTTTCAATTAAATATAAAATTAAGTTGAATCAAAACTCAAAAAATTTTAATTTGACCGCAAAAGTTTTTGAAAGTCGTGAAACTTGAAATGCTGAATCTCACTATTAAAATCTACTATACATTATTTAAAAAAAATGCTTCAAGGTCTCCTTTTAAATTTGCTATTAGATCATGTTATTTCTAGGAAAAAACTGTATGATTTTAAAATTAATTAAAAATGGGCCATTAGAAATTTAAATTTAATTATATTAGAGCATCCACATCAATTTTGATATTTTATTTCTATTTTAGGAATGAATAGTAAAAAATTTATTTAGTTTTCCAAAACATCAAACATTTTATTCTCCAATTCTATCTACATTTATTATTTAATTCATTTTATATTATTTCTCTATTATCCTTTCATTTATTATAACTAATTAAAAAGTTATAAATTTAATATATATATATATATTAAAAAATTATAGAAAAAACATTTAGGGATGAATAGTATATCTTTATATTTAGGGATTTACTATTTATTTTCTATCCCTATATAGGAAATCTGGTGCAAATAAATTTTGGATGATTTTATATGTTTTTTCTTAAATTATAAGAAAAATTAAATTATAAAAAATCTATTGTGAATGCTCTTAGAATAAGCTCAATAGAATTTAATCTTGATTTAAAAAACTTTTATATATTATATCAGTTTAATTTTACGCTTGCTTGAATGTAATTTTAATATTTTAATTAAAATATTAATTAAAAATTCTCACTCCACTCCATCTCCCTTCTTTGCGCCCGCACGCTCCCCCACGCTTCCTCATATGTCCTCCTGTAACATCCTCCCCCACCGTTGCACTACCGCCACCCCTCTCCCTCGATTGATACTATTTTCCACTGTCCCTGTACATATCGCCTCCCCTCCCTCCTGTGTTCCCCCTCCGCCGCCCTCTGCTGTTGCGCCGCTGCCCCCATGCTATTGCGCCGCCCCTTCCCCCCCTCCTCCCTTAGATCGGCGCCGCCTCCCCTTCACCTGCACAGATCAACCCCCCTCCCCTGTTGTTGCCCACTGTCGTGTCGCCCCTCCTCTCCCTCTATGGCTGCCCCCTGCCCTGCGTGTGTTTTTTCAAGCCAAATTAGCTGCGTGAGTGCATGTGTTTTTTCGGTTCAAATGATATAAATTTATTATTTTATTTAATTGTATTATTTAGATAATACAATTAAATTAACTGTAGCAATAAATAGACTATATTTTTTTTTCTATTTTGGCTAAATTTAACTTTTATCTGGCATATCACTTACACCTTGAAATTATGATTTTATTTAATTTTGTTTCTTAATATATTTGTTAGTAAAGAGACTTTTTTGTGAAAAAACAAAGTTTTGTACCTGTGTCCTCTGTGATAAGGCACGAATAATAATTAATAGAGTGCTAAAGAATTTGAGTTTGGATTAAACTTTACTTTCACAAAAGTCAAGTTTGACTTAAATTTAGAAATTAAATTTAAATTAAAGCTAGTAAATTATATTATGACAACCGAAACTTAAATTTTTTTTAAATTCCAATTTTTAAACATTTTGGATTTTGGTTAAACCTGAATTTGCCAAAGTCAAGTTGGAATTGGAGCTATTGAATTTTGACAGCCAAATTTTAAAATTCATATTATCATTTAAACTCGAAGTCCAGTTTTTTCTAGCGCGGGCGGTTTTCACGTGAGAAAATATTTGTGCTAAAAAGTCGTCTTTTTGAAACACAGCTCATATTCTGAATTTGACTTTTTATAAACTAAGAATGAATTCAAAAGCTAGCACTCAAACTAAAACACTACGCACCATATTCGAATAAAAAAACCTATAATATGGGCACTTGAATTTGAAAATATGGTAATGTGTCCCTCGCCGGTGAGTATATATATATATATATATATATAATTTTGTTATAATAAGAACTAAGATTGAATTTTATCATACAATAAAGAGTCCGATATAGGGATGGCAATTTGTCCTGTCCCGCCCCAAATGGGGTGAGTTTTTTTTGAATTTTTCGGGATAGAAATATTTTATCCTGCCGGGCACGGGGCAAGCATATCCCGCCCTGAAAAAAATCCTGATAAAATATTGCCAGGATGAGGATATGAACCCAAGACCTCCCTTATATGCAGCATTTAACTCAACCATCAGGCTAAACTGCTTTTGTTATACATGCTTATATATTTAATATATATAATTATAATATACCATATAAATAATTTTAAAAAAAGAGTAAAACTGATTTTTTATATAATTAATATTATAAACTTATAATATAACATATATATACTTATATATAACTATTATTATTATTATTATCGTTAATGATAATATTACTATTATTATTAGTAATGATAATAATAAAAAAGAGTGTATGCTTTATTTTAAAAATAATAATAATTATAAAGTATATATTTTTATATTATAATAAAAATTAAATATACTATTAATATTTTCATATAAAATACATATTAATTAGATTCAAAGGGAAATTCTCATCCTGGCAATATTTTGCCAGGATTTTTCGTGCGCGGACAGGTCTTCTGGGCTGGTTGCTAGGCGGGGCAGGCCGGTGCTGGCGCACAGTGGGCGACTGGGCGGGGCAGGCAGGCTGGATGGCATGTTGGACTGGGCCGGTTAGTTTGGGGCGGGCTGGGCTGGCATTCGATTTGGGCTGGGCCGTCTAGTGTAGGAGTGGGCTGGATTGAGCTCTAATTAAGGCTGTGGCTGGATTGAGCTCTAATTAAGGCTGTGGCGAGGATGAGGCGAAAAATTTGATCCTCGCCGGGGCACGGGACAGCCCCGCCCCACCCCGTTGCCATTCCTAATGAGATATGATCCAAGTGTATTTTTATTTAACTCTAACAAGTATGGTAATATCTGTAGGAAATGAATAGTTAATTAAATATATATATTAAAAAATTAAATCCGCTCTTCATATAACTTTATATTTATTTATTATTTGAAACTGAACTCTATTGTTTATATAACAAAAGTAATATCAGGTATAAATTGAGTTGTATAATTAATAGAAAATTGTGGCTATATAATATAGTATATTAGATCATCAAAAAAATAAAATAAAAAATACAGTTCACATTAACAAAAGTTTGTAAAAATTACACAAACTAATTGCACAAATTATTTTTCCTAATAATATTATAGTTGAGACATATTAAGTTAATCGGGTAGGGTGAGCTACTACTGCAGGCATAAAGTTTTTGGTGTGCCTGATTCCAAGCAAGGTCCATGTCAAAGTTGGAGGATGTCAATAGCCGACACACCTACGGCCTACGGTACCTGATGCGTTAGAGGGCGTAGAGGTGCATTTACTTTGATTTTATTTCACGAACATGTGCTTTGACTCTTTTTTTTTTTTTTTTTTTTTCTTCTTGGTGGCAGCCGGCTCCCTCGGGGGAATGAATTTGACCGTATCATTTAGTAGTGTACGTGCGTGTAGTATGTACGTATACTCGCACGTAATATTTCAAATATTTTGTTTTATACATTCCAGAAAAGAACTGTTATTAAACTTATCAAATGGGTAGGGTATTTGTAGAAATACTGACCCGAAGGAATGTAAAAATTGTTACAAATGTGTAATTTTTTTGAATAATGAAGTGTTTATTAATATTTAAAATCAAATAACAACGTCTTTAAGTTTATTAGAACTGCATATATATAGTACGCCACTACGCCGCGCATGTCAATTGTCAATGCATGAGTGGGAAGGTGGTCAGGGGCGTAAACAGTATGTGTAAGATCCGAGTTGGCTCCGCGTCACGGAAATGTCAACTGCTGTCACAAGTAGTCACGACCCCGTTGAGCAACGTATGGGTGGTGTGTAGGTGATAAGGTGAACACTGAGTTAGCACCGCGTCAGCGGAAATGTCTACTGTCACTGGTAGTCACGACCGCGTCGAACAACGTATGGATGGGGTGAGTGATGACTCGTGAGCAAGCATGCGGATGCGGTGCGTTGGTCAACACTCAAGGCTCTAATCACGGATGAAATTAATTTGGTTTTGATCGATTTAAGTTATTTTTAAATTAATTTTATATTTTTTTTATTTATATAAAAATAAACCAAATTAAAATTATTGCTTAAATCAAATCCGATCAAACTGATTCAACTTGATTTAATTTTGATGGATTAAAATATTATTGGTTTGAATTAATTTGAGCCGGTTTGGTTTATCAATTTTTATGTTATTGAAAGTTAAAATGATGTAAAAAAAAGTAAATAGTATATAATCATATCAATATTAATATATATCAAATTTATAATTATAAGTCTCAAAATTAAATAATATAATTCACAAATATAACACATCAAGTATTAGCAAATAATCTTAAATAAATAAGTCATAATATAAAAAATAAAAATAAAAAATAAGTAAATAATATTATTATTCAATTCGTTTCGGTTTAAATTACGATTTTGAAATTCCAAACCAAATTAAACCGATGTATTATTCGGTTTCAAACCAAACCAAACTGATTTTTGTTCGGTTTTAACGGTTTGATAAATTGATGGTTTTGGCGGGTTGGTTTGAACTGATTTTGACGGTTTAAAATTATACTCCTAATTTTGACTATATCTTTGTTATATATGGGTGGAAGAAAAAAAATTGTAAAAAGGTATGAAAAGTAAAACAAGGATGGAAAAAATATGGAAAAAAGTTGATCATTAAGTAATAGAAAACAAAGGTAGAAATAAAACTTTATTATATGTATTATGAATTTTATCTTTTATATCTAAAATCAACATTGAAGTTAATAAGGATGATTTTGAAATAAAATGGTATTGTGAATTTTCTATATGTTTTCACACCAAATTGGATATGTGAATTTTTTGTATGTATTTTAATGCAATTTTTCCTATCTCTTGTTCCCTTTTCATGTTTATCAAGCTATGGATTTTTTTGCCATCTATTTTCTCTTCATATTTTCCGTATCTACCAAGCATTGTGGTAAAAATGATACGCCATCAATGATTATTGCCACTATAGTACTATAGCGCCTCAAAGAATAAGCATTCATGTCTATAGAAAAAGAAAATGGAAAATCTTCCTATCAACAAATTTCACTTAATAACACCAATTATGATGCACCTTCAAGTAACTTTTATGTATTAATTCTATTTTAGAATAATAGGTATGTGTTATTGAGATCTCGCTTTGTCCTTTCCTTTATTACATACTAGCCTCGCTTCACACACTTACACGCTTTCCTCTCTTTCACAATTGCATGACGAACGTCTCACATACCTGTCCTCCCCTCTTTCATATTCGTGTGATGCATGACTCTGACACTCGTTCTCCCTTCTTCCATAACTGTATGATGCTAGATTGAACAAGGTATTAATCACAAACCGTAGATCTAGCATGCCTCACACTCCCATTCTCTCCTCTTCCACCATTGTGTGACTTACGTCTCACACACTTGTCCTCTCCTTTTCAACACCCACATAATCGAATGAGGTATTAAGCATATACCCTAGATTTGATTGTACATGAGCAAAACCCTGGATTGTGCACCCATCCATTCCTTAGACGCCCATCCGCACCTCTCTATTACTCACTTGCTCATGTTTTGGATGTGTAAATGGCACCAAGAGCACAAACCCTAGATCTGTTACGGGATTGTATATCAGGCAAGGACATTCACACCCAAAATAGTGAGCTTCATCTCCTTACCCCATCCCTGTGTCTACATGTACATTTTTTTGTTTTATTTTATTCTTTATGATTTGTTGAGGTTGTTTGTTGGCAGTGTTGTGAACAAGGTTATGAAGTCCTCATTTGGTATTTTTAGACTCGATAAGGTATTGATTGAAACATAATATGAAATTTTAAAATGAATTAACACATAATTATGTTATTTATTTGGAAAGTCGTTCATATATTCATATCTATATCGATGTGTCTACATTTATAACAATTATACTTCTGTAAATCATGCTAAAATAACTAGATTGCTATAGTTCATTTTGAATCATTTCATCAAAGAATTGTATTTGTATGTGTCACGCCCCGGATTTCCGACCCACAGAAACCGGTTAGTGAATCCCCATGCCCGCACCCGAAGGGACAAGGGGTTGGTGAGAACACCGAGAAAGGGACCTTAGCACGGGTGTCCTCCCTAAACCATATCACACATATATTAAAATCTCATTTCAAAGCACAGTACAAACACGCATACATACATGTTCTTTCCCCCACGGGGTTACCACATAGTTTTTTTTTTTACAATACAACAAAATAAACAAATACACACAAGGTCTTCACCTCTGGTGAACCTCCTAGCTCCTGTAAGTACCTGAAACAAACAAAAATAAACACAACAGGAGGGGTGAGCAACCACAGCTTAGTAGGGATTATGTTTCCTCGACCCATCCCAACTCATAAACTAGTGTAGGCATGTGCTCATGTAATGCTACATATACATATATATCACCAACTCAATCATGTACACATATTGAAATGAAAGAAAACCTCTCAGGTAATCCCAAACATTGCCTCTCAGGCACACAGTACTGCCCCTCGGGCACAGCAGTGCCTCTCAGGCACACAATACTGCCCCTCGGGTACAGCAATGCCTCTCAGGCACAATATTACCTCTCAGGCACAATAGCCTCTCAGGATCTGAACAAATCTCACCTCCCAGGTCCTCAACAGTAGCCTCCCAGGCTTATCAAGATAGCCTCGCATGCCCACATGACCACTTGAGTTCACAACTCTATCCTTATATCTTGACCAAGAGAGAGGATTCTCGTAGAAGCTATTTTCTTCAAATAAGAAGTCCCGACATTGGCTCCCCATAGCATAACTAAGATAATCTGATTTTTGGGGATTTTTCTGAGGGGTCTAACCCCACTTTCCAAAAAGTCACCACTACGAACTTTTGAAGATTTCCGGGATTTTACACTAAATCCCATTTTTCACATTTTGAAGAAGTGAGAATTAATTTTTCTAGTATTTTTCTTTGAATCCAAATGCGAGATATTTCCTTATTTACATTGTAACTTAATACTTAAATGTGGAGAGGCATAAAGGTTTACAATGTAAATGGTTCAGTCCAGTCAAATTGTATTTCGAATCTGCCAGTGAAACTATATTTTCGAATCTCTTTTCGGACTGCCTTCGACCCTCGAACCTACACTCGAACTACCTTCGAAAACTACCTTGGAAGTACCCATAAACTGCCTTCGAAACTCCCTTCGAAGTACTTTCGAACCTTCGAAACAATACTCGAAAACTGCACATTCGACACTCGAAATTACACTACATCGAACCTACCTTCGAAACTTCACATTCGAAAATTTCAATTTCCAGTCGATCTCATCGGCTGTTTTGCTCAGTTCACGACAGTTACTGTTCATCATCGTTTTTTACCTGTTTCTCGTCTGAATTCAACCCAGAAACTTCCAGACCTTTCGAAATCTCATAAAACTCATACCTAATAATATATATTAGGTTTTAAATCACGTCTTACCACTCAAAACACATTATGCATGCAAATAACAAGATTCAACCCAAAATTGGTTTTTCTCAAAACTTAGGGTTCATCCAAATTCCATGAATTTGGGGTTAATTCGCATGGTTTAGCTACTCTAACAAGTAGAATCAACAGATAAGAGTGAGAATAACGAATCCCTACCTCGACTTTGGCCAATTTGAGCTCCGGATCGTCAATTCCTCTTTTCCCCTTCTCTTTCTCTCTCCTCTTATCTTTCTCTCTCTAGAAAGGCAAGCACGTAAGACACTTAGGGATTTGAGTTCTTCACTGCCCTATTTATACTTTCCCACATTTAATTCATTAAAATATCAAAATTACCCTCACAAGGTCCCAACTCCAAATCTAGCCCAATTACTGTTAAAACTCTCTATTCGACGAATACATCGTCGTACTAATATTCACATCCCTCGATGTGCATTCCATCACATGGCTCTCTCCCAGAACCCCAAACACGGGTCCTTACAGTATGATTGAATTTGATAGCTAAAATTCTCAAATTAAGATATGGTAGCAACTTTGTGTTAATTAGGGTTTGCAGTTAACTGACTACTCAAAATAATATTTTTTAATCAAATACATCTTTTTAAAAATGAGTTATTATGCGTTAATTTTAAAAGCAATATGAAATAAATCATTTGTATAAAAGATGAAAATATTTTTATTATTGTGTGGTTGATAAAGTAGTTAGAGTGAAAGAAAAAAGATATTCTTAGTACAACAAATACGTTACAATCGTTGTCAACAGTATTAGTAAATGAATTCAAGTGATGCAATACAATATTAAAGTCAAAGGTGTACAAAGTAGTGTGTTATATTTCAGTGCTCAAGTTTTAGTAAGTTTGCAGTATTGAAGGTTCAGATTGACTTAAGCATTGTTATATCAAATTACTATGTACTAGGTTATTTTGAGTTGAGTCGGGTCAGGTATTTATATCTTGATTCGAAGAAGTTATCTTGTTTTTGATAAAGTGTAAGATATTTGATTTGAGACAAAATTATTTCGAGATGAGGTTCATGTCACGAATCAGTTCAAGATAGACTTTATATCTAGTGCCCATATATTAAGAAAGCTAAGTTCAAAGAGTTCAGTTCGAGATATGGTTTTATATCTCAAAATGAGTTCAACTAGAAGGACTTTGAATCAAAGGGAGTTTGAGTCAATATGAATGTTAAATATCGATGTAATCCAAACTAAAGATGCTTTTATTGAAGTAGGCTTATCTCGAAGTAAATAAACTTAGTGTTATGAGAAGTTTGACAGTTTCATACACTGAAGCAATGAATACCGTGTAACCCACTTGAAACCCTAAAATTATATAAGATATTGAAGTGCTGGCATATAAATAGAAGGAGAGGCTAGCTTTGGTATCATTGCATCCTATCCTAAATTCAAAACTCCAACATTCATCCAGAGTACGAGAAAAAAACATAGTGCAATACATATTGCCTTTGAGAGTTAAAAAGGAAATTGGTGGTGATTGGATACAAGAACAAAGAACAGATAATGCAATGTGTGAAAGATAGAACAAAGAGAAACCATAGTGAATGAGTTTCCTCTTTGTAATATTTGTAACCATGTAAAGAGTTGAAAAGAAATGAGAGAGAGAAATCTTTTCATTGTATCACAGGCAAAGACCTCATCGTAATCTCTGTGATAGTGCATCGATTTCAGTGAAGGTAAAAACCTCACTACACATGAAGTAGGTTGCATTAATTGAATCACGTATATTTTGTCTATTTTTCATTATTGCATGTTACATTTCCCTAAACATTAAATCTAATCTAAGATTTTGTAAAAAAAAAAAACCATATAAACCTACAACTAAAGAAGCACACTAAAAGGACAAACTAGTTAGTGACATTAAGTTGTGTTCTATCAAAGAAATGATACAATATTGTGCTGTGTGTTTTAATACTTTCTATCAAAGTTAATTTAAGCTTAGATTTACTAGGAATGACAATGGGACAGGTTAAACTGGATACCCACTCTGCCCCGCCCTTAATGGGATGGGTTTGAGATTAGTATAATCGGGTTCGAGCGGGTTTGGGACAAACATTTTTGACCTGTTAAGGATTTGGGATGGATTTGGGACAAGGATGACCCATCCCAAATTTGTATATATAAGGTAATATAGCGAATTTGTCGGATACTCGCTATGACCCGACCTTATTGAGATAGGTTTTGAGTCAACATAATCGGATTCGAAATATGATTTTCTTAGACAGAACGGGTTCAGAATAGGGATGACCCATCCCAAACCCGCCTCATTGCTATTCTTAGCTAAGATCTACCATACAAGAGGTAGTACATCTAATAAAAGTTTAAAAGAAAAAAATTGATTTAGTATAACATATTCATCCTCTTTCATCCTAATATGAGACCTTGGTGGATAAGAAAGGTAAACAAACTTTTATCTATTATTAAAATAGATAATCATAGGTTTTACACTTTTTAAATCCCTTTTATTTTAAAAAAAAAAAAGTAAATCCTTGATAACCAGTTTTAGACTATTGATATATAAAATATTTTGTCAAACAAATTAACTTAACTGTTCTCAAACAATATGAGGTATATTCATAACAAATTTATGGTATAGTGTTCCTAATTGTTTTGCAAAATATGTTTGTCTTCGACTAATAAATTTTTTAAAACTGATCATGACAGATTTGAAATAAAGTATAATCACCATACACCAAATTAGTCTAGGATTAGAACAGAACACAGATATAACTTCTAGACCATAAAAGAACAAATTGACACACATAATGTACCGAAGAAAGACAAGTAGTATTATAAATATTTTCCCCACCACTTAGCTAGTCTGATGCGATATAAGTTAAACATGTGAACATAGAGTGTTGGATTACGTGAAAGATGTGTTGCATTTCACTAACTTCATTGGTGAGTTGACTTTTCTAAGAAGAACGTGTGTATACATATATATTAAACCAGGGGTAATATTCTGATGGAGTGATCAATCTTTTATCGTATATTCTACTTAGATGAAACGATAAATTTTAAAATTATATTTCATTTCATTTTATAAGTGAGGCAGAATATTTCGTCCACTAGCAGTGTTATGAGGAAAGTTTCATCGGATCGCATTCCGATATCATTCCTTATTAGATTTATTCATATGAATAATTTTGATTCAAATTAATTTTTTATATTATTTTTGATTAAAAAAATTAATAAAACTGATTTAACACTTATAATAAGAAATGCTATTTAAAATATTAAATTCATAAATAATAATTATAAAATAATTAAATAATATTATAAAATTATAAATATAAGTAATTAAAATTAAGCGAGACAAAGAATGGGATACCCACTATTTATTATCTTTTCGACTTTCGATCAAATTTTTAAAACATCTCTTGGATGAGATTACCTGACTCGCATTGCCCACTCCTATATTAAACGTGGACTACAATTTTGGTAAACAATAAATGACGTCATGACTAATTACTTGATGACTCGTAGTCTCGTAGTACTTATAATTTTCCTTATTCTAATAATCATACCAGCACCGGAGTATGCAGTAGTATTCAAAAATATTGCATGGTTTAATATTATAATCTTATTTGTTAAATTTATTCTTAACCGTTTAGTATATGCTGTATTCAATACTTTTTGGTATATAATATATATATGTAGTCGCTTGCCTTGTCATTTTCAATTTGGTTTCGCGCTAGCTTGCTTTAATTATTTGTCTATTAGTTTCAACAATTATGTTAACATACCAAACAATATTAGCACACAGTTTTGAAGCGCCCAAGATTTTGAAGTGCTCAAGAACCAAAAAGTCGTTCTCAATAGTAGTCAATGCTAACAATTAAATAGGAGCACGAAAGTGCAATGAAACCACAGGTATCAGAATCGTATCATATATTGATCTGCCTAAAGCACCGGCGATCGAATTATTGGTTAACTGTTGGATTAGTAATTTAATCAGTTATATATTTAATAATTATATATAAATATATTAATAAAAATAAATAATTTAAATAATACATTAAAATTATATTTTTAATATAAAACTGTTTATTTTGATATATATATTTTAACATAAAATTTTAATAACATAAATTTATAGTAAAAAAATCAGATAAAATTTAAAAGAATATTAAAATAAAATATCAATATTAATAATTAATTTTAAATTAAATAATATTTTACAATTTTTAAAAAATTTATTGGTTCTTTAAAACCGGGCGGGTTTGCTGAGTCACCAAAAATTAGCCAAATCAATCATATTTTTTTAATTTTTGTACAAAAGAAATCCAATCATAAAACTGAACTGATTAGTTCTTGAGTTATCGATTTACTGGTCCGACAGATCACAGATCGGATCTATTCAATTCAATTCTGATAACTATAAATGAAACAACTTGCAACTAACCTGCAAGCATCTCAAACATTACTTGTCAACAAGTTGACAAAATGAAAAAAGAAGAACGAAGAAGGAAAAGCTAGTTAGGTTTGGAGATTATATTTAATTTTTTATTCTTTTATGTTTCGAAATGGGTATAGTAAAAAAAAAAGTTTTAGTGTCATTACTTGTATTTATTGGTTGATTGAGTTATAATCACACTGTGCTATTTCATTTTAACTTTTTTATCTATTTAATTTTAAACGTATTCTTAGAATCGGCTTCTCAAACATGAGCATGCAAGGCCGTGAGCAACCGTCAGCGATTACCTTCATAAAATAAAATATTCAACTACTTTCAAGTATACTATATAATTTTATATATACATAGATATATTATTGGAGGTTAAGGCTCATTTCTTGTCACATATTGCGATGTCTGAGTGGGAACGCAGCGAGCACAATCCAATCGTAATTTATTGTTGGAGGTTAAGGCTCATTTAGTCTTCCACCAGCGGCGGATGCAGCGTCTAGAATCTAGCTAGGCTACTAGGGTCCCACGTTTGACCGGGCACGTACGCTTTTCTAGGCCTGCCTGGCTCCCCCCACTTCTTTTTTATAATTTATTGTTTTTCGTAAAAAATTATTTAGAAGTATATTCTGTTGATTGTGTACCTAAAAATTTTCTATATTGATATAAATAATAAAATTTAATATCAATCCGATAATAAAAATATTATTTTTGTATATTTTATCTGCACAATATATCTAAATATAATATTAATTTTTTTTCCTTTTTCTGCTTGTGTTTTATTTTTTAATCTTTCAGTCGTCTCTTGATCATCCATACCCTCAACCTAACGCTTGTTTGTCGATAAATAAATTTGAACGTGGTGAAGGCAACCATGTCAGACACTTTTTATTTTATCGCTTCTGTACGTAGTAGCATTTATGCCGACTTGCATGCATGTGTTGAGGTTGGAAAATTTTTAATGCAAGTAGCCAAGTACAATTGCGCATGTGGCGTCATATGTAGCGTGGCACCACATGAGCAAGCAATTGGTAAGTGCTTACGTAAAAAAAATATATATATATTGCATTTAAATTGTGTTGATTTTAAAATTTTAAAGTGATTTACTTTATTATAAATAATAAATTTTGGTGTATTCTCCTTCGCGTATGAAATAAGCAAAAACAATCTTATTGCGCTTCCCAAACACCCTGGATCAATTTGATGAATATCCAATGGACATATCGGGCACGGAGTCAATTTTTTTTTTTTTAAACAAACATGCTCTTGTATGATCAGCAATAGTAGTGTGAGGATTCTAACAAAGAATTGCTTCTTGTGCACCGAGCGATACGAATCATAATTTGTATTCAGTCAATAAGTAAACTTACTTTTGACAACATCAAAAAAAGTCCATTAATTGACATTTTAAAAAAAAAACAATATAAGTAAAAGTAATAATAAACAAATACAAGCTCATGAAAACGGCTTAGAAGGACTACTAGACCAGGACAAGCGTGACCCGATGGACAAAACTCCTAACCGGCCCGCCCTATATACGAATATGATGATGACACACAATAGCCAGAGAGAAAAACCTACAATAATATGATGAGTTAATCGGATTAATAATTAGATAATAATGTATTATAATTTTATCAACCAACTAATATATATAACAAATTTAAACATCATATGTATGTATATATATATGCGGTGACAATTCTGTTAATTTATTCAATTCCAAATGACATTGTTTTTGAGATAGGATATGAAATTTTATTCCTTGTTTCAGTTGTTTGGTTAGTATGTATTTTTAAAAAAAGTATGATTATTTTTAAAAGTTTTAAATTTAAATAAATATATATTAATTATAAATACTTTTAAATTCATCGAATTACTGTTTTAAAAGATAATTATATTTTTAAAATAATACCATCCAACCAAACATTCAATCATAGTTGCCTACCGACTTTCCATAGTTGATAATTCGAGCTTCCAAAACTATTATGTATGTTGGCAAAATGAGTTTAATTAGTATTGAGAGTATACGTACGTGTACATACAAAAAAATGTGTACATACCAAAACTAAAAAAAAATAATAAATTATACTAATGTATTGGAGCCAGACTATTCACGCCTCAAGTTTTAAAAAAAATCAAACTCTTTTACGAATACTTATACTTCATTTAGGACCTGTGTTTCTTAATTTTCCGTAAAATTGTCTCCCCGTTTATTATAAAAAATTATAGCTTGGTTTTATGTATTTAGCATAGATTTCTGAGCATGTTGAAACTCCGGATTGGTTTTAACCAATATACTAACATATGTAATATTGAACATTAATAAGAAATATCATATCATATATATAAACTAATTAAAGTAAATTGATATAATTTTTGATATTTTAAACTTAAATACACTAACATAAAATTTGATGTATACTTTGAATTCATGTTTTATATTTTTAGTTTGTTTCCTATTTTGTAATTTAAATTTTGAATTGCACTTTTAAATTTCAGTTTACTAGCTTTCAAAAAATTACATTCTTTCTTGTTCATGTTTTTCATTTTGATTTTACACTTTAAGTAATTTTTAATTTTTTTCTTTGTTACTTGCTCTGAAAAACCAAACTAACTCAAGTAATGAGTCTAGTTTATGGCTAGCAAAACCATCACCCCAATGTATGTATTATCACTTATTTCGTCTTTGTAAATCCATTTTATTTTTCTAACAAGTAACAAATCTCAATTCTTCCCTTGAAAGACGATTTTGAACTTTAAGTTCTAATTATTACAAGACAAGATCATACGCTTGAGGCACCAAATAACTATTTAGCTTTTGAAAAAACAATTTACATAAATTAGAATGAATCAGTATCCATCTTCACCTTTTCTTTCTTTTTTTGATGTTTTAGCTTTGGCCAGAACAAACAAAGATGTCAATTAGCTAGAACGATTTAGCTAATTGGTTTGTCATCTGAGAATTCCTTCACGTTGTTAATATTACTGTTGCACTTCATTGTTAATAAGGTTGGCTTGTGTTTTTCCCTTTTTGTTTTTGAAGTAAGGCTGCTTCTTTTTGTCCTAGTTCTTTCTTTGGTGAAGTGACCAAACATCCCATGATCAAAGCAAAGAGGGTCACTCCTATTAGTCTTTGATGCTAATAATCTTCATGACTTCTTATGTTTGTTATTCGTAAGGAACTTGGTGTCTTGCTTCACTATAATAGTAATTTTGTCATCATCATCTAATTCTGCTTCCTCGTTGTTGTTTCTAGCTTCGTTGCTGGAAGATTCAGTCTCTTAAGTTTGAAATGAGGCTTTGAGAGCTAATTACTTCTCGAGCTTATAGGTTTTCCTTTCATCTCATGATAACTAGAGGAGTAGGCCTTATGAGATTCAAGAATCCCGTAGAATTTTCAAGTGGCATGTGCTTTCATTCTAAGTTTTTAGTTATTGTAATTAACTTGACATAAAATTTCATCTTAAATGCTCAAAGAAATTTGTTATTGACGATCTCTATGGGATAATATTACAAATCATCCAAATGCAAGTACTTTAAAAATAGAATATGGTAAGTTTGCATAATCAAATTCAATTAGTTAAGATCTAACAGTTTTGATAGTTTGAGTGCCGAGAAATGGTGGCAAGAATGAGCTTGGATTTCTAAGAGTGATGATAATGTGTGGGAAATCCAACAGGGTTTTAAAAAAATTATTTGGTTGGGATGAAAAAAAAATTATAATTTAAAATTAGAAAAAATATAAAAAATAATATGATGTAAAATACTAATTCGACAAATTATGATATTTTTGACAATAAAACAAGACAGAGACATTTATGGAAAAATACATGTATCTTTTTCGTATCAAACCATGACATTTTTCAGATCATTTTATATCTACCAAGAAAAAAAAAAGTTTTCTACCTACTTTCATAGTCCACGCCAAAACCCACTAAAGGGCTTTAGTCTAGAAATATCATTTCTAACCACCGATAAAGATTCAATTCATACATGAATAAAAAAATAAAGTTAACTAGATATAACTGAGGGGTATAGTTGTTAAATGAAAATATTTTGAATTTATTTTCAATCATCCAATGATCCTAATTACATAGTGGGGGGTGAAACATTTTTTTTTCTTGTAGTGTTTAATTTCTTGTATTGTTTATTTACGGCGCATAAAGAAAAAAAAAAATCTCTTTCTCAACACAACACGCCACTCTTTGCCCAAAACAGAGTACACGGGAAAACACATGTACAAGAGGGTTTTCCATTTTCTGTTTTTTTCCCCCTTCATTGCTCTATTTTATTCTTCTAGCTAGTTTATATTTTATTTATTCTGTGTAATTTCCTCCTCTCCGTACTTAATTTGTTTCTTATAGTGGCTGTATGGGCAAATTAACAAAAACAAAAAGACAACACCTTTCTCTCCTTTTGGAATTTGAAAAATTCACACTAATTAACCTTAGCCATCAATTTCAATAAGAAGAAAAAAAATAATGCAACAAATTCAATCTTCAACCTACGAAAATGGTACCTGCCAGTGACCATTAGGTCGAGTGTGTTCGTCTCACCGTCCTGGAAGTTTCAGCCCATCAGGGCGGCACTAGAACTCTAGAAGGTCTGTCTGTCTGTCTGTATCTCTTGTTTTTTTTTTGTTTGGGTGTGGGGTAGCATTGCGCGTAGAGAGCTGGCTGTCCATTAATTACATAATACGTTTAAAGAAAACAATACAGGGAGAAGCTAAAAGTAAGTATAAGTAATTAAGTATGCTTGGCTGATTTTATATTTTTATTTTTAAAATATAATAGTTACTTTTTAATATAAAAATTTAAAAATTTAAAATAATATAAATTTAATTTATTTTTTTATATTTTAAAGAATAAAAATAATATTTTATTATTTTTAATATTTAAAAATAATTATCACATTTTAAAAACAAAAATAAAAAATATACAAAATAAACATATCCCTCGATATATTTACATAACTCATAAATTTCATGAATTTAAAAATACGGTAAAACTCATCCGCGGGTTCAGGGAACCGGTCCGGCTTTCCGGGTTGCGGGGCCCATCCGACCGAGTAAAGTCCGACGCCAGCTCGGATAGAGGGCGACGTGACTCGGACCACGCGAATGTGAAAGCCGTCCGCTTTACACCGAGTCGGACACGTGACGGATGGAAGGGCCGCAACCGATCGCCACGTGTGCGCATCCGTCACCGCTACCTACCGTTGCGCGAATTAAAGCGACCGGTTTAAGCCGAACCCACCGAACCAGTTAATTTACGATACAGCCCCTCTGCCGAACTGTCTGCCGTACTACACTTTGGACGCCCCGACACGTATATCATCACACCTTGTCAATTATTTTTTTTTATCAGCTTTATTTAAATGGCTTGCTCCGAAATTGATTTACTTAGTTAAGAGTATGCTTGCATATATTAATACTTTTAAAAACATTTATGAAACACAGCCATCCTAGAGTTAATTAAGATCGGGTAAATGTATACATGTTACCGAGACATGTGAACTCGATTTTTTTCTTTTCTTTTCTTCTCTTCCCGAATGATGCCGGTTAAATAAGGCACTACCATAAATTCATTTAAATTAATTCAATACATGCAAACTTAGAATATTTAAAAACAATTATAATTACGTATTTAAAATATAAATGAAAGTATAGAATGCATCGATATTAATAAAGCTAAATAAAATGTAATAATTTACTAATTTTTAACAAAGTTAAAATATAAAGTATACAAATTAATGATTACATGGTAACTTATATGCTAAAAAAAATGTAAAAACAAACAATGAGTGAGTGTTTGATAAAATTATTATTTCAAATGTGCTGTAGATAATAATATTTAATAAATGAGAAATAAAATTATTATAGATGTTTTAAAAAATAAAAATATTCTTATAAATTTTAAAATTTTAAATAGACAAAGAGAGAAAACCGAAAAGCATATGGAGTTGGGCATGAAGCGAAAGAGAGTCGACGGGTAGAGAAAGATGACTGGAGAGGATAAAGGAAGTTGAGATGAATTTTGTGAATAGTGATTAGAGTTTATATTGATATTTTAAAATTTTCAAAGTTTGGTAAAGGAAATTTTAAAATTATTTTAATTTTTTATCATAAAAATAAAGAGAGATAAAAATATGATAATATTAAATAAAAAATAATTTTATCATTTTTCATAAATAAAGAGTGATTTTTTTAAAATTATTAAAATATTATTTAACTTTCTTTATAATATTATTTTTTACTCTATTTTTTTATTTACTTTGTGAGTGAATGTTTTTCACTTTATTTTTTAATTAATTTTTTTGTTTTTATAAAAGCAAAAATAGCTTTTAATAAAATGACCTTTTTTTTTTGACATTCTAAATACAATTTTACGATGAGTACTTCAGTGCAAGAACAGTAAAAGGGGGTGAATGAAGACAACTTGAGAGTAAAATGTAGGAGTATTTAATTTATCGTGAGTATATTTTCTTTTACAATGGTATTGTATACACTGAATTCGAGTACAATATAGTAAAATCACGAGTTGAATGTGTCATTAATATTTTTCTAAATAATAAAAATTATTAATTTATTATCCTTTTTTTATTTTTAAAAATTATTTGATGACGCATTCATTATGTAGCAATATCACATTACTGTTTCTAGCATTTGGAAAAGTAGTGTTTGTATTTATAAAGTATAATTTATTTTGTAACCGATTTTAGAAACATCTGTATTAATTTCTGTGTGCCATGCGTACAATCTGTGGTATCTCATGCCTCAGATTCAACTAATTTGTGAAATAATTGTAATAATAATAAATAAATAAATAAAAAGAAATTATACTTATTACGAGGCGCATCTTATGCAGCTTAAAATTATCGATATAGTTATCAGGAGTTAATTATGGAAATCGGATAATGACCTGATTGCAAAAAGCGACACTTTGAACACTCCAGTACTCATCAAAACTTGTTATACCAAACGATTGGTCTATGATTATAGAGAAGGACGAGGTATACCATGATGTTTTTTTTTTTTTCAAAAAAAATATTTTAGTCATGAGCTTTTCTGGGTTTTTATTTTTGTAAAATACAATAAAGTTAATATTAGCCTGACGTGGGATTTAGTAATAAATTAGGAGGAGTTGCCTTGGCGAGCACGGCTCTTGCCTTGGGGACCCGTGGAAAGACTCTATAAATACCTCTTATTTTCTCTCTTTCCATCTCTCCCTCTCTCCCTCTCTCTCTCTCTCCCCTTCTCCTTGCCATTCCCATTTTCCCATCCTCCTATCAATTCCAGTATTCTGTTTGGATTGTCATTTTTTGGGTTGGCTGGCGCTTCCTTGATTGTTGAATCAGTGCATGTATCTGGTACGTTGCTATATATATTTTTTCATTTCTACGCTACTGTACGTTTTTCATTCTCTCTCTCTCTCTCTCTCTCTCTATATATATATATATATATATATATATATGTATACATATATGGGTCGAACCATCGTGTGTAATAATGCCAGTTCAAATGATCATCCAATCTCCCTCATATTTTGTGTTGTTATCGGATCTATTTTTGGTTATGTCGGATCAAATCTACGTAGAAATGATCGACTTAATTATAACAATTTTTTATTTAAAAAAAAAGGTATTTGATATCTGGGTTGCGATCGTCTTTAGGTTAGCGTTGGATTACCCTTTTCCATAGCCCTTTTTAATGCCCCTTGAAAAGCTGGGCTTCAAAACCTCTATGCACATTTATGTGAAAAGTCTAATGATTTGACATTCCACTGATGTCGGTGATGGTAAACCACGGGAGATTGATTATATTACGTGGTCTCCCAGATCCATTATTTTATTTGTGTTATTTTATTTTATTTTTCTTTCCCTTAAAAAGATACATATAAACTATGTCCCATGAGTGCGATTGAAAAGCAAAAAAATATGGTCAGACCAGGAGCGCGTATCTTGATTTCTTTGACCATGTCCTTGTCTTTGAATCTACCGGCGAACCAATTTTTTTATGGGTCAGTCCTTACATTATTTAATTGACTTTTAATTTCCCCCCCTTCCCTCTCTTCTCTTCTCCTTAGTCCTTACTGAGGGTTTGTCTGAGAGGGAATGAAGGAAAGTCGGGTTGGTAAGGATTGTGTTGCACTTGTGTCTCTCAAACAATCGTGTGTTTTAAGATATATATATATGTGTGTGTGTGTGTGTGTGTGTGTGTGTGCAGTTGTTCAAAAGTAAAGTGTCATATGTTGTATCATAACATATTATATAACAACTTATTATAAAACAGTAAGCGTTGTACCCCAATATAGATAGTAAATATCATGTTGTAAAAATAGTAAACGAACGTGACCGGCGGGAGGTGTCCTGCGGCCTGCCTTCCACATGTTATGTAATTTTATTTTATTTTTAACATTTGCATGTTCCTGATATTTGTATATATATGGGGGCTGATTCCACATGGCACAAATGTTTTGATGTTTGATTTCAACACGAACAAGATAAATGATTACTATATTTGATAAAAAAAATTATTGTGGGGATTGATCCTAATAATTGTTTTTTCCCCGTGCACCCGCATTTATATATATATATATATATATATATATATATATATATATATATATATATATATATCGTTTATTGTTTTATGTGTGGCCTGTTTTCGCAATGCATCTGTCTCACCATCACTGGACACTTTTTCCCAAAGTGGATCCTTTTTATTCTGAGTTTCTGCGCCTGTTCCTAGTCTACATTTTTATTCAGCCACCTGTGCAGGAGACAAAATTAGCCCTTATGTGGCTCTGAATTATTAATTAGCCTACCTATTTTTTTTGGTTTAATGTCATGGAATTGTTGGGCAATGGCTCTGTAGATTTTATGGATTTTTATGATCACTCTTGTTTCTTTCTATGGCTATAAATTTTTTAGGGTGGCTCAATATATGCCTTTTGTTCTCTATTTAAGTTTCATTCCATATCATATATTAGATTACTGCACTCACAGCAAAGATAACCTTCTTATAGATAGGATCAATTAATGCACCTCCATATAGCACAGGCTTGGCCAGTTGGCCTACTACTTTTAGCGTTTCTATACTGTTTAGTAGGTTCATTGCTTCCATGGTTTACATGTCTTATTCGGACGTTTTCATATGCAAACCCAACTCTTTATAAAGTGAATGATTGATTGAGGCATCATTGTGTGGGTGTGTGTATAAATATCTACATATTATTCTTCAGGTAGAACGTAGTCGTTTTTGTGGAAATTTGGAAGGTGCAAGTAGTCCCTTATTCTTCAAGGATTACTGTGCCAATAATGTGCAATTCTCTTGGATAAATGCAGTGTGGCCTTAGAGATGACAAGGTAACAAAAATTGACTTTTATACTTTGTGTGGAGCATCTCTGTGTTCCTCTCGACCTTTCATTTGACAAGGCTTATTAATGTGATTGCAGTTTGCAGGAAGCCTGTTTTTGATGGACTGCTCGCCAAGCGGGTGTGACAAGAAAACATTGAAGAGGTGGTTTTTTATAGACAAGCGAGTTGGTTAAGCAAAACCTGTTGTTTGATTGGGTTGTTGCTTGCAACTAAACTGAGAGCCATGGATTTGAAGACGACTCATGCTTCCCCTGTTCTTGCCGACTCTGCACCTCTTAACAAATCTATTCTAGGCATACATTCTAGTCTGTTGCCCTACTCGCAAGCAGGAACGCCTTTGTCCTCTACCATGTATATCACCATCCCAAGGAAGAAGACGGGAAAATTTGATGATGTCTGGTCCAATGGTTGGCTGGATGCCATGAAGTCGTCTTCACCTCCCCACAAGAAGTACATCCAGGGTAAAAACGTTGTGGCCGATGACACTGACGTAGCTTATTCCTCCTGGATGGTACATGCTTGCATGAGATTTTATTTTTAGTTTATTATGATCTAATATATTGATCACTTAATCTTGTTGCTGTGTAGCTGAAGTATCCGTCAGCACTCAATTCTTTTCAGCTAATTGCTAATCATGCAAAGAACAAGAAGATAGCTATTTTTCTGGATTATGATGGAACTCTGTCTCCAATTGTTGAGGATCCTGATAGTGCCACAATGACTCCTGAGGTAAGCTTTTACCCTTCAGTACGTACAGGTAGCTGTGTTTAATTTCCCACTGCATAGCCCCTTTGTTCTTCCTGAGTTCTGACTTTAATTGCGTTGTTACAGATGCGTTCTGCTGTAAAAAATGTAGCTATGTATTTTCCAACAGCAATTATTAGTGGTAGGAGCCGTGATAAGGTATCACCCACAAGAATTCTCAGGTTGATACTATTTGGCCATTCAAAGATGTTTTTATTAGCGTCTGTTTCTTCTACTTTTGTCAGGTTTATGAATTAGTAGCTTTGTCGGAACTTTATTATGCTGGCAGTCATGGGATGGACATTAAGGGCCCCATCAGACGTTCGATGTGTAGTGACCATCTAAACCCATCTATATCAACTGACCCACAGGTAAGCAGACCACTATCTACGCAGCTTACTGATGTTTTTTTTCCTCATTTCTGTTGGTAATTATATTCTGTATTTGTAGAAGAAGGAAGACAATCTTTTCCAGCCTGCTCTTGAGTTTTTGCCTATGATCAATGAGGTGCACCAACTGTTTTCTTTTAAACTTTCCCCATCTTTGAGAGCAGAACTCCCCTTTTAGTTGCAGCCATAGCGATCCGCTCATCATCAGCATTGGTAATTTTATGCAGGTTTTTAGAACCCTCCTTGAAAACACCAAAGGGATTCCCGGAGCAAAAGTTGAGAATTCTAAGTTTGTCACCTCTGTACACTACCGCAATGTAGATGAGAAGGTAAATATGGCCGGCCCTCTAACAGTTTGATGCCCTTTGTGCTGTAAGTCCTGTGAAAGCCCATCCCTTAACAAATTTGGCATTCTGACTACATACAGAGTTGGCCTACAATAGCTCAAATTGTTCACGATGTTCTGAAAGACTACCCTCGTCTGCGGTTGACACATGGGCGGAAGGTATTTTGCATGGCCTAGTAATTTTAGTGATAATATGTGTTGAGGAGCTGGTATACATAAATGGTAGCTTTCTCTTAGTAGCAGAGAGACTAATATTTTTGTTCATTCTTTGCTTCTCAGGTTTTAGAAGTCCGCCCTGTGATCGACTGGGACAAGGGGAAAGCAGTTCAGTTTCTACTAGAATCTCTTGGTAATGAATCTCTTTTCTGTCCTAAGCCAAGCCAGTGTGCGTTACTAGCTGCTGCCTTTGTTTGTTCATTCTCTAATACAATTTGATGCAGGATTAACGGGTTGCAATGACGTGCTCCCAATATTCATTGGAGATGACCAGTCAGATGAGGATGCATTCAAGGTGACACCTAACTGCAAACTCTGCTCCTAAGAAATATGAGGACTTACTTCACTCAACTATTACAATTTGATCAATAAAACATGGTGGTTATTATATCTTTACCAGGTTTTACGAGAGGGTAACAGGGGATTTGGAATTATTGTATCCTCAGTCCCAAAGGAAAGCAAGGCATTCTACTCTCTCAAGGATCCATCAGAGGTTCATGTTTCTCTAACATTATTTATTATACACACATCCGTGGGTGTATCATTGATGAATACATTTTCTTACAGATGAGTGTGTGTGTGTGTGTGTGTATTTATATGCAGGTGATGGAATTTCTTGAGTCCCTGGTGAGGTGGAAGATGCGCCAAAGCAAATATGAATGTGCATAGGAGAGGTGGAGCACAGAGCAATCTGTGTGTAGTTTGAGATTTAGGTTAATGACATTCCCTAATAAATCAAGCCCGGTAGAAGCTGAGCTTAGCATTGTTTGCAGTTGAAGCCAACAGTTTTCTTCTTCTTTTTAATTGTTCTTACTTGTCTTAAATGCTAATTTTTAATTTGCTAGCTAGGGTTTTCTTAGGTGTTCCCACCTTGTTTCTAGTCCCTTCCCTGCGCCCTAGTAGTTGATGATGGGTTTCAGTACGTGCTCCCCTCCCCATGTTTTTTTAATCATTTAATTGATTTTATGTATTTTTTTAATATTTAATCGACAGTAATGTTATATAAAGATAATAAGCTCTTGTTGGCTAAGGATGTTTGTCTACAATGTAATTTTGGGTTATAGTGAAATGGTTACTCCTCCATTGGTCCATTGCCTGGTTGCAAATAAAAATAATGATAAATTTATTGAGATTGGATACATATGCATTTATTTTGTTAGTGTTTAAAGTTTTAATCTTTACACTTTGTCTACTAAAGGAATTTATGTATGATACTCACTAGTAATAGCATCAATCCCTCACTGACCTCAACTTAGCTCGCTAAATTTGATGAGCCGCTATCCCCTCGTCAAATATTATTTGTGAGTAAAATAATATTCTTACGTCTATCCAATTTTCTCTTTCTTTCTTTCTCTTTCTTTTTTCTCCCGTCGTTTACAAAGCCGCTTATCCAACCAAAGCAATAGTCCCAGCCACATCACCAAAAGAAAACAACATTCTATCTGTCATCTCATAGACACCATCGAAGGAACTCTTTGTCATCTCTCTTTGTCTCTCAATTGTTTCGAGTTACAGCATTGTTGAGTGTTCGTTGGCTTTCCTTCATTCTTAGATAAAGCTTCCTTATACAATAGACATTTTTTTTTAGCTTTAAGGGAAAGGTACGTCGGGCACGTTGGCTGGTGTGAGGCGGCGACGAGGCTTCAGAAGGCTAGTGGGATGGATGGACATTTTTCTCTATCATTGAAAACTTTTGCTCTAATGAACTAATTTTTGAGTTACTGGACTTGAGCATCAGGCATAGTTTTTTGGTTCTTGGTCCATTATTAGTTGTATTCCATTAGTAGTTAAACCTTATTATTAGCTGTATAGTCATACTCAAGTTATATATGCTCCTTTATTAGTTGTATAGTCATGCTCAAGTTGTGCTCCAGCATGGTTGACGAACAAAACCTCTATGTAAAGTTGTAAAGTTGTTGCATCTTTTTAGTTGTACATTTACATATATTTGTGAAGATTTTGCTATAAATATTCTTCCAATGTTCCCATATATGTGCTCTGGGTTGTTTTTGGTGTGTTACATGAGGTCTTGTGTATGTTTCTCCAAGTATAGTATGCAGTTCAATTCCAATGTAGTGGACATGTTTTCCCCAACTCTGAAACAACCAAAATTATAGAATATTTGTTCTTTTAGAAAAACAAAGCAAAAAGAAAAAAAGAAAAAACTCAATGGAGACATGGACGTGATTTCATTGAGATGCATTAAAGTTAAATCATCATCATGAGCCATTAAAATGTTGCTAGGCAGATGACTAATGGCATATCATCATGAGAAATTAAATTTACAGGATGTATCAGAGGCCGACCACATTGGTAGAGAGAGGACTAATAAATGAAATAAAACCTGAAGGTCGCTAGAGAAGATTGGTGTTTGGTGCATAGAAGAGATCAAAAAGAGTTAATAAAACTCAGAAGGAGAGACAGATCATATAGGTCCATGGGACCAACACGCCACTGGACTGAGGGAGAGATCATATATGTTATTGAACCTGTTAAATTATAACTGATTTTTTAAAAAAATATTTTAATAAAAATATTGAAATTTTATTGAGTCCATTATTTTATAATATAAAAAATACTAGTTAGAACATCTCCAATAGTAGTCAGCTAAAATGGTTAGCTAAAGCTATATTTAGCTCACTACAATACCATTTTAGCTAATGATACTCTAACAGAATACCATTTATATTTTTGTTTAACTATTATTTTTTTACATCTACATTTATTTTTTATCCAAATACCTAAAAACCATTTAATATTTCTTTCCCAGCAATCTCTCTCTCTCTCTCTCTCTCTCTCTCTCTCTCTCTCTCTCTCTCTCTCTCCCCCGAGGAAACCCATATCCGTGAGGGTGGAGTCGGGGGAAGGGAGGGGGAGGGCAATGGAAGATGGGGATGGATGAGGGTAGAGGAGACGTGTAAAGCATAAATATTTTAGGTTTTGGTAAACATTTGGTTGATGTGTCATTTTAACAATAGCTATAAATTTAGGTAAATTTTTCTAAATTTATTGCTATTACTGATGATATAGCTAACATATTGGAGTAACTTTTTATTTATATTTGACTATAATTAAGGATATTGCTAACCTATTGGAAATACTTTTATAATATGTAAAACTTAATTCCTTAGCTAAATTATAAATAAAGTTTATTAAGTTCATTACTAATGCTCTTAGCCTTTTATTAATTAGGTTATGAGAAAAATGTCTTCAAAATCTGTTGTATGTCATTTTACAGTTATTTGTTAAACTCAAATTTGGTAATATATGCATGATACTATTAGGCAATTACTAGCCTATGAGAAAGATGTCTTCAAATCCTGTTGTATGTCTCTTTATAGTTATTATTATTATTATTATTATTATTATTATTATTATTATTATTATTATCATAATTTGATCTTTAACAATATTCTCCTCCAAACCAATAAAAAAATTAAACTCTTTTTCGTTATATTTGGACACACTCCAAACAATTAGACACTGCCTAATAATAAAGGGGTTTTTACGTAAGAAATTAATGGTGCACTTTTATTATTTAAGATTTATATTTCTTGCAATACCCCCAAGTGTAATTCTTTAAATTTGAATCATTATATTTATTTTTAATAGTTTAAATTAGAATTTTATTTAACGGTAGTAATTAAGTAATATTATAAGTAAATAAATTTTAATTTGTAGCGTGATTTAGATTTGAAGAATTATACTATTCAATACTTTGGTTATTTATTGCATGTGTTATGAATCCATTTATTTGGACCCTGAAAACTAATCAACCATGACAGATTAATAGAGTTAAATCGATTCTAAGTTTCTAACACATTACATATGGTATTAGAGAATAACATCTACTGATTTGTTTAAAGAATCCAGAGCTAAATTTTTCAGTGAGCATGTCTGATTGAATAAAAAAAAATTTGTGCCAATTACCAACTAGTCCCACCCCCCAATTCAACCTAGTCCCACCCGAAAAATAAGTACCTTTCCCAAACATCACAAACACTTGGTTTAAACAAAATATTATCGGTAATTTTTTCCATATTTTCTCAGCAAATTCAAACTTCATTAGCAAATAAGGCTCCTAAAAACTTAGGACAAAACCAATACAATTTTGACATTTAAAAATAAAAAAATATATTTGTCTTGTGTTCAACTTGAGAGATGTCCACATTATTATTTTTAAAAATATTATTTTATTAAATATGTTTATACATATTTATAAATATATAAGTACGCAACACATAACCTAATGTCACGTTAATATACATACTACTTACTGTCACGGGATTAGGTTTCCTGTGCCTCTCAACCCACTGCGGCACTTAGCTTCTCTATCTACGGTCCGCTAAGTTTAGCCTTTGAGGGTTGAAGCGCACGTAGACTGGTTTCGCCCTGCCACTGGGCTCATCAGGAGAACGGCTCCAGTTCCCGACCAGTTTGTGTAAGGATGGCCAAATCCCTTCTTCAACGTCAAGTCCTCGACTAGCGGCGTGCTCCCCGCATTCAACCGGGTCGGCACGTCTGAACTCCGAAGGGGTTCCGTCCGTTTTCCTCCACGAACTGCCTGGAACCTTCCGTTGCGCACCATCTACGCTTTCAACCAACCCCTCTCCTTTACGTAGTACGAATACATTCCTGAATCGTGCCACTAAGTAACGTCCCGCCAGCACCATGCTGCTCGGGTCGTGACATTACGCTTCATTACCATGAGCATCAAATCGGACACCTTCAACGTAGTGTCGCTTGCCTTGACGCCGGTACCCGATAGCTTAGCCGGCTAGCCACCAACTCAAGGGTTGACGATTGATAGCCATACAATGTCGACCCGTGGCCCCACATCTCCTTTCTTCATTTCTAGACTCCACGCTTGATGCCCTACTAGCTGCTATTGGTGGTTGCTATCTAGTCCTGACACCCTTTCAGCTCGCCGCTGTTGGTTGCCGATGAATATTTTTCCACTTGCTCGTTCATTTAGGGCTCATTTTAATCATGCCTTCGGGCTTTCTAAATTTCAGGGCCAGCCCTGGTGCTATTACAACTTTGGATCTTTATTTATTTTTAGTCAGATATAAGATCTGTATGTCTACTCTCTTTATTTTCGAGTGGCTCACAAATTGGCAAGTCTATCTATTCATATAAACTTACGTGATTATTATTGATTATAATTAGTTTTGTATGTGTTTTCCAACCATAAACTATTAAATAGATTGCACAGTACCGTAAAAGTAGGCCGAAAGATGTTCCGTAGTTGAATTATGTTTACATTGAATGATTTAAAGTAGGTTTATTGTATGCTTTAACCTTTCGCAATTAAGTTGGGATTTTGGGCAATTATGATATTAATTATTACTTCATAACCCAAGAATCCATTAGTTTGTCCGTGGCATTGACAGGTAAGTTGATTTACTGGAACAATATAATACTGTCATATTAAATGTGCGAATAGAAAGACTTGCATAAAGTGCTTGCATATTGACCTTTTTAATTGATATTATGTGTGCATCAAAATTGTTAATTTGGAGTGAGAATTTAAATATCGTTTAAATAAAAAGTGATGTTTTTGAAAATATTTTTTTACTTTTTTTACAATTAAATATAATTTTGTTGTGAGATATAATTTATTTGTTTTATTTTTTTTCCATTCATTTTATTATTTGTAATTATTATATTTTTTAAAAAATTATGTTAGGCTCAATTTAAAAAAAAACAACAACACATTTTTTAAAAAATGCATTCTCTATTACCTGATAATTATTTTATAACAAAATCAGATTTAAACTCTAACTCTAATAAAATAAAAAAATTATAAAATCAAAATACAAAAATTAAAACACGGGTCAAATAATCCCTCCCCTCCGCACACACATGTATATATATATATATACACACACTCCAATTTTAAATGAAATTTATTTCTTTGATTTATATATGTAAAAGTTAAATTTGAATAAGTCATATAAAATTTTAAATTTGGTTTTTTATTCAAAATCACAATAGGCATTTAGCATTTTTATTAGCTAACATTGAAGCAAATATTGGTAAATACTATCCTTAATCTATTCTGGCTAATATTTTTGGTTCAGGGGATGTGAATAAAAACTATATATTCTCATTTGGCTTTTGCTAGGGGTGCGCATCAACCTACCTGACTCCATCCGATCCCATCTGCCATTCGCGGTTGAAAAATATGTGATAGGTAAAGTTGGTTGAAAGTTTTTTCTTAGGAGTTAGTTATTGCCAAACGACTTGACTCACCCTTAATATTTAATTATTTATTTTATATATTTATGTTAATTATTTATAAAACTTATTTAAAAAAATCAAATAAATTCCCAATGGTTTATTAAAGTTGCTCTGGCGATCTGCTTGGTACCTCTCGATGGCTGTCTTCACTGGTTTTATCTGCTATAGCTGACAGTGGTTTAGGTTGTTCTTGACTTATTTCCTAACTATTCTCGGCAAATGTTGCTTGGGAGAGGTGTAAAGTCTAGGTCTGGCACAAATCATCTAATTCACGTAATAGTCGATCTTAGCTGCTAACGTTGTCAAATCGTGGCTACTGGGTGACCATAGATCAAAATCAGAGAAATCTATGGCCTATGTCTAAGCAATCATCAGTTATTAACAATGAAACTCATATCTCCAATTGATTGCTTTGTTAGTGGTCTGTTGGTTTAATGTGATTCATGGCTTTGATGCAGAGTCAATGATCTACTACAGTACAATCGCAACCAACCCTTAAATAAAGTAATTATAGAAGTATAATAACATGTAATGATGCCTGAAACATTTCTCAACTCATTCCCAAACATTACTTTAAATAACCAATCTCATCATGAATCTCACAAAACCTTACTTTTAAATCAAGGCATGAAAATAAGCTAAATCAATCAAATGTGAATTTTTTAATTCTAATTGTGAGAATTGTAGGTACCCATACAAGATAGATTTACTTTAACTCTTCAAGATTTCTCAATTATTATTCAAATATTACACAACTGAATAAACTCAATTAGAACTAACCATTAAGCATACAGTTCAAGTGCAACTTGCTCTACTCCCCACATTTAAATTAGACATTGTCTTCAATCTATTCAATAGGAGTGATGCTTTCAGCTCCTTGTTTGTTTTGCTTAATTATTTTTTTTTCTTTTTTGCTTCACATGCCAAAATAAGAAAACCAAACAAAAACAAATGTCAGAAATAAAAGTAGAAAGCATGCCTTTTAAATTAAAAAAAAAACAAAATACAAGCAAACAAATACTCCCTAACTTAAGCCCCAATACTAATTTTTTGTGGTGCGAGGGTATGAGAGTATTTCTCCCTTGTTCACACATAATCGACTCTTAAGCTTATTCTTTAAATCTATAAACCTGACAAATCACACCTTCAACTTATTTAATGGTGACTTGTTTGTGTTTTATTTATTTATTTTTATTATATTAGTTTTTGTTTGTAAGCCTGTTGCGCAATGATGATTCCATAACCACAATTGCACTATCTTGCGGGGAACTTAGATGAAAACGAGTGATGACAATAGTTTGCATAATCTCTCTCCAAGGAACTTATAATCCAAACCTATCTCTATTAGCTCTTGTTTTATCCATCCCATGTCAATATTGGTTCTTCTAGCATATTTCAAAGCTTCATCTAGATTTTTAACTTGTGTAACTTCTGCAAAGGTTTCCTAACTTGCCAACTCATGGATGGTGGTTGTCATTTGGTTCATCAATATCTTCATCTTTTGCAACTCTACACTTTGTCTCTCCAACAATTGTTGATTAATAATATGTTAATTCTATTGATCAAGAAGAATCCATTATAATAGGTCATTAGTGCCACCTAGGCATGGCAATGGGTTGGGTCGGTTCAGGTCAGAGGCAAAGTTTTTTAGTTTAATTTTGTTTGAAATGCTAGGTCGGAGCAGGTCGGGCAAGACTTGAGCCCGACATGATGGCATGTTAGGGTGGGGCAAATCAGATCGAGGCATGTCGAGGCGGGGTAGGGCAAAATTGTCACCCCTAGTGCCACCAACCCTCACAACTCCGTACCCTAAAATTTGTTGATTAACAAGAATTTGCTTTAAAAGATCATCAATATAAGAGGGTGCTTGTTGTTGCTATTATGAGTGTGACCACTCTTCATACCAAGGTAGAGGTGCTTGTGGGTGCCTAAAATTTGGATGGTCACTATAGCTTTGTGTGCATGTAGGGAGTCAAATGAAGAATTTTTTGGAGCTTGTTTTTAACATTTAAGTCTCTATTTGTAGACAATAAAGAGCTCCTTGGAGTTGCTCTTATGTATTATCTATGTAATATTGGAATCGAGATAATGTATTTTTTAACAGACACATTAATAATTTAATACATTTCTTAATTTGTTAAAAATGTAATTTTAGAATAAGATATTTATATGTGATAAAAACTTGATTTGAATTTATGTTATTAAATTTTAACTATATTTTGAACTTCTTCCCTTAGAATCTTCTATTACAACTATTTTGGGTAGCCACATTTTGCTCTTTTTTCCCTTTAAATTGGTTAATTACCCTGTACGTGATTGACTTGGCTTAATATATAGCTTGTTAATCTTAAGGAGGGGTCACATATATAACAATGCAGATAATTTTTCCCTTAAAATTTATTCACAGAGTTGGGTTATACTTTGTTATTTTGGATTTAGTTTCTTGACCTGCTTTTGGTTTTGGTTAATATTAAACCACTTGAGAGTTGTAATAGTAATTATTTGGATGAATTTCATATTTTCTTTAAGTTAAAACCTTTTTATTTAGCAACTTTGATGGTTCCTCCCAGACATTACATTAATTATTTTTATCACGCGTTTATATTAATGTAATTCAATTGTAAATATTTATTCTTATTAAATAGTCATCTAAGATATACAGATGAAGAATTCAAATTAATTTGACAATCTTTTGAAATTTTATTGAGATATACATCAGAGTTTAAAGATCAGAAAAAAGTCTGAAATTAATGGAATAATATTTAGAAACTTCATTTTGGTCATCAACATTGATTGATATGTGTTTTCCTTTCCCTTACCCTCTAAATGATTTTGTTTAAAATAATAATAATGGGTCCTTTCTGCGTTTTTGAATTGCGAGACAAAAGAAAATTTCCAACTCTTTAATACAAAAAACTTTGTCAATTGTGATGGACATGGCATGAACTTTGTCACATGGGCTCACTAACATTCTCAAATCTCAATGCAAAGAAACTATTATTTATAATATATAATATTAACAAAATTTTGAAAATATGTAACAACCGTAAGTTAATCTAGTTTTACTCTCCCCTGTATAAAAAGGTCGACCCGCCCCAGCCCCACTCATGCTAGCGGCTAGCGCGCCACAAGATTGTATTAATTTAATAAACGTGTCGGGGCTTGACCCGTGGGAGTGGGACAAGGACCTCCGATAGTGTCTGTTTCTGACCGTTTTGATCGCGTGCTAACATATAGCCGTTAGAGCCCCCCACCCAAAAGTCAGACACATCGATATATGGCCGTTGTAGGTCGTTGTAGCCGCCGCCGCCACCGCCTATTACACGGTTTTACCTACGTTTATAAATGAGTCAATAAAATAGACAGGTTGCTTGGTACTCATTTGATCTTAGCTCAAACTTAATACTCTAAAAATTTGCTGGTATTATTAAAATTTATTTGATTAGCTAACGATTCGTGTTTAACTTACTCGATTAAATTTGATAGATGATGAGGGTTTGTTTGCTCTTTAAGATTCGATATACAATGTATGTAATATAATGAGAAAAAGAAAAGATAAAGATAACATTATAATGAGAAATTCTATGATTTTTCTTTTATAAAATTAAAAGGTTAAAAGTTTAACCTATAACCAATGCTGCTGTTTCTTTCTAATTTGAAAAATAAAATTTATTATTTTAATTAAAAACATTGTATGGGTGAATGTACATGTGAAATCTGCAATAGTAAATTGCCTTGTCGAATTAATTGAATTAAAAATGGTATTATAATATTGATCATAAATTGAAATTCATATTTTAGGTATAAATTTTAACATACTAACTAATTAAATTTTACTAAATAAAAGTCATATATTTAACGTTATCTATGAAATTTGTATATCGTTTTCCATATATTATGAGAAACGTTTTACTATATATAATTATTAAATTATATAAAAAAAAATTCATCTTCCTTTTACATTTTAAACAACTTTCAATTTTATTCATATTAATTTATAAAAAATTATTATTAAATATAAAAATAATATACAATATTATTTTAATAATATAAAAAGTGATTTAGAGAATCTATTATGGTATATATTTATATATGAAAGCAAAAAGTAATTTAAATTTATAAATTTTAAAATATATATTTAAAAATCTTGTGTGAGTGTCATGAGGGCTACTCCATTTTTGGAGATAGAGAGGTATAAGGTTCCTACAAACAATGTGGTGGGCTCCATTTTTTTAAAACAAAAATATTATTTGCAATCGTGCTTGTGTTTCCTTTGCATCCTTGGTTGGTGCGACAATTGTTACGCCAGCAAATAATGTAAAAACGAATATTATATCGTGCTTGAGGCTCAAATAGGGACTCGGGCAAACCTTCTGCATCCTTTAATTGCTAAAGAAATTAAAAGTATCATCAGTACATATTTGTCCACTGAAAGCTTTAGTGCATAACAGATTGTTTGCTTGATGCTTCTGATATGCGAGGCTCGAACATCTTATTGAGTATAGTCTCGAGCAAAGACTCAAAAACTGGCTTTGATCAGAAGTGGTAAAAGACAACTTAATGTTGTACTTGACGTTCAAATGCCAAACATCGAGCAATGCATTGAACATGGAGGCTCGAGCAGGGGACTGGCTATGTTTTTTTGTTTTGAAAATTATTATTATTAATATATTTTATTGAATTATTTATTAAACTATTATTATTATTATTATTATTAGGGAGAGGGGCTCGAGCCTCATGCTAACTTTCTCGTGCCAAAGTGGAGTGCAGCCACAACTACTAAAGATTAGGTGTGGGTCATGGCCACAAATGGTGTGGTCATGACTAGTAACAATAAGACCATCTCTAACTTATAACTTAAATTTAATGCAACTTTTTTTGCACTAAAATGCAATAATTTCATGGATCATGTCCAATTCATTGCACTAAATGCAATGTTATACACTATAATCCTTTTATTTTCATTTATTAAAATTTCCTTTACGCGTACCTCTAGTCCGGCATCCTTCATCGAGATGTAGTCCAATCATTTAGCGGCATCGAGGAAGATGGGGGGGGGGGGGGCGTTTGGTGCCGGGGAAGAGGAGAGGGGACTGATCGGTGATGGAAAAGATAGGGGGGGGGGGGCATTCAGTGCTGAGGAAGAGTGGAGGGCTCTCAATTTACGTTGGGGTAACATGGTAGAGGTGGTATCGATGACGGGGAAGGAGGGGAGCGTTCGGCTGGGAAAGCGTGGTGGGAGCAGTGGATGAAGAAGGAAGGAGGAGCATTAAGCAAAGGTCGTTGGGTGTTGGGACAACACAGCAACAACATTGCGCCATATATGACACAACGATGTAGATTTACAGGAAAATAGTGTGTTGTTAGAGTGCATTTTTAGCATTCTTGCACTATAAGTTCACGTTTCAGCATTGAGTTGGAGTTGCTCTAAGGCATGATAATTTACTTGATATTAAAGCTCGAGCAGTGACTTCTTTTCTGCATTAGGAGTAGAGCGATGCGATTTTGCTCGATGCTTTATGTTCGATATTAGCTCAATTTTATTATAAATGTCTGCTCGAGATTTTGAATCAAACGGTAGTCTCGAGTAATGTTACGTCGATGCATGGCATAACACGTTGATATAGCCTAATTCACGTCAGTCGTATACGCTAGCCTTTTTAAAATGACACTCATTACTATGACATGTTTGGTACGCAAGAAAGGAAAGGAATCAGCTTGAATTCCTTCCCTGCGTTTGGTACAAAAATAGAAAAAAGAATTAAAATTCCATGGGAACCTTATACCCCCATATAGGGAGAAATTGATTCCGTATTCACTGGTTTACTAAGATTTCTTTATAGAAGAGAACTTTTTTTCTTTTTATACTCTTTTTATTTATTTATTGTTCTCTCTCTCTCCGGCGCTGCAACCCCCTCCCCCGCCCGATCCGCCACCTCCTAGCCCTCTCTCCGCTGCAACGCAAGAGGAGAGAGAGTAAAAATTATTTGTTTAATAAAATTTTTTTATTTAATAATATTAAAATTTTAATTGAAGATATTTTAGTAATTGCATGAGTTTATCATACTTGTTTTCGCATACCAAGCACAAGAAAAATAATTTTATTCCTCTAATGATTCTATTTTCTTAATTTTATTCTTGCCACTTAGTGAATAGATTTTTTTAATTTAATTTTTATGTATTATGTTATTTATTTTTATATTTCAAAAGACCAAAGAACATCAAAAAGGAAAAAAAAAAAGAGAAGAGAAGAGAAGGGGAACGTAAGCACATTTTCATAGCCCTAATTCACACGTTGATTAGTGATGTTTCCATAAATCGTATAAGTGTCGGTATTTTTTTGATGAGTTTAATTTGGGATGTTGGTGTTTGTGTTTTCAAGAGATCAGATCATAATGTAAAAAATATATATCCATATTTATGACGTTCATTTATTTGTATTTGAAAATCAAGGCGAGGCAGGTGCGGTTTACGTCCAAGACAGCTACTGCTCTAATATTTAAAATGGTGTTCCCAAAAAAAAAAAAAACGAAATGTTACTTTTCTTTATCTCTATGCCGTTACGTAATGTCACGCCAATGGTTGGGTTTGGGACGACCGACAAAAAAGTGAAAGACAACTTTAAATCTTTGCAAAACAGACCAAAACAAAAGAAATAAAAAAAATAAAAAAAAACGCTCTTCTAATTCTACAGACACGCCCACATCAACACCCCCGCACCCACCCCCCGACTCTATCTATCACTCCACTCCATTTTAGCTGTCACAGAGCTGTCTCCGCCTCCTCCCCCTCTCTCTCTCTCACACACACGCACGCACACGAACACGCACAATCTCGCGCTTTGCTGCTGTTTCTCTCCCTTCTGCGTAATGCAAGAAAGCAAAACACCAAACAAATAAAAAGCGTTCCTACAAACCGTTTGTTTTTCTTGGCAAAGCTATTTGCGTTTCTTCAATCAATGGCTGCTTCTTCGTGGTGCAGCTCTCTCGCGCTCTTCGCTCTCACCATTTGTATTCTCAGCACCTTCGCCGTCGCTCTGGATCGGACTGTCAACTACGATTTCAAGGTCTCCTACATCACGGTCTCTCCTCTCGGCGTTCCCCAACAGGTCCGCTCTCGTCCCTCCCTCTCGTTCACTAACTCGCCCACTCCGTTTTTCGCCATCTGGGTTCTTCAATCTCGATCCTTATCGGACAAAAATGGGATCTTGAATGCAATATGCGAAATGCGGGTTGTAGTTTATTTCAGGAACCGGGTAGAACTTGCTGGATTAGATTAGCTTGCTGTAGGCGTGGTGTGGGCTGCTCAAGAGCTAAATCTGTGATTTTGGATGGATTTGTAGTTCTAGGGCTTTAGGATTACTGGGTTTTGCCGATTTTATCTGAATCTGCATTTCTGTGCACGCAGGTGATTGCTATCAATGACCAGTTCCCAGGCCCTTCAATCAATGTGACAACCAATGACATGTTGGTTGTCAACGTACACAACCATTTGGATGAGCCTTTTTTATTCACTTGGTATAGTTCATATTTTGATTGATTATATTTTTCCTGTAATTTATATAAACAAAGTTGATATCTTGCTCAATTATATTTCCCCCAAAATAATATCTTGGTAAGCTGGTTTTCCTACAAAAAAAAGTTGAAGATTTTGGACTTAATGGATTGAACTTGCAGGTCCGGAATTCAAATGCGGGGGGATTCCTGGCAGGATGGGGTTATTGGCACCAATTGCCCAATTCATCCTAAGTGGAATTGGACCTACTCCTTTCAGGTGAAGGATCAGATAGGGAGCTACTACTACTTCCCCTCACTTGCTTTCCAAAAAGCGAGTGGGGGATTTGGGGGCATCATTGTCAATAATCGTGTTGTGATTTCGGTTCCCTTTTTAGAACCAGCTGGGGATATATTTTTCTTGATTGGGGATTGGTACACCCAGAATCATACGGTTAGTTTTTTTTTTTTTTTAACTTGGTAAATGCATATACATCTGGGTTTTCAATTTAAGTGCAGTTTCAGATGACATGTGGCTCTGGATGTTGCTTTTTTCTTGGATGATAGGCTTTGAGGAAACAGCTTGATGATGGGAAAGCTCTTGGGATGCCTGACGGAGTGCTCATTAATGGGAAAGGTCCTTGTAAATATAATGATACTCTTGTGCCAGAGGGCATTGACTGCGAAAATGTTGCACTTCAGCAGGGTAATTTACTTATTTGTTTATCACTTAACGATTTGTAAGTTCATATCGTTAGCGTCTGCCTCCTTGTACACTGGACTGATAGGTGCACATACCTATCACTCATTTGTATGAAATGTTATTGACGCACATTTTATGACTTCAGTTTTGCTCACTAAGTGTTTACTTGCTATGGATTCCCATTAAACACTTGTCTACCTAAAAGTAGGTGTGCACCCGTCAAAACATATAAGGAACATATGTGTCTTTATATGTTTTTTGGTTCAGCAGAGGGGTGGCCTTGTCCACTAGTGATTGCTTCTAATTTAGCTACTGAAGTTTTCGTATGGCAACCTTGCTTGTTATTTGTACAATGTGCATTTTTGGTTTGTATTCCTAGTGAAGCAAACATATAGGATGCAATATAAATTTATAATGCATGTTCTCTTGATTTATATCTATTTTCCATATATCATGGAGCTCTTCAAATCTCGAGTGTGTTCAACATTATATGTTTTTTTTCAGGCAAAACTTATCGCCTTAGGGTGCACAATGTTGGAATTTCAACTAGTTTGAACTTCAGGATTGCGAACCACAGTCTGAGTATGGTTGAGTCTGAGGGATCATACACGGTGCAGCAGAATTATTCAAGTTTTGATATTCATGTTGGGCAGTCTTATTCATTTCTTCTAACATTAGATCAAAGTGATGTTAGTGATTACTACATTGTAGCAAGTGCAAGGTTTGTGAATGAGTCAACATGGGCAAAAGTTACCGGCGTTGCCCGATTGTGCTATGGAAAGTGTAAAGGAAATCTAATGACTACACTCCCTAGTCCACCACAAGATCAATATGACAAAACTTATTCGATGAACCAGGCGAGATCTGTCAGGTTAGTTTGCACTTTGGTTGGGAGTGTGACTGCATAGTTCTTGTGAAAGTATATCATATTTTACATTTTTTTGTGGCATCTTAGTCATCTATTTAAAATTGAAAAGTTTTCCGCTTGGTAAATTATCATGGTTATTGTCACATCCACTATGTCCCAGTATGATAATATGTTTAATGTACTGTTCATGCAATTTGAAGCGGTCTCTTCCACTTTGGATGGGGCTTGTGAAAGTGTATCCTTTTTACATTTTTGTTGTGGTATCCTAGAGTACTAACATTGTATTCACAATTTTTTTATATGTGAGTAAATATTAATCATATATAGTTATAAAGTGTCATTGAAGTTCATATTTTAACTAAAAACTCTAACAAATTGTGAATTTATAATCCATTGGTTCTCTAAATTTAGTGAACTAATGTAGTTATAGCTAGCTACATTATAGCTAGCTAGTAGTTCATATAAAATATGAACATCGAGGACGCTTTATAGCTAGCTATACATGGTTTATATTTATTCATATGTAAAATTGTTTTAAAAAATTGTTAGTCCAATGTCGGTGCTCTTAATCATGTATTTAAAAATGTGAAGCTCTCCTGCTAGCAAGTTAAGTTATTGACACATTCTGCTCAACTTCCCTCAACTATGTTACATATGTTTGAACTTTCAATTCAAGTGCTTGAGTTGCTGGTGGGGGTAGTGTTTTGGACAGTGTTGATATGAAAAAAGTATACAATCATGTTTGTTTAGATGAACAAAAGAGGGGTGTTAAGACTGTGTGGTCTACAGTTGCTGGTGGGCAGCAAGTTTTGGTCAGTGTTGATATCTGTTTAGAAGGGAGAGTTCCAAAACTCTGGCAATATGTGCAAACTGTGTAGCACATGATTGAATTTTATCTCAAGAGTTTAACATCTTATTCTCAATTAATATTGTTTGCCCTGGATGATCAAAATCTACTTGGAGCTAGACAATTATCTGACTCACCTGAAAAGGATCCTTTTTTTCTTTGTTTGTTTTTGTTTTGATTGAATAATTATTTGTGTTCAATTTGTGTAGGTGGAATGTATCTGCCAGTGGTGCTCGTCCCAACCCACAGGGATCTTTTAAGTATGGCAACATCAATGTGACTGATGTATATGTATTGAGAAACAGACCCGCAGTTGTCATCAAAGGTAAACGTCGGACTGTAATCAATAACATATCATTTGTTGAGCCTGCAACACCAATAAGGCTTGCTGACCAGTATAAAGTGAAGGGAGTATACAAGCTTGGGTTCCCGAACAGCACATACACAGGACAGCCTCAAATGAAAACATTAGTAATTAATGGTACTTTTAAGGGCTTTATGGAAATAGTATTGCAGAACAATGACACCAAGGTGCTGAGCTATCACCTGGACGGATATGCATTTTTTGTGGTTGGGTAGTAACCGTTGCTCCTCTTTTGTATGAAGATCTAGCTACCAAATTCACCTTTTTTTGGTCTCCTATTTTGTTTTACACCTTTCTCTTTAACACCATTGTTTTGGGCTGCTGCAGGATGGATTATGGTGAATGGTCAGAGAATAGCAGGGGCACATATAATAAGTGGGATGGAGTTGCTCGCTGTACAGCACAGGTTCTCCTCTTTTTTTCCTGTATTAGTTTTGTTTTTACTCGTGTGATTCTGTTTGGTCTCCTGTTTCTTCTCACGTCTGGAATTATTTTATCAGTCCATTTGTTGCAAGAATCCTTTGGTTGGAAAAAAGAGCAAGAAAAGAATATATTAATCTTGCAAATGTTTTATAGGTAGTGTTACAAAATGAACGGCTGCAATGCAGGGGTAGTTTTTTATTTTTCACATGCAGGATAAAATATGATTTTACAAAGCTACCCTTGCATCTAATGGATGGCTACCAGTCAGGGACTGGCCCCGGCAGTCTCCAGTAGGAGTGCCAGGGATCCAACTCGTAACACTCTTGAGTCTTGCATGTGTTAATGTGGTGTTGCATTGAACTTTTCTTGAAGGGACCTGATTGCCTTATGGCCGTTATGAGTAAAAGGGTTGAATCAGAGGGGAAGTAAAGAGTTCTCCTCCACATGCTTCTCTCTATAGTAGCCCTCATAACCCTCAGGAGTCTTGCTTGTGTAACATTACTTCTATGGACTTAATTGCTTTAGATATGTTTCTCTCCATTCCCCTCAATGCACACTAATTCCTTTGGAAAACATTTTAGTATAAGGTAGCCCTATAATGTTGAATTGGCTTTAAAGTTTAATTTCTATAATGACCAAGGGTCATTCTGCAAAGGTTATATAAACATGTATTTTATTTTTAAATGTACACATGTAATTAATATTATAGTGGTTTCTTAGAGATTTATGTGTTTTACTTTTTCTCCATTGCTACATCTGTTACTAAAAAAATAGCATTTAGAGCATCTCCAATCCTATCAAGCTATAATGAGTAGCTAAAGTTAATTTTAGTTTGTTACAATACCATTATAGCTAATGGTACTCTAATGATACTTTAGTTATATTTTTGTTTAATTTTTAATTTTTTCCAATTACCCTTATCTTCACACAATTTCAAGTTCCTAATCTAATGCACAAAAACCCTTACCCTTATCCTGTACACCAACAACGAGCTAACGTGGAAGTGCATGGGGGTAGGCGGAGACGTGGGGGGCAGTGGCAGATGTAGGGGGGAGGGAGGGGGAGACGCGGGGAGGGAGAAGCGTGCACGGAGAGAGCTGCGTTGGTGGCTGATTTGAAAACTTATTTGCTTTGTTGAGCTAGCATCAACAGCTAAAGTAAAAGCTAAAGTCATTTTTTTTTACTAACAGTTTATCTAATGCATTGGAGATGACATTTAGTTAAATTTTGCTATTGCTATTACTTTTGCTGGTAGATTGATAGATTGGAGATGCTTAAGGGAAAAAAATTGAATTTCTGATAGTGGTCACTTTTTTTAGTACATGTCCTATGGTGTGCATGAAATATTAAGATGATTGATACTTGTAACTGGACACTTTATGTGGTATAATTTTGGAAATTTCTATTATTAGTCAGACTAGCCAAAGTTCAGTTCTGAAAAAATATATCTATGAACTTTTGGAAACTTGACTTTCAAATATTTCTTCTGCTCAATGTGCAGGTTTACCCTGGTGCCTGGACTGCAATTTTGGTGTATCTTGACAATGTTGGTTTGTGGAACCTGAGAGTTGAAAACCTTGACAATTGGTATCTTGGCCAACAAACATATATAAGGGTCGTCAACCCAGAGACAAACCTATCCGAGTTAGCTATGCCAGAAAATGCCCTCTACTGTGGCGCCCTTGAAAAAATGCAGAAGTATGTAACCTAGGACGCCAACTGATTTACTATTTTTGCTCATCGATGAAAGGGTAAAGCTGAATCATAATTTTTTTTTTTGGGTCTCAGGCCTCAAAAGATATCCTCCGCACGAACCAGTAAATGCTTGGAATGCTTCTCAACTTTGCTGCTGATCGTCTTTTCTGTGATTTCCATTCTTTACTGAGCATTGCTCTTCCGCATCTTTGTTGCTTCGAGATGCCTAGCTTGCATAATGATGGTTGTGGTTTTGGGTGTTGATGTAAGGTAAAAATGATTGTAGTCTTGTTGCCTAGCTTGCATAATGATGGTTGTGGTTTTGGGTGTTGATTTAAGGTAAAAATGATTGTAGTCTTGTTGATAACAGCCAGCTAGTCAGTTGGTGACTTTGTCACCATAGTTTTTTCTCTCACAATTGTGTCAACCTTCCTAGGTCTCAGTTTATTTATTAATATTCATAATCTTTGTAGCGATGCCAATTCATCAGTTTCAATCTTATTTAGCAGTCTATGCCCTAAGGGCCATCTTTCTTGGTAATGTTTTGTGAACAATGTGTGTGAATGGTAATGAAGCTTTTTTGGGCTCTGCTGTGTTCTGAGTGCATGGGGTCATCCCACACCCCCCCTCCCCCCCCCCCCCCCCCCCCCCCCCGCCTTTCCCAGTCCCCCCCTTCGTTTTTTGCTAGTTTTGTCAGCCGATTAATGTCAAGTCAATCTTGTTTTTACTTCTGGTTTGCGAACAAACAATAAAACAAAGAATTAACTTCTATTGTAAAGCTCTGATAATAAGTCATTGATTAAATGCTATTACTCTTTCTAGATCATGGATATCTTCAGGCAGGGTGACAATTTAATATTAAATTTTTATTCACAAAATGCGTTCAATAAAAATAAAATAACTTATAATTACTACAATAACAAATTTTTTTCTATGATTTTTCATATTTTAAAATGTTACCATAATAGTTTTTTTTGAATATTTTAAAATGTTTTTATTCGACACATACTAAACTAAAATTTATTTTTCAAAATTCTAATCAAACGAATCCTTAATTGCAACTAATCAATAAATTTTAGTAATTAAAATCCTTAAATTCTAGTGAAAATAACAATTTATATGATCCAAAGTCTTAGTCTAAATGCACAAGCTAAAATAGTTAAAATATAATAAAATTAAAACCTTCATACTCATAATTTAGATTTCAATTTCAAATTTTAAACAATATGTAATGATTTTATAATTCAATTAGAGTTTAAAATAGTTGTTAAAAGTATTAATAAAATTATAAATTATATTTTAATTGTTAAATGAAATCATTTTCCTTCTTTATTTCCTTTAGACTTTATAGTATACTTGCTTTTACATCGGTATAAATTAATATTGTTAAAAAAAATCTATTTACATTACCTCAAAATAGGACTGCATTATAAGTTTTTTTGTACTTTTATAATAATAATGTTTTAATCAACACTACATTGTTTTGATTAAAAAAACAAAAGACTTGCAATGTAGTTCTCAAAATAAGGAATGTAAGTAGTATTACTCTATTGTTAATTTCTCAAGCTATCATTCCTTTAACCTTGTGGTATATATAGGGGTAAAACATACTACTTTGGGAAGAACATTTCAATTGTATTTATTTTTGATACTCACCTGTGTTTTTGGACATGTTTTATACTTGAATAAGAAATCTTAAAAAGATATTTTAATTGATACTTTTTGCATGCCTTTTTATTGAACAATTGCCCAAATTGTGTGCCTTTTTATTGAACAATTGTTTAAGAGAAACCATAACGGGTATTTTATAATGATATTTTTTTTTTTATAATTTAGTGATGAGTTTTAGAATTTTAATAAAAATGAGTCTATATCAAGTTCTTTAAAATAGAGTTTGAAAATAGAAATTAGCGACATAATATCTATATTTAGATGATTACTATTTGTCTTTCAAATAAAATTTTAAAATATTTCTTGACATATGTATACTTTTAATTGGTTATAATAAATTAAAGAGATAAAAAAATAGTAAATACAAAAAATAATAATTTAAAGGAATAAAGATAGAGATGAAGAATGAGATATAGAAGAATAAAAAAAATATTTAAAATAATATACTATTGATACTCTAAAATAGGGATGAAGAATATAAACCAGATATGAATGTTCAAAATATATAAATATAAATAATCCACACAATTACTTTTTGAGTGCCTTATTATTGAATAATTGCCAAAATATATGCATATTTGCAAAAATTCATTCTAGTTTTATCAATAATTATTTCAATTTACACACATCAATTCTTCACTAACTGGTACCTTTGTCATCAAAGTGCAAAAATTTCATGGTACACCTTATTGTCCCAATAGAAATTTGGTAGATTGTTAGCAACATATTACCTTACACTAATTGGTTCAACTTCACACCATCATCATCTTCCATGTCAAGGATAAACTTATGGATCCTATCATATCATACAACCATTGTGACCATGTTTTGGGATAGGTCATGAGTAAGCTCCCTAATGGCAATAAATTGGTTGTAAGTTTGATTGAAAAGCTTATCAATTCTTACTATAATCAAGGCAAAGAAAGTGGTTTGATATTAAATATTTAACACTCTCAATTTTTTTAGATCGGGATGTGTTAGCAAATTAAGTAAATGATTTAATATAAATTTAATTATATATTATTTCATAAGTTTAAACCATCAAATTTTACATAACAAATCAAACAAAAAATTAAAGTTTAGAGGTTAAGAAATTAAGTTTCTTTAACTTATTATTACAAATATAATATTCGAGCAAATAAAACTTAGGTAAGGAGACTTTATTTTCAAACATTTTTTTAATTATTTATCCTAATATCTTTATTCCTTAATTACCTGTGGCTATAAAAGAAATAAAAAAAGTAAGCTAGGCCAACAAGAGCATTACTAATATAATAGCAAAGTTTCAATAAATTTGATCATATCAAATGATATTTATTTATTTATTTGATTTAATATATTAAAAGTTTGCATAATAGATATCTTTAATATTGTATTTGATCCTAAACTAAAATTGACATTTTTTTTAAAATAATATATTTAAAGTAAAAATTATTATATATATATATATATATATATATACTTAAATAAGTCAACCCGCAAGCTGGCCCACACCGCATTCACCGGCGCTTGAGACGGGCCAAGCCAGGCCTAATAATTTGCTAACGCATCCGATATAATTTTAACCCAGGTAAAAACAGGCCTATACCGTAAACCCGCGCGTTTAACACCCGGGACAAAAACAAAAACAAATAGGAACAGGTTCCTTCTCTCGCGTACCCACCAGGCCAAAACAGGGAAATAGAGAGATCTCCGATCATAGCCGGATTCACTTGCGCTTGAGACGGGCGAAACTCGGTGATGGTCGCCAGATGTGGATGGCTGGTCGGTGGATGCTGGTGGAGGACTGTCGAGGGTCGTCGAAGAGCCATTGAGGTGGTCGGGCGGGATTCGCTTCTTCTTCTTCTTCTTCTTCTTCTTCTTCTTCTTTTATGATGCGTTTTGGCTCTTGAGGCTTCGGGGTTGGATCTGCCGGCGGTAGAGATGGAGAATCGTTCGCGGAGGAGGAGCATGAGAATGCTCTTCGGTTGGAGGAGCTGATCAAGAGGTTGACAGTTCTGTCTTGTGAATCTACCGCCGAAGGCGGTTCTTGCGACGTGTTCTTGGCTCCCACGTTTCCCTGGCAAGTGTTTCGTTTGATCTTTTTCTTAAAACTACTTATTTGTTTGTTTTTGGTGAAGTTGAGTTTATATATATATATATATATATATATATATATATATATAAAAAAATATAATATTTGTTCATGACAAAACTGTTAGTATATCAATGCTCTGACATCATGTTTGCATTCCGTAAGAATACATTGGTTTGCAAAGTAATTGTAAAACTTTTGTTTGTTTGGTGTTCTTCGAATAAGATGGGAATGAGAAATTATAAATTCTATTTTTTTATTTGGTTGATGACAACTTGTTATGGAATGATGAAGTATTAGATTTAGATGATATAACTGATAGTTACTTTATTGGATGATGCAGCAATCCTGCAAAGAAGTTCAGGCCATGATTAGCTATTTGAAATCCCTTTTGAATACTTCTTACACTTGATTGATGGATGATAATTTAGTAGGTCCGCTGCCTGCTTTTAATTTTTGGTCTGCTGTAGTAATCTTTGCATCCTTTATCTTATAATATGTTTCTCCTACCACAAGTTGTTTTCTTGGAGTAATGTCTAAATTGGGTGGGTGTATTGAGTCTATTGACTCCTCAAAATTTGATGGTTCCATTTCTTTGGTTTAAAATTCTTACTAAGCATACATTTGAGATGTTGGATATTTTAAGAAACACCATAAATGACCTTGTAAAGTAAAAAATGTCCCTTTAGGATGGACTTAAAAATAATTTTAAGTATACATATTATATTAGCGGTTCATATTAATGCGAGAAAAATACAACTACTTATTGTTTGAGACTATACTTGAATAACACCACACAAAGCGATTAGTGCAATATTAATATAAACCACTATATTAAGGCATACTACATCTGTGATAATGATGGTGCTATCGCTGCCCAATGAAATACAGGGGGAAGGGGCTGCTTTCCTCCTGTGGCGTCGGTGAGTTGTAATTGAATTGAGCAATAAAATGTTTGTTTGTTTGGTTTGGTCAATCTGTTGGGTTGTGCAATATTTTAAATCATGATTCAGCATGTTTCATTTGATTTTCAATACAGAATCAAGATCTGTGTGTATTGTTCTAAATCAAGAATCTGGCTTCAGGTAATTTCATGAAAGTAATAAATCAAATTGACCGTCTGTCTTGCAATTTATGTTTCATGGAAGAAGATCAGTTTTTAACCCAACAGGCATTAAGCTTTTTCTTGATGTTGTTCAGGTATTAGGAGTAGAGAAATTGAATGTTGAATATTATTGATGGGGAACAAGTGGAGTTGGATCACTGTGGGCAGATGTGGGAACAAGCAATCTTTGTATGGCATTTTTGCTCCCTTGAAACTAAGTGACAATTAAATCCATTAATTGGACGCGGGGAAATTAATTTTAACTTGCATTAATTAGCTACATTTTGGACTAGCTTTAAGGTCCCAGGAAGCACTCCTATGCTGGAGAAGTAAAGTAAAACAGCATTAACTTAAGTCCTGAAATACATACTTGAAAGTTGTTATTATCTCTAAGTATAAATTTTGTAAATTTATAAATGCATCCATTTCTGTTACTAATTATGCTATTATGTGAATGGCATTTTATTTGTATACTATTAATTTTTATATTATTATTTGTTAGTTTTGCGGTAAATCTTTAATATGTCTTATCATGCGTGAGGGGAATTGTTATCTTTTTTATTAGGATCTCGACAAACAAGCTCAAAAAATTTCAGAGGTACTTGGTATACTGACCCTAGTCCAAATGTATGCCTTCACCCTAACTCACCCTAGTTGGAATAAGTGTAGCAATAAGGGACTTAATATGGTTATTTATAACATGGTTTGAAAATACGGGCTGAGGGCGCCGCCTCGGCATCAAGCTGCGTTGAAGCAGTGCACCAGATCCCGCACTGGTCGCCGAACACCTCACACAGGTGAGGCGGCCTGAGGCGGGCCGTTTTGCCGCCTCATCCCGTACCACGGATGAGGCGCCCGCGACGTTGAATGACGCGTCGTAAATAAAAAACAGTCGAAGTAAAAGTCTAACTTAAATTTTAAGCTGTTTCACATCGCCTCGAGCCTTGCATCGAAGAGTCGAAGCAGCGTCCTCATCCTCGTTGTCCTCCGGTCGTTGAAGCAGCATTATCGCAGGCAAACAAGTCGTCAATCCAGCGCATCGTTGGCCGTCCAGTGCAGCGTTGTCGGCTCGTCCAATGCTCCAGCGTCGTCGTCGATCCGTAGCAATTGATGCATTTCTTTGTTAAAATTTTATATATTTAGTTATATATTAATGGTATATTATATATTAATGTTATAAATTAATTTAAATAATTTGATTTAATTTTAAATTTTAATTATGTAGTTATGACTTTATGATTTTATTATTTTAAAAATTAAATTTTATACTTGACTAAATGTTATATTAAAAATTAAGTTTAATGTTATATTATATATTATTTTAAAAACTAAGTTTAATGTTATATTATATATTATATATTATTTTATAAATTAAGTTAAATAATTAAATTTAATTTTAAATTTCTGAATATGCCTTTAATATTTTTTAATTTTTATATTTTGTATATATTTTTAAAAATTATCGACGGTTAAGGCACTCGTCTCGCCGTACAATTTCGATTCCGTACCATACCATGTTCCGTATTTTTGAACCTTGATTTATAAGATATTAGCATCAACATCAAAAGTCTGTAACATTTTATGTCTTTGAGTTTAATAATTTAATTAGATGCATATATTATGTTTTAACTTTCAGGTTTTGGAAAGACTTTTTTTCCTCCCTTTTAAATGTTTTTTCTAGCTATAATCATTTTTTGAATTAGGCCCAAATTATGCTTGGAATGGTGAAGCCACCTCGGGTAATATGTATTGAAATACTGATTTAAGATCTATTGGCTTATCAAAAAAAAAAAGAAGAAAGATCTATTAGGTTTCAAATATCCCTTCATCGGTGTCACAACAGCCCCAGTCATTTGCACCACAACCTCAGTAGTCAGGTTGTTGCACAGGACCAAACAGGTGTGGATGTCTTTATTTAGTAGTGCTAGTCCCATATGTTTAGGATTTGTTAGTTTTAATATCAAATGGAGAGATCCTCAATTCCTTTAGTCTGGATGTCTTTGTTTTCTAATCCTTTGTTTTTTTAATGTTTTTTATTCTATGGGTTTGTCCAAACCAAAACCATTGAGTTAATCTTAACTTCAAAAACAAGTGACTCTTAGATTTGTATCTATTTGTTTTTGCAGATATGGGAAGATGTTCCAAGTCACATATTTTGGTAGCCGCACTATTGTGTCCCACTACACAGAATAACGGATTTATACCAGCGTTCTAAAAATGCCAGCATAACATACACAAATGCCGGCATAGAATATTCTCAACATACGGACACTGGACGGAACGGGGGGAGGTGAGTTGCAGAGGGCGACGGACGGGCGAGCCGGGGGTCGCACGCACAGTGGGGAGGGGGCGAGCTGGGGGTCGCGCACACAGGGGGGGCCGAACCAGGGGTCGCGCGCGGGGGAGTTGAGCTGAGGGTCGCCGGTCGTTGCAGATCGGAACGAGGGGAGGTGCGTTGCAGATGGCGCCGTTGCAGAGGGCGGCAGATGGGCGGACGGGCGGCGGACGAGCTTGAAAATCGTTTTCGATAAACTGAAAACACCAAATTGGTGTTCTCTGTTTCCTATACTCAAAATCATTTTGTTTTTGAAAATTAAAAAACAAAACAATAGCCAAACAAATTACAACCCGTTTTTTCTGTTTCTGAAAGCAGAAAACGCGAAAAAAACACAGCGACCAAACAACGCCTTATACATGATAGTTTTGTTTGTATACCTGGAAGCTTCATCCTTTGGGCCACGATCAAGCTGCAAAGGAAAATGTACAAGTTTTCCCATCATACTTACTGTTACCAGTAAGCAGCATATCAGACCTAAGAAACCAGGCGGGCAAGAACCAGACCTAAGGTTTTACATGGCATTTCTTTTTTTGTTTTGCTAGACCCAATGTTTTCTCCACTGTTTTTATTATATATTCAAATGAATCACAGGGCGTGGAGGTGGTTGAAGGAGAAGTTCCCATGTGTTTCTTATCAGTGGTAATTTTTTAAAACTTACCAGTAAGCATTAGTAACAAAAATTTAAAATGTTACCAGAAAGAGTATATAGAACAGATTGAAGAGGTTGTAAGAAGCTAAGAGCTATAGAACAAGCTTCAATGCTACCCAGTGATGTAATAGGAGAGTCACCCGTTTTGATTACAAAATAAAAATAAAAAATCCATAGCTCCTCGGACATTGTACTCTTTGCTAGGATGGTAAAATTCAGCAAGACCCCAATCTATTAACCGAAGTTTTAGGAGCTCGTGTTCAATCATAACGTTGAGAGGTTTGACATCCTTATGCATTATACCTTGGGAACGACAATAATCTAAAGCCTGCAATATTAAAAAAAAATCCCAAATTCATGGCAACATCAATTGCATTTTTTTTAACTTGGTCTCCAATACACAAGTAACAACTTTCATCAGGTATGTCAGGAAAGGAACTATAATTTCAAGCCTCACTCCGAAAACCAATACAACAAAAAATTATGGAATCCTATTCAGGATAGAAAGTCAAAAGCTCATGTTAAATGACCTCATCAATCATGATTTGAGCAGCATTGCCATGCCAACAGAGGATGTTCAAAACTTAGCAAGGAAAAAAGAATGACAACACCACCTTGAGAAGCTCATAAATGTAATAGCGGATGTCATAATCTGTTCATGTCTAGTATAAAACTTTGAAATATGTGCTGTTCATATATTCAAAAATCAGGCTAGGTGTTTTTGAGTGTTGATCTCTAACAATATCAAGCAGCTTCACGATATTAGTAATGACACAAATTAGAAACAATCACTTGTTTAATAGAGGAAAATAAAGATTCAGCAAAGAAGAAAAAAGAACCAGCCACCACACAATTTACATATGGCAGCACCTCATAGGAAATGGTTAAGAATGACCTTTTTCTTCTTAACAGGCTTGATGATCTTAATGACACATGTTTCATTGTTGCTAACATTTATAACTTCAAAAACTTCACTGTATTTTCCCCTTCCAACCTTCCGAACAACTTCATACCCGTCTTGATCACTTGAGTATTCAAAGGAAAGGAAAAACTTGGAACAAAAACCTTACAAGATATATCATTTTCAAACAACAAATAATAAAAATAAATAAATGGGCATAGGAAAATGTACAGTTAATTCCTAGTAAGATATCTTATTTTAATAACAATAAATATTTTAGACCGGATGAATCCACCGGCGCCGTGTAGCGAAGAATATAATAGTCTGTCTGATGTGGCAATGACACATCAGCTGCCACCTATATTCGGTTATGAATCCGATGATCTATTTCTGTCCAATAGAATATGAAACGACAAACATACAAAGTACATGGAAGTCAAATGACTATTGTGGGCAAGGCAAATTATAGAATATATTTCACTAACAGCAATCATCATATCAGACATCGTTTCAGACTTTAATATCCCTATAATAAGCATGAATTTATCATGAAAGCAATAATGAGCAATGTATCAAAAAACTTACAAAGGAAATTAAGAAAAATCGATAAGAATAAAAACACAGATCATCTAGGGACCGATGTTGCCCTTTCCCGCGCCACCTCCTCCTCCCTCGAGATCTATGACGATGACAACGGTTCAAGATCTTACAGTGCAACCGAAGGAAGACCTACAGGATCGGGGGCAGAACCGCTGTCTGGGTCTTCTACGGCGACGGAATGGGTAAAGTTTTGGTCGGATTTCGAAGTGTGGTATGCTGTGCTTGTCGCGACAACATCCAAACAAATTAAATGCCCTCGGGGTAGGTTGCTACTTGCTGGGACAGCCGGGTGTAGACAAACCCAGAAATTAACAACCATGGATTAAAAAGAAACAGAGAGAGAGAAAGGAACTTTAATACCTACGATATTGCCGGCAAACATTGGAAAAAACACCGGCATAGAATTTAATGGGCGGCGTTTGAACAAAATACCAGCATAGATAATATATACTCGCGTGTTTTACAAACGCCACAAAAAAAAAAACACCGGAATAGATTTTTTATTTTTTATAAGTTAGTAAATTGGTATTGCAGAGGGGTACAAAAGGCGCTAGTGTCATTTTACCCCAAAGTCTTATATCTGCTTGGCCGATTAGTATTTAGATTATGGTTTCTAGAGATATGTTATAAAATATTTTGGACATGTTAGTTATTTTGAATTGTAACATTTTAGAATACTATTTCTTAATGTAAATAAATGTTAATAATTATTTGGATAGCTTGATATTTAGAATAATAGTTGTTTTTATAATGTACAAGTATTTGTGAAATTTTAACCCAATGATTGTAAGTATTTGCGAAAGTTTACTATATTGTTGTGTCATCGATTTACTATAATTCCTTTTAGTATGTTAGGTCAGCATTCTTTACTTTTTGCAAGATAATAATTGTCATATTATATGATTTTTGACAACACATAATTGTAACACAAAAAAATATTATGTAAAGAATGTCATGGTAAGTTTTAAAAAATGTTACGAAAATGTTTTATAAGACAATAATTGCCGATATAGGACTTGTAAAGCCCTCAGACTCTATAGATCCGTCCCTATATTAATCCATGAACATTTAACTGAGATTTCATATTTCTAACACCTAGCTAATCTAAGGAAACTACAACTTAGGGCGATGAAAACAACAAAAATCAGCCATGACATATATTAATGGTCTTAGAAGATATATAAAAGATGAATAAATGAGAAAATACAAAGAATAATAACTATCACTATCTTAAATTAGCTATAAGCCTTCATTTTGACTTAACTCTCTTAATTTCTCAAAACTCTAATAGCTCGTTTGGTACATAAAAATAAATTAGGAAGAAATGAAATAAATAAAGGAATAAGATTGACATGAAAATCAGAATAATTTTTTTTATTAGTATGCAATATAATGAAGGGTAATAAATTAATACAATTACAAAAATATTCTCTTTTTCTTTCATAGTCTTCCGACTCACGTGTCTGGTCAAGTGCTCTACCTGTCAAGGTCTCTTCCAGAAACGAAAAGGGATTATCCAACTAATAAGCAATTTCAGAACTGGATGGCATCTTCAAACCGTCAAAAGCCTTTTGACAACCTTCAAACTAGTTCTCTGATCCTAGCGCAACAGATCTAAGCCTTCTCTTTTCTTGCCCGATGAGAAGCTGGTCCTTGAAGACGTTGGCCTCAAAGGGGATGGTGCTGAGTTGGAGGACAACCTTGGGTAGCAGTCGAACTTGGCCCACAGATCGGCCTAGTGATACTGGGCATACTTTGCAGGCGCCCCAAACCTTGGATTGTCGCTGCTCTATCCTTCTTCCATAGTGGCTCCTCCCACCACTGCCTAATAGAGAGCTGACTCTATCTCCTCAGCCCCTTTGCCTCGGAGGACCCGTGGTGGCAATGCCACCATTCTAGCACTTGACTTCACGAGGCAACAATGGCGACCATGAGAGAGATTGGTGTGAGAGTATTACAAATCTTGGAGGACAACATTGCAAGCAAGGGATGATGAAGAATTTTTTGGGATAACAAAGAATTCTTTTGTAGATTTTTGGGTTAATTAAGATCCTTTGCCCACGATCTAGGTAGACGGTGACGGGCATGAAGGAGATGGAGAGGTTAATGCAAGGATTTAATTTATCCCTATTTAGGGGTATAATATTCTCATGGAAATTATTGATTTCCTCCATATTAGCATATCAAACGCGGGAAAGAAATCAAATTTGATTCCTATTTTTTGTTTTCTCGTGTACAAAACATGACCTAAGTGTAGAATGTCCAAGCAAAATATGCCTGACTCAGAGCATCTCCAACCCATCACCTATAGCAAAAGCTATAGAAAAATATGACTAAAATGCTTCTCCAATGGTTTAGATAAACCTTTAGCAAAAGCAAAATCAAAAGCCAAATATAGCTTTTGCTTTAGCTGATCTTGTCATGTCAGTGCATAATGAGAAGTTACACTTCACCCCCTCATCCTCTCCTCCCCATCGCATGCCACCATTCTCTCCTCTCCTCTCTGACGCAGAAACCGTTGTTCCCCACGTCCCCCGCATCTACCCCTGCGTTGCATCTCCCCCCGTCATTCCCCACACCCCCACGAGATCATCGGCCCGCGCACCCCGTCCCCCCACCCCTGCGTTCCCCATCGCCGCCCCCTCCTCCTCTCCTCCCCCGTTGCGCGGCCCCCATCCCCCATCCCTACATTCGCCGTCGTCGCCCCCTCCTCCTCTCCTCCCCGTTCGCGCCCCCCTATCCCCCCAGGAACCGCTTAGCAAGATCCCCCCCCTCCGAGTCTTCCCTCGTTGTTCCCCACACCCCCGCGAGATCGTCGCCCCGTGCACCCCGTTGGCCCCCTCCTCCTCTCCTCTCCCGTCACGCGGCCCCCATCCCCCCACCCCTGCGTTTGCTGTTGCCGCCCCCTCCTCCTCTCCTAATCGTCGCGCGCCCCGGTCCCCCCACCTTTACGTTCCCCGTCCCATGGGAATCGCCCAACGTCAATTTAGCTAGGGATTTAGAATTTGGCTATAGTAGGGATATATTAGGAAAATTAATTTTTAAGCAAAAAAATTCAAGACTCACCATTGGAGTGACATTAGGTAAAGTCCCACTCTAGTAAGCTAAATATGCCTTTAGCTCATTTTAGTTAGCTAGAATGATTGGAGATGCTTTCAAGACTCCTCTTTTATATTTATAGGGTTCTAAAATTCTAAAAATTGGAAACATGAGGTTAAAATACAGTCCTACCCTTTAAAATGCGCGAATGAATGAAAATTGGGCAAAAGTGATGACTACGCTATCAAGGCTCTTATTTATCCGTCAATTGGGTAGATGTGACATCGGGTTACGACCACAGTTCCAAATTCTCCATTGTCGACAATACTATAGTCAAAGCTTCCATCCCATGTTGGAGGGGCTGGCATGGATGTAACACGCTCAGCTCCTAGCTACACCCACTGTCGACAAATTGTAAGAATGTGTCACGGTAGTCGCCTTTAAAATTGCTCCTACCATGCTCTTTCTTTTCTTTCATTCTTTTGTGCTCCAAACTTCTCCATGGCCTATTACAAACTTAATAAAATGCACATGAAAACATACTAAACACTAATATAGCACAAATTGGTTTAAATTATCGTGCAGTCACACAAAACAACCAAAAACAAAGCAAAATAGGAGGTGGATGCACAAAAAATTTCTATATAAATTTAGTTTACCACATCTTTGGCGTCAACAAAGGAGTCACTCTTGATGAAGGGTTTTGAGACGGCCTCAAAAAGATGGAAAGGAAAGTTACTTATTTATTAATGATAAATGATATGTGCAATTGCCTCGCAGCATCACCGTGAAACCATGATTGATGTGGACGGTCATGATTTATTCATTTTTCTCTCTCCAATGATCGGTTATATTGTCCCATCGTCATGGTTACCAACCAATTACACAATCCCGATAATATGTAACATTATTCTTTATTAACAAATAAATGAATGTGTCAAAGTCTTTTTTAAAGAAACATTAGCACATCTCTTAACCTAGTTGGCATTTTAAAAAAATGTTAGCTAGTAAAGGTAACTCTTGGTGGCAATTTCTAAAAAGTAAAGTCACATAACACTGAAATTGTATAACTAGTGAGTAACCGTGACGCCATAACAACATATCAAATCATACGAAAAAATTGAAAAACACATGGTCGTCCTCATCAATCATGGACGGCCAAACCGAGAGCCATTCAGGCGAGGGGGAAGGCCGATCCGCCATTAGAGGTGGTTGGATCGGGAGCAACAATGCCAGCAGAACGCAAAAGGGTTCTGGGACAATGGAGTGAAAAAGCGTAAAAAAGAGGAGAGTGAGACGTTGACCACCAAATCGAGAGAGATTTAGGGTTTGTGACAGCCGCCACCTGCGAGCCGCGATGAGGATTGGTCCCATCGGCCAGAAGGGGAAACCCTGGCCCAAGGAGAACAACAAGCAGTTTCATGGGATTGTAAAACCAACAATCGCCTTGAAATTGTTAATATTTCACCAAAGCTCAACGAAGATGATAACCGTAGTTAGGTAGCGACCGGAGATCAAAATCGAGAACGTGTGAATCATTATGTTTTTTGTTTTTTTGTTTGAAGGATATGTACATTTGTTTATTCATTTTTATGTTTTTTAAGGTAGGCACGACGACACGTGGCGCATTATATGCACGAATTATTTATTTTCAAAAAAAAAAAAAAGTTAAATTCCTACCCTGCGTTCTAAATACATCGCTATAATTAATCCAATGGTGGCGTTTTTGCGATTGCCAGCAAGAACAAAACTCTATACCGGTATTCAAGAACAAAAATGCCAACATAAAGTTTAAAGGGCAGCGTTTTACATAAACGCTGGTTTAGGTAATATATAGCGGAGTTTCAACCAAAAGCCACCAAAAAAATGTTGGCATAGTTCCGTTTTTTTGTGCATATATTTTTTAAAACATCAATGACTTCATAGGAAAAAAATTTTAAAAAAAGGTGAGTGATTTTCAGAGGAAGATGACTTTGAAGAAAAAATTAAAAAAATTATGATTGTCCACATCAACCATAGCTTTACGATGATGACACGAGCTGATTGCACATATCATGTTTCTTTCTAAAAATGCCGATAAAAAAACACTAGCTAAGTGACAATTTTGGTTTCGAACCTTGCAAATCACTACAAGAATTTCAGACATAGGCGGTGTTTCAAAATCGCCGCAACCTTCGACAAAAATGCCTCTACAATTACTAGCGGCGTAATACAGAAACGCCGATACATCCGCGTCGCTAAAGCTGTGTGGTGGCGTTTTTTGAAAACGTGGGCACAGATCAAACATCTAGCGGTGTTTATTGAATGCCGATACAAAGTAACGCGTAGCGGCATTTAATGGTAACGTGATGCGAGACGCCTAGCTAGGGATTACCGATGCGAGACTTTACAAGCGAGGTAACGCGAGAGAAAGATATTGATGCATATTAATAATTTTATCAATTTAATGGTACTGACATTTAAAATAACGCCAATAAAAATTAATTGGTGGGCGGCGTTTTCACATAGCGCTGATACATAATTGTTGGGGCTGACGTTTTTTAAGATGCCGCCATTTTCATAAATTGTTGTGGTGTAGTTTTGTAGAAATGCCACAAAACGTTTTATTTTTGTAGCGTTTCAAGAAATTCCGCAAATGTATATCTATAGCGGCAACTTTAGAAAACTCCGCCCGCCTAAGCACATAATTCTTGTAGTGAATTAGGGGTGAACATCTGTCAGTTTGTATATAATTTTTAAACCAAACCAAAGACATTCGATTTGAAAAAAATTCAAACCAAAACCAATCAATAAATATTAAAAATCATTGGTTTTAGTTCGGTTCGGTGCATAGAAATTCGGTTCGGTTTATCGGTTTAAATCTGTTTTTAAATTTTAATGAAAAATAAAAAAAATACATTCATCTCAATTCTCAAATATCATCACCAATTAGATTCTAAGGCAACAACCCAAAAAAAAAAATTTATTGATTTGGAAACATTAGAAAAAAAATAAAATATTAAATCTAAACTTGAAATATTAGTGTCCAAAAACCCAACAAATAAGCAAGACGAGTCTAAAGCACTACTAAGTACTAACCTAATCAAAATTGAAATTATACACTTTATCCATAGTCCTCACAATCATCATAACATTAGCTCTTCTATATTTAACAGAGAATATCATTCAACAAAATTTGATAACAAAAATTCATCCCATCACCTTCTGCTTGCATTCACTGTTGGTGCCTGATGTAACGTCATCAAGTCGTCAACCTTTGGCCTTTCACCTAGGATGGGTGCTGGGTGGGAAGTGGGAATTGATAATTGATAACGTCGCGCTTTTGCTATATTTGGTCGGTTCAGTAACCGAACAACCGAAACCGTGAATCAAACCAATAACATCGATTCTCCAAAAATACAAGCCAAATAAACTAATATAATTTTAAAAATTATTTTTTTTTTCGGTCCAAATGGTTTGGTTTGGTTTGATTCACTGGTTTGATTCGATTTTTGATCACCCCTACGAGTGAATGCTTTTAATTTGTTTTTTTTATGTGATTTATTACCCTTAATATATGTTGTATTTATTAATAAATGAGAATAATTAACAAGATAATAGTTGGTCCAATTGTAAAACCGTATTGTTAGCAAACTAATGATTTTCATCTATTTTTTAAACACCAATGACTTCATAGGAAAAAAATAAAAAAAAAGGTGAGTGAGTTTCAAAGGAAGATGACTTCAAAGAGTAATTATTATTATTATTATTATTGAATGGCCAGAAATCTTATAATGAGTCATAGCCGCGTGGTGGTGCAGTTTTATGGGTCAATTATTAGGGCATCGATCCTCGACTTCGAAAATTAGGATTGTGGGCATGAAATGTACAGATTTTGGGAAGTTGGAGGGAGCGCAAAGTTTGTCAGCAGCTTAGATTCTTCTGAAAAGCCTGCTACAATCTAATGGCTAAACGGTCTAATGGCTAAACGGGCTTCAAATTATTATTACTATTATTTATATATTTCTTTATTTATTTTACTGTTTTGTAAACTTGGTTTTCAAATTACTTCTCCTATTTTCGGCGAAACAGGGGCTTTCCCGGCTGTCTAGTTAATGGTTTTGATTTTTTTCTTTTTTTATATGTTTGTTTGTTTATTATTTTTAAATCATGAATGGGCAATAAATAAAGGTGATTTCAACTCTGCCACCCAGTTTATGCTTTGAAGAAGCATAAAGGAGGTAAGATTGTTAGAATTTGAATAGCAACAGCAGTATGTCGCAGCTATACCAGATTTGGGCCTTGCTGAAAGCAAAAGCAGAAAATTAAAGCGCAGGCTTACAACTAGGTAGGGAAGTATCAACATTCAGAAGCTAATTAACAGTCTAAATAAAGTCACTTGCAGTTAAGATGGGTGGTGATGAAGGGTGATGGAAAATAGCTGGAAATTTAAAGTGGCTTATAATAGAGTACTTGAAAACAACTGCGCACCCGAAAATCTGTCTCCTAACCCAGAGCCAACATTATCATCACTACAAGCTGTCACCCAGGCACAACCACACAGGTCCACAAAAACATACACAAAGGAAGATTGACCGAGAGAGAGAGAGAGAGAGAGAGAGAGAGAGAGAGAGAGAGAGAGAGAGAGAGAGAGAGAGAGAGAGAGAGAGAGAGAGAGAGAGAGAGAGAGAAAGAGAGCAGATCCTATAGTTTAGTGTTTAATTAGTACGGGGAAACGCCAACATTAGCTGAAGCAAAGAACCCATTATTCATCATAACGTCTTCTCCATCCTAGAAAGAAATCATTTAAAAACAACTGCATAATTGAAGTGATCGATGTATAGTAAAAAATGAATGGTGGGGGGTGCATGGCAGTAAGTAGTAGGGTAGGTTAATTACCTGCTGGCGTATGTTAGTTTTCTTCATGGTCTGATCAGACATGAGGCCGAAGTGGATGTGGGGAAAATGGGCCCACTGCGCATGAAGAAAGAAACAACTAATAGAATCCAAACAAACAGCAAACAGGGACATGACATATATGTGAACCCTAATTCTGCCAGGCATTATACAAATTACGAAACCCTACATTAAAGTTCAGAAGAGCAGATGTGCTTCATATATATATAGTATCTTACGTTTTTTGCAGCGGCACTAAAAGCTTCTCTGTGGGAGATGTCGGGGTTCCCAGCCTTGATCCGTTGGATCTCTTCCCTTCAAGAATAGTTCGATAATTAATTTTTTAATATGACATCCCTCTTTCCATTTTACATAACAATTTGAATATCACGCCCGGGATTAAGGATATATTCCTGCCACTATAGTATACTAGATCACGGATAAGCCTCATAAACCAATCCAGATCAATCAAATCATAGAGTATATGTAATCTAAAACAAATGTTAATAATGACCGTTGGCTAGCTAGTCACAGGAAAAAACGATTATTAATTCGTGACTATTTAATTCAATGCAATTGAAAACGTTTGTTAATATATATACATACTTGATGAAGCGGTTGTAGGCGGAGGGCACTCTCTGTCGCTTCTCCGGAGCTGGACAGCAGTAGACGTAGTACATGGAGTCATCACACAACACAACACATGAATCCATTTCAGGTCAACATTTCTCTATTACTTTTCTCTCTGGAGAGAGAGAGAGATGGTTGAAGCTAGTATTCACTAGACATGGAGTAATGTTACAACACAACGTATACATTAATAATATCTTTCCGCTTAGATTTTATCAATATTTTTCAATCACTTTTTCTCTCAGAAAAAGAGAGACCTTTCCGTAACTTCTTTCCCATTTCAAGTGTGTCTGGATTCGGAAGCAGTATAAATGAAAAAGAAATGCGTTAACGTTTGTCACAGTCCGCCATATTAGAGGCAACCAAAAAACAATTGCAAAAGGTTTAAACTTGTTTTCATAGTGGGTTTACATAGATCACTCAGCTTTGTGGGTTTATATAAACCATATATATGTGAGATTTTGAAAGGATAATTAAGAGTTACAAATTAATCTTACTTCTATTATCAGGCGGTGGCGGACGTGGAATCTCATGACTATGATTATCGAGCCTTCCCCCCTCTGGACATCACAATAACGTCATTGGTCTTGTTGCACTGGTTCATCAAACAGCTAGGACTCGAGTGCTCTTCCGCCTGCAAAACAATGACAATTAATAAACTTGTGTAACTTGGGTGAGTGTGTGTGTGTAGAGAGAGAGAGAGAGAGAGAGAAAGAGAACTGGTTCAAACTACAAACATAAATAAATTAATACCGAAGACTGATTAGGGGAAGGATGAAGGAAGAAAGTGTGACCCAGGTGATGCTGAAGGTCGTTCACCGACGTCGGCAGAGGCAGCCCGCACATGTTCACTGGCAACAGGTTGGCACAGTGGCCGCATCGCACCGTCACCGTCTTGAACAAACTATTAGAAGGAACACTCACCTGCGTGTGTGCCACCAGCTCACAAACTATTTGATCCACGAAATATATATAATTGAATACCATTATGATTTATGAAATATCGAAGGAGAGCATAATTAACAAGCAAATTCGATCAAAACTAGAGTAAATATATAGTTAATGATACCGCGAGGACGGTGTCACAGAGGCTGCAATGGACATAGCAGAGCTGCTCGGAGGGTGGGAGGTGGTCCAGCGATGACAGGGTTGTGGAAGAAGCCGAAGTAGACATGTTGAACTTCCTGGATTCCTTGTTTTGTTTCCCGTTGCTTTTTTCCACGAAGAAATTGATTGATTGATTTGATTGGGTGGACTGATTGATTTCTGTGATAGCTTAACAACCCGCCTTTGGATCTGCTTTTTGTGATTCAATGAGTTCTGAAAAGAGATAGAAACAGTAGACAAACGCCTTTGGTGAGAGAAAGTGGAATCTAGGGAGGTGATCCATTTGGTGTGTGGTAGATATAAATACAGTCACTAGTTACTCGACAAAATTTTCTACTTCTGAGGGTTTTCCTACGGATGCTATAATGCTAATTTTTTTAATTTTTTTTAATATTATAAAATAATTTAACTTAAAATATCCATTCCAACCATCTTATTTCATTCCGATTTGAGATGTACTTTAGTCTCACAGCTCCGAACCTCCTAAACGAGTTTCAAAATGTGAATTCAAATTATTCAGTCACAACTCACCTTGCCATCCATACTCTTAAGTCTCACATATATTTGATATAAGAATACAAACACCTAGATAAAGTGCCCGAATTCTAGCAACACAAAGAGCAGATCGAGCTGGGATAGATTATAACTAACAATTAATAATAATATTGTTTAAAATTTATTATCCCATTTAATTACAAGGCTTATGAGAAAATGACTATAACTATATAATTCGATTTCTTTTCATATGTGCTAGTTACATTTTGTACGTAGTGTTTAATTTATTTTGATCAGAATGCATTAGAAAATACTGAAAAAATTTAAATATTGAAATCGTATGAACGTAGTTATTCACAAAACCTCCTCTGAATTAATAAACTTGTAATAAAAACTCCAAATATATATAGTAAACAATTAAAGTTGCGAGGGTTTTCCTTATTTTTTTAAGTAGGGATGCTAATGCTAATTTTCAAACCTTTTTTAATATTTTAAAATAATTTTAGCTTAAAATATTCATCCCAACCTACTATTCCATCTTGATTTATCATGCTCTTTAGTCCTATCCTGCTCCGACCCGAACCTCCTGAATGAGTTTCGAGGGGTGAGTTCGAGTTACTCACTATCTGGTCCCAACCCACTCTATTGCCATCTATACCCCTAAGTCTTGAGTTCAGATCCTCAACAATTATTGCATGATATGTTAAAACGGCATCATTTTGACGTTTTAAAAAAAATTATATTAAAATAACGTAGTTTTGATATAAAATAATACTAAAACAATGTCATTTTGACGCACTACACCATTCAGTAATGATAGAGGATCTTAATTCGTAAGTCTCACATGTAGTTGATATAAGAATAAACACTTAGATGAAGTGCTCGACTTCGAGCAACACGGAGCGCAGGACTAGCCCTGCGTGAGATAGATTTCTCATTGATTATAAATAACAATTAATAATAATATTGTTTAAAATTTATTACACCATTTAATTACAATGCTTATGAGAAAATGATTATAACTATATAGTTCGATTTCTTTTCATCTGTGCTAGTTGCATTTTGTACGTAGTGTTTAATTTATTTTGATTAGAATGCATTAGAAAATACTGAAAAAATCTAAATATTGAAATCCTATGAACATAGCTATTCACAAAATCTCCTCTAAATTAACAAATGTGTAATAAAAACTCCAAATATTATATATATATATAGTAAACAATTAATGAGATAACTTATGAAGTTAAGGGCATTATTTTTATATATGATACATTTTGATTTTTTTTTCCCAAGGACACTGATTAAAATAATAAGTAATGCTATAAAGAATCGGAATTGGGTAATCATTGGATAACTGTGATAATGTTATAACATATCAGATTATCATGGAAGGTAGGGAAAAAAAACATAGTGGTCTAATTAGTTATGATTTTATAATAATACCACTTGGACAAAATATTTTTTGTGAAATTAGCCCCAATGATTGTTACAAATATGACACAAAACTAGGGGCAATAATCTAAATACAAAAAAGTTATTACAATATAAAATCAATAGAGATAACTTAAGAATTGATGTACTAGGTATATTTGTAGCCCAGATTTTTCTAAAGCTCTGGGATTGCTTAATGAATAATATAAGATTTATTATGACCCTATCACGACCCATGCAATGTAAAATATGTATATCATACATACACTCTGTCCATAATAAGGATGCATGCATCCATATAAATGCTGGTCGCATCACGCATGCATGCATGATGCATCTTGTCCGAAGAAGAAAAGGCTATAGTGGCTTTGGAAAAGCCTGGCATGCATGAGCTATTTATGGGGATGTGAGGATCTTTCGCTCTGGCTACTTTGCTCCTAATTTTCTCTCATATGCTGGAGTTCGAGCTTTGGGTGGTTTGCGATAAAGTTAAAAATGTTGATAATGATTCTTCCATGCATCACCCTGATTTTTCTTTTTTGATTTTTTGATTTTTTGATTTTTTTTTTCTCATTTTCCGATTCAAATGTGAAGTACAGGTCCAAACACACCAATAATGGCTTCCGTATTCATATGGTAGTATATAGTTGGAACCATGCAGGTAACGCATTATTCTGTTTCAGCTCTTACAAGCAACATTATTTCTCAAGTTAGTTTTTTTTATTGTTTTTAAATTCTTACCCTATATTTGTAAGAAAAAACAAAATTGGCATGCATGAGTTAGTGTTTTGACATTACCAAAAATAGAGTTTGCGCTACTGTCTGTAATACATTTTAAAGTTATTTTAGATATGATATTTGAATTTGAAATAAAATATAAAAATATAATCAATGATTTTTTTTATATATTTTAAAATTTAATATAATATTAAAAAGGGTTATTTTGGAAGAAAAAAGATTAGTAGATCGACATGTACCCTTGAGAGCATTTCCAATCTATCAATGTGAGGATTGTTTTAGAAACAATCAAATATAATGTTTTTGTTTGGTAACTGTTTTTTGAATTGAAAACATTAGGCGAGGGTTTTCTTTGGCGGGCATTGCCATGGGGGGCGTAGGTGGGGGTCGTGTCGGAGGGGGAGGGTTGCGTCGCAAGAGAGTGTAGCGGGCGGCATTGCAGCAACAAACAAGGATGTTGGAATACGATCGAAAATTGTTTTGGAAAAAACGAAAACACAAAAATGTGTTTTTATATTTTTGCCTTTGAGAACAAGTTATTTCTAAAAACTAAATTAAAATAGGAAACATTTGCTAAACAAGAAAAAGTATGCGTTTTTTGTCCTCAAAAACAGAAAACATGAGCATGTAGACATTTTGTTCAGACTGTATATAATACTTTTTAAAGTTGTTTTAGGTATGATATTTGAATTTGAAATAAAATATAATAATATAATCAATGATTTTTTATATATTTTAAAATTTAATATAGTATTAGAAAGGGCTTTTTTAGAAGAAAAAAATTAGTGCCATTCGACATGTGCCCTTTAATATAGTATAAATAGATAGAAGAGAGCATACATTATTTATATTTTTAAATATGAGTAGGTTTATAAGAAGTAGGTAATTGTTTCCTTTACCTTCAAATTTTATTTTTTAAAATAAATAGTAAATGTTAATGATTTTAATTAATTAAATATTATTTATTGGAGCTTTGATTAAGTATGTTCATATTTAATTTCTTTAGCTTGTGTTAAATATTAAATTATTGTGAGATAATTTTTTAACTTAAGATTTAATTATTTAATGTCCTGTCAATATATATTTAAGTGTTAAAGATATATTTTATAATTATTTATTTAATTAGATTTAATAAATAATTTTATTTATTTAATATGATTAAATAAATAATTATATTATATTATTTATTTAATAAATAAATATTTTAATATTTATTTAATTAGCTTTAATAGGAAATAATTATATTATTTAAAGAATTTAAATAATTATGAATATTATGTATTTTTATTATTTAATTGAATGAGCGTATGCGTAATAGTACATGAAAAATGCTAGGTTTATAAATATATGCTTAGCCTCCTAAAGGTGTGTAAAATCGTAGACAGCCAAAAGAGAGAGACAGGTGACGAGAGACAGGTGACGACCGATTCTAATAAAAATAGTACTGTTTCTATTCTTTGATATAAGGGTATCACAATCCTATATTCCTTGAGAAGGTACATATCAAAAAAGGTTGTTTGCTGGATTTTTTTAAAATTCACTTCCATTACGGTTATTTGTTAACCATATTTCGGAGAAAACCAACATAACTAACCGTGCTAACAATGTGTGAAATGTCAAATCAAATATGCACCATTGCATATATAAATCATAGCTCCAATAACGTATGCATATGGAATATTATCTATCTTAAAAAGAAGCTTTTTCATTTTTAGTATAATAAATATATACCTATAATTGAACATCCTAATAATTTTAGCAAAATTCTTGATAATTTGTAAAATTTAGATATTAATATTATTGATGAGAATAAGTCACTGTCATTACTAAATTCTATTTCTAAAAGCTATAATCATATAACCATCATCTTATTGTATGGAAAAGATTCGATGATATTAAATTTATAGATGTTTTTAATGCTTTAATGAATAATGAATGCTGAATGAAAGATATGAAAGACTTCATAAACAAAACAAGAAGCACTAACTATTACTTGAGGTAGAGAGACAAAATGAAATTTGGCATATTATTTCACTACTTTGCAACCACCATAATTTATATATATATTTTTAAAAAAATATAAAACCAAAACCAAAACATCATTTTGATAATAATAACAGCATATGTCTATGTATCGAATAGGGTGGTTAATCAGATAATAAATCACTCGAAACTTGGGATTGTGATCACTCGAACCCACACTTGTCATGAATTAATTTCTAAATTAAAGCAGTTAGAGGTTGACCTTAATAATTAATCATTATTAACATCAATATCATATCCTCCAGGCAAAGAATGAATTCAACCTGAGGATAAAACTTGCAATTGATAAAGCCATCGAATCAAGTACGAGGATGAGCTTTAATTTGAATTTTTGTTTCAAAATTCAAAACATTACCATTTATACTAATTTTAAGTAAAAAAAATAGGTAAATTGTAACTTTCTTAAATCTCTGTCTCATCAAAACTAAATGTATAATTTTAAGAAATCAGAAATTGAAGGTAAAAGAAAAAGTTACGGACAATGTCTTATAGACCTAATCATATTTAAAAATATAAATAGTGTATGCTCTTTTTTATCTATTTATACTATATTAATAGCATCTTTAAATTTAAATTTAGTTAGCTAAAGTAATATTTAACTAGCTACGGTACTTTTAATTACAACAGACCATATCCTCTTTAATTAATGAAACTCTAATGTGCATCTATTTATTTTTTCCTTAATTTCATTTTCCCAATTTACCCCTTCTTGCTTCTTGTGCAACGGACCATATTCTCTTTTGATGGTTTGACCAAGATCTCATTTTTCAGCAACAGGTAGCATGATTATTACACGTTCCATCTCTATCCCCAGTCGCGACAGGTCCTTCACGAATTTGCCGATCGATTACGGGCATGAGTCCCTATAAAACCTTTACAAGGTCACCATAACAGTCGGATCGAGCTCAAATTTAGTGTGGCAGCGCACTACAACAGCTTGCTGCAACTGGCCTACAACGGTGCATAGGTTGGCCTCATCTTTATCCCTGCCGGTTGGCTAGTCGCAGGACAAACGCAATATGTGCTCACCACCTTCTTCGTGGTGTCATTTCCTGTGACGGCGGTGGTGTCGCTCCTGACAGAGTCTGGGGCTCAAACAATGGAGATTATGACGAGGTTGAGGGTGGAAGGTTGGTTAGGATTTTAAAGGTATTTCGCGTGGTTGATTCAAATAGGAGAGAAGAGAGAGTTGCGTTTACTTTTTGCAGAGGGCATGCTATGAATTTTTTAAAAGTTAAGGGTGATAAGCTGATGTGGCAGCCTTAGCTATAGGTAAAAAATATCTATATTTACCTATTTGTTCTGTTATAGCTATTCATATAGTTAATGCAGTGAAGACCAATTTAAGTTATTTTTTGCTATAACTTTTGTTATAGCTAATAGATTGAAAATGCTCTAAAGGGAGCACGGATCCTCAATAGTTGTATTCACTACGGTTCTTTTACGATAAAAAAAATGGTATTGTCTTACAAAAAAAAAAATAATGAGAATAAAAAAAACCATCAATCTACTCACATGCGACCTTTCCCTCAATCCCCCTAAGATACTCCCTCTTTAAATTCTCCACGGATATCACCAACCCAAATCCATGTTGTCTCCTTCCGCTCGATTGAAGGGGAGGATCTACTGCCCTTCTCTCTCACATCGCACTCCTGTACCATTGACTCCGGTGATGGACGAATCAATCGAAAAACCAGTCGTCCATGGCTTCGACCAACGTAGAGGTTCATCTGAAAATTGGAGTCATCCGATTTACAGCAAATTTTAGCTTCTTGATCTACTCAATCTTCTTCAAAGGTGTCTTATTTGTATGGAAATGGAAATATGATTGAGGGAGATCTGGGAATGTGAGATTTGGGATGACGTTGTGGGAGAACTTTAGAGAGGAAGCAGGTTGCGTGGGATGATCATGGGAGAGGGCACATGTGTGAGTAAATTGATGCTTTTTTTAAAATTTATAATTTATATCAAAATATCAACTTTTTTCATTTACTGTAGTATTTTTAACCGTTGAAAATCGGTACTTTTCTAAAGGGCGCATGTCCTTAGCACTAATCTTTTTTCTTCCAAAATAACCTTTTTGATATTATATTAAATTTTAGAATATATAAAAAATTCATTGATTATATTTTTATATTTTATTTCAAATTCAAATATCACATCTAAAACAACTTTAAAAAGTATTGCAGACAGTCGCGCAGACTCTATTTTCGGTAATGTCAAAAAAACTAACTCATGCATGCCAATTTTGTTTTTCTTACAAATATAGGGTAACAATTTAAAAACAATAAAAAAACTAACTTAAAAAATAATGTTGCTTGTAAGAGCTGAAACAGAATAATGCGTTACCTGCATGGTTCCAACTATATACTACCATATGAATACGGAAGCCATTATTGGTGTGTTTGGACCAGCACTTCACATTGGAAAATGAGAAAAAAATCAAAAAAAAAGAAAAGAAAAATCAGGGTGATGCATGGAAGAATCATTATCAACATTTTAACTTTATCGCAAACCACTCAAGGCTCGAACTCCAGCATATGAGAGAAAAGGAGCAAGTAGCCAGAGCGAAAGATCCTCACATCCCCATAAATAGTTCATGCATGCCAGGCTTTTCCAAAGCCACTATAGCCTTTTCTTCTTCGGACAAGATGCATCATGCATGCATGCGTGATGCGACCAGCATTTATATGGATGCACGCATCCTTATTATGGATAGAGTGAATGTATGATATACATATTTTACTTTGCATGGGTCGTGATAGGGTCATAATCTTATATTATTCATTAAGCAATCCCCTAGCTTTAGAAAAATCTGGGCTACTTATATACCTAGCACAGCAATTCTTAAGTTATCTCGATTGATTTTATATTGTAATAACTTTTTTGTACAGTATTAGGCTATTAGCTATTTCTTTTTTGTTTTTTAGAGTATTGCCCCGAGTTTTGTGTCATATTTGTAACAATTCATTGCTTCTTATTTTATAGCGGTATTTTGTCCAATGGGCCGCTATGTTTTTTTTTCTCTCTACTATGTTATAAAATTATTACAGTTATGATTACTCAATTCTGATTGTTTATATCATTACTTATAATTTTAATCAATGTCCTTGGAAAAAAATTAGAATGTATCATAAATAAAAGTAATGCCCTTTAACTTCATAAGTTATCTCATTAATTGTTTATTATATTTATATTTGGAGTTTTTATTACAACTTTGTTAATTTAGAAGAGGTTTTGTGAATAGTTATGTTCTTAATTAGAATTTCAATATTTAGATTTTTTTTCAGTATTTTCTAATGCATTCTTATCAAAATAAATTAAACACTACAAAATGCAACTAAGAAATCGAATTATATAGATATAGCCATTTTCTCATAAGCATTGTAATTAAATGGTGTAATAAATTTTAAACAATATTATTACTAATTGTTAGTTATAATCTATCCCACACAGGGCTTGTCCTGCTCTTTGTGTTGTTAGAATTCGGGCACTTTATCTAGGTGTTTGTATTCTTATATCAAATATATGTGAGACTTAAGAGTATGGATGGCAATAAAGTGAGTTGGGACTGGATAGTGAGTAATTTAAATTCACATTTCGAAACTCGTTTAGGATGTTCGGGCCGGAATCGGATGAGACTAAAGTGCATGTCAAATCGGGATGAAATAAGATCATGGTAGATGGATATTTTAAGTTAACTTATTTTATAATATTAAAAAAAAATTAGAAAATTAGCATTATAGCCTCCGTAGGAACACCCTCAAAAGTAGAAAATTTTGTCGAGTAACTAGTGACTGTATTTATATCTACCACACACCAAATGGATCACCACCCTAGATTCCACTTTCTCTCACCAAAGACATTTGTCTAATGTTTCAACCTTTTTTTCAGAACTCATTGAATCACAAAAAGCAGATCCAAAGGTGGGTTGTTAAGCTATCACAGAAATCAATCAGTCCACCCAATCAAATCAATCAATCAATTTCTTCGTGGAAAAAGCAACGGGAAACAAAACAAGGAATCCAGGAAGTTCAACATGTCTACTTCGGCTTCTTCCACAACCCTGTCATCGCTGGACCACCTCCCACCCTCCGAGCAGCTCTGCTATGTCCATTGCAGCCTCTGTGACACCGTCCTCGCGGTATCATTAACTATATATTTACTCTAGTTTTGATCGAATTTGCTTGTTAATTATGCTCTCCTTCGATATTTCATAAATCATAATGGTATTCAATTATATATATTTCGTGGATCAAATAGTTTGTGAGCTGGTGGCACACACGCAGGTGAGTGTTCCTTCTAATAGTTTGTTCAAGACGGTGACGGTGCGATGCGGCCACTGTGCCAACCTGTTGCCAGTGAACATGTGCGGGCTGGCGCTGCCGACGTCGGTGAACGACCTTCAGCATCACCTGGGTCACACTTTCTTCCTTCATCCTTCCCCTAATCAGTCTTCGGTATTAATTTATTTATGTTTGTAGTTTGAACCAGCTCTCTCTCTCTCTCTCTCTCTCTCTCTCCTCCACACACACCCAAGTTACACAAGTTTATTAATTGTCGTTGTTTTGCAGGTGGAAGAGCACTCGAGTCCTAGCTGTTTGATGAACCAGTGCAACAAGACCAATGACGTTATTGTGATGTCCAGAGGGGGAAGGCTCGATAATCATAGTCATGAGATTCCACGTCCGCCATCGCCTAATAATAGAAGTAAGATTAATTTGTAACTCTTAATTATCCTTTCAAAATCTCACATATATATGGTTTATATAAACCCACAAAGCTGAGTGATCTATGTAAACCCACTATGAAAACAAGTTTAAACCTTTTGCAATTGTTTTTTGGTTGCCTCTAATATAGCGGACTGTGACAAACGTTAATCCATTTCTTTTTCATTTATACTGCTTGCGAATCTAGACACTTGAAATGGGAAAGAAGTTACGGAAAGGTCTCTCTTTTTCTGAGAGAAAAATGATTGAAAATTATTGATAAAATCTAAGCAGAAAGATATTATTAATGTATACGTTGTGTTGTGACATTACTCCATTTCTAGTGAATACTAGCTTCAACCATCTCTCTCTCTCCCAGAGAGAAAAGTAATAGAGAAATGTTGACCTGAAATGGATTCATGTGTTGTGTTGTGTGATGACTCCATGTACGTCTACTGCTGTCCAGCTCCGGAGAAGCGACAGAGAGTGCCCTCCGCCTACAACCGCTTCATCAAGTATGTATATATATTAACAAACGTTTTCAATTGCATTGAATTAAATAGTCACGAATTAATAATCGTTTTTTCTTATGACTAGCCAACGGTCATTATTAACATTAATTTGTTTTAGATTACATATACTCTATGATTTGATTGATCTGGATTGGTTTATTATGAGGCTTATCCGTGGCAGGAATATATCCTTAATCCCGTGCGTGATATTCAAATTGTTATGTAAAATGGAAAGAGGGATGTCATATTAAAAAATTAATTATCGAACTATTCTTGCAGGGAAGAGATCCAACGGATCAAGGCTGGGAACCCCGACATCTCCCACAGAGAAGCTTTTAGTGCCGCTGCAAAAAACGTAAGATACTATATATATATGAAGCACATCTGCTCTTCTGAACATTAATGTAGGGTTTCGTAATTTATATATTGCCTGGCAGAATTAGGGTTCACATATATGTTTCCGCTGTCCCTGTTTGCTGTTTGTTTGGATTCTATTAGTTGTTTCTTTCTTCATGCGCAGTGGGCCCATTTTCCCCACATCCACTTCGGCCTCATGTCTGATCAGACCATGAAGAAAACTAACATACGCCAGCAGGTAATTAACCTACCCTACTACTTACTGCCATGCACCCCCCCACCATTCATTTTTTACTATACATCGATCACTTCAATTATGCAGTTGTTTTTAAATGATTTCTTTCTAGGATGGAGAAGACGTTATGATGAATAATGGGTTCTTTGCTTCAGCTAATGTTGGCGTTTCCCCGTACTAATTAAACACTAAACTATAGGATCTGCTCTCTTTCTCTCTCTATCTCTCTCTCTCTCGGTCAATCTTCCTTTGTGTATATTTTTGTGGACCTGTGTGGTTGTGCCTGGGTGACAGCTTGTAGTGATGATAATGTTGGCTCTGGGTTAGGAGACAGATTTTGGGGTGCACAGTTGTTGTCAAGTACTCTATTATAAGCTAGCTTTAATTAAATTTCCAGCTATCTTCCATCACCACCCATCTTACCAGTGACTTTAGCTTCTGAATGTTGTTACTTCCCTACCTAGCTGTAAGCCTGCGCTTTAATTTTCTGCTTTTGCTTTCAGCAAGGCCCTAATCTGGTATAGCTGCGATATACTGCTGTTGTTATTCAAATTCTAATAATCTTACCTCCTTTATGCTTCTTCAAAGCATAAACTGGGTGGCAGAGTTGAAATCACCTTTATTTATTGCCCATTCATGATTTAAAAATAATAAATAAACAAACATACAAAAAGAAAAAATCAAAACCATTAACTAGCTCGAAAGCCGGGAAAGCCACTCTTTCGCCAAAAATAGAAGTAATAATTTGCAAACCAAGTTTCCAAAACAGTAAAATAAATAAAGAAATAATAGTAATAATAATTTGAAGCCCGTTTAGCCATTAGATTGTAGCAGGCTTTTTCAGAAGAATCTAAAATGCTGACAAACTTTGCGCTCCCTCCAACTTCCCAAAATCTGTACATTTCATGCCCACAATCCCAATTTTCGAAGTCAAGGATCGATGCCCTAATAATTGACTCATAAAACTGCACCACCACGCCGCTATGACTCATTATAAGATTTCTGGCCATTCAATAATAATAATAATAATTACTCTTTGAAAATGACTTACCTTTTTTTTTTTCCTGAAGCTTTTGGACCACTGCTGCATCATAACTATATTGCCCTAAATGCTGAAGTTAGATGCTCGATGCTTGACACTATTATGCTCAGACAACACACAAACCCTTTGCTCGAGGCTTAGCTCGAACTTGCTCGACGGTTATAATCTGCTCGAAACACCCCGCTCGATACTTTGCTCGAGGCTAACTTGACTTTAGAGACTGGAACAGTGTCAAGCAGCTACTCAAATGCGATTCGTCGACTTCGTTTATCCTAGGTTCATCTCATAACCTAGGATGAACAAATTTACTATATTCTTTTTTTTTCACATCGCTCCAATTTATGACATGTGTCAACTTTATGATATTGATAAACCTTGCCTATACTTAGTTTATGATGTATGGGATGTAATTGTTGAAAATATGAAGAAAGTTATATATCATTACGAAGAAAAAAGACTATATGAAAATTTTATCTTTTATCAAGTGCTGTATACAATTCTTGTTGATTGTTGGACCAAAAATAGTACTCGATATGGTTTGGCTCATGCTTTGAATCTTAGGTAATATTTATAATTTAATATTTTTTATCATATAATTTATTTTAATAAATGTATTTAATATTATTTTTTCTCTTAAAATGGTACTATAATGATGAATGACTTAATAAAAATGTTAATAGAGTGTTTTTATACAAAAATGATAACATCAACAAAGAAAGGATGAAATGCTTAACAAAGTATTTCTTTAATTTGGAATAACACACTGTGGTCAACTTGGAGTATGTAAGCTTTATAGGTAAAAGTAGGAGTTTTAGAGATGTTAGATTCCATATGAAATATAGATCCCAAGTCCTGTCACGCCCCAAATTTCCTTTCCCATGGAAATGGGTAGTGACTGCCCATGCCCGCACCCGAAGAGTCAAGGGATCAATGTAAACACCAAAGTGAGGACACCTACCGCGGGGTGTTGTCCTATCCCTATATCACAAGTCAACATGCCAAGGGGCATGTACCTGTTTCCATGCCAAGCACACCACCACGATATATACATACGGTATTCACAAAACAATACATCAATTACATTGCTCAGAGGCTTCAAGCCCTTTTACAACCCACTAGGGAACAAGCTCCCATCAATATAGCCAGGATACACAGTTCAAACAAATAGAATCTCAAATACAACAAAACAACTAAATGTGTATATATATATATATATATATATATATATATATGTATATTCATCCCCGGCCTACCAACTCAGCTCTTTCGCCTATCGCCTGCTAGGTCCTGCAAAGAACAGTTCATAGGAGGGGTGAGCAAACCACAGCTCAGTAGGGATCAAGTCTCCTCAGGCCCGTCCCACTCTAAAACTATGCATGTCAAGTGGATGCATGTGCTCGTGTAGTGACTTAAGCTAAAAAAATAACCATCACCCAGTAAACACGCCTCATACCTCTGCCTGCACTAGAGGGCAGAGGACACCCCGCCAACACGACAACGTGACATACCACACCAGGCAAATGTGAATCTCATCTCAAGGGGTACAGTATAATGACTGTCCCATACTCAGCTCAATCCCTGCGTTTCTGGGGTTCTCATCTCAACTCCCCACGTTTCTAGGGTCCTCAACATACACATTTCAACATAAACAACTCAACAATCTCAGCTCAATAAACATAACTCAACAAACACAGTACAATTCAGTGAGCTTAACTCAATAAGCATAATTCAACAGATACTGTGCAACTCAACCAGTAAGCTCATAAACACAACTCAAAGACATAGCTCAGACATGAAACTCATTTAGCATATAAAAACTCAACTCAGAATGTAAAACAACAGATAGTCTCAGAACAATCAAATTATCACATATAACATCACCTAATTCCTCATAGTCCCTAAAGTCCACACATTTCTCACACTCATAGTCTGGATCATCAACAACCTTTCAAAGGAAGCTTATCCACCTCAAGAGGAGCCCAAAACAAGTTGCACGTGACAACTTATTGTCGCGGACAGAGGCAAATCAACTCAAAACATTATTCTAACCATCCCAGAAGGTTCAGGGACGATTTTTAGCCAAAAATAAGGTTGCACGTGAAAAGGTCATTCTCACGGGCAGGGGTATTTTAACTCATATGCCTCTAAGGAAGCTCCAACTAAAATTTGGGGCAATTTGGAGCAAGAATGAATCTGCAAGTGAAAAAGTCATTCTCACGGGCAGGCTCCAAAACCTCTTTTTTGTCATTCTAATCACTTTTCCCTAAAGGACCAACCTCAAATTCGTTTTAGTTTAGAAGTCATTGGGATTCTAAGTCCGTAAACAGGGTCTAAACCCAACTCTGACCTCACTCTCATTTTGATTTCCCAATACCAGAGGCCTTAGCCAAACCAAATACAGGGTTTCCCCAAAATTCTTCATCTAAATAATCTCCAAGACAATGGGTATACAAATGACCCCTAACCCAAAAGCACAAATAATCTCACGTAGAAATTTAGAAATTCAGAAAACTCAGACAAAAATACCAGATCATCCATAGGCTCAAGGTGGAATTCAAAAACTCAATATATTTAAAAATCTCTTCTCAACATCCCAGATCATGTCACATAAATTTTGTTTTCTAAAATCTATAAGAAAGAGACGGCGTAGAGACAAACTTGAAATCCCTACCTCAGAAGTGTTGCAGAAAAAGAATTTCTCTAGGAATTAGCTTCCAGCCACCAGAAGAGATCCTTGATCGCCAGAAATCCCCCTTCCAGCCTCCGGATCGTCTTCTCCTTTTCTTCCTCAGGCCTCAGGCCTCTCTTTCCCTTGGCCGGAATTTGCAGATCCCCTCCTCTCTCTCTCTCTCTCTCTCTCTCTCTCTCTCTGGGTCGGCTGCCAACAATGAGTAGGGTTTGGTTTTCCTTTTGCTCTTTTTTTACTTTTCTTTTTCTCTTATTTTCTTTCTTTTTATTATTTTCCTTTAATAGAAGCCCAAGACCAAATGCAGCCCAATGGTGGTTAAGTAAACCCAAGTGTAGACCCAAGAAGAAAGGCAAAACAGCCCCACTCTCTCATATTGGGTTTTCCCTTGAAGGGAGACCCAAAGCTCAAAATACAAACCCAGGTAATTTAAAAGGGAATATAAAATTATTTGTGAAATTCCGAAAATGCCCCTCAGGGCCTCAAATCCCAAATTTAGTCCAAGTACAGTCAAAATTCTCCATTTGATGAGCACATCATTGTGCTGATATCCATTTGTTAAAATAAGGTCTCTAACTCAAGGCTATCTCCAAGGCCCCTCAAATATGGGTCCTTACAAAGTCGTAGTGGCTTCTTTATGAATAATATGCAACATTACTCCAAAAGATAGTCTTAATGTTAATTGAATAACCTTTTTCTTCAGCATGTGCGGAGAAAATTTGGAGCACTTACAACTAAATTTGTACACTTAATGAGAAGGAATAAGATATCACCAAAATTCACAAAAAATTTTAATTTTTATTCATAATAATCTTCGTCTTTTATCAAGAAATACCTCACGATATATATTAGGAGAGACAAGCATATATATGAGATATTAGTGGTGATGCATTTCGTTCACTTGAAGATGTTTGGAATGCTTGAAATTGCAAATCTTTCCCATAAATATTCCTGAGGATGATTTTAGCGGTGAATAATGAGTCTATAATTTCTATTAATAATTTCCACAAATTCTGTCCTTCCTTTTTATGGTTTTGGGAATGAAAATTGGGATTATGGGTGGAAATTAAAGGGGATGATGAGGGAAGGTAGAGATGAAGGCTAAACACAGGGGACTCCTTTAATGGATAGATGAAGATATGAGGTTAGTGATTAGGATTTTTTTATGGTGGAAGAGCACTCCCTTGCGTGACAGGTTTCGTATGGCTTTTATAGGGTGATTAGAGATTGGAGAGGAGGCAATCGGGATCTCTGGTCATGGATGATCGAGGGAGATGGCAGGAGTTCACAGGTTAATGTTGTAAGGTTGCGAGACGGTGGTGGTAGCTACGGTAGGTGCTAGGTAAGGTTGGTTTAGATTGAAGCGATAGGTCAGCATGGCAAGAGAATCGAATTTGTGACAGGAGAGAGCTTATTGTGCCTTGGGGAAAAAAGAAAGAGGAAAAACAAAAGAGAAAGAGAAAAGGAGTTGATTGTAGGACATATAATAAATAGTATTATATTAGAATATTAATGTCATTGACTCATCGGGAACACATATAATATTATTATGGATTACTAATATTTGACTTACTATTCTCCCATAATATTAAAATCTATAATTTGGGTTGGGGTTCTATGTAATACATAGAAGAAAGCTTTTTGAAAAAAAAAGAAAAAAATTAATTTGAACATAATAAATATGGTATTTTAAATTTAAACGAGTTTGAGCACCGCTCAAGCCCAAATGTAAGCTTTGGGTTTGCAAAATTTTAAGTAGGCATGGCTTGGCTTGTAAAGGCGGCTGGTGACATGGGTTGTCGGAACAACAAGGCCCACAGTCTATCCGGTGGTTTAAAGTTTCATTTCATCCGGTAACCGAGAAGATGGCCGGGACACGTAGAAAAAAAGAAAAGAATTTGTAATCAGGCTATCACCGGAAATAGAAATAGAAATAGAATGGCGCTTGCTTCCGTCTCCCTATTTTCCATCAAATCTTCTTCTTCTTCTTCTTCTTCTTCTAATTCTAGGGTTTCAGTTTCTCTCTCGCGCCCCTTCGTCGTTGCCTCTCCGCCACAGCAGCCGCCGCACAGGCTCGCCCGCTTTTTCGCTTCAAATTCAAAATCTTGCAACCAATTTGAACCCGACACTTCCCCGACGGTGCTTTCCACCGCGCTGGCCGCCGCCGCCGCACTTGTCTTCGTCGCCTCCTCCGACATGTCGATGTCGGCGCTGGCGGGACTCAACAAGTACGAGGCAGAGACCAGAGGCGAGTTCGGGATCGGCTCCGCGGCTCAATTTGGTTCCGCGGATCTCAGGTCCCGATTCTTTCTTTTACTTTACTATTATTACCCCACATAGAATTATGTTAATTTTTTGTGTTCCCACCCCCCCATCCCTTCTTTCTTTTTGTAGGAAAGCGGTTCATGTTAATGAAAATTTCAGGTATGTTTTGTTTTTTGTACTTACTTTTTTCTATTAGTGTCTTTGTTTGCTTGCTAGTCAAAACAAATGTAAATCATGAGTATAACAAACATCATGATATCTTGAATACCAACCTTTTAAATAAAAAAAAAATTCTCAAAATATCAGATAATCGAGAAAGTAAAATTTTGGTCGGGTGAAGTTTGCTGGTTTCTGATTTTTATTTACTTATTATTAATGTCTTGAGTGAGTTGCAGTCATGTACTTATATAATCAACCCGAATGGATTATTCAGAAGGGCAAATTTCACATCTGCTGACATGAGAGAGTCCGATTTCAGCGGTTCCACATTCAATGGTGCATACCTTGAGAAAGCTGTTGCATACAAAGCAAATTTCACAGGTAGACCGATTTACCCAAAAAATTTCACAGGCGGTCGCGTTGTTTAAATTGAACGGCTCTGCGCTTGGGTCTGCATCCACAACCACGCCTAATTTTAACAACGAAATTTGGTTGTTAATTTCATCAATTTCACACCACGCCTAACGATACATGCCATCAATTTCAAGAAATTTGGACCAAGAAAGAAACTCAACAACTTCTTGGAACCTTCAATTCTACAAACAAACATGCAGTGTCAATAATCTCTACTTGGTTTTTCACACCCACCCACAGTAGGGGAATGGAGGTGAACAGGAGGCGGTAAGAGGTTGGTCGTACCAAATTTCATTAAGAAATTGTCTAACCCAGTGAGACCTAGTAAGTCACATGTAAGAGATGCAGTCAAACGCCTTATATAATAATAATACGTTACTCTTAGGAAATAAGACATTTTTTTAAATTAAGTAGCCTAATAAGAGTAAACAAAAACTACCTTAGTCTTCTCTGGAATTGTCATGGCCACCTTGAGCTCTTACGATCTCTCAACTGTTGGTCACCTTGAATTTTCACATTAACTACGTTGAACTTTTACTTCATTAAGACATGGAAGAGTTCTTCCAGAACCCTTACAGAAATCTCATTATCTGAAACTCTTCCTTGGTTCAGAGATGTTTGTTTAGGAAGCATAGGGGACTCGAGTTTGGGTATGTTTAGCTCTACCCAAGTGTTAAATGGAGGCCCACCCCATCCAGTCCATGCCGAACCGTTTTGCACACTTTACTAAAATACACTACTCTTTCACAATCCATAGGGACCTTGCATAGCTGATGTTCTTCTTTGATGTAAGGAAACTTTTCATTTGGGAAAAATGTACAACATTGGTGCGACCTCTTTCAGTTTCATCCAAGGACGGACCAAGACATGTTGCCCCCCCCCCCCCCCCACCCAAATTTAAAATATTTCTTATATATATAATATTATATAATTTAACAATCGGCTCCTATCCCTTGTCATGGCCAGTGATCAAAAAATACAGTTACACAAGTCTGCTAATATGGTAGGTAGGACCTAAAGAAAAGAAGAGCATTTTTTATTCGTTATTCTTTTAGTTTTTTTAATATATTCAAACAAAATGATAAAATAAATACAAAGCAAGACACGGCCTCATTTCCAACCACAAAAATGCATTGATAGGTGTTTTCCAAAGATAGAGTCTAATTTTACTGGACATAAAAGATAATAAAAATTTATAATTGAGTGTGGCGTGCCTTAGGCAAAAAGAAATCCAGTTAAAAATATGGTATAGGTACACCGCAGCACTCAGCTGTGAGATGCTGAGGACTGAGGCAACAATCATCAGCCTTCACTCTTGCCTCCCGGGATGAAAATCCTGGTTCTGCCCCTAAGTTCATCTCCATATTTCCATCACATTTTGATACATTAGACGTTTTGAGCTCCAATAGTTTTTAAAGTCGAGTCTAAATACCAGACACATACTTAATAATTTGTTTATATAAGAAAACATTACAAAAGCACTTGCTCAATCATGGGACATCCTTAGGGCTTTGGCTCGTTGTGGGAATCAACTCAAGCCTCTACCATGGCTCCCAAAGAACATATAATATGTTGTTTTTGGGCATTTTAATTGTTACCAAATGGTGTTGTGTTAAAGTTGTCTATTTTGGAAAGAAAAATTTTATACATAGATACATCATGCAATTAAATCGCGCTAGAATATTCTTTCCATCATTGGATTGATTTTTAAAAAAGAATTTTAAAAAAAGTTATTGTCAATTTAATAGCAGAAAGGATAATCCCGTGTGATTTATTTGCACAATGTACATGTACGTTACATTTCTCTTCTTCAAATATTGTGTGAAAATATAGTCTCTACAATGATGTTCTCTCTCTCTCTCTCTCTCTCATCAAACTGGCATATTCAAACTTTTATTGAGTTGAAACCAAAGATGTCTAGTAATAATGTAATTATTAACACCTTATGTAACAGGTTGAAGATTTAATTTGAACTCAGGCACACATATTTTAGATTGCAGTTCATGAACAAGACGTTGGATGAAATAGTAATAAGCATGTAGTATATTTTCTGTAAATAGAAATTTTAATGTTCATTGTATATTTGAAATGATTGAGGGAATTCATTTGTTTATGGATAATCATTAAGCCTACATTTCCTTTTGAGTTAGGAACTTTCTTTTTGGGGTTTTCCCACCAAAAAAGGAAGTTATTACTGCATATTACAGAATGCATACAAATTCTAAATTATCTTCAATCACTAAGCTCAATATTTTTATTTTTTTTTGAATAAGATCAACATTTTATTTATAAAATAATAAAGCCCCAACCGTGTATCTCACTTTACTTGGAAAGACGAACAACTGGCTGCCAGCCAATTAAATCAGCATCCTTTTATGTTAAAATGTTGGTGGAGAAATCTTGAACCTGCGATCGATTTAGACTTTGACAATACCATCTCCACTGAAACCATTGTTGTGGTGGTGCTTCTATTCCATTTTTCTATGAATATGAATCATATTTGACTTAATAGTTTGTTGAATATGAGATTATTGGAAAATATGGTACTTGTTCTTCATTGCGTTTATAGTTTGAATCAGCCACATGATATACAATGCGTACTTTGTAATTAAATACACAAGGCATATTTCCTAATTTTACATTTCATGTCTTCTTGTAATAAGTAGGGTATATGACTGAATATTCAAACAATGACTTCAAGTTTGCTACTTCAGGAACCACAATTCTTGCCTTATCTAATCTTCAAATGCAGCTCAACCTTTTACATGCCTCTATTTCTTGTAATGACGCGGGCATATTACTATATACTGTAAGAATGACTCCAAGTTGACTGACTCACAAACCAAAGTTCTTGCCTTATCTAAATCTTGAAATGCAGCTTGACCTCTTGACTTGCTAATAGAGTTTTCAGGCTATTATTCATCGTTAATTGTATTTCATTAATTCTGTTAATTGTATTTCATTATCTCTTGGTAATACGTGGAGGCATCTGCTTCAAGGAATATTCATTTTTAAAAAAAAAACGGTTTTCTTTCTTAATAATTATATATATATAGTGTTTAACTATTCAATGATCCTTCATTATATTGTCTTGTCATTTTGTAGGTGCAGATTTAAGTGATACCTTAATGGATCGTATGGTAAGGGCTTGTGTAAAATCTTAAAGTTTGTCTATTTAACTACCCACAATTGCATTTAGGTCATGACATACTGGTCGAAGGAGGCTTCCTTTCAGAAACCATAAAAAATTAGTCCCAGAAGTCAATTTTACAGTACTTCGTTTTTATCTACTAAAAGCCTTGGATTTCAATGCAATTTTAAAAAATGTTTAGTTAAAAATGAACATAGCTGTGTTGCATGGGTTATGTGATCTGATAGTTCAACTATGCATTAAACTTATGCTTTGGTTACTTCAGTTTCTCATGATTGGTTGTCCATTCAGTGGAAGTTTGTTTTCCTGTACTTGAATTATTATAGTTAATTTTATATTTTTCCTATGCTGTTTAAGTGTTTTTTTCCATAGTTGAAGGACATAATTTAGATAGCTACTTTTGGGTCCAAGCAATGCCACAGTCGGTGTGAACTTTTTTGTTTGCTTCTAGACGAAGATAACATGTTCTTTGAAAACATACTGCCATTTGTTTTCAAAATGTTGGTGGAAGGTGGAACATGGGTGCCAACTCAATTACTAACCTCATCAGTTTTGCTTGTATAAGATACTTCAAATGCTTTGAATGAGCATATATTGCAATTAACATATAATATCTTTCTTGCTTTCCAGGTTCTTAACGAAGCTAATCTGACAAATGCTGTGCTTGCTAGAACAGTCCTGACCCGCAGTGACCTTGGGGGAGCTCTCATTGAAGGTGCCGACTTTAGTGATGCTGTATTGGATCTTCCCCAAAAGCAGGTAAACTATGATGTCAACTTGTTGAATGGTAAGAAGCTATATTATCATTCTTTATATTTAATTCATGAATGGACGACAAAGGGGGTCTGTAATAAATTTTTTGAGCTACACAATGCCCCCTGTGAATTGTTTATTGTATTTGTCAGCCACATCTAATCGATCACTTGAAAGAATAAACTGGTCCATTTCAAAGGTGCTGAACTAACTCAAACACGCCATGGTTGTCGCAACTTGGTCTTGACCCGTGAGGGGAATTTAAGGCTTTTTTCCATAATCGTTAGGAGCATAAGATTCTGCATTTAGATCCTAGCTTCTCCTTTCACTTTTATAACGGTGTTTTAGTGTAGCATGCATCTCATTAAGACTTGTAATATATAGTTTTATATGGCAAAAATAGTTATATATATATATATATATATATATATATATATATATATATATATTGGCACATTTCATATTTTCTCATCTTGCAGACTCTGTGCAAGTATGCAAGTGGAACAAATCCAGTAACAGGGGTTAGTACGAGGACAAGCCTAGGCTGTGGGAACAGCCGGAGAAGTGCCTATGGTAGCCCATCTTCTCCTCTGCTAAGTGCTCCCCCCAAAGAAGCTGCTTGATCGGGATGGATTTTGTGATCAGTCCACTGGTTTTTGCGAAGCAAAATAACTTCACACCTACAACCACTACCCAAAGAACATTCTGTTGGCCTTGTACATGAATGTTTGTAGAAAAGGTGTACCTTACCTTTGCAAAATGAATGCAGGTTTCCGTTACATGCATATTTGACTTGAGCTCTACATAATGAACATCAAACCAAGGTCCATGGCTCTGATTTCTCATTTAGCTCATCGTTTGATTTCAGTTCCATACAAGTAAAATAGAAAATGAATTAAGATTTAGATGTTGATCCACTATTAAATGAGACGAACTAAAGTAAAGCCCCGGGCAATTTAAATATATTAACTTGTATTTGAAGTGAGGAGCCTCTCTCCCAATAAAGGTCATAGCAGTTTTCAATAGTTTTCATATACAAGAGTTTTCATTCTTCAGGTTCGAAAAAGGCTTATTAAATTTTAAAATAAGAATAAAAGTTGTGTACATCCTTAGGAAATTTCTGAAAATTTCTAAAACTGTAGGGTAAAAGATAAAAAAAGGAAAGCATATAGTTGTTCTTTGGCTGCAGTTGTTGACTTGGGATGGATTATTTATTTTTGGACAGTCGTGGCCGGTGACTGCAGATGGCACTAGTCATCTTTATTGTCTGTCTATCTTTACTTTAAATGACTTTTGGTCACTATGAAACTTTTGACATATGCTTATCTTGCTTTAAAATATGAGTACTCAGTGAAGAATTAAAAATATATATTAAAATAAATATATTCTAATTTAACAAACAATGAAATTAAAGTATACATAATATCATAGAAATAACGTATAGAAGTGTTACAAAATCAAACTCTGTAAGTAAAATAACCTTGACGACCCCACTAGGCCTTGTACACCTCACCTCACTTACCTTCCATGGGAAAAAAGAAAATCTTAAACGAAAAATTCTTAAAATAAGTATCTAATAATTATTTTTCCAAAGAAGAATTGAATGACATATCTAAAGAAGAGCGTGACTCAAAAGAAGTCTTCTAAAAAAGGATCTTCATAATGTGTTTCCAAAAAGGCCCATGACTTCTCCGATAAATATTTCCCCTCTAAGACTTCCATCATCAAAGAAGAAGCCCAAGTTAAAAAAAAGGGAAGCCTCTAAACTACCTTCTCCTTCCAACTCTATTACCAAAAAAATGGGTATGCCATTAAATTTTTCTTTGGCAAAATAATGAAATCCTTTTCCAAAGATCTTAACATGTTCCCAAAATTCCAAAATCAATTCCAAGGGCCTTGCCCGCCAACAAATCTTCAGAACAACACTCCTATAAACATCCCTTTCGGCCTTTTCTATTTGACAAAATCGATCTTCTACATAAGCAAAACATCCCTCTTAAGATGAAAAAATATTATGGGATGAGGATTAACAAAAATAAAGCTCATATCTTTTTACTACTATCCCACTCATCATTTCACATGTAAGTCGACATCATATTTGTTCCTTTAATCATTTTTTCTATTTTTTAAATTTTTTCCTTTTTTTAAATAAAACTTTTACCTTGTATAGTCAGTAACGTTATTAATCCAACCAATGCTTGATGACCGCTTATTAAATTTATTAATGTCATGAATTTAGCGAAAATCTAAAGCACATACTTTGTACTTGTATAATCATTAATAACCACTACATGTTATCATGTTTAAACATTATTTGATGACCACATATTAAACTTGTTGATGGTTATGAATTCACTAAAAATTCAACTCATTATATTACAAATAAGATTCTAAATTTTCTAAAGATTTATGTGAAGACACATTCCTAAGGACTTATTTCTAATGAAACTCAATTCCCAATGTCCCATATTCATGACAGCCCAAGACTTTAAAAACACAAGTCCACTTATAAGTCCACTTAAAATAAGTATCTAATAATTATTTTTCCAAAGAAGAATTGAATGACATATCTAAAGAAGAGCGTGACTCAAAAGAAGTCTTCTAAAAAAGAATCTTCATAATGTGTTTCCAAAAAAGGCCCATGACTTCTCCGATAAATATTTCCCCTCTAAGACTTCCATCATCAAAGAAGAAGCCCAAGTTAAAAAAAGTGAAGCCTCTAAACTACCTTCTCCTTCCAACTCTATTACCAAAAAATGGGTATGCCATTAAATTTTTCTTTGGCAAAATAATGAAATCCTTTTCCAAAGATCTTAACATGTTCCCAAAATTCCAAAATCAATTCCAAGGGCCTTGCCCGCCAACAAATCTTCAGAACAACATTCCTATAAACATCCCTTTCGGCCTTTTCTATTTGACAAAATCGATCTTCTACATAAGCAAAACATCCCTCTTAAGATGAAAAAATATTATGGGATGAGGATTAAAAAAAAATAAAGCTCATATCTTTTTACTACTATCCCACTCATCATTTCACATGTAAGTCGACATCATATTTGTTCCTTTAATCATTTTTTCTATTTTTTAATTTTTTTTCTTTTTTTTAAATAAAACTTTTACCTTGTATAGTCGGTAACGTTATTAATCCAACCAATGCTTGATGACCGCTTATTAAATTTATTAATGTCATGAATTTAGCGAAAATCTAAAGCACATACTTTGTACTTGTATAATCATTAATAACCACTACATGTTATCATGTTTAAACATTATTTGATGACCACATATTAAACTTGTTGATGGTTATGAATTCACTAAAAATTCAACCCATTATATTACAAATAAGATTCTAAATTTTCTAAAGATTTATGTGAAGACACATTCCTAAGGACTTATTTCTAATGAAACTCAATTCCCAATGTCCCATATTCATGACAGCCCAAGACTTTAAAAACACAAGTCCACTTATAAGTCCAAAAGAGTCACCCCCCCCCCCCCCCCCCAATATATAGAGATCCCTCCTAAGTTTTTCTTTTCAAGTCTTCTCTTTTAAGATTCTCTCACTAGAAATTCATTTAAAAAAAAAAGACTCTTGATCCAAGAGAAAAAAAGAGTTCTTTTCTTCTTCCCATATTCCAAAATCCTACTTTCTTTCTTTTTTCCCAATTTTCCTTTGGAGCTCCGGTATTGTAATCCTTATAAAATTCTAAAGGTTTGTAAAAGTTTGCAATATGTATTTTCAAATTTATTAATGAAATAATTTATTTATTGATGGTCTATTCTCCCTTATTTCATATATATACATATATATATATATATATATGTGTGTGTGTGTGTGTGTAGTCATGAAAACATACACTTTCATTTTGTAATGTCCGTGAGAATTCAAATATAGACGGTTGAATTATAAATTGTACAATTCATATTGAATATTCATTTGAGTGTAAACTTAATTCACTAGGGGAACTATAATTAAATAGAAATTACACCTAAAACATTTAAAATCGATATTCAACTATTGATATTAAAAGTTAACATAATTTATGAAAGAGCGGCGCTAGTTACAATCGGCGTTGTGACATATTTGTGTCACCTGGCTAACGTGAAATAAGCAACATCAATATTTTTTTCATGATTCGACCTGTTTTTTAGATCATCACTTGCATATGTTCTCGGAGCCACCCTGCTCGAGCACACCTCGAGCAGGGGCTTGAGCATATGCACTCTAGTACGCTGCTCGAGCCAACGTGTTGGAGGCGTTTTGATTCTTGCTCGAAGCATGCTCGAGCCTAAGACTCGAGCAGGTCTCGAGCATTGAGCAAGCCTCGATTATTTTTCCCACGGCCAGATTTAGGGATTGCTGAATTCTATCGACCGTAATTTCGATAAAAACTTTAAACGGTTATAACTTTATACACAAGTGGTTCGATTTAGGTTTTTTTATAATTATTGACAAAAGGCACAATGTCCAAATCCCTTAGCCAGTTTGCCACTCTCGGATTTCCAAAAAGCACATTTTTCGTCCTAAATTCAGATTTTATGACATATTCTATCTTCTCCTGTCTAAATGCACCGGTCCCTCCCTACTTCTCTCGCTTTCTTTCTCCCTATATCTTAGATATGATGTACATTAAATTTTAAGTAATTTTATTGATATGTGTATATCCCCTACTTGAAAAAAAAAAAAAAAATCCCCTACAATCAAAATAAACCCGTTTTATATATCTAGAGACATAACCAGGGTAGGCAAATTTGATTTGCCGACGGCTATGAATGATGGGTGGCTAATACAAAACAGATAACTGCAAACAAACAAACAAGCCCTCCAAAATTATATGTTTGTTTGGCCTTATCAGCTTTTGTGGACTAATTCTTGCCACAAAGGTCGTCTTCAATGTTAAAAAAAAGATCTCAATGTCATTGTCATATTTACTGGTCACGCCGCAGCCGATGTCCAATGACGCACGGTTTTTCTTTATGCTCTCCTCATTTACTACTTGTACGATACATCAAAGCCAATGTATACAAAAAACACTTCAATAAGAGACCCTAGTCTTACGTTGCCATGAGTCTTCTAACCTTGTATTTGAACTCGTCCCTCGCCGCTGTAGCCGTTCCCTTGCTGCTACTGCTTTTCTACTACTGTCAACGGCAGCGAACTAAAGCTGCAGCAGAGAACAGCCGGTTGCCACCGGAAGCCGGTGGTGGATGGCCGTTGATCGGCCACCTCCACCTGCTGAACAGTTCCCAGCTTCCCCATATAGCCCTGGGAGCCTTGGCCGACAAGTACGGATCAGCCTTCACCATTCGGTTGGGGGCCAACCGAGGCCTCGTTGTGAGCGCATGGGAGACAGCCAAGGATTGCTTCACCACCAACGACGTTGCTGTTTCCTCTCGCCCCAAGCTCGTCGCCGTCGAACTCATGGGCTACAACAACGCCATGTTCGGTTTCAGTCCTTACGGCTCCTACTGGCGAGAGCTGCGTAAGATCTCCACGACTCACCTCCTCTCCAACCGCCGCCTGGAGTCACTCAAGCACGTTCGGGCATCGTTGGTGGCTGCCTCGATCAAGGACCTGTACAAGCTTTGGAAGGAGCGCGGCAACGGCGATCTTGGCGATAATGGCGGATTGGTGGACATGAAGCAGTGGTTTGGGAACTTGGCTCTGGATATAACACTGCAGATGGTGGTGGGGAAGCGCTGGTCGGACGATGGCGCATCGGAGACGCGACACCGATTCCGGAAGGCGTTGAGGGATTTCTTTGGGTTGGTTGGGCTGTTTGTGGTCGGGGACGCCATACCTGCGCTCAAGTGGTTGGATATTGGAGGGCACGAGAAAGAAATGAAGAGGACTGCAGTGGAGCTGGACTCCATCTTGGACGCGTTGTTGGAGGACCATCACCAGAATAAAAATTCTGGCCTCCCGGTCGAGGCGGGGCATAGCTTCATGGCCATCTTGCACTCCGTTCTTACAGAAGAGGACTTCGCTGGCAGATATGGATATGATGTCCGTAGCGTCAACAAAGCTACGTGTCTGGTACGTTGGTCGTTGGTCCTGGCCTGTAAATTGATCAATCAATTTTCTAATTTTACGTGCACGTCCTTCTTTCCTATTTGTTTTCCAAATATTGTTTTGCTGTCCTGTTTTTTTTTCACATATTATTTATTTTAATGTAATAATAATAAAACTTAATATTTTTTAATTATTTATAATAATATCTGAGTTCTTTGATAAAATTAGCCATTAATTAACGTAAAAAATTATACTTTCATTTATATAGATGTAGTCATTTTATATATGTATATATATATTTATCTAATTAATTAATTTTTATTTATTGTTTTGACTAAAATTTATTTTTGTCTGGTTAATTTCTAAATGTTTTATATTGTTATATAGAATTTATTAATCTTCATTGCTTTAGCATTATGTTCGTACCATATTTTTATTAAGTTTCTTGAAAATATTTTAAAATATTTTTGTATTAACTATTTCAGTTAATAATATGTGTGATTAGTTGAAAATTTTATTTTTTTTAGTAAATTAATAGCTGGTATTTGACGGGTAATAACTATATATAGAGTTTTCATTCATTCCAAGCATATTGTCAATCCTGACATGTTCATATTACTATGAGGTGAAGTAAATCCAAGTAGACAAAATATGGACAGAATATGAGAGTAAATCCAAACATAGCTAAATCAAATCTCAATGGAGAAACAAATCCGAATAAGTCGTGAAGATGTTTATATTATGAACAATGATAATGATTTGGACAAAAGAAATAAAATTTAGACACAGAGAGAGCTATTCCAGATACGGAGAAGACTCACTTTGGACTGAGAGGCTAATTCAAATGAAGAAGTAAATCTAGAGACTGAAAATTAAATCTATAGAAAAAGTAAATATGATGAACAAATGAGTTAGTCCTGACGAATCAAAAGTAGATCTAAATAGCTATGTTAATTTGAAAAGGATCAAATTCGAATATTTGTAAAGCCAAATATAGAGCTATTTAACAAATCTTTTAAGTGAGATGACATTGTGTTGGATGTTCGCGTTATGATGTTTGTATCGACCTTGATTGGAGCAGTTCAAAAGTAAACTTCCTTATGCATGTCCAAATTACGAATGAACAATGCAAACACAACATTGAAAAGATGAATAGTAGTCAGACCTAGATTTCGAAAGTGCAATTGCCCTTAATTATATCAGAGAGCTAAGGTGAAGCTAGAGCAATCAAGACTTGACTTATAAAAGGAGTAAGATTCAGGATTAGGTTTGTAAACTTCAGCACTTGAAAAGCCGATGAGAAATCCAAATTCCTTTAAAAGAGATATTGAGTATTCATTGTTCAAGTAATTAATTGAAAAAATAAAAAAAATTCTATTCACGGTTAATACAATATCTTTTATAGGCAAACATTGAAAATTAAGAATCGGAAATAATTACCATTAGATTTCGCTCTTATATATATATATATATATATCTGGAAAAGCATTATTGGGTAATTGTGTCCTATATCATAAGAAAAAGGAAACATTAATGAGCTTATATGGTAAAACAGGTCCAAATTGTCGAAACGCGTTTTAAAGCCGTGTGGGCTAATGTGGCGAGTCCAAAGCGGATGATATTGTGACATGGGGGTGAGCCTATGCCTTGGCCCGATCCTAACGAAATGATATCGAGCTAGCCTGGTTGTTTCATTAGGTGTTCCATTATATCGAAAGTATTCTCGGTATAGTCTGTGGCCAAGCGGCATGTCCTGTAGTATGCAGCCTATGATGTAGTTCGATATGTGACAAGGGCTGGAAGAGATTGTTGGATAATTGTGTCCCACATCGGAAGGAAAAAGAAGAAGTTAATGAGCTTATATGATGAAATAGGCCCAAATTGTTACAACGGATTTTAAAGTTGTGTGGGCTGATGTGGCAAGCCACAAGTGGATAATATTGTGATATGCGGGTGGGCTTACACCTTACCCAATTCTAATAAGCATTATTAGGATCTTGCCCATATATGACATCTAGCGAAAGTAGGATTCGTGGAGATATTGTCTATCATGCAAAAGTAGATTGACAGGGGTATGGGTGATGGGCGGTGAGTTATCACGAGTGCGGGGGTGGATTCATAAATTTCACTCAAGCGGGTAGATTCAAAAATTCCATCTATACGAGCAACTCATATATTTGAATTTCAAAATTTAATATATATATATATATATAACACAAAAAAAATCCAAAATTTATTGTTAGTATAAACATAAGGTTTATAAAAATCTTTTACAATCAATTTTTATGTGTCTTCGTATTTTAAAACCATTGATGATAGCTTCATTATCAATATTATAAAAAATATTTTTCCCTATATAAACAATCAAGTTATCATTCACTCATTCAACTACGCAATTAATTCTTCATAATGTTCATAGCAAAGAATGCTCTTTTCACACTAGTAGTCGCAATTAATAAAATTAATGTCAAAATCACCAACAAATAAACTAATGGATATATCATACTTTTGTTAGTCTCAATCATTTTCCTGAATAAAATTATAAATTTTTTCAGGTCTTGAAAACTCAAGGCTTTAGGCAAGGCAAACAAATTTTATTTGGGCAAAATTTTTGTAGATTGTTTTACTTATACATTACTTACTAATATTATTATATTAATAATTTACCTATTGATCACATGCTAATAAAATATGCATATATAATTTTTCTTATACCAATAAATTCAGGCCTAGTCACATGTTGGATCGTCCGCCCATCCATGAGTGGGCCGGGCTTGATAAATGGGTCCACTTTCTACTGAGGATATATAGGAAATGACATCATTTTGTGGATTCAAATGTTTACTTGGAGATTACCCATGAGTCTTTACTCTGAATTACAACTACTAATGTTTGTGCTTTTGTTGTCCCTTTAATGTTCAAGTTTTTGTAAAAATATTTTCATATATAAATTGTTATGTTTTTTTATTATGTTAGTTGTATGCGTGTATTACTTTTTCTTATTCAAATCAAGACTGATCCCGAAATTTAGGAGGCTAAGGGCAAAATATAAATAATTTTTTTATCTCTTAGAGCATCTCTGACCTTTATTAGCTAAAGTGAGCAACTAAAACTACATTTAGCTTGCTACAATACCACTTTAGTTAATGCTACTCTAATCCTATATTATTTATATTTTTTACTGAATTTTTTTTCAAACTACCCTCCCCACTCCGATCAAACCAATCATTGCACGACTTGGTGATCCACGCCGCAGCTTGCACGATGCGGAACTGGGGAAGAGGGGGTTGGGGCGCGAAGGGGAGCAAGGGCAAGGGGGTGGGGGGAGCGACGGGGAGAGCAGAGCCGAGGGAGTGGGGGGCGCGATGGGGCAAATTAGAATTTCCCTCAATATGCTTGACGAGACATCATCATCAAAAGCAAAAGCAAAAATTATATTTATTTATTTTTTCTTTTGCTAATTGTTTAGATAATGAATTTGAGTTGATTTTTAGTTAAATATTAATATTGATGTTGCTTTTGTTAATGGATTGGAAATAACTTTACAGATTTTAAAATAATAAAATTATTTGCATATACATATTAAATTATTATTATTATTTTAGTGAGTAAGAATAACAAAAAAATTAAAAATATATTTTATGATCAAAATTATAAATTTAAAAAATATAACAATAAAAAAGACTATATAATATAATATACATTATCAAAATCATTATTTTCATCCGTGAGACAAAAATGAGAGAGAATACGCGTTCTCTATCTATGTGATCGAGTAATTGAGAGCCTAAATCAAACTTTGAGATTGGTATTATTTTTGAGCTAAAAAGCCCAAATTATCCGGCTTACTTCCCTACCTTTCTGCTTGGGATTGAAATGTTTATAAATATTTTTTTTATTAATTTTGGGTTACGTGATACATATATATAATATAATATAATGAAGTGAGATATTTTTACACTTCTAACATTACATGTACAAATTTTTGAACGAGCTTGCAGGCTATCCTTTTAGGAGGCAGTGACACAACAGCGGTGGTCCTAACATGGGCGCTTTCTCTATTACTCAACCACCCCCACGTTATGAAGAAGGTTCAGGATGAGCTGGAGCTGCATGTCAGACGGAACAGACTGGTGGATGAATCAGAGATTACCAAGCTAGTGTATCTCCAAGCTGTCATTAAAGAGACACTACGCTTATACCCGGCGGCGCCGCTGAGCGGGCAACGATTGTTCACCGAGGACTGCACTGTCGGCGGCTACCACGTCGCCAGGGGCACATGGCTCATACTCAACATTTGGAAGATCCAAAGGGATCCGCGGGTCTGGGATGACCCAACAGAGTTCAAACCAGAGAGGTTCTTGGAGGCTCACAAGGATGTGGATGTGATCAGAGGGCACGACTTTGAGTATCTGCCGTTCGGGGGGCGGCCGGAGAGCGTGCCCGGGAATCGCCCTTGGGATGGCAGTGGTGAACTTGACGCTGGCCAATGTGCTGCATGCTTTTAACTTCTCCTCGCCGGGGAATGCACCCGTTGATATGGCGGAGACGTATGGGCTCACCAATGTGAAAACCAACCCGCTTGGTGTAATTCTCACTCCACGCCTGCCTTCTGATGCGTATTGAATCCAACGCCATGAGAGACCTCTAAGAGTTGAATTGTTGGATTTGTAATCTTGATGATGTCCCCATGTGTGATGTGTCGGAAGAAATATACGAAAAGCCGGAGTATGTATGAGAAATATTGTCAGAGAATAAATGTTTGTGCAATTAACTTTTATCATTATTATAAAATCGTGACTATAATATTTTTTTTTCTCTTTTAATGAATTAGTATGCTGACACATTGTTAGAGTTACCAAAAAATTACTTAACCTACATTACTCTTTAAGTAATTTTGTTATTTTTCATTCAAAATAACTTTATTGGTATGTATTTAAAAAAACTCTATTACGTAAATTCGAACTCACATTTTGTAGTGACATTGTGACAAGTCAAGACCTTTATGATATGAAACGTAAAACAAACTATTTATAAAGTTTGAAATTTAAGAGATATTAAGCATAAAAAATTTTGATGACACAAAAAAAACAATTCAGTAAAATCATTAATAGTTACTACAAAAGAATTATAATACACACATATATCACGTCAAAAAAAGCTCTTTTTGTACAGATTTCCTACACACACCGGATGTGATAGAATCTTATTCGTTTTAACCAAATTCTAAGTGGAGCCTGATTAAAATATTTGATCAATGAAATGTTAATACGTGTGTGTACAAAAGAAGAATTTGTATATAGATTTTTTTTAAAAGGGAACACATGCATGCACTATGAAAATAAGGGGAAAAAAACCCAGGAGAGAAGGAATTAGGGCTTCCCTGGCGTGGTCGATTGGGAGAGAGATGAATTCACAAATGGTAAAACCGCAAAGAGAATGACGGTGCGTGTGAAACTCAATGACTCGGTGACTCAGCATGAAACTTAACAAGCACATTGCCCTTCCAATCCAACCTCAAAAGAAAGAAAAAAGGAGACACTAATTAATTATGTCCAGCTGGCAAAAATGAGTATTGGTATGTAGGGTACGACTGCGATACAGCAGTCGAAAACTCTACAGACAGTAGAGGCAATTCGGATCTGGGGCTCAGCTCTGCGAGGAGGCATTTGATTTGAATGATGCCGGTCTCGCAAGCTCTCACATGGCTTGGTTGCTAAATCAATGATGACATCTTACTTAGCCTCCAAACATCGGCTTTATTTATTTAATGGACAGCCCTACTTATTAAGTCCTATCCTTACATAAATGGGTATGTCTATGACATACATGTGACTATTTTTTTTTACTTTAATAAATAATTCTTTTGATAAAATAATATTATTTTTAAAAATATAATTATTTTTTAAATTTAAAATTATGTATTAGTGGTAAAAATTAATTTGAACTTATAATTTTTTAAAAATAATTTTATTTTTTAAAAAAATACAATCCTTTATTGTACCTATTACACTAAAAAAAGGGACCAGGGAGTGAAGGACAATATTACGGGTCTCTTGAAAACATTTTATTAATGCTAAAAATGGTCAAATGGTTCGGGTTGGACTCTGCCGCGGGACTACGTGGCTGTTAGCCGGTCATTCATTTATCAATAAAGTTTTTAAAAAGAAAATAATATATGAGAGCGAATAATAAAAGAAAAAATGGGCTTAAAAAAATCTATTTTCAAGTAAAAATATTCATATGCAACCATCATTTTTTTAAAAATCATCTAATGTATAATGCAATCTTTCGTCCTAATTGGTACGTAACACATGTAGAAATAATCCAAATAACCTTTAAAGCTCAAATAAAACCTGAAGACTACCATAGTTATTAGACTAAAGAGTCAATTACATTATCCAACAACTTTATCTAATGAATTGTCACCAGACGGGGGGTTCTCATTATTTCTTTCATAACAAGTCAAGACAGCCAGAATAATTTTTTAAGGCTAAGGAATCAGGACCAAACATTTTTATTAAAAAACAAATTGAGACAGTGTGAAGCCTACACGTCAACTTGGTCAACATGCACCACTCATGATTTAGGCCGCCAGGAGGTTGGAGGATCCGTCTGGCTATGCTCTCTCTCTCTCTCTCTCTTCATGTGTCGGACAGAGATAATAACTTAGGACTCCACGCCCAATGATGATGTCGTTTTGAGAAATATATGTGCAAAAATATATTCCATTGCTTTAAAGCGACTTATAGGAAGCGAAGATTGACTTGTACCCAAGTGTAAGTATGTGTGGAAAGAATTGATACACGTCAAGGATGCTTCAGAATGACCGGAACAAGTCGCTCCTTTGTCCCATTATCCAGCGACCATGTCCCCCCAAAAACCAAAAACTCTCTTTTCTACTTTTTTGTTTTGTCGCGCATTACTTAATCGCTGTCCCAATAATGAACTACACACACACACAAGCCAAATATATTAATATATATATGTGGTCTCTCTATCTCTCTCTCTCTCTGGATATATACGTCCCCCCTACTTGTCTTCCCCAATCGAGGACTCGAACTTCTTCCCTCCAATTCGCAGCATTTAATCATCTCCGACCTCATTCTGATATCTACACTCTGGGTTCATGTTCTCGTGGAGTTCATATACGGTTGAAGTTCAGCGATGAAGAACCTCGCAGAAAGTTAAATTTTCAATTTTTTTATGTCGAGTTTGATTTTTCAACCATTCACAGGTACTCAGTCTTTACATTCCCCCCCCTACTCTCTCTTCCTCTCTCTAAATTCTGTCCATGTTGGATGATTGGATCCCCGGTTAATTGTTGAGAGACGTGGTCAAAAACAAGTTTTAATGTGGTTACTGTTACCTGCAAGATCTTGTTTGGCCCCATGGAATTTTTCCAACATACTGATGATCGATCATTGCAATGCGTTGCCGGCCGGTTGCCTCCGAGGGAGGAAATATTTATGTCGGGGGTCGATTCTGTTGTTCTAGCTAGCTATATATATCTTCTCGTATGTCATATTGTCATTGTCATGTAAATTGTGTTGCATTTGCAGATTGCATGCATGCATGCATTGATTACTTCATTCAATGCTTCATTCATAGTTCATAGTTATTCTACTCGATCAGATTCTAATTAAATTCTAGCTAGCTAGCTGCTTTTGTTAATATTTCGGGTTGAACACAACACCCATCTTTAGCTGGATTGCGTCAACTAAACTCACGTGTGTTTCTTCAACATGCTTTTTCTTTTCGATCAACACACACACACACAGGTCTTTATGTTGCAAAAGATTTTAAATTGCGAGTTCAATGACCACTCATCATCGATACACTAATTAATGAAGTACATTCTAGGAGAGATTTTATGGGCTTGATTTCCAAACCTCCGGCCAGCAAGGGGCTGCATTACACCAAATCTAAAGATAAATAATAATAATAATAATAATAATAATAATAATAATAATAATAATAATAATAATAATAATAATAATAATAATAATAATAATAATAATAAGGGTCACATACTTTAGTAGTATTTAAATTATAAAATGAATTTGTTTAGTTAACCCCCACAGAATGAATTTGTTTCCCTTTTGACCCATATATCATTGGCTTGGTCAATTTTTCTGGATAGGATAAATTTTATGCAGGTTTTGTTCTCAAATTAATTAGCCAAATGAAAGGTCCACATTAATTAGCTCACTCTTATAAAAATTACGGCAATTTGTCTGGCTACCAAAGAACAAAAATTTCTTGAATTACTAAGTTAACTATTTCAATGATTATAAGAAAAAAAATATTAATATCGTGCACAGTTTTAAAAATTAATAGCGCCCGCATAAGCCCCGTGGCACTTATTATTAGCAAAAGTCGAATTACATGGACAAAAGAGATTATCAATTCCTGAAATTAACAGTCACTGCTGCTTGATATGATCGATTGGTGAGCTGAGTTTCTGATGTAATCTATTTTCTAGCTTACTTAGTATTTTTCTTATTTTTGTTTTATTATTACGTGACTGGAATTAATTTTATTATTTTCACGTCCTTTTAATATTTTTTTTAATGGCTAGTAGAGGTATGGAAGAAAATATATTATAAATGCCCTACACGAATACCAAATATACATGAAAGAAGAAGACGATATGATTGCGCTATTCAAGGCAATACAATATATGAATAATAAATATAACGATAGATAAATCGATAAATTAAGAAAAAAAAAGGCATACATCATAAACTTTTATAATGGTTTAAACAATAAACCATCCGGATACAATCACAAATTCAGTAACAAAGCCAAGAAAACACATCCATTAGCTACCAAGATTACTTATTTCTTGGCCTACTCGTGATCAATATCAAAGGCAGCCAAGCTAAAACATCTTCATATAGTTTTATAATGTACACCAACCTGGACATATATATATATATATATGTATATATATATATAGAGATCGATCGATCGAGAGACTTTAATTGCTTCATATATATGTGTACTGTAATTTTCTTCTAACGATTATTAGTATATATATCTTTTGAAATCCTATACCATAATTCTTGATCATCACTTCCACAGATCAACATTGAAGCTAGAAGTGGACGTCATGGGATACTCCGGAATAGCAGTTCCATGCCTGTTTCCATCGTTGTTGACGGAGGCGATCATGGGTTGGCCAACCCCATGAAAGGAGGGTGCTGCACTGTTGGAGAAGCCGCTCCCATTTGAGGCTTCCTCTTGGCTGAGTTGGGATGCCACGAATTTGTCGAGGACTCGCCAATTCAATGCCTCGTCCACCATTGCATGATCACTGTTGGCGGTGCCAAACGAAGAGTTCATACCATTCAGTTGATAGGCCTGCATCACATTCTGGCTGCTCATATCAAACCCGAATGGGACAGCTGAGCTGCTGGCCATCCTGTTGGATGACTGTGGGACTTTGGGGCTTTCTAGCTGAGGGAGTTGGAGGTAGGGATCTTGAGGCATAGTGTATTGAAATTGATCAAGCTCAAGCTCTTGCTTGCAAGCATAATGTGGGTTGGTGTTACCATAAGATTGCGAAATCGGGTGGCTCGGAGAGTCCATATCTGTCATGAAAGAGACTTGGTCATCGTACCAGCTTGTCGGTGACTCGTGGTCGCCCATTTTCCTCACCGTTGCCATCCTTTTCTTGAACACCCTACACACAACCCATCCTTCTTCCTGTTGTGTATATATATATATAAACAATATCATTAATTACGGGGCTAGCTAGTTGATTCTTCTTTTCTAGTAATTATTCATTAAAGGAAAATTTTAAAAACAAGTCCCATCATTTGGAACAAAGGTGTAATATATATATATATATATATATATATATATATATATATATATATTCATTTAAATTAAATCCGGAATTCTAATTCAAAATCTAGCCCTCTGACCTGCCTCATGTAGTCATGTAATTAAACTAAACCCTCTCTCTCTCTCTATATATATATGCCTGTGTCTGTGTTTTAGTCCGAGCTTTATTACTTCTTAGTGGGGAAATTAAGAAAGCATGATTATTATTGACCATGAGTACTTGCCTGTGGAATTCCATTTTCGTTTGTTTCAAGTCGATACTCATGCATGATCCAATCTGACTTCTGTCCATTTGGGGCTCGGCCCTGGTAGAAGACCAAGGTCTTCCGCATGCCAACCAAACTGTGTTTCATATATATGGCTTTGTCTCTTCCAGTAGCTTTCCAAAACCCAGCTTTTGTAGCCCTGTTTGTGCGGGTTCCGGTCGGATACTTCTTATCTTTGTGGCTGAAGAAGTACCACTCATTCTGCTCTTCCACCCCTATCTTGCATAGTTCTGCTCAAAATAATAATAATAATAATAATAATACACAAGTTACTATATCAGATTCAACATATCAAGTTCTTATATATGTTTTTTCGGATAGTATGTATTATATTCACTTATGAAAAATTTTTATAATGCTGTGAACTAGACAAATATAGTAGTTTTACCTTGGAGATCCCATGGCTCAATTTTATAAAGATCGACATCTTTAATGATATCAAGATCAATTTGCCTCGAAGCCACTTTTTTCCTAAGGTAGTAGTCAACAAGTTCTTCATCAGTGGGGTGGAACCTAAAACCCGGGGGAACATGTGAAAATGTAGTCATCGCTCCAACTTGGAAATTTGATCCTGAATATATGTAAAATAACATAATATCAGCATGTAAATTTTGATTATAATTATAGAATATACTTGGAAATTACGACAAATATTTGAAATCTAACCAAAATTAATGAGGATTTAAGGTTTATCACAAAGCCTTCATGGTTAGCATTATAACATCAGCCATGATTCTTGTGTGTGTGCATACCCCTAAATTATTACTATTGATAACTTAAAAGCCCCAATAACCAATGACATAATATTGTGATCATGATATGAAATAGTGTCATTAATTATAAATACACGCGTATTGGAGGGAAACAGAGGGGGTGCAATGGAAACTCAAAAGTAAGTCAAGGAGAAACAAGTAAATTTGAGGTACGTAGCATAATGATGCAACATCATCCATTTTTCATAATTGAATGGTCTTATTTGAGAAAGAGTGAGAATAGTACAAGAAGCATACGTAGAGTTTTTTGGGAGGGGAATGAGAATCACTTGTTTGAGAACAGCACATGGCAATATATAATAAGCTGGTAACCAATAGACATAAATGATTCCCAAGGAAATAATGTTTGATCTAACTTTAAATTTTTAGAGACGGGGGTGAAATAATGCATGCGATATGGGAACAAACATCACTCATTGTGTTCCTTCCAAAAATAAGGGGTGGGAAAGAGAAAGAAAAAAGAAAGGGATGGGAAAAGAGCTAGCAGAAGCTTTCCCACTGGGCTGTTGTAGAAAGATGATAATAAAAAAAATAATATATAAAAAAAGATGGAAAAGTGGTGTGCATGATCAATCTAACCTATGATCTCAAATTAATGGAATAGCTAGTATCAAACTTAATCTTTGGAAAACAAAATAGTGGAGCGGATCGAAGGTTATGATCTGATCGATCTTAATCTCCTAGGTAACATGTATAGCTTTATTACTTGCCGCAAAAGCATCATCCAACATGCTATGCAAATATATCCAACTCGATTAATGGTAGGCAAACAAAGTTAAAACCCCAAAAATCAAAACCAAGAAGAAGAAGAAGAAGAAGAAGAAGAAGATGATGATGATGATGATGATGGTGATGATGCTCAGGTTATCAGAAAATGCAACCATAAATATCGTTAAAGATAAACAAACATATAAAAAAATTAAACCTACCCTATTTGAGTGCTTCAGATCTGATTCCAACTGACCGACTTCTATGACGAATCAAACAAAGAATAAGAAGAAATGAGGGGGTATGAAAGTGGTCATATGAAAACAGCCAAAAGTTGGAAGAAGTTAAGATATGAGAACTAGGAGTAAGTAATCTCCTCGGGAATTGCAGTGTGGTTTAATATACATATATATATGTATATCCAGTTTCTCTGAAACGTTTGTTGCGTTTTGGTTTCCAATGAGAGAGATCAGATCCCAAGGAGAGATAGATGATGAGAACTAGCTAGTTGAGAAGAGAGAAGGAAAAGGAAATATTTGAAGACTGTGGACAATGAAGAAGAGATAGGGTTAAATAAGAAGCAACACAACGAGAGAGAAGCAATACCCTATTGGGTAATCACGCACATGCCCTGAATTATAATTATCACTTTCTCTCTCTCTCTCTCCTCTCTCTCCTCTCTCCTCTCTCACTCTCTCTTTTGTGTAATACAGAATATATATATATTATGTTCATATCCTCAGCCGATGAGCTTGATAACTGCAAAAGCATTAGAGAGAGAGAGAGAGAGAGAGAGAGCGAGAGAGAGAGAGGCTTTATGTCCGAAACATCTGACGGCACAAATCATTTGGCCATCTTAAACATGACACGGTCTTAATCAGGTTTTATTTAAAAGCAACACAGAAATTGTTTTGTGTTTATTTAATATATAATGAACTGCTTTAATAACTAATTTAGACCACTGCTGCTGCATCGTGTTTCTCATCTTTTGTCAGACACGCTGTTTCCAAATATTCCTCAAGGTTTTCTTTTCTTTATTTATATATATATATATATTAAGTTACGTGGAAATAATAAATTATTTTAATACGAGGATCACAGCCGTAACCACATGAATACGGTGTTTTCTTCGACACGAATGTAATGCGTTACGCTTTTGACGAATAATTTCAACAATACTGATTAATTTAAACTTGATAATGTGGTTTCCGTTTTCCAATTATCTTCATTATACCTTTTAGCGACATTAAAGATAAAAGTCATTGACTCTAAGCAAGCAATTTTCAAAAGGTGGAAGCGTACCTTTAATTTGCATTAATTTATATATTTATATATATATTCATTAATTTGTACTTGTCATTTTGCATTATATGCCCATTGCAAAAAAAATAATAATAATAATTGAAGTTTTGATTTGAGTCCAAATGTTGTCATTTAAGGCTAGAGGCCAAGATAATTAATGCGTTGTCACTCTAATTTAATTCAGCATGATCTATTGAATTTTTATGTGTCCCCTCTATTTTGCCTTTATGGATTCTTGATCAAACAACTGTGTTGCTTAGGGGTGACCAACGGATACTCGCCCCCACTATCCCGCCCGTTATCCACTCCACCCCCGCTATGCGGGCGGGTTATCCTGTCCAAGCAAGAGAGAATGCGGTTTTTAAACTTGACACCCCGCTCCAGGCAGGAACGGGAGCGGTAATAGGTAGCGAAATATTCCGCCCCGCCTAATTTTAATAATGTTTATTTATAATTTTATAATATTTTAAATATTATTATTTATGATTTTTTATATTTTTGAATGATATTTATTATTATAAAATTAAATCATTTTTAATAATTTTTTGGTTAAAAATGATATAAAAATTTGATTTAAGCCAAAATTATTGATATGGACAGATCTAATAAAAAACAATAACAAGATGTAAGCAAAATTGAACCTCATTCGCAGACACGTTAAAAAACGGTATATCCTATCATGCCTATATATGGAACGAGATACAATCTTAAAATTTAATCTACTACCTAAGCGGGGACGGGATGCGGTAATAGGTTAATTTCACTTCCAATAAGACCCGAATTACTTCTATCAACGTTTCGTAGAGCCTCTAAAAGGCAAGATTGTCTTAAGAGAGAAAACAATAAAAGTTGGTAGCGAGGTGCGGGTGGATGAAGCCTCCTCCCGCTTACCCCGCCATAGGACGGGTACCCCGCCCCGCCTACACATGGGGGGGGGGGGCGATGGTTTTAAAAAAAAAATTTACCCGCCTATACGGGGGCGGGGTACGGTAATAGGTAGACCCCACCCCCGCTATGGCGGGTAGCACTCCTAGTGTTGCTGAAGCTAGCTAAACTTATCCTATCTACTTACAAAGTTCAGCTAGCTAGTAAATGATGTCATTTTGATAAAAATTTCAAATTTTCATTAAAATGTCATGTAACACACCAACACATTACTCTAAAAAAATTAAATGGTTTGAAGGTGACTTTTAAAAAAAGAAAATAGAAAAAAAAACTCTAATGTGTGTTGGGAGCAATTTCTAATTATTAAGTGTTTATAATTTCATTTGGGAATTACCAAATACCAATTATCGTTTTATTGAATAAGATTTATAAAATTTGTATATACTATTTTTCCATTTATCCATCACCATTTGAATAATTCTATTACTAATAGCTTTCTGATGGGATTTTTAGTAATCAAATTTTTTTACTCTATTTGTTTTTAAAAAAGATCTATTTATTTAAACAAAAAAGAATAATATAATATGTCATATTTTATAATGTATATAGTTTACTTTTTATCACATATTTTATCAATTAAAAAATAAACATAACATTTTCTGTAATTAATAAATCAAAAAAAAACCCTTTTGCTACATATTTTATAAATTTATAAAAAAAAAACAAAAAGCAAAACAAAACGAACAATTTGCCATTAAAAATTTAGTAAGGATCAAATTAAAGGGAATGCAATTTTAATATAAAATGGGTTAGGATCACCGGCGGTCACCAGCAATGGAGAAACTAGACGCGGCGTCTGATTGGTTGGCCAGCAATTGTGTATTTTAAAAAAAAATCCCATTTTTTCATTGTTTAATGATTTTCGACCCCCTTAAACGTGGACCCCAGGGACCGACCCTACGCAACACGAAAGCGATGTTTCTCCAAACTCCGCACGCACCCTCCCCCTTTTCCCTCCAGATGAACATGGTCGAACACGAACACCACCCCCACCACTGACCACCCCCGCAAGCCGCAAAGACTTGAGCCAAAAGCTAAAAGCTAATAGCTTGGCGGCTGGCGACATCCATCGGAGCCGAGCTGAGCCGGGAGAGACAAAATACTATAAAACATTCATATTACTATGAGAAAGGAAAAAAAACAACAAAACACAAAAAGAGCACCTGCGGCGGTGGTCTGCTGTGTGGTACCCACATGCCGAGAGTAGAATGATGGGCCCCCTCCTTGTGTAGCGGCTGGCGGTCCGGCGTGGGCTTGGAGTCGATCATTAAGACAACGCTGCCTATCTATGATTTTAGGCTCATTTTCAATCCAATCCCAATTAAATTGGTTTAGTTTAAATTTAGGTTGATTAAATTTTACATAATTTAATAGTATTATAATATTTACAAATAATTTCAGGCTATACTCAATCAAATTGATCGTAACCAATTGAGATTAAAGAAATTGAATTTGATTTCAAATGATTATATTATTGTTTTAGTCAATTAATATAGTTTCATTTACATGCTAAATATCAAATTAAATCATTTTATCTGAAATAATTTAGAAATTTTCTCACATATTCAAGCTAATTTTAACTTCTTTATATTTTTTAAAAACCTATGATTTATAAGCTTAGAGCATCTTCAGATTTAAAGTAATATTTGACTAAAAATTTATTTTAATAGATTAATTATTGTATTTGTCAAATTTAGGTATACTTATAATTTTATCTAAATGTACATAAACTTATAGTTGTATCACATCAACCACACACCTCATATTTTTTCAAAAACCCCAATATACCCTTGCAAACTGTCACGCCCTGAACTTATACCCTTAGCCTGACATCCTCCTTCACCCGTAACACCACCCCTAGCTATTTTACTATGACTAGCACCACCCCAAACTTGCTTCAAACCCTGGCTCCTCTTTCAAGACCATTTCCTAATCCCCCACCATGCCCAGCACCACCCCACCTCTACCCCTGGCTTACTCCTCAAGTCCCTCACCGCCCAAAACAACTTCCTCGAAGGCTTTGCCCTGCACGCTTGCCTCATCAAATCCGGGCTCTCCTGCAATCGAGAAATTGTCATCAAACTTCTGTTGTTGTACTTGACCCAAAGATCGTCGCTTACAATTGCTTCCTTATTGCCATCCAAAATACCCTCCACCTCCACTGCCACTAGCACCATCCCCATTTGATGAATCCCTTTTGGATCATCAACCGCTGATGACAATAATGAAGCCATCAGGCAAGATTGGTTGGTGGCGTCGATGGGTGGGATTTGGTTGGTGATGATGATAGTGTTGTTGGTGCTCGATCCCCTTAGTGGCAACTTTAATTCTCAGGAATTGAGAACATTGTTGAGGATCTAAGGGCGTTTTGTGGGAGATAGAAAGAGGGTAAATTAAAAAAAATAGATTTAAGATAAAATGCACTGATGGAGATGAACTTAGCTAAAGTTATATCTAATAAGCTAAATATAGATATAACTTATTAAATTTAGCTAACACTATTAGAGATGCACTTAATTAACAAGTATAACTGATTATCCTAATTAATGAATGGATTAAGAAATCATGAAGATATAAGAAAGATTAAAAAACCTTTACAATACTCCTGTTGGTCTATGCCTCCTAAAACCTTAAAAAATCATAACAACAAATTAATTAATCTTTTTTAAATTTTATTCTTTTGATAATACCAAAATTTAAAATAAATATAATATATAACATATAACATATATATATATACACACACACACACACAATATATACATTTATATATAAAACTTCATAGTTGTAACCCGTGTTGGTTTCTAGATAGTTATTGGTGTACTTGACAAGTACTGTATTAGTCACTTAAGCTCATATTGATTCTTCTTTAATATCTTGTATTAGTTTTAGATACCGTATTGGTTTACAATATGGTAGCGTACATATAATATATATACATATACATGCACTTTATATAACTTATATTTGTATATAATATGAATTATGAATAACTTGAATAACTTAACAAAACTTTGGCGTTAAGCTATTAAACTTTGATGGTAGAGAAACTTTTTGAAATACCGGAAATAATTTAAAGAGAATAAGAGAAAGAGTAGGAGAGAGAGCTTAACCTAAGATTTTTGGGATGAAATTGTTCAAGGTTTGGATGCCTATTTATAGGGATAATACCATTAGCAATAAATTTTTCATAGGCATTTGTTTTCCTTTATTTAGGAAAAAAATCATAAAATTATCCCACAAAATGTTATATATTTAGCCTTCGTCATTGGATTTGTATAATGTTTTATAATATATTGAAAAATATTATTCACTTTATATGATTTTTAAATTATAAAAAATTATTTCTTTCATCTCTTTTTTCTTTTCTCTTTCTGCTTCCTGTTTCTCAAAATAAATAATAAAAAGATTATTTTAATGATATAGGAAATTATTAAGGAAATCTAATGTTATGTGTATTTGTATAAGAAAATAAAAAATAGTTAAATTCTTAAATTTATAAAAAATAATTATGTGTATTTGTATATGGGAGTAGGAAACTATTTAAATCATTAAATTTCAGAAAACAATTAAAAAGTTACACTTTTTCAATTTTGGAAAATTAAAATAGTATTTATAACATGGTTCTAAAATACGTAAAGAGGCGGCGCCCGCCGCCTTAGTAGCCAAGCATCCCGACGTGGGTACGTAGAGTCGGCGCATCTTCGAAGGCCGTTCGGGCGGTTGAGGCACCCGCCTCACCTGCGGTCGCCCACCTCACCCACGGAAGAGGTTGAGGCAGGATATAGGTTAAGTTAAAAAACGAGGTATAAAATATAAATACCTCATTACGGGTTAATCCGATGCCATCTCCGACCATTCGACACCAGACGATCGAATGCGATCACGCCATCAACTAAAGACCTCAATGACGGGTGACCTCCGTCCACGATCGGTGACGACGACCTCCGCCCCACGATCGCCGACGACAACCTCTCGCTCCACGATTGGAGACGACAACCTATGCTCAACGATTGGTGACGATGACCTCTGTTCTCGTTTCTCTTTGTTTCTCTTCCTCGTGTGCCGCTGCGTGTTCACGTGACGAGTTCACACGACGAAATCAATCAAAAATATTTAACCCTTCATTTTTAAATAATAATAATATTATTATTATTAAATTTAAAACTCTTACTTTAATTTTAAATTTTACATTATACACACACATATCACATTATTATATTAATGCCGAATATAAAATCAACCAAAAATATCAAAATTTACCTTATACCTTGCTCAATAGGATAATTTGAGGCTTATGTGCACATAGACATGGCCTTGAAGTTTAAAAATCAAATAATAACTATAAACTTAATTAATTTTATACATTAGAATAAATAAAACCAATAGAAAGTGTGTGATATTTAATAATATGTAATTATTAAATAATAAAATTTTATTTGATAGATTATTATTTATGAATAATATATATATATATATATCTTTTATCACATGCGTTTCACGCTTAAACTGATAGGGTATCCCTTGCATCTTAAATGCAAAAAAATAAAAATAAAAATGGAATGTGTGTTTCAAGACCTTGCGCTGCCTGGTGAAAAAGTCATTTTGAGATCCAAAATTTTGATCATTCGATCAGATAACACTCTATTGAATGAAGATTAGAGTGTTTATTGAGACCTTAAGTTGTTTTGTTTTATTGAATATTTAAAATTGACTATAAAAATTTAATTTCTATGGAAAAGTTTTTATTTTTATTATGATAATATTTTTAGCATAAATTTATTGTTTAAGATTGAAGCGCCTCGACCGTATTGAGACGCCCGTATATCCGTATAGCTTTTGGCCAGTCTGTTTTGTCTCATGTATTTTTAAAGCTTTATAATACACATAATATAAATATTTTTATATTATTTTTATTTTTTTAATACAAATACACGTAATATGTGAATCCATTATATCTTTTTAATTTAAGTCATTATTATTTTTTTTTTTAGATCTGATTTTTAAAAAATATTTTTTCCCCTACCGAACCGCTATTATCTCTTTTGTTTCGAAATCAATTTATTTTGTCTCGACAGATTTGATTCGCGTGCGTGCCGGTGCCGATAAATTGAAGTCACCGCGTCACTTTTCCATTTCACAGGGCTGGGTCGTCGCCACAGGCTCCGGCCAAAGACAAGGCCAACGATATATATATATATATATATAGTACGTTTTTCGTGTGTCGGCACAGCAAGGCATACATAGAAGTGAAGCAAAAGTCACACACGTGAGCCAAGTGTCATATGTGGGGGGGATTTGCCCCATGGCCCCCACCCTGCTTCCGTGGCCACTAGTCTACACACCACCCTTCATTTGCTCCGACCCCACCCAACATTCCAACATTTCAGTTGGGTTTAATTATTATTTATCATAATGGATCATTAATGAATAATAGGATTGCGTTTAACACACTCCTCATATCTCAACGGGCTCAATACATTCACCCACTTTTTTTTTAATTGGCGCATATAGCATATATACTATATATATATAGGCTTTGAATATTGCATAGGGGATGGCATATATATATATATATATATATAACCCCCTTTTTTTTAATTGACGCATATAGCATATATACTATATATAGGCTTTGAATATTGCATAGGGGATATGGCATATATATATATATATATATAGATATTCAAATGTGTAGAATATCCCAAGTATACTAGAATATATATATATATATATATATATATATATATATAGGTGCAACTACTGGAACAAATGTATTAAGGACTATATGGTAAGTGCGTATCTAACATTTGAGCATTGTCTTAACGTAAAAGTACAACAATAATATTAAAAAAGACGTTTGGATCTTATTATATATATGATTAATAAAATCAGGCTTATATCAGGAGTATAGATCATTTCTCCCACGTAGACAAATATTTCTACTTATTAAAATTAAATAACTCAATTTAAGATTAACGAATAAAGTACTTTTAAACAGAAATATAATAGATGCAGAAAGTTTCATACGGAGAGACAGAAAATATAAACTATATAACTTATGTCTAAAAACCGTTAAAACCGCTAATTTATCAAATCGTCAAAATTAAATAAAATTAATTTGATTTAATTAGAAACTAAATAATATATCGGTTTGGTTTTATTTGTAATTTTAAAATTATGGTTTAAACAGAATAATATTATTATTTATTTATTTTCTATTTTATATTTTAAAACTTATTTATTTAAGATTGATTATTAATACTTGATATGTTGTGTTTATGAATTATGTTATTCAATTTTGAGACTTTTAGAATTATAAATTTGATATAATTAGTATTAATGTGCTTACACACTATTTATTTTTTTGTTTTACATCATTTCAAATTTTAAGAACTCAAAAATTGATGGACCAAACCGACTCACACCAATCCAAATCGATAATTTTTCAAATTGCCGGTTCAAACCGAACTAACCTAAACCGAATAAGTTCAATCTGATTTAGTTTGATCCAAACAACAAGTTTGGTTTAATTTGATTTTGTCTAAACTAAAAAACATTAACTTGTTTTGAAAATAGCTCAAACCAATCTAAATTGAACCAATTTCAACCATAATTAATACCATCTAAGTTACATGTAATGACATAAAAACATAAAAAACTCACCAAATCAAATAATTTTTTAAAATTATGTAATTTATTTATCACTATTAAAATCAGCAGCATATTCATAACAAATATTATGATAGACAATAAATTATATTACTAATTAATTATAATTATAATTATATAATATATATATATAACTAAAATTAAAGTTTATAATTTTAATATATACATATATATTTAAATAAAATAGGAGGATGGAGGAGGGGGGAAGTTTGGATTCAGTGGTGAGCAAGGTCAACTCACTACCGTAGTAATCTGACTTATTTTAGACCCTTGTTGATATTTATTTCAAAAATCAGTCGTCATATTGAATATTCACGTAGTATGTATCATGCTTATGAAATTTAAAGACGATCTAACGGTTAATTTTCATGCAAATTTAATTAGAAAAAATTTAAATTTGAATTTATTAAAATTCAATTTTTTTAATTAAATTTACACAAAAAGTAGTCCTTAGATCGCCTTTAAATTTTACGGTCATAATATATACTATATGAATATTCAATATAACAGTTAATTTTTGAAATAAATATTAATAAAGTCTAAAATAAATTAAATTATTATGATGGTAAGTTAACTTTGCTCACTAGCAAATCCAAATTTAAGAGGAGGGTGGTGACCTCCTCCTAAATATCTGCTTTTAAATAATGATAACGATTGGATGACATCAGTTCCCGTGCATCCCATCAAATATAGACGAAGAAAAAAGAATAAGCTACTTTATGTTCAAGAATATTAACGTAGTTTTTGTTGGTTTTCAAAGCATCCTATTTTTTATTGGGTACTTTTTCAAACTTAATAATTTAAAATATGCCAAAAAATTGTAAAAAGGAAATTGGATAGATTAATTAGATGGGATATTGGAGTTGGTATGAGTTAAAATTTGGAGACTGATGGGATGACTATTTAATTTAATGAAAATATTGTTATTTGGGAGTTGGGACACACAATCATATGCCTTTTATGATTTTATCTATATATAGAATATAGAGTCCATATATCTTCCTTCTTTTTTAATAATCGGTGTGCTTGTTGATTGATCCAAAACTAATTATACAAAATAATTATGCAGCATCTAATTTATATTTTGACGACTCGTACTTGAAGAATAAAGAAAAATAAACCACTTCTAAACGTGGTGTGATTATGCGATTAGCATGAAAAGTAGGATTTTTGTTCTTTCTTAACAACTAATTAATATACATGCATACAAGCCTGTTTAAGGCCTTTAATTAAGTAACCCGAGATTAAAAAACTGATGAAAAGAAAATTAGAAACAGGGGGCTGAATTATATTATTGCTGCAACATATTGTGGAAATTGAAAAATATATTCTCCAAACTTATCCCACATTTTGCCGGAAGTAGTATACGCAAATCCAGTGTAAAGTTTCCTATTTATTACGAATATTTATCCTGCACAATTTTAATTTATTCTACACAGACGTCAATATAAAAAGGGTTTATGAATATGCTTTCTTAGCTCCACTCGAACAAACGACAGGAAAGAAGTAGCTGTCATTATCATTAGCCTGAATGCCAAAATATCATAATTATGTCACATAATTTTTGTTTGAAATTGTCTTAACAATGAAAATAGTAAACCGTCACCCGGCGTTGTCCCTAATATACTGTATTAATTATATTCTACATAGACGTTATCGCTGTCATATATGTCTCTCCTGATTTAATGAAATTCATTCCAAGGCTACTAGTTTCTTTCCTTACATGGTATCAGGGTATAGAAACATACCCTTGCCCTCTGCTCTCTTTCTTTTTGCCTTTAGCATTATTATGATGGAACAGTAACCTGCAAATGGAGGCAAGCTTGATGCTGCCACTAGCCAATCCAAATTTTCTTTACCATTCTGATCGTAAAGAGATGGTGCTTGTTTCTAAGCCTTCATAATTAGTCAACAAGGTGTGGAGTCATGATAATTTCTTTGAATGATAAATCCAATTTAGGTTTCATAGATAACATCACTAGTACAATGCCGCTTATCACAATTGTCATAAGTTTCTTTATTATTCCCACAGAGTTGCTTGTTACATATTATTGGTTCAATTTAATTATGAGGTCATGGATGTGTTGTTTATTTTATGAGATAATAATAAATAAATAAAATAAAATGATTGAATCGATTGTGTCATAGTTAATTACATTTTATCTAATTTTATGTTAGATATTTAATTTAGTTTATTTCAATTCGCAAATAAAATCCATTCAAATCTCTAACTTAACTTTCATCTTAGTTTTCTATATTAATAAGTTGAATTAAATTTTATAAGTCATCCAGTTATTGAACAACTTAAGTTAACTCTATGTTGTATTTGATTTAATTGTATTTGAAAAAAAAGATTACAACAAGCTTTTATTTTATTATACTTCAATACTTTTTTACTGTCTTCATGTTACATTATTGTTACCCATCTTATAAGTAAATCATATAACATTGCTATTAATTAGTGGCACGGTATTATTTTATTCATCTTTCATTTACTAAGTGCTCTGTGAAAGTTTCCAGCATTATAAAATACCATCGTATAAGTCTTTTGGTTTATCTTATCATCTTGAACTAAACTCTACTAACTTGAATTCCTCCTCATTGGGTTTAATTCGAGATATAACTTGTGTCTTGAATCGAACTCTTTTGTCTTCGGTTCCTTCTAGCTAGATTTACCTTAAGACAGCTTTTTGTCTCGAATTGAACTTCTTGTCTTCATTATGAAGGGGCTTCAAGATGTAGCTTTTCATTCGCAACTCTAACCGAAGTAATAAGGCTTTACAAATAGTATCAAACTCCCTCTACAAGTTCACTCAACTGAGATTGTCTTACAAGATTATCCGAGATTACACCGTCTCTTCTTATCACATCGCTTGCTAATAAAGATTACCACTTCATTGACTATTGTGCTAAGTTTTGAGTACATGTGCCAAGTTATGACTACATGTGCTAACAACTACAACTTTATTGACTGTTGTGGCTTTGTGGGAACAACAATCTCCCAATAATTGTCTATATTGTGTGAGATTCTATAATATCCTTTAAAGGTTGCTTGAATAAGCTAAAACTTAACTCTGTTCTACTTATCAACTACCATCTATTGCTTGTTAACCCATTCAACTAATGAGTTGAAAACAATTATAACTAATTAGAAAATTAATCCTAATAATATTCCCCTTTGTAATGATTGGAAATACCATGAATCTTGTCTCCTCCCCTCAAGTAACCTCCCCCATCTAATAGCTCCCCAATGTTACCCTCCCTTTGCCAACTAATTACAAAGATAGATATACGGGCAAAGATGAGATAAATGAACTTACCTAACTTTTCATACTATAGGAGGCAGTTGAATAGACACATTTTGCCTATGCTTGTCTACAATCTTTTTTATCCAAACCAAGTATTCATTTAAGGCTATAATCTAAGCATCATCTTGTGACTTGTTACTATCTAATAATCACATCATTTTTGAAATGTTAGAATTTTGGAAACACCATGTTTGAAATGTTGAAATCTACATGAATTTTATTTAGTAGGTATTAACATTTCTATAGATTCTACTACATTTTAAAGTGATCTGATAGGCTTCAAAGTCATCTAATTTATCTAGTCTTTCGCATTTGATGATTTCCTGAATTTTCCGAGGTATGATATGATGCAATATGTTGATTTTTAATACCTTCAACTTCAAAAAGATAATTCCTTACTACTACTACTTGCCAACTAATTTTTACCATTGTATTGACATGAATTACAACATTTTACAAAATTGAGATTTATAAATAATATATGATATATTATTTAAATACATATATTTGTTTATATATATAATTTGAATATATGTGTATATAATATATATTGTATTCATTTATATATGTAATGTTACTATATTAAATATATTATTAATTAAATATAATAATATATATACTATGTATATATTAAGAGCTATCACTCACATGGTATAAACATTAGTATTCTATAGTATAAAACATAAGGCATGATAAATCATAAAAGGTATTAAAATAATATGAACTAGTGTACATATAGCAAAGTAATACATTAATGATGGTGACCTAATGAGAAGCTAATAAATTTGGATTCAAAACATTAAAAAAATGTCTAAGACGTTAGGGGTAAACCTTAGCCTAATTTGTATGTATGTATGTGTGTGTTTCTATATATATATATATATAATAATAATAATAATAAAATTGATAAGATATCTTAGGCGACCAAATTAGCCTAAGGCTATCTTGGGTGATGAAAAAATTAAGTTACATTACCTTGCCTAAGGCCTTGTTTTTTTATAGTGATTTTACAAGTATTTTAGAAATTTATTATAGGTTTAGTTTCTTATCTATTTGTCTTGACGGAATCTGATGGGTTGATGAATATAGTTGCAAAGCTATTAAGATTTTCCAAAACAACTTATATACAGTGCAATGAGTTGACTTATTTGTATATAGATCTTACATTGAGAGCTTGGTCATTAAAACGAAAAAAAGTAAATGATTAATACAATAGTGTAACTCTTTAACATGAAGGGCGTGTTTAGGTACAGGATATATAAGATCAAATAAAGTAGTATTATTAATGGGAATATTAATAATCTTTGGTATTAATAATCTTATAATTTAAAATTAATAATATATTTGGTCTGCGTTGAAATAACGATTAAGATATATGCTTTGAAATAATTTATATATATATATATATATATATATATTTGGTTTGCATTGAAATAATCTTAATATATTATTAAGGTTAATTAATAATATAAAATTTATATGCTTTTGTTTGATTTGTTCACTTCATAAAGCTATCAAATTAATATTAAATATAAATCATTCTATAATATATCAGGGGATAATAAAGGCTATTTATGTTATAAAAAGGATATCCATAGGAAAAACTAATTATCACTACAAGAAAATTGATTTTCCTTAGTGATTATCAGCTAGCAGGGACGAATTTAAAAGAGGGCTGGCACGAGCCATGGCCTCCCCCCAAATTTGAAAATATTTTATATATATATATATATCGCTATTATATAAAAGTAATTGCTTGAATAAATATTTAACATGATTAATTTCACTAACAAGAAATGACAATTTGAAGATCTAGTTTAATGGTCAGTGGCTCAAGCCATCTCCAAACCTTCTTTAATAACTCACAAAAATCTTATGATTCTTATTTTAAATATCATACTTTATTTTCTCATTTTAAAGTTTTATTAAAAAATAATAATTGAGTTTTAGGTAACTATTCATTTGTCAAAAACATAAAGACTAGAAGTATGGATAGAACTCAATTATGCAGACAAAAATAGTTTCAACCGTTATATATATAATAATTAGTAATATATATATATATATATGGTTTACTGTCTAATTATAATAATACATATACATATAGATACTATTAAAATTAATTAGTAATATAATTTACTATTCTAAAATATGTGTAATGAGTATGTTGTTAACTGTAATAATGATTAATAAATTATATAATTTTAAAAAAAATATTTGACTTGGTTATAGGAGAATTTAGTGAATTTTTCATGCTTTTATGTCGGTACCTATAAGTTTAAATGATATTAATTGTAGTTTTAAATAATAGTTTTTAAATGTGAGTTATACAATTAATTGTACTCAATTTATGTGAGTTTTTAAATTATACAATGTGAGTTTCATATGTCATTAGTTAAAAATACTTTCACTTTGCTTTCAAAAATCTAATAAAACTACTAAATGAGAATTACCTTTAACCCATGGATATGGATATGATAGTATTACCCAACGAATTGTCATTAAACATATTTTTCTTATAGTTGTCTTAGTCATTGAGATCGATGTGATTATTTATACATCATAAAAGAAGTTGTTTTACTATATAGATTATCGATACTTATTACAAATAACTATCCAAATGTGAGATTAATTTTAAATGATAAAATTATTAATTAGTCTATTTTTGTTTCATGAGTTTTTCTAAAATAGTAAAACTTGAAGCAACTTCATAATTTATTTCATACATTTTTTATTCATTCTTCTGTTGTTATTCTTCTCATTATTATTTCTATAATAATAAATTTTAATATTACACAAAAAAATTTACTAAATTTGATGATCTACTAAACACATTTTATAAAATCTTAACCCTATAACATTGGAAATATATACAAGGCTCGAGGTAATTAAGCCTGTTAATAATCCAAGCCAAATTGAGTATTAATTAGTTTAATCACACGAAGAGTATAAGTTTATTTTTGCACTTTTAAACTCTACTTACTTACAACATGAAATGACAAGTTGCTTTTACCAAAATTGAAAAAAAAAACTTAATATTAATATATTCATCATCAATTAATGCATCCAACTTAATATTAATAATATGACAATATAATAGCATTATTTCAAGTTGATATGTACACATAAATTAAATGATACGACTATATAAGCTTGGGGGACTAAAACAAGTTAAACTCGTAAGTTAAAAGACTAATGAAGTTGAACTTAAGTGAACTTATAATTATATTTCAACGTCAACTCAACATTTTATATTTATACTTATATGTATATGTTTAATCGCATAATTTGTTTAATGGTGGCAGGTACTTAGCATAAGTAGGTTGCAAAAAGTTAGTGATGTTGTCAGGATCGAAGGACATGCGCATAACCACGCGGCAAGGCAAGCATTCATATTTCTCTCTCTCTCTCTCTCTCTCTCTCTCTCTCTGGGCATATGATTAGGGTACGTTAAAAATTCAAAATTAATCAATGGACACGTGAGCTGAAGGCCCAAATTTTCTAACCTTCACACCATTACACTTTTCCCCCCCTTCCCTGTCGCCTTCGTACTCGATTGCTATTGCTTTTTCTGTTTTATAACCAAACATAGTTTCCTGTCTCTTATTAATTTCTTTTGTGTCGTGCTGTGTCACCGTGTCTGTGTGGGCTGTGGCTTTGTTCTTTTTTCCCCTTCTTTCCATTAATTTCTCGGTCAAGTTCCGATATTGGTAATCAAATGCTTCTCATTACGACTGTCACTTGGCATTTATAATTTATAAGATATGTATAGCTTTGAAAATTTTCTGTCACACTGCCCCATGAATTATTTCTCTACATAACTAGGCCATAGGTCGACCCTTTGAAAACCTTTTTTTTTCTCATTTTAAAATTTCTGGCTTTTTTCTTAGCCAGTCTACCAGAGGAAACTGAAGGGGTTGAGGGGCGCTGGCATAAAGTTGGAACATATGTATCTTAGCTTGCAAGCTTTGGTAATTCTAAATATACCGAAATGTTACGCGATCCACCCACAAAATTAACATTTTTTTCAAATGAGTTTAATCGAATAACTTAAAATTTTAACAAAAACAAAAAAAAAAACGTTATATGTTAAGGTTGTATAGAAAAAAAAATGATATATTTACTCTATCTATACATAGTAAAGAAATATATGTATGATTAATAAAAGGTAGCAGGTCAACCGGAACATAGGACGAGCACTCCCCCCCTGCGCAGAAAAACATGCAAATAGAGGCATCATTGGGAATGTTTGTTGTTGCTGAGGACTTGATGGCTAATAATTACAAACTTAGTGACTGCTGGTGGCTGTGGCTCTTTGAAGGAGAGCATTCGATTGCCGGATTGGGAATTGGTAAATCTTGAAATTGTGCAGGAAAGATGGCAATACAATTATTACGGTCAGAGCAACCTAATGAAGTAATGCGTTGTAAATTATATTTCTACATGCATTTATTTTTCTATCCTTCTTTCATACACTATATAACTTATATTATTGCAATTTAAAAGATTTGTATTTTTCATATATCCGTTGAATAAATAAGTTACCTACTCAAACATTTGGGAATTGGTAAATTTTGGAAATTGTGCAAGAAGGATGGCAATTCAATTATTACGGTCGATGCAACCAAAAGAAAGCAATACATTATCAATTATTTTTCTACATGTCTTTATTTCTCTTCTCCTCTTGTATAGTTCCTTTTGATATATTCTGATGGATTTTTTTTTGTTTTTATAGACCTTAAGTTTCTTATAATGATAGAAAAAATAAGTTTTTATACTATTTTTATAATGAGTTACATCTCTATAAAATAAATTTTCCTCAAAATATATAAAAGGAACATTACAAATTTAAATATTAATTCATCTCATTAACCCAATGGCACATATGTGGTCATAGAAATAAAGATTCAACCAAAAAAAAGCCACAAAACTTAAGCCATAACCTCAGTGTAAAGTTTAATTTATGTCTTTTTTTTAAGACTGCTCTAAGTTTATAGATTTCTTAAAGGGGTTTAAATATCCATTCTTCTTCAAGTCCACACTTGTTATTTGAGGGGTCCAACTCTTAATATATAACTTGAGGGATTAATTTATAATGTATTTAGTTCTTTGAGGGGTTCTACTAATTTTACACTTAAAAAAGGCTTCTCCACATATCAGTATCTTTTTTGAGGAGTGATATTTTATAATTTTAGTCTCCTTATAAAGTTTGAAGTTTCAAATAATGGCTAGTAGTTATGTTAGTCTTTTTTTTTTTTTTTTGAGTGGGGGAAGGAGGGATCAATACACATTTAAATTCAATTCCTTTTATATCTACTGAAGCTCTTCACCCCAAATAAATTTTTGTGTTATCACTAGTGTGGTATCCTTTGAGTTACAAGTACTAAGAATATATCCTCTTACAAGGATTGATCTCACTTTTTCTCTTTTCACTCATTAAAGCAAATAAAAAGCTAATGTAATATGAAGAATGTCACTTATAGTGTTTATTCCTCGTGTTTGTTCAACTTCTACTTACTTGGTATTGCATACTTCACTTTAGCCTTACTTTGATCACTAAAAACGTAAATTATCTTTTTCTAATTTCAGTACATGCCTGACGAACTCCAAAATTTTTCTGATTTGAACCCCTTTGATTTTAAAATTCTCTAATAAAATCTTTTAATTACAACATATTCTGGTAAACTTTAAAACCCTTGTAATTCAAAATCCTTTGAATTAAAAGTCCTTTGATGAGAGTTTCGACTTATAAAGTCATTTGATTTTAACTTGAAAACTATATGCTCCCTTAAAGCATTTTAATCCTTGAAAGTCATCTATCTTCCTTTAGAGTGCCTTAATAGACTTCAAGGTCATCTATTTTTATCAAAGTACTCTTATAGGTTCATTAGTTGTCTATTTTCATTAAAGCTATCTATTTTTTTAAGAGTGCTTTGATAAACTCGTTATTTGATAGGCTTTAAAACCTATGATTTCTCTTATCTTTAAAGTTTACTAATTTTGAAGGCTTTTTGTATGGCAGAAACTTGACTTCTCTCCTCCTAAACTTCTTGAGGTATGATATGATATAATGCAATATGCACGCATTTGTTTAACATATTTAACCTCGAAAAATTCTTTTTGCTCAACTATTGCTTGTTAATAAAGTTTGTCATTCTATTCACAATAATTACAATCTCTTACAAAGTTAAGACTAACAATCTCTCCTTTTTTAATTGTTAGAAATATAATGCATTATATAAAGACGGCCTTTCAACTTTAACCTCAAATTGTAGCTCAAAATTATATGAGGTTCAACTCCTGCCCCTAGATAACCTTCCCTTGTCAAATAGCTCTCTCTGCACCATTGCTTCTCTCTTTCTCTCTCTTTGCTAACCAATTGCAAAAATAGATATTTAAGGAAAGATAAGATAAAGTAACTACCTTCATAATTAAAGGACTTTAAAAGTACCAGGAGGCTCTCGCATATGAAAGGACTTTGAAGGTGATAAGAGGAACTTTGAATTATTATGGGACTTAAAACTCATTAGAGGGTTGTAGAGCTTATCAAACGACCACGAGTATGTAATGGTGCCTTTCAATAACAAAAGACTTTGAACCACTTGAGGATCTTCAATGATACCAAATTTAAAGTTAGTAAAGGATTGACTAGACACTTAAACAATCATTATATGCTAGAAGACTTTAAAGATAGAAAACGATGACTCTAGTCTAATAACTTAAAATAGTATTCGTCTCAAAGAACTTATACACACCAAACTAAGTTTTATGTTTGCTAGCCATTATTCTGAAAAGGGAAAAGATCTTCTTATTAAACTACTTGCTTTGATGAAACTTCAACCCTTAAACCCATTTGTTGACAACCTCAAACTGCCAACTTATCCAAACTAAGAACCTTGCACTAGAACCCTCAAACCTCAAACTACAAACTATAAACCTCGAACATCGAACCACTACCTACAACCCTTGAACTAAAAAGTAATAACTACAACCCTCAAACCATGAACTAATGCTTAACCCCGAACCTTGGCCATATAATAACCTCTAACCAAACCATATGCCAACTCGAACCATATGCCAAACCCTTGAACCTAAACTCAACTTCTAAACTCGAATTAATAATACCTTCAAACCTCAAACCAACACAAGAACTCTTATAAACCTCAAACTCTCATGAACCTCAAACTACAATGACCTTCATCAATACATCACTAACCTAGAACTTATACCATTACCTCAATAAACTCATACCTTGTTGATAACTTGGAACTACTCATAAACTCGAACAACCTTCAATAACTTGAAACCCGGTTCAGTAACTTAGATCTAACACTAACCTTGAATTGTTATTGACCTCACACCCTTATACTAACCTCGAAACAACACTAACCATGAACCTTCTCTCACCTCTAACCCATACTAACCTCGAACACTTCAAACCTTGATCAACTTCGAGCTATACATAAGCTTGAGATTGTTCTATAACACAACCCTATAACATTATCAACTGACATGGACAAATTGGATACTATAAATTTGAAAGTTCCAAATTCTCAACAAGAAAATCTATAAAGATGAAGTAGCAGAACTTAATTAACTACCGCAAATTTAAATTTAGACAGGCCATTATGAAATTCTGGTGACTTTTCGATTGCAAAAAGCGACGATTGTTCAATAATATAACATTTATCTTTGTTTAAAAATATAAATACTGAGAGATACTCCAATAAGTGTATGCGTTAAAAAATATAAGAATATTTTTGTTTAAGTCTTTAAGATCTAAAGAGTTCCTCAAAGCAAAAAAAAAACTGAGAGAAAATGATAAAAATATTTTTTTGTCAATTATGAGAGATTAGAAAAAAAAAAGTGTGCTACACTTAATTTTGTAATTTTTGTTTTTTTTACATTAAGTTTTGTTAATAATTGAATAAACCGATTAGATAAATAATATAATTCGCCTAAACCGATTGACAGACACTTTTATACGAAGAATTTCCTCACATATAGTAGAAAAGATAAAGATTTTAATAATTGAAGGTGAAAGTCCATTGGATGCGAACTTTCTAGATTCAATTCAAAGATGTTTTTAACGATGACAATTATTTGATTTGATTTGGTGAGAGATTAAATATCAAATTTTGTATTCTAATTTGTGTTGATATTATAATGAAAAATTGACGATGCTAGAGTGAACAAAAAAAGCTGTCGATCCAATTTAACCTGACAACCGACTGATAAAAACCGAATAAATCAATTTGAATGAATTTTATAATTTTATTAATTCGATGGAAAATAAAAAATTTAATTTAATAAAATAGTATAAATAACCTATCAAACCAACAAACACGCTAGCAGCCTTTCGATTATGACCAAATAGGGCTTCTAATGTCAGCCTTGCCATGGTCCATCTTGCTCTGCCATCCAACGTAAACATCATGTTCGTTTTCAATGCTAAGCCCGTGAATGGACTACATTATTTTTCCGACTACGTTTCTTTTAAATGGTTTTGAAATCATACGGAATGAACAAGACAAACTTCCGTAGGGTTTGCACAATAATTAATTTAAAATTTTGTAATGAACAATCAACCGACGCAGACAGCATTGAGGCCTCAAAAAACGATGTCAATTGAACGAACACAGTTACAGTTAAAATAAAGAAGAAAAAACGAAAGATAAAAGTGAAGGAACCAGAGCCCGAAACCACTTTCCTATCAAATTTCATCCTACAAACCAGCTGCAGAATTCAAATTGGTTAGAAATGGAAATTTTCAGTACTTTCCCCTCCATGAATACCATTTCAGTTTCAATTGGAACCACAAAGGAGGCACCCCAAGAACTCCCCGCCCCAACCTATGATCAAACACATCAAACTGAACCTTACTCAGTGAGTCCAGAATAAACTGAGCAGGCACAGCTGGGAGCAGTGCCGGAACAGCCTCAGCAGGCACTGTGCCAGCCAATTTGCGCGCTTTCTGGAGATGGACACTAGCCACCGATGCCATCTCAAAAACAGCATCACAGAGTTTCTCACGTGAGTCAATGTGGATCTGTGATTGACCTCCCTGCATATCCAATAGTCCATGATTAGCTGCCACTGTAGATGGTATGTACGAAAAATGGCGGTTGTGGCTGGCATGGTATGGTAGGGAGCGAATAAGCAAGAGAAGGCCACTTGCTTTTCCAATGTGTGAGGCAGCGTGATCAGCTGCAGTAGACTGGATACCACCAGCTTGAAGTATCATGTATAGAATAGTTGATACAGTGTCTTCCGCATATTTCTCCAACTCTGTAATTGTTTTGGGGACATCATTCGCGTCTCTTCTCGCATCATTGATCCGAGCTTCAACAGATCTTTTCAGCCAGCCCTTGGTGATTTTGTGCTCAGTTATAACTGATGTAAGAGCCTGGGCCGCTGGATGCTCAATTAAATTGCCAGCATAGATTTTGTCTAACACATCTTGCCACCATAGAAGGCGCATTAGGCCGATTCTTGGATCTGAAGTAACATCCATTGCTCTGGACGTTTCGACATTAAAGGCATGAAGTGCAAATGCAGCCTTCCGCATGCTAGGGGGCAACTCAAGGAGGCAGAGGTAGTTATGGTAGTCAAATTTCCGTACTTGCTGTACACAGTAGGAAAAAAGCAGTTCGTATGCTAGCAGATTTGAATGCGCCATTCATCAAGGCTAGTCCTTGAAAATTAAAAAAAGAAAAAGTAGACGTTGGAAGACAGAACTACACTGAGTTGGCAAGGACCATGGATGGCAATGATGCAAGTGAAAATCGGAGGCCGATATGTTTTGCTGTATGAAAACGCTAATAAGCCAAGAATGCCACCAAAACAGGAACGTCTAAGAGGATAAAATCTTCAAATTGATGTATACAAATCAAACCTCTGCACAAAAACATGCAGTTCAGAGTTAGCAAACTCATATAAACAGCCAGATGTCATAGCCCCTTAGCCCCTTGTCAGACATTCAATTAATAATAGAAGGGCATAGAGCATCTCCTGCTTTGCCTCCCCACCATAGTCACTTCTTCAGCTGCCTGTAAAAACAAAGAGCTTCAGACAGCACCATCTATATCACCTCTTCGACAATCAAAACCTGTGCCCAGAGATTGAAGAAATTTGGACGAGAAAGAGGAGCACAATGACACAATTTGGTGATGACGTTGGAGCAGGGAAGAAATTATTTGGCAAAATTCTAAATCGAGAATAGTAGGTTTTTAAGAAACATACAATAAAAAAAAATAAGATAAAAAGGATCTGTGGGCCTGTTAACAAACAGTGGAGGGGCTAGAGGAGGCGATATAACAGGGGGGAGCTGGGTAGGAGAACTGGGGAGTAAATTTGCTCAATGGAAACCCTCTCCACAGCATCTATCACTTGATTGTTGAATATTATGTGTGTTAAGCTACTTTAATTCTCAATCATTGAAGGACCTTTCCTAATGCATAATCACTATACACATAACATCCAGGTAAACTACAAAGCACTTACAGAATCGGATAGGAATAGAATTCCTATTCTATGGTTATCAAAACTGAAGCTTTAAATCAAAACAACCAATAAAATTATATTGAAGAGGGGAAGATTAAATCGTCCATTATCAAAGAAAATGATAAACATAACATACCTGATTTTATGAAACAGGATGAAAGGTGATTTATGATGTAGCAAAGGAAAAAGGTGAAACTCCATAATACTAAATAAATTAAAAATAAAAAGTGGGGGGCAATTATCAAGTAAGATTAAAAACTAATTCAATGGGGAGAGACAGAATTACGTATTTATTGTTGACAGTCAAACACTAATCAGGACATGGGAATTATTCCGACTCTACAAATGAACCAAGAAGTATAAAATAAAGAATAATGCTACTTGCAGTCTTCATTACAGTTCCTTTGTATTTTAATCAAAACGATGTCATTTTGATTAAAAATTTATTAATCAAAATGATATCATTTTGATAAAAATATAAAGGGATTGCAGTGTGATTCTCGTTTGAGGACTGTATATAGATTTATTCTGAAATAAAATAAAAACTTGGTGACGAGAAATTCAGTTAGTCTGGTTGTCTCAAACCCTCACCTCAGTCAACTAACCGTTTACGAAGTTTAGTTATATAACCAAACCTATCCGAAACAAAAATTAACCGACAGAACTAATTCGGTTTCTGTCAGTCCGGCGGGTTAACCAATAACTCCACATCCCTAGCTGTTCCAATTGAATAACTACCGTAGATAATCAAAATAAATAAATAACCACAGCAACTGCATTGAAATAAACGCTAAGATGCACAAAAACAAAACCGCTACTTCTTAAATTATAATAAGATTCATTGATTTCGAACAATATAGCAACAATCAATTGAAGCAAATGATTTGTGGGAGATAGAGAGGGAGAGAGACCACATGGGAATTGGAAACAACAGAAAAAGTATATGCACTAACCGTACTAGGATTGATTGTTGATCGAAGACAAAGAATACGCGGCAAGAAGGGCTAATCGGCCGCAACTCCTACGACAAACATCGTAAGAGAGGGACAGAGGCGAGGATCCAAGATCAAGGAACCTGAAACATAAGACATGTTCAGTCGAGAAATCTAGAGAGAGAAAAATCAGCTAAGGCCTCACCTGGGTTAGTCGTGACGGTAGCGTCTGATTGGAGGCACAAGGCGTGTTTTCGGCACAAGCCAGGTGAAGCACGGCACAGGTGTGGCAGGTGGGAACAAGATTCGGATAGTATAAAATTTTGCTGAAAATATTTTAAAATATTATTTTGAAAAAATCTTGAAAAGTTAAAGGGAAAAAACATGAAATATTCTGTAAGGAATTTTTTTTCAAAAAATATTTCTTTAATCAGTAATTAATTTTTTATTATTCTTTTATAAATTACCAAAAAAAAACAACATTATTTTTTCAATAACTTATTTTCCATCAAACAAATTTTGAAAACAAATTCACAATTTTAGTTAACTTATTTATCAAAAACGTTATTCTTTTCCTAAGGTTAATATATTTGTCTAATGACAAGTTTGCATACTTTAAATTAAAGTATTTGGTGTAGGAGTGGCAATTCTAGCCCAACTCGTATTGACCCGAAGAAACAATGGGACAAGCATGAGTATTAACCGACCTTCTTTGACTCAATATTTTTCAATGTTTTTAAATAGTTTTAGCTTAAAATATCCGCCCTACCTCGCCCAAATCTGAACTCACCCTGACTGTCATACTCTTTGGTTATGCCTTGCCCTAACACTATCTCACCTAAGATAGGTTCGGATCACCCATTACCTAGTCTCAACCTATTTAGTTGTCATTTCTAGTCTAGTGTGCCAATAAGTTAAAGCCAAGTTACATTTACCAATTAAAGTTTTGCAATACTATCAATGCCAAAATAAAATTGGGAGAATGTTATCATAGATTTTGTCATGGGTTTACCAAGAACAACAAAATGACATAAACGTTCTTCTTTTTCTAATTTATCAATTAAGGGTATGATTGTGGTTATCATTGTTAGCCTTATGTTTAAAATTATCAATATGCTTTATTAAAATTCTACAATATGTTTTATGTTATGTTATAACCTTTTTGATATTTGAACAAAGTAAGTTTATATGTCATTGCAGAAAGACCTTCAATATATTAAATAAAGAACATGATTGGAGAATATAAATTTAATTAATAATATATTATATTATAGTATCTTATAATTAATTTAAATCATTATGTTAAATTACGATGTTCAAATATAAATTAAACTCCATAAGATTCTTATATCATATTTCTTCTTATAATATGATATTCCTGAAATAGAAAGACTTGTTATAAGTCTCTTTCAAATAAAATTAAACTAGTATAACATAAGAATAATCAAAGTCGTTCACTAACCAAATGACGTATAAAATTAAATTTAACTTAATTTTCAAGAAAAGCTAAATTAGATTGAATTAGAAATTTTGAATAATTTTGTTTGTAGAATTAAAATAAACTAAATTAAATATCTTATATGTAATCAACTAACTACGACGCAATCAACCCAATCATTCCACTTCAATTAACTATTTATCATTATCTCATAAAATAAACAATATATTCATGACCTCATACTTAAATTAAATCAAAATATCATGATTTCAATCAAATTATGAACTTAAAATAATTATAATAAATATTTCAGGAAAATAATTTGTTCCCTACGAAAGCAAACTTCATATTTTAAATATAAATTAAAAACTTCATGCTTAAACAATTCACAAAATCGTGCATTAGTAGTTAAATATTTAAAACATAAGCCCACAATTTTAAAAAATAATAATAAAACTTTGAAAAAAGGCTACCTTCCAAACGCAGCCCTGTTTTTCAATTTAGCGAACCAAACCCCAGCAGCAGCACGGTTGCAGGTAAGTGGAAGTCTGTAGAGGGTCAAAGGTAAAAAAAATTGACAATCCTTTTGTCAACCCTACACTTTTAAGAGTTCAATCCATCTTACGAGAGGGACCAAAAAAAAATACATTTTCCTTAAAATTATACAATACTGTTCAACATATATATATATATATAATGCACTGTACTACCAGGGTTTAGGGAATATAGGAAATCAAATTATGCGGCCACTGGTTCTTTTGTAGTGAGCTGGGTCTGAATATGTTGAGGGACATCATCGAACTTAGCTAACATCATAGTATAGGATGCACGGCCTTTTGACATCCCTCTGAGTGTACTGACATATTGAAACATCTCCGCCAAAGGAACAAGGGCAAAAACAACCTGCATTTGTCACAGGGGGAAACGTGAAGGAGGGAAAAAAACCTGTTCGGATGTAATGAAAAATTCTGGGTTTACAAACTTCTTCAGAAAATATGATCAATTTTGCAGTATTAACCACCACAATACTTTGCCTCCAAACTACTAAAATAAACTGTCCCTAAAATTTTCCATCAACAAATTACGACAGAATTACTACTGTACTTCAGAAGAGGGCTTATGGTTTTTCCTTCAACTCTACACTCAATTTCTCTTACGCTGAAGCTTGGCAGTTGAACAAGATGGCAAGAAATTTAGTTACTTGCAAATAATTTATAAGTATATTGTATAAATGCAATGATGTTTCTTTATTACTATTATAATTAGTATAGAGCAACATATCAATTGAATTTGTAAGCAGATGAGAGACAATTTGGGGAGAAAGAAAGGAGTCTAGTGTGACCACTTGCCATGAAGTAGCCTTCTATGTGTAAAAGATTTTCCAGATCTGATGATTGATAATTGCTATAACCACTATAATTTAGGCAAGAGTAGAATTCTGCATACCTTAAGGCCGCCTGGCTTATCATCAAAACTGATGATCTGGCCTCTCCTCGAGTTGAGGTCACCAATCACATCACCCAAATGTTCTTCAGGTGTGACAACCTCAACTTTCATTATGGGTTCCAGCATCTTCGGCCCCGCCTTTCTCATTCCCTCTCGAAAAGCCCCTCTTGCAGCCAGCTGAAAAGCCAAGACACTTGAATCTACATCATGGTAAGAGCCATCTACCAATACAGCCCGCAGATCAACCACAGGGAATCCTGCTAAAACGCCATTGCTCATGCACTCCTCCAATCCTTTCATTACTCCTGGAATATATTCCTTTGGGACAACACCTCCCTTAATTGCACTCTTGAACTCATATCCACTTCCAGGTTCCAGAGGTTCAAACCTCACGGTGATATCCGCAAACTGCCCTTGTCCTCCTGACTGCTTTTTGTGTATGTACTTCGCTTCTGAAACTTTAGAAATGCTTTCACGGTAGTTCACTTGGGGGGCACCAACATTAGCTTCCACCTGTATCGCCAAGCAATTAAAGTTACAACTCCGACAGACAATTTCTCTCCCAAATCTCACAACCAAATGAGATTATCAAAACAAATTATATTTTTTTTTCCTAAAATCTAGTATGATATATTTTAAAAGTGAAAAAGTAAACCAAAAGGAAGATCGACTGTATTTGGAAAACAAAGTTAAAAAGAGAAATGGTACCAATAAACATTGGGATATTCAATTTTAGAAGTTTCTTCTTAAAGATATTAAGAAATTTGTCTATTTTTGTGCAAACCAACTTTTCATAACAAAGTGAAGACGTATTAAGTACAACTAGGAAAAGAAAAGAAAAAAAGTGGACCCATTTGTTGTGCATGCATGTGCCACAAGATATCAGAACATTATGAGTAAATTTTGAAAGCCACAAAAATAAAATTTAAACCACATGACACTAAATATAGGAACATAGTAATAAATAAATAAATAAAACAACAGATATGGACCTTATACTCCCTCTTTAGCCGGTCAACAATAATCTCAAGATGCAGTTCCCCCATTCCTTCGATAACAGTTTGGTTGATTTCTTCATCTCGTGAGAAGTGGAAAGATGGATCCTCTTGAGCAAGCTTGATCAAACCAACAGCCATCCTATCAATATCAGCTTTGGTCTTGGGCTCAATTGCAATTTTGATCACTGGATCTGGGAAGTCCATTCGTTCAAGCACAATAGGATTCTCGGGATCACAGAGCGTTTCACCAGTAACCGTATCTTTTAAACCTGCAAGGGCTATAATATCACCAGCAACTGCAACTTTAACATCCTCTCTGCTGTTGGCATGCATTTCCAATAGCCTACCAATCCTCTCCTTCTTTCCCTTGTTTGAATTCAGTGCATATGTACCTGCACTTAGTTTCCCTGAATAAACTCTCACAAATGTAAGGGACCCTACATATGGATCACTCATAATCTTAAAAGCCAATCCAGCAAATGGTTCTTTGTCACTTGCAGCCCTTTCTATTGTCACTTCAAGGTCCTCAGGGTCAGTCCCTCTCATTGGAGGCACGTCAATTGGTGAAGGCAGAAAGTCTACGACAGCATCAAGCAAAGGCTGGACTCCCTTATTTTTAAAGGCCGAACCACATAAAACCGGCACAAATTTGCCTGAGATGGTTCCTTTCCTGATTAATTTCTTGATGGTTTCTTCATCAGGTTCATTTCCATCTAGGTAGTTTTCAATTACTGTGTCATCTAATTCAACAATAGTTTCTATTAACCGGGCATGGTAGTCTTGAGCCAATTCCTCAAGGTCATCCGGGATATCATCATACACAAATTTTGCACCCAACTCTTCTCCTGACCAAAGCACAGCTTTCAGCTTCACAAGATCAATGACTCCCTGAAAAGTATCTTCAGCTCCAATTGGTATTTGAATCACAAGTGGTGTAGCACCCAAATTAGTAACTATCATGTCCTTTGTTCGAAAAAAGTTGGCTCCAAGACGATCCATTTTATTAACAAAGCAAATCCTAGGTACTGCATATTTATCAGCCTGTCGCCAAACAGTCTCAGACTGTGGCTCCACACCAGCAACACTGTCAAATAAACATATTGCACCATCCAACACCCTAAGGGCACGCTCCACTTCTAGAGTGAAGTCAACATGGCCCGGAGTATCAATAATGTTGATTCGATGTTTGTTCCAAAATGTGGTGGTTGCAGCAGAGGTTATGGTTATCCCTCTTTCTTGTTCTTGTTCCATCCAGTCCATTGTAGCTGTTCCCTCATGAACTTCACCTATTTTATAGTTTCTTCCTGTATAGTATAAGATACGCTCAGTTGTAGTTGTCTTCCCTGCATCTATGTGAGCCATAATTCCAATATTGCGATAGTCTTTTAAGGGTACCACCTGCTTCGACTCTGGAACAGAAGAATAAATCATAAATAATATATTCACTATTTCCTAGACTGCACAAACTATCAGCAGTGACTACAAATGTAGACAGTAAGATAGACACTAAAAAAACGTGTGATCTTTTTTCCCGATGGATTACTATTTGTTTATTTTTTCTTTTCTTTTCAAAACCCTGCTTCAATAACTTTACTTTTGCTATGAGACTATAGAGGCCTTTCATTTTATTTTTTAAAGAAAAACATATAAAACCCATCATCGGAACATGACACAACAAATATGTAATCTATATATGCCACAGAAAAATAAAAACAGAAAGTACCTTGTACAATGTTTTATATAGGTAGAACATAATATGCAAATTTCCCCTATTTTTTGTAATGATAAGTTTACTCTCAAGTAAAAGCAAGAACAAAAAATGCAGCACAGATTACTTCTAACTAATCAGACCTTAGGGTTATACCCTATTTATAATAATAAATGTGCAACCTTTCGATCTACAATCAAGCTTAGAAAATACTAACACTACTGATAGTCACAGGGACAGGGCAGGGTTCCACCAGTGCCAAATCTTTTTGAGGTCTAGAGTGTCAAAATATTATAAGACAGATTCCACTTTGTACATTCAGTATGGAATTAAAGTACTGTATGCACAATCAGTTTTGAGGTTTCCAAAAAACAAAATCTTCAACTCTTGAACATGAGTACAAATTACACTACAGAAACTCTCCCTAGTATAACATCAGAGAAAAAACCCAGTGAGCAACTCTTAATGCTCTTGTGCATGCTCTCATGCTAGCGAAAATGAATACTCTTGGAGAGAATTATGATAATATGTAGAGTCAGAATGTGAACTCTATCTATTATTGCATTGCCGGTCCCAAGTCCGGATAGAGGAGGGTAAGATAGGTTTGTGACAACCAGCATAAAACTCATCACATCTTTTAGTATGAATCACGACATAAGAAAAACCATTAGAGTATTCCTTACAAAGCGACACACTGCATCTTCGAGACCCAAATCAATGATTAATGGTCAGAGGTTGCTAAGTCGTTGCCCAGAATCAATGCACTATATCAAAGCCTCGATGGGGTATCAAATGAGCTAAGGTGCGAGAGTTTAGTTAGAAATCATAAACTTAGTTTATGTTTAACATCTTGAAACATAAGATCTCTAGCATATAAGTATGTAGAGCTAGCCAAGGCTATAATTAGAAGAGTTATTAAAATTATGTGCCTTTAAGAGACTAAATGGACAGGTAAAAACTAGACATATAAATGAGTGACATCACAAATTATGATATACAAGTATAAATAAAAATAAGAACAAAATAGGTATTATTCTTGACTATCAGTTAGTTGGTTGACGAAGTTGTTGACCTTAGAAGAAAATAGTGATAAAATTATACACATTAAATTCATTTTAAGTTATGAAACTGTTAATATTATCAATGCTTACGCATTACCGTTAAGTTTGGATGATACGAGTAAGCAACAATTTTAAAAAATCTAGATATAGTTATGCAAGGTAAACCTATTGAAAAAAAAATTATTGGATGATACTTTAATGGACATATAGGGAATAATCGTAATGGACTTGATAATGCCCGTGAAGGATTTGGCTTTAGGATAGAAATGATACAAGAAATGCAATCTTAGACTTTACCATATCTTATGACTTAATTTCAGCGGACACTGTTTAAGAAATTAGACCTTCATCTGATCAAGTATAAAAGTAGAGGAAATGCTAGCCAAAAAGATTTTTTTTACTAAAAGTATCGATAAGTTATTGCATAGACTGTAAGGTCATACCAAAGAAATGTTTAGCTATGCAACACAGACTCTAAGTATTATACATTCGTCTTCAAAAAGTGCATAAAAATCTAAGTGTTTTAAATCATAGGATCAAATGATAAAAGTTAGCAGGGTACGGGACAATTAAATACATTTTCTTACCAGATTAATCAAGGAGCAAATTGGAAAGAGTAAATCGATTCTAGAATGATGTGAAATAAAATGGTAGATTGTATTAATTGTGTGATTAAAGAGAAATTTGATAAATCTAAAGTTAGAGTGCCGTTGTGTAAGGACAAATCATGATGAAACAAGAAAATAAAGAAAATAAACAAATGTTTTATAGAAGTATGGGTAATGATAAAGACAAATGGGGGAATGGTATGTTGATGCTTTTGTATAAAAACAAAAGTGACATAGATTGTTCAATAATCATTTTTCATAATTTACTTATTAATTTCTTCATTAATTTAAACAATCTTGTCACTTTTATTTTTATACAAAAACATTGATACACTTCCGTCACTCATGAGGCATCTTATTACTATGTAAAATCTTGTTAAAAAAAAACCAATCTTAGATTCATAAATTTCAGTTCTAAATTTTCCAGCCACGAACATTTTATTTTTATTCAATAGATTTTAAAAAATAAAAATAAATAAAAACACACATACTCAAAATCAACAGCCCAAACGAAGCACACAATACCAGATTAAACTCACCCTAAAACAAAGTGCAATAACCAGGCAATTTGGCACATCAAATTTTCTCTAAAAATCAGTGACTCGACAGCAAAGAGCAACTCGAATTAAACGAGAGAGAAAGAGAGACCTTCCGAGACCATGGCAAAGACAGCAAAATTTCTCCTGGGGTGCCTCAAATTTGAAATCTTCGAAGCTCTGGATCGAAGAGGAACATTTCCAAAGATTTTCGAAGAAGAAGAAGAAGAAGAAAAGGAGAAAGGTGGACAGCAAGGACGGACGAGGCAGCGAGTGCGAGAAGGGAAGGGCCGAGGTCTCGTAGAGTAGTTGAAGCTGAAGAGTGATGGCGAGGAACCGCAGCCAGACATTCTCAATGCCTCCGTCGCCATTTTTTTCTCCGACCACTGCTTCTCTTGCTGTCAGTCTGCACTCGGTGCCACTGCCCCCAACGATGGTGGTGCCGTAAGGGATAACGAAATTGGCATTGGTTTATTCGATTTTGTGACCAAACAAATATATTGCACTCTTTTGTCTTATTTATTTGAAGGATGGGCTTTATTTATTGCTAGTTCGGTTAGCTAAAGGTATATTTAGCTTACTATAATATCATTTTAACTGATATTATTTTAATAGAATATTATTTATTTTTTTTACTTAATTATGATTTTTCTACATCTACCCTTAATTTATAATTTCTCCAAATCTCTATTAGGAGTATTTTAGGTTTTGGTAAACATTTAGATGATGTGGCATTTTAGTAATAGTTATAAATTTAGATAAATTTATCTATTACTATTGCTATTGCTGATAATATAACTAACCTATTAAAGCAATTTTTTATCTATATTTGACTATTACTAAGAGTATTGCTAACTTATTGGAGATGCCCTAAAAGAATTTTGTTTAATACTTATAACACTCGTAATACATCGTTGCCTACTAATTATGGGAGTTTCTTTAGACACCTTGTTTATATTTAATTAAACAGGTCCTCGGTCTAGGTTAGTTTTGTTGATTTCGAGTGTTATGTGATAAATTGGTCAAATAATAAAAAGTAATTTGAAGAACAAAAAAAACATAAGAATTTAATGTGGTTCAATTAATGTGACTTATTTTACGTGTGATTAAAATTTTGCCTACACCAAGCTAATTTGTTATTGGTTTAGATCACTAGTATGATGCCTCTAAATTATAATTTAACGAGATTAAATTTTTATTACGTGGATTCTTCTTCACTTCTTTATTTTTCTTTTCACCTTTTGTAATTACAAAACATGTGATGTAACAATAAGATATTACACATTGTGTTTAATATCTTTGTAGCTTGTCCTACCTCTCCATGATTTGCAATAGCTTACTTCACTTTGAGTCTATAATCAAACACCAAAAACGTTTACTATTCTCTTTGAAGAAATCTGAAATTTGAATTTATGAACATACAACTCTAAGAGCAAGCTTCTTTTTTATGCATCTTGGTTGCCCTAGGTCGCCATGCCAAATTAGGGTTGCAGATTATTACGCTTGTAAGTTAACATTGTATTGTTTAACGTCTTGTTCACTATCAAATATGTGCCCATACGATGTCATTATACTGAAATCGATGAGTTGTGCAAAGTTGGAGTCAACGCAATCTTTAAAGAATGAAACAAATTTATATTTCAAATAATATCTACTTGTACAAAAATTTCAATAGTAATAAGTCATGGGGTCAAGGTTTTCATCTGTGTGGCACTTGGTCACATTGGTGGATACTCCAAGTAAGCCAAACCGATCGGGGCACACGTAGACTGATTTTGCACTGTCTTAGGCTCATTAGGATAATTGCTTCAATTCTCGACTAGTTTGTGTAGGGATAGCTAAGTCTCCTCTTTTTCGTCAAATCCAAAACTAGCGGCATGCTCCCCGCATTTAACCGGGTCAGCATATCTGAACTCCAAAGGAGCTCCAGAGATTTCCTACACGAACTATCGTGGAGCCTTTTCCGTCCGCACTAGCTATGCTTTTTGCCTTGCTCCTCCTCAAGTAGCACGCACCTGTACGACTTGGGAGACACCTGCTAGCACCACGTTGTTTGGGACTTTAATGTGCCCCACACGTAGACGTTTGCACCCATCATCTTTGGCTCATCTTTATAAGGAGCGCGTCGGATGATCTTAGTTCCTTCGAACTTAGCTTGACGCAATGAAGGAGTTGTGACAATCAAGTGGGATATCATGCCCTGAACAGTGTGGTGTTAGCGAGCATCTCCTAAGTAGCATGGGTGTGTGGTACTTGAGGAGGGGCAAGGCGGAAAATATAGTTAATGCGGACGGAAAAGGCTCCACAACAGTTCGTGCGGGATTTCGATGAAGCTCCTTTGGAGTTCAGACGTGCTGACCCGATTAAATGCGGAAAGCACGCTACTAGTCTTGGACTTAACAAAGAAAAGGGGACTTAGTTATCCTTACACAAACTGGTCGAGAATTGGAGTCGTTCTCCTGATGAGCCTAAGGTAGGGCGAAACCAATCTATATGTGCCCCGATCGATTTGGCTTACTTGGAGCATTCACTAGGGTGACCAAGTGTCACATAGGTGAAAACTCTGACCCTGTGACAAATAACTTCCTACACTTTGTTCGCGCTCATATGCTTAAACCTTAAAGGGCATTAGTGGTCCTAAAGTTATTATCGCTATGGACTCAAACCAATCTTATCGTGATAATATTTTTTAAGTTATTTAAATTCACCACCAACTAGATGAGGTGCGGTTGGATCACTTAAAGTATAGTTTATGTACAGAGTTGAGTTCAGGAGTTAGATACACATATAAAAAGATTAGCAATCCTATGTCGTACATATATTAGAAAAGCAAAGTTTCTACGTGTTTTTGCTTGGTAAAAAAAAATTGCATATGAGACCAATGAGTTATAATGATGGACAATTGTTTCCCAAAAGATAGTGAATAGAGTTATCATTTCCCCCCACTTGATTTCATACATGGTTTAGTTAAAGTTCTTTTTTTTTTTTTTTTGAAAACATTTGGAGTATAGGACATAAGTCCCTTTATAGCAAAAGTTTAAAAATGTTTTTGACATGCTAGAAAAAGAAAAATAGTTGACACAATTATTCGTGTTTTCGTCCAAGTAATTATGAATAATATTGATTATCCAATCAATAGTTTTTTGAACCATTAAAAAAGGAAAACTATGTTTTTTTTGTTGTTTTTGATTTTTTTATATGTTTAAGTTTTTTTAGTTTCTATTTTGTTATTGTTTTTTATTTTTAGTTTTTGATTTTTTTGTATATGTTTAACATTTTTTTGTTACTCAAACTCTAAAGTTTTTTTTTATGGGTTTTCAAAAAAAAAAAGGGGGGGGGGGGGGGGGGTCTTAGAAGATTTTCAAATTTTTTGGTTTTTGAGCTTTCGTTTTTTAAGTATTAAAAGTTTTTATTTATTTTCAAAGGTTTTCTAAAGTTTTATTTGTTTGTTTCTTTTAAGGGTTCAAATTTTTAAGTTGTAAGAGTTGACAGCTTTGTTTTTGTTTTCAATGTGTTTATTTTAAAGTTTCTAAGTTTGAAAAGGTTTTATTTGTTTTAGGTTTTTAAAGTTTAGAATATATTTTTGTTTTAAAGATTTTATTTGTTTTTAATTTTTTTTAAATATTCATCTTGTTTTAAATTTTTTAGTTTTTTTGTTAAAACAAGTTTTTATTTTGTTGGTCAACGAGTTTTTAAAGTTTTTTAAATTTTTATTGGGTTTTTAATTTTACAATTTTAATGTTTTAAATTTAAGATTTTTAAAAAAGAGTAAAAAAAATTATTTCAAAAAAAACATTTATACATTTTAGTTTATTACCAAATTTAAACATTCACAATTTTAAAGTTTACATTTGATTTAAACAATTACATACTTTAATGTCTATATTTTTTTTATACCACAATTCACCGATAACAATTTTATTTTTATGCATGCATTTTAAACTGGAAAGAAAAGTGCTTAGTTGATGAAAATGGAAATAGAGATTAAATATAGAATATTAGTTGAAAAAATTCCCTTTTTGCTATTTACGATTTAGACTCTCTTTTGCTATTTATATACTTGTTCTTATTGTTGTTTCTCCTATATTATATCACATCTATTTGACTTTAACGGCATTGGAGAATTTCCAAAGAGTTGAATAAATTTGGGTGATGATAAATGGATATCGAATGGTGATAGGTGGCAGAATCAACATGGTGGTGGCCGTTGTCGGAAGATGATAACAATTATTGAATTTTATCGGAAATGATCAAATTTAGTATGGAACTTAGAGAAGAAGGAGATGAAAACTGATGGGGATTACTTAAAAACTCATTCTCTCAAACTTCTCACTCTTTGGGCTGTTCTTTTCAAATTGGTAGAGCTTGTTCCTGGTTCATTCATGGAGATCATCTTTATCAAGAGAGTTAATGACCCAACTATAAACTTTTCTAACTCTTAGAAAAGGATCCCTAGTTTTCAAGAGTCATGTATATGCAATTTTTGGTGTCAATTCCTATAGTATGCCTTGGTCAATTGGGCATTGAAATTGGAGGAAACTAACGATTTTCCGCACATAAGACAAAATAGCTCAAATATATAAGGTAAATCTGAAATTTTTGGTGTAAAATGGTAAAATCTAAAATGAATTAGCTTATCTTGGACCGGATTGGAAGGTCCCAAAGATAAGCAAAAAGGGAATTTGGATTGATCGGTTGCGGTCGAAGATAGACCAATCAAGGCCAACGTGCGCAGAGGTGACTCAAGCAAAAAGATAATCGTCGGCCACAACCGACTTCTAGTCGGCTACAACCAATGAGGCTCTATACAAGGTAAGACTTGTCAATCACAACTGATGGGCCTCTTTTTTGGTTAATTTAACATATAATATACACACACGCACACACATTAAAAGATATACAATATATTACACAACACACAACATATACTTTATTTAGTACAAATATTACATCACAAAAACATTATATAATCATTGCAATAAGATACAAAGGATAAATCATAATAAAACATGGAACGAAAATGTCATGGATGAAACATATGATAATAGAAGCACCACCACTAAGTGAGTAGGAGTTTCACAACAGACGCCATTGTGCTAAGGAGGATGAGAAAACGTAGAGAGTTGAAAAAGAGGAGTTAGAGAAAAGTTTGAAGAGTGGTGTGAGTGAATGAAGAGAAATACGGGTGTATTTATAATAGGAGAATATAATCGCTGGAAAAAGCGAGAATGTGACCATTAATATAACAACCTGGCCATTAGAGAGATATTTGAGTGGAAATACATTTTTTTAAAATTATTGGCAAAGTCATTTGGAAAATAAAACATGTATCAGGTCCGATCAAAATGAGATTGTAAGACCCAAAAAATTTAAGCCCTTCCTTAAATAGTAATAATAATAATGTCATTACTAAAAAATAGTTAGAAAGAATATTTTAGATATTATCAAAATAAAAATAAGTACCCAATATAGTCATTTAAGTAGCATGTGACTAGTAAGTAGCCGTTAGAATAGTAACTAGCAATTGGAATAAGTAACTAACCGTTATGAATAGTATCCGTTTGAATTGTTATAAATAGGTATGTGTATATAATAATGTTTTATAATATTATACTTTATAAGTTTATAAAGTAAGAAGTCATGGAATATAATGTTATCTTACTTTATTGTTTATTGATTACGCAATTATATTATTTTATCCGCGTTAATATTAAATACGTTATAAAAATAAAATAATTTCTTATACGTCATAAAAAGTTTAGATGCTATATATTATGTCATTTAGTTTCTTAAACCAAATTACTATGGGTAAGTAAGTATTACAAGCCTTAACTTTACCAAAAGTATGAAATATAGGTAAGACCCAAAAATTTGAATAAGGCAGATTCTAGAGGTCCCATTCAAAAATTCATAACTTGAGTTATACAGATCCAATTGACATGAAACCAAATCCCATTTGTTCCTTTATCACTTAGCTAAAACGTGTAAAAATTTCAGAATTTAATATGAATCCAATCAATTCCAGAAGTTAAAATACTACACATAGGTTCAGTGTGAACGGGTAAACATTTTAGTATGACTTTAAAATTCAATAACTTTTGTTATACACATGTGAAAATTATAAAATTGGTACCCATTTGTAGATATTTGAGTTACTAATGCAATACAATTGGCCATTTGTCAAAAACTAAAAAATTAAAAACGTTATAATTGAATTAGTAGGGAGTACACCAATGTGGACTTTTGATGCCAAAGGAACCTTCTAGGTTTAAACGTCTTAAAACATTTTTAAATGGTAGGAGGAGATAACCACGTTTTTAATAAGAGATAATATGAGGAAAATAAAGTATTATATATATTTTAAATAATTTAATTTAATGCCAAAGTCAAATTCGTACACTATTTTTCACACTATTACACCTACCACCTTACCTATAAATAGCATGCCTCACTTCCCTTCTCAAGCACTCTTTCCATTCAAATAAACCACAAAACTCTCCTCCAAATACTTCCCAAAAAGTTCTATTAACACCCCAATAGCCCTCCAAGCCTTCTCTTCTCTCAATCTTCCTCTCACTTGTTGGAAGTTCCAAGAGGTAAATATTTCAAGCATATATTAATCATGTTCTTCCTCCTCATACATATATATATTATGGATGGCCTTGCCCCTCAATATATATATGTATATTTATTAAACAATACGTATATGTATATATATAAATTATTATTATTTCATGGAAGGCTAAGCCTCCTCATACATATATATATTATGGATGGCTTTGCCCATCAATATATATATGTATATGATATGTATATATGAGTATATAGATTATTATTATTCCATGGAAGGCTAAGTCTCCTCATACATATATATATTATGGATGGCTTTGCCATTCAATATATATATGTATATTATATAGTATATACGTATATTATATATGTATATGTATACGTATAGATTATTATTATTATCATGAGAAGTTTTTCCACCATAATATACTTATATATGTCTCTCAATATATTATTTATGAATATACTATTATTATTCAAACTAAAATATTAACTTTTAAATTTTGTTTCAAGGTTTATAAATGCGGAAGACAAAAAAAATAGTAAGGATCCCCTCTTCTTTTCCTTACCACGATCTCCGACGTGGAAATTCATTTTCTATTTCTTCTCTATATTTATATCTCAAGATTTTTTTTCTCATAATATTATTTTAAGAAGAATTAACTTTCTTTGGCACTTCTTGGAAACTTGGTAATCTAATTTATTGAATGGTGAATACCCCTTTTACTTATCGGGGCTATTATTGCAAGATCTTCCTTTACGTTGAAATTTACCATTGATGTGATTGTTTGAAAGTTTGTGAAGATATGTTTTATGTTTGGCAATATGTTTATGGGTGGTTCCAGAAAGACCTCCAATGCATTGGGTAAAGAACATCACTGGAGAGTGTCAATCCAGTTGATAACAAGTTATGCAAGATATTTAGGTGGTGAACCTAGATGAGTAGATATTCTTATTTTTTCATGAGTTGATTATTCTCCATATATTATCCCTTACTTTTAACCTTACTGGGCTATTTGAGCTCATTTCCTTTCATGTTTTGTTTCAAACCCCAGGGAACTAGGAGAAAGCAAGAATGCTAGGATAATGGTGTCCAGAGTGCTTGGAATAAAATCATAAGAAGATTATGCATGTAGTATTTATGTCATGTAAAACTATAATGGGTTATCAACACCTAGTCGCTAAACCTTAGAGATCTTGTGATGAGTCTTGAAGTAATAAATAAACCATCGAATTTATGTTGAGTAATAGATTACTATTCATATAATTGTAATATTTTATTTATCTAACGCACCCGGTCTGGAAGTCCAGATTTGGGGGCGTTACAGAGATACTATAATTGTAATAACTATTTAAGTGTTTGGACTGCTGATAAATTTATTGTAAATCAAATATACAATTAAAAATTTATTGTCAAAAATAAATTGATTGTAAATAAATTGCTAATAACTATTTGATTGTAAATAAATTTATTTACAATCAAATATACAATCAAAAATAAAATTTATTGTAAATCAACAGTAATACTTGCCAAATATTAATAAAAAAACTCAAATAGAATTTTTATTGTCTTTAAGAAAGTTTACTTTATTACAATCAAAAATCCACTCTCATATTTTAAATGAAATTTAGTCACTCTACCCAGATCCTCGTCGGGATCAACAATAGTGGACATATCATAGGATTTAAAAAAAAACATTCTGATACGAATTTATTATAACAGATGCGAAAAGTATAAATAAATTGATAAAAAAGGCAAATAATGTGGTTCATTAACAATATGTTAGCTAACGAAGAGAAAGTATTATTAATATTAAAGAGTTAAAGATTACGAATGGAATTTATATACTGCTCCTTGAAACATATTATATGATAGAGGCCATTGAAGCCTAAATAGATAAGAAATTCAAATTAAAGTAAAAAAAAAGATAACGTAATTATAATATTCATCATAAGAGCATCCACTATAGACTCTATATGTATTTTTTTTTTAGTTTGAAGAGCTAGTTTAACAAAAATACCTTAAAACTACACTTTTCAAACTCTCTATTCTAACAAAAAATTTAACAAAATGAATAGTAACTCTTTAAATTTAATCAAATACTATTCACTCTCTATTTATTAAAATATCATATTTTCTCTCACCATATTTACTTTTCTATTTCTTTTTTTCTCTTTTTACATTTACTTTTCCATTTAAAAGAATAAATAAATATTTTAAAAGTAATATTTTAATTGATAAAATGATTAAAATAGAGAGACAAAAAAAATGTGATTGGATTATTAAAATAGAAAAGATATATTTTTAGTTATTTTGAAGAATTTGAAGAGGCCTAAAAAAAGCACATTCACGGACTGATACGCTTTTTAAAAAAAAGCACATTCACGGTTAACCAGATGGGCGTGCTAGCGTTCACAAAGTTATGCTTTGTAGACAACCCGTTTGTCGTTTGTTGGGTTATGATATTAAAAACCCACCAATCGACAACTTGGAGCACCATGTCTGTATTGGTTGTTCGTTTGTGATGCAAGATTAGGACATCTGAAGCGACGTCCCGGCAGGCCCCAAAACCAAATGACGACAGTCCGACGACAATGATATGTTCCGTCCAACGTAAGGCGCTCTGTTCCCGCTCATCAATTCACCGTCTCCTCTTCCACACTCTCCCCTCCGCTCCCGCTCCCACCCAATTCAAGTCCCCTTCTCACCAGACCCTCCATTCGCTCCTCCAAAAATGCTCCACCATGAGGCACCTCCTGCTCCTCCACGCCCAGATCACCGTCCGCGGCCTCGCCGGAGAGAATCTCATGGCTGGGAAGCTAATTTCCTTCTATGCCGTCTCGGAAGCCGGCGACCTCCGCTACGCCCACCGCCTGTTCGGCCAAATGCCCCAACCGAACAAGTTCATGTACAATAGCTTGATAAGGGGCTACGCTAACGGCCCAGAGCCCATGAGGGCTGTTTTTTTGTATCGGCGAATGCTCGCGTCCGGACACTTACCGAATCAATTCACGCTTCCGTTCGTTCTCAAAGCGTGTTCTTTTGCCTGGGCGTATTGGGAGGCGGTGGGTGTTCAGGGGCAGGCGCTGAAGCTGGGGCTTGGGTTTCAGGTCTGTGTGCATAACACCCTAATTGGGTTTTATATTGCTTGTGGATTGATAGGTTGCGCTCACCAGGTGTTTGATGAAATTCCCGACAGGTCTCTGGTTTCTTGGAACTCTATGATTGGTGGGTATTCCAAAATTGGTCGCAGTGATGATTCGTTTCTGCTGTTTCGGGAGATGAGGGACTGCCGGGTTGAGCCGGATGTGGTTACGTTTGTCAACCTCCTGTCTGCTTGTTCGCACACTCGTGACTTAAAGGCTGGAAGGTTTGTGCATGGTTTTATTGAGATTTCTGGGATTAAGACTGACGTGTACGTGGATAATGCTCTTGTGGATATGTATGCCAAGTGTGGGTGTTTGCGGTCCGCTCAAATGGTTTTTTATCGCATTCTTGATAAGAATGTGGTCTCATGGACATCAATGCTCACTGCATATGCAGGTCATGGCCTCGTTGATATGGCTCGGAAAATATTTGACCAGATGCCTCTGAAAAATGTAGTTTCCTGGAACTGTATGATATCTAGTCTCATCAAGGAAGGGCAATACCGATACGCCTTATATCTATTCTCTGAGATGTGTGCCTCTAGAGCCATGCCTGACGAGTTCACCTGTGTCAGCATTCTGACAGCCTGCAGCCAACTCGGTGACTTGATTATGGGAAGGAAAACGCACACTTACATTATCAACAACATAAAGCCCAGTGTCACTTTGCATAACTCCCTTTTAGACATGTATGCCAAATGCGGTCCCATAGAAACTGCCATGGAGATCTTCTGTGAGATGCCAGAAAAGAATCTGGTGTCTTGGAACGTTATTATCAGTGCGTTGGCATTGCATGGCCATGGGTTCAAAGCAATTGAGCTCTTCAATGATATGCAAGCCCTTGGGGTCCATCCCGATGAGATCACCTTCGTTGGGTTACTTTCTTCTTGCAGTCACAGTGGTTTGTTGGACGCTGGGAGATATTACTTTGACCAAATGCCTGTATTGTACAATGTTCAGCATGGGGTAGAGCACTATGCTTGCATGGTCGACTTGCTTGGGCGAGGAGGGCTTTTGAGAGAAGCAGTTAAGTTAGTAGGTGGTATGCCTATGAAGCCTGACCTTGTCATATGGGGTGCCTTGCTTGGTGCTTGCAGGATCCACAGCGATGTAAAAACTGGGAAACAAGTTTTAAAGCAGGTTTTGGAATTAGAGCCGTTTAGTGGAGGTCTTTATGTGCTCATCTCAAATATATATTGCGAAGCACAAATGTGGAAAGATGTCAGGAAAATCAGGGTGGTGATGAAGGATAGAGGAGTCAAAAAAATGCAGAGCTATAAGCACTATTGAGGTTGATGGATGTCTTCATGAATTTATGGTTGATGACAAAAGACATGATATGTCAAGAAGTATCTACAGTATACTTAACCAATTAACTGATCATTTGAGATCAGTTGGGTATTTAAATAAGACTTTGAGTCCGTTTTTGGACATGGAAGAAATTTAGTGCAGCGTTCATAAAGAAGTGCAGCCACAGTATATTTGTGCATTTTTTGGTGCCTTATGTGCCAGAAGATAGCAATCGACTAGACGTTGCAACTTGCAATAGATGATACTTTCACCCTCCTTTAACCTGATCAACTATATTCTTCAAGTAGCTGCCTATTCTTTCAGTTACAGTTTGATCAAATTCTTCATCTTGCAAGAAATCTAAAGGTGGTCTGCTTGGCCAAGCAAGCTTTATCTTACACGTTCCTAATATATCAGGAACATAATATTTTTTGGATCAAAGTGATTCACCTATACTTATCCTCTTCCACATGGGTAGGCCATATTTTTACCTTGTCAATTCAACCGTAATGTTTTCTCAACAGTTACCGTGCATTTCCACAAACTTGGCTTATTTGAATAGTACATTGGATCCTGCACATAGTTTCCCTTCATTCACAAAGAAATGTTTAGGGATGGACCACTAGTTAACTGCAACGCTAATCCAGAAAATGCTGCTTCATCACCTGCAGCTCTTTCTATTGTCACTTCAAGGTCCTCAATGTCAGTCAGTCCCCTGTTAGCGGTAGCCGAACAAGTGTTGAAGGTGTAAGACAACATAAAGCAATGGTTGATCTCCGTTTTTTTTTCATGGCTGAGCCACATGAAACTAGCACAAATTTGTCTGAGATAGTTTGGCACATGGTTTCATCACCAGGTTTGTTTCCTTGGCAAAATTTCATTGCTTGGTCATCAGAATCAACAGTAGTATCCATCAACTGATAATGTTATTCTTATTGCCATTTCCTCTTCCCGCAACTTTGTAGCTAGCTTTTCTGACCACAGCTCAGCCTTCATCTTAACAAGGTCAATGTCACCACGAGAGCTGCCTTCTTTCCAAGTGTTAATTGAAGTTAACATGGGCAGGAGTATCAATAATGTTGATCTAATGTTCATTCCAATTTCAGTGTTGTACTAGCCGGTCAACTGATCCCGTGATCAAGCGCACTGCGCGTAAACCCGGGCTCCCCATGTATAAGACCCGGAAATAGCTTGGCAGCAGTTGCCACTACCAAGGTTTGAACGCTAACCCCGCGGCTACTGTCGCACGTTCCGCACTAGCTGAGCTACTCGAGGGGTCATTAATTCATCTCTCCTCCTTGCACCATCCTGTCCATTATAAATAAAAATTATGAAGTGACATCATGTGGCACATTTGGATGCGGTGATGGTTCGTTGCATGCGCTGGAAATAGTCAACCTCATAAGTATACCCTGATTCATGGTACCTGATTCGAGTCCCATGGGAGACATTAAAATTACAGTAGTCTTTCTAACCATAATACGGTAGGATTACAAGTGCGGGTTGTGCTGGCTGGTCTTTGTTAGCATATGCCTTACGTTCATCGGATCTGATGAAACTTAGGTCAATTCAAGGGAAAACTCGTCACCTCTGTAGTAACCCTGTTAGGAGGTCGGTTTCTCGGCCCTTTGAAGGGTTGACCAGGTTTAAGGTGGGCTTATGTTTTGACCAAACTTGCCTTAGCCCATCTAGGCCCCTAAAAGTTAGAGTTTGGCTTTTAGTAATATATTTTTTAGATTAATTTACATTTTAAATTTTGAATTTTCTTTTATGGGAATTTTTTCTAGGGTGTTCATGGAATATCAAAAATCCCAAAATTGTTTAGGTCATGTTTAGGGCTTATGAGTTGTGATTTTTGTATTTTGTTGAAGTTTGTGTTGAATTTTAATTTAAAAATATTTTTTATTTGGTAGAAGAAAGAATGTATTTTAAAAAAAATTATTTTTTAAAATTGAATTTCATATAAAATGAAAAAAATTACTAAGTTCAAATAATAAAATATAGGAAAAATAAAAAATAAATATATTTAAGTCTCATCAAAATTGAGTTTTGATTAAAAAAAATAGTTTAAAATAATGTTTAAAAATAATTATAGACTCATTTATTTTAAAAATTAAAAATTAAAATTTAATAGTTTTAAATTCATTTGAACTCATTGTTTTAAAAAAAATTACTGAAATTATTTGTACTAATTGTAGTATTCGCTTTTTAAAAGCGTATTATGATTTTAGAAATAAGAAAAATAACAACCTTGATTAATAGTTTTTTGTCTGGTAATGAATTTTGAGATGCAAACTGAGATTGTGATTTAAAATGAGTTCCGCGAATATTTTTGAAAATATGTTTCAGTTAGTTTTTGTTTTTAAATTTGAACTTAATTTTTTGGAGAATTTAATTTTCCTTTTTTTTTTTTTTTTCTTCTATTTCTTTTATTTTATTATCTTGCTTCATCATATTTTATTTTTTTATTTATTAAAAATCTGATTTTTTTTTAAAAAATATTTAAATATAATTTCACTCATACAAAATAGAATTTGTTTTTAAAATTTAAAATTTAAAGTTTAATTTTAATATAGATTTAAATCATAAACCCAAAATATAAAAATAAAAATGCTTACCAAACACAAATCTTGAATTTGAATGTTTTGGTTTGGATTTGAGTTTAAAGAATAGCCCAACCATTTGAATTCAATCATCCTAAATATATTTATAAAAAAAATTATTAAAAATAATAACTTAATTAAATTGAATGCTTTTTTTCTTTATTGATTTTTAGTATATCTAATTAATCATGACACTATTAGAATATATTACACTGTTATTAATTTATTATGTTTTCAAAAAAAAAAACTTTTACATATCAATCTATATAGTGTGTCTGTTTTATTATAATGAGAATATGAAATCATTTTTTTATCGTAAAAATTTTAATCTAGACCATTAAATCTTGTAATCAACGGTTCAAATTAGATTTTCATTTAACCGTAACTCCATTAGAGCATCAGGGGCTCCTCTTTAAATTTTTAGCTAAATTTGTCGACATGGAGCAATATGAGCCACAAATTATAATCGAGATCTGTATTTTTAATACAAACTTTATTAAAACCCAAACATTGAGACACCTGGCTATTTAAATTTAACCAAATTTAGATAGTTGGTGTCTCGATGTTTGGGTTTTAATAAAGTTTGTATTAAAACACAAATCTCGAGTATAATTTGTGGCTCATATTGTTCAATATAAGTAAATTTAACTAAAAATTTAAAGAGACCGCACTGATGCTCTTACGGTAAATCTACTACATTTAAATGAAAGTATAATGTTGAATTTTGATTTAACCAGATTAAAATATTTTCATCATAAAAAGGTAACCTCTATCTCCTATATGGCATAACTCTTTCTCTCTTCCTATGTACACACAAGATTGGTAATCAATGAATTCAAAAATATCCCCAAAATTAAATTGAATCAGGGGCGGCGCTATTATGCTTTCCTCGATTTTTTAAAAAACAAACTATACTTAAAACTTTAAATGTTTTAATGGGAGCATATAAGACTCTTTAATGCAATAGAATCTAACATCCATAATATACAACCTTCCATTTAAAATATTACTTTTTTTATTCCTCTTTTTTTACCCATATTTTTGCCGTCAAAGTGTAATCCGATCCACCTTTTTATTTCTTCCCCTCCTAATAATAATAATAATAATATAAATTAAAACAGTCATTGTTGACTTGTTTTAGTATTATTAAATAACATAGTATTAAACAAATTGTGAGTTGTTTAATAAATATAAAATCAAATTTAAGTTGTTTTTAAGTTAAAATTTATTGTACCTTGTTTGGTAACAGTGAGTTTTACGTCCGGTATGACACAATTTATGTATATAAACTTCTACAATCAAAATAAAGTCAAAATCTATAGCTAACTAATACCGTGTATTACATTTGCTATAATTGCTGCGGATGTGAAACTTAAAATATTGAAAGTATAAGTATATTAAATTTTTTTGCTTAATTCCAATTGCATTAATAACTTTATCTATGCCTCCGAGTGATCTACATGTAAACTGATAAATGTTTAACGGATATTGTTACTTTTTGATGCGATAATTTATAACACACTAGTTGTGCTAGGCATATATATAAATTGAACTGAACAAATTTTCTTAAGCCTAGGAACTCAAACTCAACCTAGGACGAGTTTATTCATTTTGAATCTTGACCCATCCAGCTCAACCGATCAGCACCCTAATTTGTGGTCTTTGATTCGAGAGGGTAGATGATCTAATGTGGTTGTTGACTACGTCAGCTTAGGGGTGGAAAATAATCAAGGGTTAGTATCCTAACTGCAAGGGAGCTCAATTTTAACCTTTGACTCATGCTTTGCATGTGCTTTTTTAAGATACATTTTGCAAGGCAGTGGTAACAGCTCAAAGAAGACGCCAAATAGGATTATGACGGTAATGGAGAACAGAGGGAGATCAATAATTCCACATCTAATAACTCGATTTAGGTTGATGCATGACAATATATAATCGCCTTCACCACTTAATTAGGGATGGCCCAGAAATTTGATCCCTCCAGCCAATAGATTAGATTGATTACAGCTGGTACTGGTTGACTAGTCATTAATGGCTTGAATTCAAAGTGATTTAGATTTCGTTAAGAGACAAAATTAGGCTATATTTAACGCCTGAACACTGGATGGACTTATCTTAGTGTCAAGGAACACTATTATACTTTAGTGTTGGGTTTGTCTGAATGAACTTATCTGAATATTAGGTCTAATGATACCGCGATTCAATATGATGATAGAAGATAATGGTTAATAATAATAATTTGTCATTTGGGCCCATCCATTCTCATGTAAGGAAGATTCGTTGGTCATCTTCCTCATCCTCATGTAGCATCATGTAGCGCTTGAAAACAAGGCAGTAGACTAAAAAAACGTGAGGCCAGCAAATAAATAAATGAAATGAAAATATTAAAAAGAGAAGATGGGTGGAGGAAGCTGCATGACATTGGCAGTGAAGATTAAAAACACACAAAATTAGCTGTACAGCTCTGAGCGTGAGACAATAATGCTCAAGTTGATCGGTATGAATCAATTTTTTTTTAAAATAAACAAATGAGAATTAAAAGGGAAAGTAATTTAAAATGTAAAAGAAGGCAAGAGGTGGTCGACCATAGTCAAACATAAGATGCTGTTCTTGTGTCGGCGGTAATGCGGGTACTGGAAAACTGCGAGTAATACGAAAAGTGGGGTTGCCGGGTTGGTGTGTTGCGTAGTGTCGCTTTGCTCTTTCAACAATAATTTGGTAATCTGCCTAGGGCTCTGATTCGTTGAATGAGTACAGTGTCTCGAAATCGAATCATAGATTTGGAGTTTATTACGTTTTTAAAATCTATCTTTTTTGGTGATCAGGGTAAAATATATATTTGCACAAAGTTCTTGAAATCGGAAGTGGGTTTGCGCCAATTTTTATGTGTTTCAAAGAGGGAGGAAAAGCGGATTAATATGTTTTGTAATACCAGAACTATTGCATAGGTCTAATTAATACGAAATATTGCAATATAGATTGTAAGATTTGTTTTCAAATGTCAAGATTAAAGTATCATCTAACCGTTTAACTATAATAGTTACTGTAGCAGGTTAGAGTTAAATCAAATTTAAATCTAAACCATTAAAAACAGATATAATGATTCATATGTAATACTTGTATATGGTATGGATTAGGGAAAAACCTTAAGATTATTTAATATGTGTGTGTATGGTGAATGAAGATATTAAAATTTTAATTCTTTACTATCATCACGTCCTTGATTCAAATAGCCTGAAGATTATTTAATGTGTGTATGGTGAATGAAGATATTAAAATTTTAACTCTTTACTATCACGTCCTTTCCAAATAGCCAAAACCAAGCGTGGCGTAAAATCTCTTTCAAATCATATTCATTGTATAATCATTAGGCTATGTGATTATTATTTAATTTTTACTTACTAATTAGTATATATATTAATATTAGTATCAATAATAATAATAATAATAATTATTATTATTATTATTATTATAATCATTAGGCTATGTGATTACTTAGATGTTTTCTTTTTTAAAAGAAAAAAATTACAAGATATATATATTTATATTGTAATATAAATAAATATCATAATAATATTTTAATTTAAAATATAAATTAATTAGTTTTAATAGAAATAACATGTACAAGTAATATTAATTTTTTAATATAAAATATAAGTATGTCTAATCAAATTTATTTTTAATTACTTAATATATGTAACAAACTAGTTTAAATATTTTATATATCTACTAAAAATCATTTAAAGTTATAAATATTTTTAAAATAGTAAAAATTCAAAATACTTTATATATAAAACAAACAACTAGTACACATATGCAAATAAAAAATTATACATATATATAATTAAAATAAATTATATGTATAATTAATAATATTACCATTAATTATAATTATAAATATAAATTATGATAATATAAACTAAATAGTATATATATTTATCATACCGATTAATTATTAAATCAAATAATATTTGATTAAATTATTTACTCTTAAATTAACTTATTAATAAATTTAAAACTAAATTTGAATCTAATTAATATTTATCTGTAAATTATTTCATTTATAATACAAGTCATATGCATAGTGAGAATAAGTTTTGACTTTTTATAGTAGGTTTTTCATATTTTTGTTAAAAGTAATAAATCATGTAAATGATATTATTAATTAAAATATTAATATTTTTATCGATCAAATAATAATTAATTGAATCAATTAGTTTTAAATCAATTTATTATTAATTTTAAAAATATATTTGAATTTAATTAATGTCTATCTATTAATAATTTCATTTGTAATATGAGTCATAAGTGAGTTTTGACTTTTAATAGTAGTTATTTCATATTTTTGTTTTTTTTATGCAAATAATATTATTAGTTCAAATATTAATATATTTTTCGATCAAATAATATTTGATTGGATTAGTAATTATCTGGATCAGTAATTATCTTAAATCAACCTGTTAGTAAATTTAGAAGTAAATTTAAATCTAATTAATATATTTATTCAAAGGTTATTTTATTTGTGATATGACTTATGTATGGTGAAAACGAATTTTAACTTTTGATAATAGATATTTTATATGAATTAAAAGTAATAAATCAGATAAATATGATATTATTAGTTTAAATATTAATATATTAATTAATTTATATATTATATTAAATTATTATTATAATATTTTTTCTTACAATATAAATGTATATAATTTTATTTTATTTTTAAATAAAAATATATACTATTAATATTATTTATATATTAAATTTTAAATATATATCTTGAATTCGAGTCTTAAGACGGAACGACTTTGTCATTGCACAGCAGGAACATTTTTGGAAGGCATTAATGTCCGAACAGGAACATTTTTGGCAAGGCATTAAAATGAAACACAGTTGCAGGCAGCCAATGTTGGGATTTTTCTTTAAAAAGGGGAACATGGTCGATTTATTTATTAGAATTAATTAGAATATGCAGCGAAATTCGACAGTGGAACATCAATTATTGATATCCATCACCAGTAGGCAGTAGGACGTGCTTTTTAACTTTTTCTTTAAAGAGAGAATCAAAATTATAAAAAAAAAAAATTATCGTTTTTCATTAAAAATTATAAATATATATAATTCTAATTATCTTTATTTTATTTCCATCAGAGTCACTTTTGCAATTTTAATTTTAATATGTTTTTTATTTTATTAAAATAATATTATTTTAATTTAATTTAATTTTTTCCTTTTTTTCCTTAATGATAAGATAAATGAACCTTTACTTTTAAAAAATCAGAAATATATATATATATATATATATATATATATATATATATATAAGAAAATAGAGATAGGCCTGTTTGGCGTGTTATTTTATTCGTGAGAATAAAATTATTTTTAAAAATAGTGATGTCCAATAATTTAAAATTATTTATAAATAATATAAATTTATTTAGGTTTATAATTTTTAAAAATAATTTTATTTTTAAAAAAAACATAGCCATAGAATTCTGATCACAGTACTCTAAAAGTAACTTTTTACGTTTTTAAATTATTAAAAATAAAATATTTCCATTTAATTAAAAATAATACAAATATATTATCAAAGCAAAAAAAAAGTAACAACAAATCAAAAAGCAAAAAAATTGAAATAAAAATTATTTTAAAAACAGGCCTAAAATAATAAATAATAATAACATGTGCAAAAAAAAAACTTCATTGCGAAGTAATTGGATAAAAACAAAACTTAAGTCAAACCATCATAAAACTAATATAAAACAAACAAACAGGATAAAAATATTTATATCTAAACCGGAAAAAATCTCATATATATATATATATATATATATATATATATATATAATAAATCTATATGAACCGAGTGAATTAATTCAACCAAAATGAAAACAAATGCTCCAAAGAATATTTATAAAAAAAAAAAAGAATTATATTATAACCATACCGTAACACTAATATAGTAATATATACAAAAAGATTTGATTTATTTAAAGTATTGTGATTAAAATTAAACTAATTAAATTATTAAAAAATATTTGTCACCTAAATTAAAACAAAAAAATAATTCCAACCCTTTTAAAACATAGTAAAAGGATAAAATAAAATAAATTTATTTTAAAAGTAGCCCTGTGTAAATTTAAAAACTTAAGCAAAGTTGATATAAGAATATTTTTATATATTAATCATTAAATGTAATTAATAGTAAAAAAAAAACAGTTTAGGCCATAGGCGATCGTGCATGTCATCTAAAAAAAGTAGTTTTCAATGATAAATTTAAAACTGAGAAAATATAATTTAAAATTAATTAACTTGTATTTAAAATTTTAAGAACATCTCTAATAATTTAGTTAAATTCTCTTCCTTTAATTGTGACAAAATAGAACTGTTCTTCGAATTGACCATATTAGTAGTTATGACTATAATACATTTGGTGTGTGTGTGTGTGTGTCAACTTATTAGATCTTTCTTGATGCTAAACGTGATATATGTTATATCACCATCCCAAATGATAAAAAGGACAAAACTAAATAATGGTAGCGTAGGTGTTTGGAAAGGAACTCCGAACGGACAGATAAAACAACCCAAAGCAACAAGTAATTACTTTTCCTTACGGACGCGAGTAACCAAAGGAGTTAAGAAACACGTGTTTGTGGGTGAAGTGCAATAAAAACGGGTCGGTCCAAAGGGAAAAGGAAAAAAAGAAAAAAAGATGGCAAAGGAGGCATGGGCCCATGGGCGGGGGTGGCCGTAGGTGTGGTGGGTGCATCGAACCAGTCACGGCCGTGGACGTTGTTGTCACCGTGCGAGGAAGGGCTACCATGCACGACGAGCCTGCAGGCCCATATCGCCACGTGTGCAAAACCCACTGTCGAGCCTGCTAATGCCGTGTAATATGGGTTGTGGGTTCGCCCTTCCCGAGGCGTGGTTGTCGCACGTGTCTCTCCTCCTCTGCAATATTGGATCGATCGACCTGGTCGTCACTCTTCACTCATTGGCGTAGTCGCGCTAGCTAGTGGTTATAATGTATAGTTGTATGCTACTACTATATACGTCCACAGCGGTACAGCAATAATTGTACACTGTACCGTAGAGGTGCGCAGGCTGCAGTCTGCAGGGAGGTAGAGAGGGGGGCATTGATGGCTTCTTCGCATGCTGACGTGGATCCCGATCGATCGAAAGTACATGCTGGGCCTGGACGCAAACCACGGGGAGGAGAAGTTTGTCTTTTGTCCCACCTACAGTGCACGACGATGCTTTTTTTAAATAATTAATGCATGTCCAAAACGGATTATGCGACTCGTGGAAAATTACAAGATCTACACCCAATTAAGGTTTTAAATCACAAGTTTTTAAGTAGTTCAACCCTTTTCAAATGGTGAAAAAATTGGATAATAAAAAAACTATACCAAAAACAATACAATTTTACTGTTATACAGTAATTATAGAAGATATTGATTAATTTTTTTCACCTCTTTTCAACTCCTACCAAACAGCGCTCTCTCTCTCTCTTTTCAATTTTCACATAAAAATTTTTCATCCCTTCACGATATATACCTTGCCAACTAAAGGGTTAATGAAGCAAGTATTTGGGTACATTTCAATATGGCTTGAAATTCATAAATACCCCTTCATTGATAGGCTTCAAATATATATCCAACTTAGAAATGGTGTTATATATTTTAAAAAGTATTCCCATATATTTTTCTAACCTTGAGTAAATTAATGGTCAAATGGCATAGCTAGATTAATTAGTAGCTAATGGGGAAGGGAAATTACCCATTTATAGTCTAGGTTTTGTTTTTGTCCCTCTAAAAAACTGTGGGTTAACCCTATACATAGCTAAGTAAGTAATAGGTTCCCCCGGGGCGACTGATAATCTGATATAATAGTGAAGTGATTAAGTGAAGGAAAATTCAATATCCTGGAGCACTTGATGATGGGCAGATAAATTTAACCATGATTTAGGCCTTATTAATGTTTTATTGTATGTGAGAAATAAATGTTGGTACAATTAATTTGCAGCATTGTCGTCATTTTTATTTTTTTCTCTTACATTTGATGGATGAATTGATATGCTAATTACGTTGTTATAGTTATTTAAAGATTAAGCCCGATGACATAAGATACATCAACTTAAACTGCGAAGATTTTCATTTTTTAAAATCACAAAATCTGACATGGCACTTAATAAAATATTTATTTATTGCAAATAGGCGCGGGACTGGGTCGACATTTTGAAATTCGCTTCTTTCTCTCTAGCTACAGAGTACAGAATCCCCCACCGCCTGCGCGCCTTCTCTGGACTGTAGCCGTAGCCGAGCCTTCCCCTCCACCCTCCGCCGCCACCACACGGCCTCAATTACATCCACGTTAACACCCTCATCGATCGTCACCGGGCCGTCATTCAGTGGCCGGAGAACAGAGATCGAAGCTCCCAAGACTTCATAACTCTTTTTTGAATCATAATTAATTTCCGGCGTCCAAGGTGGGGATCAGTGGTCGGCAAGGATCTCACGATTTTGCTTGCTCTGGCTACACAGGAGGAGAAATGACAAGCTCAGCACCTCATTTTACGATAAAAATATTTAATATTTTTTAAAAAACACCACGTAGGTTATCGTGCTACGCGCGCAATCGGTGTTCTTTGACGGGAGGGAGCGTATCGCCGGCATATAAAATATATATTACGTTGAATTCAAAGCACTGAAAGTATAATATCATTAAAGTGATTTTATAGATGATAATGTTACACATAAATAACTACAACTACATAAAACATATAAACTTTTTTTTTATTTATGAAAAAAAAATCATAAAATCTTCTCAATTGATAAGTAATGTTTACCTTATATATTTATTAAATTATATATAAAAAATTTTTCTAACTTTATCGTATTTTTTACTTTTATTTTATATTAAATTATAAAAATTTTATCATCAACTAAAAAGTATTATAAATATTATTTTAATAATATAAAGAATAATTTAAGAAATATATTATGATATATATATTTATATCAAAAAATAAAAAAAATATCAACCAAACCACTGTACTTTAATGAAATAGTTCAAGCATTAGATTATATACATGGGCTGATGGGCTTGCAAGCAACCCAAAATGTTTATATTTTAAAAATTATTTATTGTTTTATAATTAAATGAATTAGTATATAATATCAAATGAAATTTTTATTTTTATTTATGAGCTAATATTTAAATTGTTTCCCTACTTATTTGGGGTAATCTTATTTTGTATTATAAGTTTTATTATAATAAATTTTAAAAATGAATAACATGCAATGACAAAAAACATTTCAATCCATGCGTTTGTTACCCCGGCAAACTCGCACTCGTACCTGCACCCATGGGTGAAATTGCCACCTCTAATCTAAAAGAGGTTTTTCTAGGAATATGGGCAAGATGAATTTAAGTTCCCATCAGTGGCTTGAGAAATAATCAAAGTTCCTCATGATTTGGAGAGATTCAAGATATACGACCTTGTATGTGTAAATCAGGCTTTGGTTAATTTGCTCTTAGGAGTGGTAGACTGGCAGTAAGCAAATCCTATGGTGCCCGGAGATGCTTATTCAATACTTTTATATAGATTGAGTGATCGTGATTATATTATTGGATCATACCTGTCAGATTTGATAAATACTAAAAACCTTAATTTGATATTTTAATCATATCAACTTGGTTTATTTGTGAATAAATGTAAAAAAAATTCAAAGTTGTTGGATAAATCTGAATCCTAAATCCCATTATAATTTGGAAAAGAGATCCAAATTCAAAAGTGTAGATAGTAGATACATGAAAAAATAAAAAAGAGAAGACTAAATGGTAATTGCATCTAGGAGATTATGAGAATAATCAAATATTGATTGTGATTTGATTACTTTGGAAGAAAAAAGAAAGAAAGTTCTTGCTTTATTAATTTTTAGGTTTGTTTTTTTATTTATCCTTTCAACAGAATTAAATTAATTAATTCATGTTTAAATATTAATATTTATTTGTTAGATACAAATTTTAAAATCAGTTTTTGTTGTGGTTAAATGTTAACCATATTCCAGTAATCAAACAATTACATTGCTTGGGCTCAGAGGAACTAAGATCATCAGTGCATTCCTTGCAACTCCTTTCCGCCAACTCTATACCACTCTTTGGCTACACTCCATCGAGAGTCTATTCCTCGCAAAACTCACGAGAGTGGTTTGGTGAGTTTTCATGATACAAGCTAGATTGCTCTGATACAATCTATCATGGGTGTGAGAATTTCACCAGTGTAATACTTAGTTGCGTCTGATAGAGAAATTCGATCTAAACAAATCTTACCGCTCGGAACACATGTAAACTAGTTTCATTATACCTTGGACTTGTTATGAGAACGACCATAGTTCTCAATTAATATGTGTAAGCATGACTAAGGGCATCTCAGTAGTAGCCAACTAAAATTGTTAACTAAAGCTATATTTATCTTGCTACGCACCATTTTAGCCGACATTATTCCAACAGAATACCATCTTTTTTTTGCTTAACCATGATTTTTCCCAATTTATCCTTAGGTTAATTCCACAAATCTCTAATCCATTTTCCTAGTCGTCCTCTTCTCCATCTCTCTCTCTCTCTCTCTCTCTCTCTCTCTCTCTCTCTCTCTCTCTCTCTCTCTCTCTCTCTCTATTTGTGAGCTCTCACGTCCATGCAGATCTGTCTGGGAATTAACCCAGATCTGTCTCTGCACGTGAGGGCAGCAACCGGGGAAGAGAAGGAGAGGGCGAGCGTCGACCGGGGGAGGGAGGGGGAGGTCGGGTGGCGATAGGGGGATGGAGAGGACGGGCAGCGGTGGGGGGAGGTAGGGAGAGGGCGGTGAGAGAGGGTAGAAAAGATAAGGTATTTTTGGGTTTAGTAAATATTTGAGTGATGTGAAATTTTAGCAATAGCCATAAATGTAAATAAATTTATGTAAATTTATTGCTATAATCGGCAATATAGATGACTATTGAAGATATATTTTAGGTAATTTTGGCTATAGTTAATGATATACCTTGCCTATCGGAGATGCCCTAAATCTCTTCTTTATCATTAAGTCCACAAGTAGTAGCATACTTACCGCACTTAACCTGGATTGATACATTTAAACTCGAATAAGCTATATATATATAAAGTATATTTAGATTCCTAATTATTATTACTTAAAAATAAATCATATATAAGTGTAAGATAATCTTATACATGTATTAATAAAAAAAATGAATGTTATATAATGTAAAGAGTATATTATAGTAATATTTTAAAATTTATCGCTTTATTAATAATTATTAAAGTACATTCATATTTATTCCCCGTATATATGTATTAAAGGAAGTAAACAAGTTAAAATAAAATAAAATAATATTATTTTTATTAAAAATAAAAATAAAATAAAGAATAATATTAAAATTAAAATTATAAAATAGAAAAATTCTATTTGCGGTCTCCATTTTGACAACTACAAATAGCACTATTCTATAAAATAACCATCTATATGTAAAAAACTTTTTATATATGAATAAAAAATAAATAAAATTATTAAAGATGATAAGTTGTTATCCCGTTTCTTAAAATAGGATATGTTTGGCTGAGACATTTTTTGTTTTTTATTTTTAAAATACGATTCAAGTAAAAAAAAAAGTCAAAAAATATTTTTATTGTATAAATCTGTTAAACTAAAAATAATTTTTCACTTTTACTTTTTTAATTATTTTAATAAAAAAAACAAATATCACTTTTTTTTTAAAATAAAAACATGGATCCAAAATTTGCCATGCTTTCATAAAGGCGCGGTTGCTTCTAAGCTCACTCCTCCTCACCCGGACCTCAGGCGCGAGTAGACGGCACCGCATAAGAAACCAAGACCTAACTATGTCCTCCTTCCGTAATATCACCGCAAAACATGGACCAATGTTGAAGGACGGACAGTGGGAGGGTAGAGTGTATGACTAAGTAACAGTGTCAGAGAGGGGGGACTGAGGAGGGAGAGAAGAGACAAGACAACCTGTCCTCTCTCCCACTCACAGCCTGGCATGCCCCTCCCTCACTCATCCCCATAAAACAAAGCTGTAAAATATTACCAACCTCTCCGACGTGGCACCCTCACACATCATATTTACCGTAAAATATCAAACTTTTAAATTTACAATTACACGACCCCGGCAGTCCATTCCCTCACCCCCCCCCCCCCCTATAATAACCCCTTCTCCCTCGATTCTTCTCTCCTTAAAACTTGTTTCTTTTTCGAGACAGCGCATACACACACATACATACATACTTACATAATTCATACTACACGTACGTGCACGTTCCTCGGGGAGACCCAAACGCTCTGCCATGGGATTGTGCGCCTCCTGCGACGTCGTCTCCGTCGCCACCGCCAAGCTCATCCACCAGGACGGCCGCCTGCAGGAATTCTCCTACCCCGTCAAGGTCTCCTACCTCCTCCAGGCCGACCCCGCGTGCTTCATCTGCGACTCCGACGACATGGACTTCGATGACGTCGTGTCCGCGGTCGGTCCCGACGCCGAGCTCCAGCCTGGCCACCTCTACTTCGCCCTTCCCCTCACCCGCCTCCGCCACCGCATCCTCCCGGAGGAGATGGCCGCATTAGCCGTCATAGCCAACTCCGCCCTCATGAAAAGCGCCGCTGCCGCCGGCGTCGTCCAGCACGCCGCCGGATCCCGGAAAATACGGCCTTCGGCGACCCCTGCGTGCGTGGGCGAAGAAGACGCCGGGAAACGGAGGGGCGGAGGGCGTCTCCAAAGGGGGAGACGGCGGCCGTATACGGCGGAACTGAGTGCCATACCGGAGTAGGGACGGCGGCGGGGAGGGGTAGTTTGGAGAACGTGAAAAAAAGACAAGGTGTACATATTGTTAGAAGCATGTTTTCAATCTTTTTTGGGGGGTGTTTTTTTTTTTTGTTTTACAGTTTGACCGCGTAAGTCGGTATCGTAGGCGGTCAATTTTACCCCTGGATGAGAGCTCCTTTTACGTGTAATAGTCTATAATTAGTTAAATTAACCATATTCAATTTGTCACCTTTTGCGGTTTTACGAACCTCCCATCTGAAGGTCTACTCTCGCGTTTGGAGTTTGTGCTCTGCCGGAACTGTCAAATTAGCTCTGGCATTAATGGGGTCGGGCCAACTGCTGTTTGGTCTTGATCTTTTCAACTGTGGGTTTGGTGCACTTTCGCTGTCCGCGCAGTGTGTCCCAACAGCTGGACTTGGATCCATCATAAAGCGTCAATTGTTTTGAGTTTGATGTTATAATTGGAGAGCTTTTTTGAACAGACGAGTGGTTGTGGGTTGAGTCAAACCAAGTACGGGTGAGCACCAACTCACACCCATGGTGAATGACACGAGGGAAGCACCCTAAAAAAAGCAAGTAAAACAAATAAGTTTTACATGTTAGGCTCGGAAAGGGTGTTGAAGGTAGAAAATGGTCTCAATTTTTTTTGCAGTACATGAACAATTGCGGAAGTTAAGTAATATTTAAATCAATTTTATTGATGTATTAACACGGGACTATTTTTTATGGTTCGAATAGTGTTAGTTTACTGCATAATTGTACCAGGTCAATCAACTAAACTAGTAGTGTTTTTGTTGATCAGAGAAGAACAAAAGCAAAAGAACATTATTGAAAACTAATAATGTCTTATTTTTTAAAAATTGTAACTCTACGGACCTTTATATAGCTATAACCTTCAAAAGAAAACATAACTAAGTTACGCCACCTATGTCTATAGTTGAAAACTTCAATGTATGTGTATCGGGATCAAATTTGCAATTTCCAAAGCTAGAAGATGAAATTTCAGCCGTTAATTTCCTTCGGTATGGTATTTTGGGGATGACTTTGTGAATTTTGGTGTCATGAATAACCATTTTGTTATTGAGAGTAATTCAGAGTTGTATTCTGATATCCATGTGTTCTTGAGTTAAAAAAACGTTTAGTGAACAGCTTGTAAATTTAGCTAGCTATTCCGTAAATATTCAAGTTGAGTACTATTTATCTTAAATAAATATAATTTTTTTTACTTTTTTGAGTTATGATCTCCTGTAAGCATGCAGAGTTGTCCTTTGGATTCGGATTATTCACTTGCATATTGAAATGTCCTTATTGAATAATACTCCAAACTTCCTAAATAACAATTTGAAAGCTCATTATTGAACTAAACTTACTAAAATGTGCTGTCTCATGAATAACATCATTTTGTAGGTGATGTTCTAAGATGTTAGCTTATTGGTTAAAGCGTTCAAAATAACATATTACATAAGCTATCAGACTCCAACTTAAGGAACATCATACTAAATGTGTCAAGCTAACATAGCGTGCCAATTCATAAATCAATACGTGATTAATTAATATGAAGAACTTGCCCCAATCAAGAATCAGTAAGGAAATTAGAGTTAATTCAACTATGCCATTACAAAACCCTAACATATATATATTTACACCCATAAATAGGGCTACAAGAGGAATTAGTGTTGATATAATAGCTAATTAAATGGAAAAAACAATTTAATTGGAAACATTCTAAAACATCTTTGTTTGAAAGACCCTTGCTCGTAAGAAACGAAACATCTATGTTGATAAGTAGTGGCCTGATTACATTATTTGTAAATAACGACTAAAGTTCTTATATGGTAGGGCCTCCTTCGAATCTTCATCATTCGCCTCTATTATATAAAAGAGCTTACACTTAATTTTACAAACGTTGTTAAGATTTTACAAACGTTGTTAAGATATTTCAAACTTATATCGGATTGTAACAAGATTAATAACATTAAATCTCATCTATTGTGCTTGTATCATATATCGCCGCATCATAAGTAGTTGCACGTACAGATGATTCGAATCTGGTTAAGCTTATGATCTGTTCATGTCCAAAGACAACGTCAATGCGCGCACACAATGATGGTGCATCCGCGTCGTTTTTGGAGGTGAACAGCTCACGACTGGAGGCCACTTGCACGTCGTCATAATACCTAAAAACAAATTCTTTTCATAATGCATCATCCACTTGCTAACGTTGGGTAACAATAATAATGGTATAAGTAAATGACATTGACCACTTTTGTAGTATATGCATCTTACATCTATAAAAAATCAATACTTTTTTTTTGGTAGTAAACATATACACGTTTGACGGTTTGAGTAGCTCACGAACACTGTATTGATAAGTTTTCAAAGTGTAAAAAAGATATCTCAATCGGAATTCAAATTAACGTTAATTCAATTCATGAGTTAATTTTGTGCATGTTTTATTATGCAAAACTTTACGGACAAAAATTGAATAGATTATAGATACATATAGGTCACGTACGGGTCTACTTACTCTGAGGATCCGACTTTGGCAATACGACAAGCCTAACGGAGACACTTTACTTTTGTTTTGTGTGCACTTTGGTTGTGTTCTTTCTCCCATTTTTTTTTTTTTTGTTTTCCTCTTTTGCTTGTTTTTTAATTAATCGAAAAGCAAGAGTTGGTACTTTTCAAGCCACTTTCATTTGCTTCTCCTTCCCGCAGCTGAACCATCTTTGATTGGTTCGATAGTAACAACAACGTCGAAATTTAACATCGATTATACTACGAGTTAAAGAATACTTAGGAACTCTAATAATTCGGTATAGTAATTTTAATATGGAAAAGAGAGCCTACCTAATTTAGCTGGGTCAACAATCTCCCAGAGCACAAAATTGGATTTAACAGTTTTCTCTTTTTTTTTTTAGAATGTTCTAAAAATTATACGGTCGTAATGATATTCAATATACTGTGTACTTCTCCTTCAGAACACATGAGATTGTGTACTATTGATAGGATTTATTATAGGATTAAAATACATTCTGATGAACACTATCATCCAAACTCTAATCTTCATATCAAATAATTGAGAACAGGATTAATTAGAAGCATATATGGTTAAAACATATAAACAGATAATCATGACTTGCCATTTATATTTGTACATTTTTCTCATTTGAAAGTTTTCTATCCAAAAGAACCTTTCTCTCATAAAAGTGGATATTTTTAGGGATTTCCTATACTTTTACACACATAATTGGAAACTTAGCCATTGTAGGAAAGGTAAAGAAGGAGAGGAGCAAAAGCTTGGAGCTCTTGCTTGTTCACGTTTGTTCTTGATGATCTAAACAATTTCCATAGATTCAAGGTTAGTGTGGTTCTCTCCCTCTCCATCTTGTCTATATCTTTATCACGCTTAGGATCTCTAATATTTTGTACTCAGAATAAGCTAAGAGATAGCTTATATTTGGTTTGAAGATGTTATTTTAGTTTTGTAGCTAAAAATATGGTTATCTTGACTTTAAAGGCCTTATTTGGGATATGGATAATCAAAAGATATTTTAGTAATATTTAGTAGCGATTTAAAGGATAAATTAGTTAATTTCATAACTTGAGAATTTAATAAAATTGTCATTAAATAGAATTTCAGGATTTAACTTAATTATAACAATTTCGGTATTTTAATGACTTAAAAATCGAAATTTTATTAGAAAAAGAAAACTTGGTTAAATGAGGTTACTTGGTGAGCAAGAAATTAATGTTTTAATGCAATTAGAGTTTTGTAAAATGTGAGAAGGAACTCTATAAAAAAGGAAAGGTCGTCATAAGAGTTTGGTTATTGTTTCTTTATATTTCGCAGAGCTCTAGTCTGATAGGCATGGAATGAGAAAAAAAGAGAAAGTTTGAAGCTTTAGGACATTTTCAAGTCCTGACAAGCTAGTTCGTCTTCTAAAATATTCAAGGTAAGTGTTCTGACCCTTCTACAACACCTATGGTAGGTTTGGATGGGGATTGAACTTAGAATGAATGATGTTTTACATTTAACTAAGATAGGACTTAGAGAACTGTGAACTTAATAAGGTAACTTGTAGTTTATAGATGATGACGTGATTGGTATAATGTTTGAGAATTAAAGACCATACCTTCGAGCAAAACTGATCAATTTTGCATGGGAAAATCATAGTTTAGTGGTTTAGGGCATTAAGAAGGAGTGTCAATAAGAGTTTAGGGCCTGCATCAGAGCTCGTAGTGGTGCCTGCAGCAGTGCCCATGGCACCCCTGACACGAGCAGCCAATATGGGCATTCGCCCAAGCAAGGAAGGTGCCACCACGAGCATGGGCGTTGCCCGTGGCGTGCCTGTGACGCAGCCCGTGGCGCTCCCTCCACGGGCAATCCCAGTGAAAGCCCATCTCAGGCATGATTGCCTAGTGTTAGTGGCATCCCTATCACACAGGGACGGAGCTAGGATTTCAAATTTATGGGGGCCTATATATATATATCATAAAAATTTAAAATACTATTCATATAATATTAATCAAATTAAAAACATTAACTGAAAAATGTAAAATATTTCATGCAAAATCAAACATATATAATAATTATCCTTAATTTATTACAATGTATTTTTCAAAAAAAAATTAAAAGTTGGCGTGTTTTTACATTACTAAAACCATTTTAATACCCTACGGAATTGCGATATCAACATTAGTGGTTGACAATGTTGCATCACTAGTCGTGGCTTCTGAATCATTCAAATTATTTATTTTGAAAAAATGTGTTATTACAGTTAACTTACCCATAATAATCTACAAATAAAATAAAAAATTATATTTATTTTATACACTAGTAATATTACATATTATATAAATTTTAAACATAATAATTTTAATAATTAATAGTTAATTATCAAATATATATATATATAACTTAAATATCAAAAAACCAAGCAAGGTGTAGGATGAATAAAGGAGAGAAGGACAAACTTAAAAGAATATATCCAAAAGCTTTCTATTTAAATAAATATAACAAATTAAAAATTGAATAAAAGATAGGAGAGACAGCCCTGGCTACGTAAAAGCGGTAAAGGAGGGTGGACAACTAATGTTAAAAGAAAAAAGAGTATTTATTAAAAATAAACCCTATTATATATGGTAAAATCCGGACGGGAGGGGGAGCCATGGCTCCCTTTCGTCCCCATGTATCTCTGTCTCTGCTATCACGGGTAGTTGGCCCGGACAGGAGATAAACTGAATAATCTTGGTTTGTTTTGGTGGTTTTTCAATTTAATAATTTATTTATGTGTTATGATTTGTAATTCGTTCATTTATCTGTTTTAAATTTTTTATAATTAATTTACGGTTGCAGTTAATTATGAATTATTTAAAGCATAATTTTTAATTATGATTAATTTGTGATTCGCGGTTAATTAATTCGAGATGTGAAGATTATTATTTGTAAAGTTCGATTTGGTCTCCCAAATGCAAAATATAATCATTTCTAGGATTGGTAAAAGTTCAAGTCTGATTTCTATAGCAAATTCATAATTTAATTATAATCATAGAATCTTGGTTTAATTAAATTATATGGCTTTAAATATGTTATTTTATTTTTAGAAGATAATAATAAATAATAATTAAATTGAAAGGTTAAATCAATTACGTCTTCAGTTAATTAATTTTCTTTATATATTTAATTTTATTTAAATTTTGCACAAAATCCACTTAATTCTTTAACTTACCTTTTTAAATTTTTCTTAAAAAGTAGGTTGAATTAAATTTCAATAAGTCCTCCCGTTATTGAACGACCTACGTTAACCCTATGTTATACTTAGCTTAAATTTTATTTGAAATGTGTGCGCGACAATGCTCTATTTCAGCTGGTGATGGCTATAAGCTCAGATGAAGGGTACACCCGATAATGTTATTTTGACTAGGGCGACAATTGGCCTTAAACCTATATGAGGGGAAGCCTTGTTTTGTGTTATTGAGATGGTAATTGTGAATTATTATTTGTAATGTGAATTGCAGCTATGTTCTAAATTATTATCATAATTTAATGGATTGTATTTGTTATGCTTATCTAGATTTGGATGATGTTGTGTTTATGTTATGATGTAAGGAGTCTAATGTTAAGGGTTGGTGAGGAGTGGTAGTTCACCTATTGAGCTTTATGTTCACCCTTATTGTTTTGTTTTCTCCAAATATTGACATGAGCTACTATTAAATTACGCTGCTCAGCGGAGTATTTATTTGATGTATGAATTTTGTTTAGATATTTTATTTAATTGTATTTCCCGGGCAATGATCCATGGGTATTTGTAGAGAATCAATTGGGTTTATGTAATGACTTTTATATATACTTATAATAATTGTTTGACATTTGAAAAAGTACTTTAATATCTTTGATGTATATTTGTATAAGGAATTTGGACAACACTCATTTTGTATGTCCCTCATAGGTGCTTGTCATTACCTTCTTGACCATTCGGATGCAAAAATAGAGAAGTCACGTGTCCGGTTTTGGTTATCTAAAATTGGGGATGTGATAGGATCAATAAGAATTAAGGTTTGAATGTTAATTTGTGATTCTTACGACGAAGAACCTTAGATTTGTTGTTTAAAACAAAATTATGGTTTTCGATTGTTATTAATTTATCTTGAACGAAATATATAGATATTATTATTTAAGTCTTTAATGTGTTTTTTAAGCCTGAAAGACGAGTTTTGGGTGTTATGATTGATTAAGGGTTGTTCCATGCGAAAAATAGAACCAACCGTTAAGAACGGAAGGAGGTAGTGGGGTGGTTGTAGCCAACTTGTCATGGTCAGGCACCATGGCCGGTGTGAGATAGTTAAAAAAAGAGAAAGTTAGCACTACGATCAAGAACCCTGTGGTCGCGACTAGCCCCTTTTGTGATCTTTTACTCAATGAATAGTTTTTGTACATTTTTTTATACGAACTTGATTTTGATGCTTGAGAGACCTTTGATGGGCCCCATAAATTGATGTTCTTGATTAATTTATGATATTGCTTGATAATATCATGTTAGTAGTTGTCGACAAATGAAATGTTATTGGTTAACTCTAGATTGGATTGGTTATTATGTTACAATCTGGAATGGATTGGTTGTTTATTATGAACTGTAGTTGGTATTTGGTTTTCATAGTATTTGGCGTTGGATACTAAATAGCCTTGGTTGTCAGCATTGGTTGCCACAACCTTGCTCCTTGTGTGTTGATGTGGATTGTTGAATCATTGTATGATCTTATTATAATTTTGTTACTTAGTTGTTATTTGTTTGTTTTGCTGCATTATAGTTTATTGTGAAGATAGTTTAAAGCACTCTACTGGAACATGCATATACTTGGCATATAGACTTTAAATGTGATTGGGTCTTAGGAGATGTGTCGAGTTGTGGGTTACTTAACATTCAAGCTCACCTCTACATTGTTTAAACTCTTTTTCCAGGTATCAATTGAGATTAACGTTGAGGTTACATGAGTAGATCTTCAAACCCTTATACAAGTAGGGGTGGGTATTGGTTGGTTCAATTGGTTTATGTAGTATATATTTTTAAATTGAACTGAAGACTTTCGATTTTAAAAAATAATAAACTAAATTAAAATCGAGTAACAAAAGTAGAAAATTATTGATTTTTGGTTTAATTCGATTCATCGGTTTTTGACCATAATTAATGTTTAATAAAAAAATCATCAAAGTAGCGAATTTTTGGGTATCCGAGTGCGCAAAGCGGAAAAATAAAAATAGAGATGAGAAGAAAAAGAGCACCGAATTTTTTTTAACGTGGAAAAACCCTTGAAGGGGAAAAAACCACGAGGTTACGGTAAACCACCCACACAAAAAATCTTCCACTATATCAAAATGGGTACAACCAAAAACATACACTCACTCTCTCAAAGTTATATCAAAAACTTGAGGAATCACTCTCAAAATAATGTAAAATTATTTTGGTATAACTCTCACAATTTCCGTAAGAATTTTCTCTCTCTCACAGGAATAAATTTCCTTTTCTGTTTTTTTTACTTGTCTTCTTCTCTGGCTATATAATTGAGGAAGAAAGAAACCGAGGCCTGCCTTTAATCAAGGCTGCATTTATGCCTCCTCAAATCATGCCAATAATAAGCTACAGATCAGGCACTGAATGCACATCGCCAGAAATGGTAATATTAGGCACCAAAGTAATTGAGGAATAAAGGCACGGCAGAAATAATGAGTTGGAAATATGGTTTGAAAAAGTCAAACCCATCAGGAATGACATGCTAATAATTTTATATATTAGCTAGGTACTATATAAATATAAATGATATGAACATGGTTAATTTATTTACTATTAACACTTAGAATTTGTTCACTAATGCGTATTAATGTTAATTTCTCTGGTATTAGTGAAAAATATATATTTATAATACAAAAAGCTCAAAATTCATTATCAAATATAAATAATTTCTCATTCAAAATTTTATCTGCAAGCATAGAAATCAAAGATCCCTTGTAAACCTCAATCCAAATTCCGTAAGCCCATAAATGTTTCAAAAATAACGAATAATTAAGCTTAGTATGTAATTAATCTAATATAATCGAATAATTACATAAATTACCTAATGTCGTTGCAGAACAAATGGGGGGAAGAAGGAGGAGGAGGAAGTTGCAGAACCTCGCCGGAAGTTGCAGGCGTGGGGTGAGAGCGCGCGCGCAAAGATTCTCATGTTTTATTTTATATGTATTTTTTTAAAATTAAGTCACATGGCATAAGCCACGTCAGTGAGTCTCGGGTACGCAACTCCGGTTGTCCTGTCCCATTCCTGGCGGCGAGAATGATTGTTAAAGGAGACACTTTATATAATTCATGGAGAATATATGGAGGGGCCATGCTAATGCTCCGTTGAGAGACAAGCAAGACTAAAAGGTTCCAATGAGTCGAGCACGGCCCAGACTAGTTTTTGAACCTGTCTCCTCCCCCAACACTAAAACCGTAAAATAATTAATAATTGATCACAAACAGAAATGGGCCAGTTTACTTTTTCTCTCTACTTGCAAGTTGCATGGCCGCTCCATATATCCTCCACAGGACCACAGATTAAAAAGGTGCCTTCTTTGATTTAATAATCATTCTCGCCACTGAGGCATTATTGTATAGGTGTTCTCTGCGATTTTGAAGCAGGCATCTGTTTCTATTTTATACATAAACTAACTAAAACCATCTCTATTTCCTACCCAACCATTGCGCCAATAGTTTTGTTTAACTTTTCCTTTTTCAACTTTTTCCAAATCCTGTTTCTTTTTTTCTTTTTTTTTTTGGGTCTTCCTTCCCCCACTATTTCTGTTAAAAGTATTTATCTTAACGATGCACAGAATAGCTAGGAAAGTCATTCGCCTCATATTTGATCCGATTGTTATTATTCTATACTAAATTATTTTTTTGATCCATGTTCAATCTTCTTTCTTACTTCCTCTTTTTTTTTTAAGCTTGTTCACTACTTCTTAGATTAATCTTCTTTGGACTTGGCTATCCGTCTTCTTTGGTTGTCCACAGCTTGAGACGCTAAATGTCAAAACACTTAAAATTCATTCTCATAATGTATAACTCATATCACGCGTGAAATAATTTGTGGATACTCATATTAATTTAATTTAAATTTAAATTTATTAATAGGTAATATGATAATTGTTGTGTATTTAAAATTTAATAACCTGATGTCGAAAAATTTATTGATAACTATATATGTTATAAATGATTATTGTTTACTATGTTTACATAATTAATGTATATACTTTAAATCAAACACATAAATAATAATAATAATAATAAGTAGTAAATATTTTATTTTAAAAATAATATTAATTATAAAGTATATATATTTATATTTTAATAAAAGTAACATTTAAAAGTAAAAGTAATATTTTAATATTAAATATAAATATATAAAATACAAGTGATATAATTATATAATATATTAGTATGAATTAATATATTACGTATAACATAAGTAATATTATAATTGTTCGATCAAATAATATTTGACTAAATTATTTAGTCTTAAATCAACTTATTAATATTTTTAAAACTAAATTTGAATCTAATTAATGTCCATATATAAATTATTTCATTCATGATATTTGTATTTTATATCAAAATAATAATAATACATTTACTGTTTATTATAATACAAATATATATACTTTATAATTACTTTTATTTTTTAAATAAATCATGCACCCTTTATTATTATTATGTTATATAATAAGTATATATATTATTTATATAACTATATGAAATAAAACAGACTTAGCCAAATAGTTAGACAACTATATTTGTAGGGGAGGTCATGGGTTCAAATCATCCTAGCAGCATTTTACTGTCGTTGGTTGATTGAAAACATCACATTTCTATTGACCATAGCCTAAATCGACTACCTTGGTCGACCAAAACTATAAAACCCACTAGAAATCAACTTGGAGGACCAAAACAAGGGTCTTTTAGTTGACCATCCCTTTACCACACTGGTCGATCATATCTCAAAAACTCATTAAAATTCCATGTGGTCAATCAAAACTAAGGCACTTCAGTCAACTACCCCCTTCACTTGACCATACCGGTCAATTAAACCTCAAACACTAACTTGAAAGTCGATTCGTTGATCAAACCCTAGTCGACCAAACCACAATTCCTTCAGTTGACCACTCTGGTCGATTACAACATTAAAACACTCTAGAATTTCATTCCAGTTGACCAAACTAGACTCCCTTAAGTCAACCACTCTAGTCGATCCTAACTCCAAAACACACTGGAATTCGCACTAGTCAACCAAACCAAACATTTTAGTTGACCAAGCCCTTTAATCGACCACCTACAGTAGTTTTCTAATTCAGTCAACCCTGTCAACTGCAACTTCAGGATTTTTGCTACAACAACTAACAATTTAGTCCCTTTCACCCCCAAATCACCAAAACTCATACCCAAACTTTTCATAACATGTTTTAATCATATTATTGTTAGAATGCCAAAATAAGATTAACACTTAACTGCAACAAAAACAAATTTTAAAATTTTAATTATGGCAAACGAACATTAAAATCTAAATATGAATCAATTGATTTAATTCTACTAAGAGGATAAATAAGAAACCATCCTCAATAATAGTAAATCACAATCCCTCTTCTTTTTCTTTAAGCGCAAAGTCTCAATCAACCTTTGATCGTCATTGCTGCCTCCTAGATACAATCATGACTTAGCATTCTCTGATATTCATCTTCTCAGTGAGTATAAGGTTGTGGCACCATTGAATCAAAGAACAAGAATACCAACACCACAAGGGGTGGTCATCACCTCTCTCTCTCTCTCTCTCTCTCTCTTGGTTGTTTATGATGTCTCACATACTTAACCTAGGAGGTCATGCATCTATTTATAGATATAAGGTTACTCCTATGCTATTATGTATATGTCTCTTTAGTTAAATAATAATAATACATAATATTTATAATTATTTAAACTCTTTAAATAATAGGATTATTGTGAATTAGAGCTAATTAAATAAATATTTAAAATTATTTATTTATGAAATAAATAAATAATATAAGTATTAATTTAATCACATTAAATGGATAAAGATATTTATTATTATTTAATTAATCTAATTAAACAAATAATCATATAATATATATTTACCTCTTAAATATATATAAACACACGTTAATATATATCAGCTCTTAAATACATCTAGAAAATTGTCTCGCAATAATCCAGTATTCCATACAAGAATAAATAGTGTTAGCTAGAGGGACCAAATAGACCTAATTAGTTGAAGGTCTAATAAATAATATTTAATTAATGAATCAAATTATTATTTATTAGTTTTAGTTTGAACCATTATCAAGGACTAAAATATTACTTTAAGATTAAACAAATATAATTACAAGAATCCATAACAAAGAATTTGTCCATTGATATAACTAATTATCATTTGATATGATTCTCTATTATGATATTCATAATTAGGGACATGTATTAATAAATTCAGATCAACCTTTCTAATTATATCTTTGTCTATAAGTTATCATTAATTTTCCAATGGGTAACCTAATCATGAATTATGATTTATAATAAACTATATTCAATACAGTTATAAATGCTTATTTACTTAATAATCCTAAATTAAATAACATAGGAATATTATTACTTTTCACATAACGAAGCAGTTGATTTCATTTACCTGACTTGATGTTTTCACTATCTATAATATTATATCTCCAAAATATAGAGAAATTTGAAGTTATAAGTCTCTCATTCATTGATAAGTCAAAAGATATAAATTATAAACTTAATGCGTTAGTTAAACGATTGGGATTAAAATCAATTTATGAATCAGTTATTCAACAATAGATTATAAAGTTCTTCATATAATACAACGAAAATTAGTTGAAAACTTATTCTATCATTATCTTGCTCAATATGTACAATCACATACTAGTATTACTATTTGTAAACTCTTTTACAATGATCCTAGATTATATCACTCATAAAAATAGTCCATATCACAATCTTATCAGAATATAACATCACAAATTTCATTTATCAATTGTGAACTAAATTTATACTTAGTCTAATTATTGAATATATTGTATGTGTCTCACACATACTAGTCCGAGATATTGATAAGTAACAGGATATTATTCTGTCAAGCCATAAAAGAAAGCATAAGAATACAATCTAACAAATACTTAAATAAAATATATTTCAATTAATCATAAATCGTCTTTATATAATTAGGATGACACACTGCTTTATATAATACTATCTCAACAATTATCTCAACTCTAGGCACATTTGAAACCTAAAAATCCAGAGTTCACATTCGTATGGGTCATTTCACCCATATAAATCAAAACCAGAGAATTTGGGGTTAAAGAATAAGTTAATCTCTCTATAGCAGTAGCAATTAGACTAATATAGATAAAAAGATTAAATTCTTACCTCGAATTTGGTTGAAGTTAGTTTGCATTGCCAATTACACTACTTTCCCCTTACTTTCTGTCTCTCTATGCAGCTCTCTTTTTTTTTTCTCCTAAAAAACAACACATGCAATAGTTTACCAAAATCAGGGTTTTCTCTTTCCTTTTCCTCCTCCTTATATATATATATATATATATATATATATATATATATATATATATTTGTATTAAATTTATTAAAATATCATAAATACCCTCTAGATCAGGTCTAATTATTGTCAAAATTATCCATTCAATATGTACGTCATCGTACTGATATTCATATTCTCAAATACTCATTCTATCATATTGCTAACTCTTAAACTTCTAAACACAGGTTATTACATTTCTTTCCTTCTTTTTATAAATAATTAGCTAGAAAACCTTAATAAAATTAAAAGAAATATCCAGTCAACACTATTTCCTTCTTTTTCATTTTAGGGAAGGTTTTTCCTATATTTTTATACAAGTCAACCATGCTTCGATGGAGTCAACCATTACCCAAACCACCACTTCTCTTATATCAACTAACCAAAACAAGCCCTTCTGCTTTTCCAGAGTAAATTATAAGCGATGGGCACAAAAATGAGTTTTTTCGATTAACGTTCCAGAGTTGGCCTTTGTTTTTAAAAGCCTTTAAACATCCCTTTCCCAAACTAAACTATTTCTAATTGCCTCAAGCAACGACCTCAATTTTGGACATTACCACCACCTTTACACATACCAAAGAAGCTTTAATTTCTACTTATACTACTTCCTAATGAACTTTAATAATTCCTAGTCTCTTCATCCCTACTTTTAGCTTCTACCTCTCTTTCTCACACAAGTGGGCTTACAGCATTCCTTAGTGTCATCATTGGTTTTCGTCCGGGCCCGTTTGTTTTGCTCTTTATTTGAAGTGGAAATGAAATCCTAAGGTTTTATTATTATTATTTTTTGTTTTTGGAACTTGAAATCCTAAAAATTGAAATATGTTTTTTTCATATTTTTTTTGTTTTTGGTTTGAAAACATTTTTTTATGTTAAAAATGTTTTGTTATTTTTGTTGTTGTTTTTTCTTTTTGGTTTTTGAAAACTCTTTTTTTTCTTGAAAGAATTGAACCTTAATCACAAGTTAAAACTTAAAAATACATATTTGTCTTTTTTTTACTATAACTAAATGTACACACATATCAAAATAAATGTGGAGTGTCTGAGTGTGATATCCACAAATAATATAAAAATAAAGGTACCCTCTTTTTTCCTCTTATTTTTTTTCTTTTTTTTTCATGCCTCTCCTTGTTTTTTTTTTTCTATTTTTACTCTACTTTAGATATTACAACATACAACATATACAAAATACAAAGAAAATACAACACATACTAACAACATAAAAAAGAGAAAAATACAAGAAAAATACAATATATACCCAGCAACATAAAAAACAATACAGGAAAACACTAAGTATTACATCAAATATGAATATACATAAGCTAAAAAAGAAATAATACAGAACCGACTTTAGGGCTTTAACATCAAACTTTCATTTGAATCCTTATCTGTAACGACAGTCACTTGCTCAAATTACCAAATCACCAAGTTCCAGTAGCACGAATGGCAAAAATCAGTTGAGATTTTGATTTGGAGATTGCAGTGACGTGTGGAGTTGAGAGAAGATAAAAAGTAATTTTTTCTGGGTTTTTAGTAGAAAACGTGGGAGAGAGGGAGGATGTTCTTTTTTCTTTTTTTTGATGGATGGAGAGAGTGGAGAGATTGGAGTGAAATATTGAGAGAATGGCAGAAATTTGTATGGGCTTAATCTGGGTGTTCTCTTTTTTTTTTTTGGGGTCTGGGAGCTGGGTATGAAGAATAGGCAGATGACAGAATAGCAGAGCGTTTTTTATTTTTTTGGGGCAGAATATCCTTGTGTTCTCTCCCTTTTTTCTTCGTGTGGACAGAAGAATGGATTTAAAGGGGTTGGTTGTACTGCATTGATTACAACATTTAATGCTGTATTATTGATGCCAGTATTTTTATTTTCAGATTTTGCCTTTTGTCGGAAGGAATGGTGACTTGTGCAGCTCGTGATTGTCCTTTTTAAAGTTTTTGTTAGCACATGTGACCGACAGGCATTGAAAAACTGCTCTGTTAGATAGCCAGCGCATAAAAAACGTGTCTCGTGACTGCACAGGAAAGAGTCCATGAAAATATAGCCAAACAGCGAAGGTCAACGGTCAAAGGGTCGAATTGTCGGCAAGTTCAAAGGTCAATGGTCAACGGGTCGAAGGTCAACGATCAATAGGTCGTAGGTCAAGGGTCGAAGGTCAATCCTTAAAGATCTGCGGGTTGAAGGATTGTAGGTCACGGGTCGAAGTCAAGGGTAGAAGACTTCCTCGGTCGAAGACTCAAAGGCTTCTGGGCTTCGAGTCTACAAGTCTAGTTTTTTTTTTTTTAACTTTTAATTACCTTTGTACCCCTACCCAAAATGCCAAAATGGACGAACTTTTGAAGATTGTTTGGGAAGACCCGTATTCACCTAAATATACGTTTTGGAGAATTTTGCATAGTCACTTTTTCGGGCAGTTTGACCAGGGGCATTGACCGTCTTTTGACAAATTTGACTTTTTCTAACGAAAATTGTTTTGGCTATAACTTATTCGTTTTAAATCGGAATTGAGCTTGGTCAAGTGCGTTAGTCTCCAAATTTCATCTTCTATCACCTGATGTTAGCCTTGAGGCATTTTAGGGGCTTGTAGCAAAGGTTATTAGTTTTGGGCTTTCCCGTTCGTGTAATAGCGTATCAATCGCGTGCAAATCGGGATTTAACATCGACTCCAAACTTGGGACTGACTCCTTGATAGTGGGGGAGCTTTATGGACCTGTTCAATGAGATACATGGCATGGGAAGATGGATATAAAATGTACAAATGGTTAGTATGTCCAACTCGAACAAAATGGGGTCCAACACTTAGCACCTTACATATTTATAAAGAAACCACAACCTCAACTACTGTTACTATCCCAACCTAGCCAAATGCGATAAACTTCTCTGTGACCAAGCCTAATGGGATCAAAGAGACTATGTGTTACGAATATATTCTTAATGAGGTAAGTGACAACCTCTATGATTACTATAGTTGGGGATTCAATAATATAAAAGGGCATTAAGAATCTTTAACGAGGAAATATAATACCTAAGAGGCTAGAACTAGAAAGTACGTCTTCTTTAAGTACTTGAAGCTCTAAATAGCAGATAACAACTATGTGGTGGGTCAATCATATAACCTCCAACTCAAATTTCACGAGATTCTTTTAGATATTATGGTGATTGACAATCAATTCCATGTGATAGTTATTATCAATAAGTTGATTATGTCATGGAGAGAGTTTAATAATACTCTTCATCATAAAATAAAAGAAATGTTTTCTGAGAGATTGCTTACTCGATTAGGGATCAAGAAAGAGACCTTTAGAGCATCTCCAACCGGGAGGCTAAAACGTCATTTATAGCATAAAACATAAAAAAAAGGCTTCCACAACATGTTATATTGCATGCTATTTTTGTGCAATCCACAATGTTGATCTAAATATGGCATATCACTGTTGCTATGCTATCCAATCGATGCCAAACCTCACACAAAGCCAGCTCACTCGCACGCAAGGCAAAGGCCCTGTCTTCCTTGGCGTCAACACACCCCCTCTCTCCCTCTTCCTCCCCTCCTCTTTTCTTTAGCGTCGACACTCCACTCTATGTTAGAATAAAAGTGGTACTAAATTAGAATAATGGGTTGAGATGGTCTTAGATCTCAAAAAGAAATCTCAAATTAAAAAGGTTAATTCAAGCCAAAGGCAAGAGAAAGATGAGCCCTCCTGAGTTAAAAAGGCAAAGATTTAAAAAAAAAAATGGTAAGAAGCCCAATAACCACAAGGCTTTTAAGCCGAATAGGTCTTATTTTGTTTGTAACAATCTTAGTCGCATGGCTACTACAGTTTTCATCGTTCTCAAGATTGTGAGTGGCTACTACAGTATTCTTTATTTGGAATGCTGCTTGATTGTCAATGCAAGCAAAGGTGGTGTTGCGGTTTGCCACAAAGCTTGCAGGCATGGAGGTTTCTCTTGATGTGCATTACCTTTATCAATATTTCTGAACTATATAAAAAAAATGTTATATGTAACAGAGATGTCATGATGCCATGATGCGCAGAGGTGGCCTGTATTAAAAAAAAAATACAGATTTTAATGAATCCAGTAAATACAATATACAGTGTCGTCACTTTTTTTTTTTTTGCCTAGTAGGGATACATGTGCACAAATTCAAAACATCCGGGCCAAGTTGTCACTCGGAGGGACCACTATGCAAAGTGAGAACCTTCCTTAACCACCATAAAAAAAAAACCATGTCACCCTCCGAGCGAGTGTGCTCTCTCCTTGACGCGACGCAAAGCAACATGAAGGCTTTAATGGGTATCAACGGTTGCGCCCCCTGCCGGAGACGGAAAAACTCCTTGATATCAAACGCCTCCGCCGCCGTCGTTGGAGCAGGAAGCGACGTGCTGGGGTTGCCATCGACGGCGGTGGTGATCATCCACATGGATGGCAGGATCGAGGAGTCAAAGGTGGCGATCATGGCCCGGAGCGTCACCTCCAGGTATCCCAGCTGCTTCCTCTGCGACTCCGAGTCGATGTTAATCGGCTCTCCGCCGCCCCCGGTGGCCGGTGACGATTTTCTTCTCCCCGGCCAGCTGTACTTCCTCATCCCTCTCTCACGCGCCCACGCGCCGCTGTCACTAGCGGACCTCTGCGACCTCGCCGTCAAGGCCAGGCCAGTCCTCGCCGATCAAAGCGGCGAGGCGTGACCCCTCGCTAAAGGGTCTGTGGTCGAATCGCGCCATTGGAGAAGCAGAAACTTGGAATATATGGATATGGATATCGAAATGGCGGTTATTGCTTTGGGACAGTAGAGTCAGCGTCAGGAGGGGAAATCATACGTGGTACTGCTGCTGGACCGGTTGATCACTTTTGCCGCCACTTTTCCTGGGTTGATCACGTCGATTGTCATGGTTGTAAGAAAAAGTCATACGTTGGAGTCTCGTCCTCATTGCCTGTCAGATTCGCTTCTCTGAACAAATCCAATGTAGGTACCAAATTGTCGTACCCAACTCGTTAGCTGTTACTGTTACATCAAACTGTTTTTTTTCTTCTTTTGATCGGCCATGGGATTGCTTTTAGTATTGTTCCACGGTGTAGTCAAATCCCTTGTGTTTTTATTTTTGTTTTTGTTTTTTGAGACCCTCTTTGTTTCGTGCTGTGAGGTTGTAGGCTTGTAGCATGTGTTGGCCCGTCCGTAAGGTTGTAGCATGTGTTGCTTGAAAGCAAGGGGGTGTAGACCAACTTTCATATTAAGTTTTGCCAATGGCAGGCAACCTGGCAAAAAACAAATAATTTTTTTTAAAATTTTTTGCAACAGACCAATTTTAAATCCTAACTTTTGAAAATACAGATGAAGGTGGTGCAACGCAGGGCACTAAAAACCAAATTTACATAGGCGTTGCAAACTTTTCCTCCGCAATGTTGCTCAGACTCATAGATCGGCGCCTTATTCTCATTGTAAAACACAAGAAACAGACGCAAAGTGACCCGATTACAATATGCAGTCTAGGAAGTTTTACTGGCAATCACGTCAGAAAAATGAACTCTTATCCATTTCATTTGTACGTGCAAGAACTAAAAAAAAAAGCCTTTTTAACTATTTCTAGAAATGAACTCTTGAGCAATGCAAAATGGAGCTCAAGCATCAGAAAGCAATCACGTCACCAATTCCTTCGCTATCAGGTAACGAAATGCAAAATTGTGAGGAACCCATTCAACACTTTTTTGGGATTTATCGGCTTGACATTTCCCCATGCTTTTCCTTAGAGATTCAGGCAGAAATTGTTGAACCATCTCAACCACGCCACCTTGACACAAACCCAGATCTTTAGCATATGAATCTACAAGCTTTGGTAGAACTATTCTACGGTCCTTCCGCACTCCAAAGGTTGCTCGTACGTACTCTTCTTTTGCAGCTTCCAACTCTTGAAGAACTCTCTTTGGAGTGTATACTCGAACCTTCAAAAACATCAAATGGTATTTTCATGAAGGGTACTGTAAAATTCACAGTAAAAGGCTTGATTTAAAAAAAAAAATTATTTTCCTTTAGCTCTCTACCCTGCTTCAATATTTTTATAAATAGAAATAAAGAATAAAAACATGTACCACGGGATCAGAGTGGCTTCCTGAGCAGAGAGCAAAATGCACAAGAGGCTCTGACTTCTCAATTCCATACGCTTGTCTCTCATTACCAGCCTTGAATTTTGTCCTCGGGGAAAGCAATGACCGAAGCCACTACATGTGGAAGAGAACTTATCAGATCTTGTAAGACACATGAAGTTAGTTAAATATAGAACCGATGAAATAATCGTAACAGAGATATGAAGAGAAGATTTCCAAAGAGATAACCTGCCCAGGACGTGACATCCGACATCTGAGGATTGAACTCTGTATTGTATCTGCACTTATTGTTTGACCTCCAACATTATAGGCAGCCTGGGTTCAAAGAAAAAGCTGAAGATTTCAAACCAAAACGGAACCTTCTAATCCAGAAATAAATGTGGCTCTCATCACCTTTAATAGCAGAAACACTCTCTTCACGTTGTTTTGTGGAATTCCATAAGCCAAAAACGTCTGCAAAAAATATAACCCATTAACATCGGATAATATGGTTAGAAAAGTACAGATAATAGATAAAAGCATGGATACGATGATTTTAATGAGTAATTGAGCATTACATGCATCACCAATGCATTGTGTATGTTAATCCAGAATGCCAGCTTCTCCTCATGCTTCATCTTTTTAGGATCTAGTTCTTCTAACCGACATAAAAGGTTCCTGCGTAATAATAATCCAACAAGCTTCACGCAGATTACTACAATAAAAAAAAAATCTAGCTTCAGCTATTAAGAGTGATACACGTGCCAGAAGCTTTACCTGAAATTTTGTATCAAATGTTCTATTTCTCCAGACTTTGGACTGTCTCTGTACAGGCAACTCACTTCAAACATTGTGCTGTAGGGCCCACTAAACTCTTTTAGTCCTCCCACGTTGAAAAGATTTTCCAGACGTACATCAAATGAGGAATCTTTATTGAATCCTGGACTCAACATGTCAAACTGATCTTGTGGCAAAAATGCACTCATTGATGACAAAGATGAATATGGGGAAGCTAGGCTATGATTTATTGAAGATGGGTCCGCAAGTTTGTAGTATATTGCTGACATGCACTTGACCATATCCTCAGAAAACCTGTTAGGGGTCTCGAGGATAAGGTCACATATACGGGTACCGAGATGCTCTGCCAGACTGATTACATGAGAAGAAACATTTTGGGGATACTGTGGCAAAGCTACAAAATGTCAAAATCCAGGAAAAAAATGCGAACTGCCATGCATATTGTTCTGTATGCCCAACGAGAGACAACTGCCATAAAAATGTTAATTGATTTAAAAAAACAAACAAAGACTACCTCTGTCAAGGACAAGGGCTGAGAATGAGAAACGAGCAAAGCTTTAGACAGGGGGTCTGCTTGTGGTTTTCCATATGATAGTGAAGAGTGACAACGATGAACGCTTGGAACTAATAGCTTCTCTTCTATTCCCACAACATGAGAGTCTTGCTGTGGAGTAGATGAATGACAAATAGACAGAATGTCCACATTTTCCCTTTTTGATATGCTATATGGTTTGGAAGCTTCAAGTTCAGGATGCTTCCCTTTTGGGGTATTTAAATCTGGTTTTATTCCTTCATCCTTCCTCAATGGAGAAAAGGAAGAAATTTGTTGATGAAAAGCTTTGCGATACAATGAGAGTAGGTATTGCTCCAAATGCAAGACTTCCAACTCCAAAACCCCAATGTCCTCGATTAATTCTATTGTAGGCTGAAGTTGAACGAAAAGGCATTTTAAAAAACAGCAGTATGATATGGTAAAAAAACATATAAAAGCAAACATGCCAATAATTTGTAATTATAATGAAGCACTTCTGGGAGTTCATAGAAATTGAAAAAGATGCAAGGTATTTTATATCTAAAGGAACACAAAAATCAGGGCTGTGTCCGAACTAAGAATGAGGCCACTTCCCATTATTTAACCAAAAATCAATGTGAAAATCAATCAACATATTTAAAGAACACAAAAGCTGATCAATGGAGTAATCCTGTTATATAATATTGCAAAAAACTAAATATGCATGGGATTTTCTCTTATATAAATCTGGAAGAGAGATCCATTTCTCAAGCCTAATAATAACATAGTGGAGCTACCTTGGGCACTGAGATTTGATTATCCATATCAACAGAGGACTTGCCACCCAAGGCTTTCTCTAAAGCATGCCGAACCACAAGTTGCTCCTGTAATTTTTTCTCAAGTAGAAGAATCTGCACACAATGTGAAAAAAACAACTTATAGAACACGCAAAGGCCAGTGTAGGTACCAGCAAATTGAATCATAGGGAGGGAATGGGATACAAGAAACTGAGGGAGCAATTTTTCTTAATCATGGATACTTGCATCTTAAGAGTTCAAACCCATACCTCTTGTTTCAAAGAGCTTTGTACTCCAGCATCAGGAAACTTTTTGACTGCTGATTTCACACATTCATTCAACTGCCCCATGTCCTGGTTCAACATTAAATGAAATATTCAAACATTTGGTTTTTCTTGAAAAATGTTTTTTCTTAAATAATAAAAACATGCATCCATTACACTAACTCTAGATTACACCAGAATGTGTAGAAACCAGTTAGATAATCACACCGAATAGTTTATAAGTGCAAATCTTACAAACTTCGTACTGTGAGAGGCTGCTTCAAGCGAAACATCTAAGCTATCCCCTTCAGTCCTTTCCTTGTCACGGTGGCTGCCATGGCAAAAAGGGCGAACACAAACGATCAACAGAAACGGATTGAAGAAAAGGCAGGACTTGATGTCTGCCATTCGAATTTCTGGGCGGCTCCTATATATCTGTATCTGCTATATATAGCTACTCCCTTAATGCACAACCCCAAGTTATAAATCGGTCTTCTATTTCTGTCTCTCTAGAAATGTGATTTTGATTGTTACTTGAAAATTTCCCTCATAACCCATTTAAGAAATCTTCACACATCACAGTTCAAGTAAAGCATCATATCAGGGTAAGTCCCATAAACAGAATATTAATCACGCCCTACCTTACCTGTACTTATCAGAAAAATAAATATAAATATATCCAATGATTACCTCTTAGCACGCTCGAGCCTTGGCAGCAGCTGCAGACCCGGCATTCTACTATCGTTTCTCCCACCGACCCCCTTTTCTAAAAGGACCCAGAAACTGTAATTTCAGTATAGTTACATTCTCAGTGGGAAAAGAAAAAAAACCACAAAACCCAGAAAGAGAGACCAAAATAAAAATAAAAAATCAACAACAAAACCAAAAACAAACAAAAGACCAAACCCAGAAAATGAAAATGAAAAAAAAAAAAAAATTACCATCACACTGATGGAGTCTTCAACAAAAACTAGTGCTAGCAGGGAATAGGGACCCAAAATGAAACCTTTTCCCCCGGCTCCAGAAAAGCCACACAATGCAAAGCTCCTTTGACTATCTTCTCACTGAAGGGTCGGTCTACTCTCAAATGGGGCATTAAAAGGAGGAAAGAAAACCAGTTCCGTAGGCCTTACAAAATTTAATTCAGGCCAGTTGCCAAACATGTCATAAAAATGACCAGGAGAAAACGCAGAAATTAAATTGTACCATTATTTGATCAGTGTGATAGGTGAAGAGTTGTCTTAGAGCATTTTGAAAAACACAAAAAGTTTTTTTATTTTACACAAAAATAAAATTAGTGAACATGTGTAATTACTATCCAACCCCCACAGCCTCATCTCTTTCAATTGTTGGGTAGCAGGTGTGGGACTGGGAGACAGTTGACAAGTTGGTACCCACCCTCCATGAAACCCCCATTCAACTGGCTACTAGAATTTAAAATAATTCACTGACTTGCCCTTAAACATCTCCTAATTATTTTCTTTAAATTATTTTATTGTTGGTATGAATATGTAATTGCATACAATTCTACAAGATGTTTGTCTTGTGCACTCTTTCAAAAATTAATAATCAAATCAAATTATTTGCTTTTCAAAAAACAGGTAGATTATTCGACCCATTTTTTTGAGGAAAATATAAATAAAAAAAGTTAATGTGCAATAAAAGGCACATGCCGTGACAAAAGAGAGCTTTTTAACTCTCCCTCTCTCTCTCTCCCTCTAAATATATTTGGATCCATGATATCTGTTTAACAACTTATTGCAGCATTCATAACTGTGGGTGTTTTGTCCGATCCTAGGATTAAAACTATGATCATCTCAACTATATTTGCAAACAATTAATCAAGTTATGACATATTATGAGCATTAATTGCAATTGGGCTAGTGCCTGAAGCATGCGTTGTGAATAAGACTTTGGGTTAGATTTAAGGAGAAAATAACAAAGCCCCACCAAGCCAGCCTAAAGTAACTAAAGGTGACAGGCTAAAAGAGACAATGTATGTCGTGTTCTCGCTCTCTCAACCAAAACGAAACAAAAACCAAAACGAAACCAAAACATTGGATGCTTAAAAGAGACGGGCTCTGTTAGAGTGTTGTTAGAAGTTTAACCCAATTAAGTATCAAGGAAAAGAAAGCACGTAACGTAACGCGATTGCGTTGTCCAAAGGATATTAAAGTTTGATTATACAATACAATACTTAACTTTTTCTTTTGGGGATCCTATCTTTTTTTTTTTTTTTCCTTTTTTGCCCAAACGATATTAAGATTTGATTATGTAAATAGATCTCTATGATTTTGTTTTTTATTTTTATTGTACATTTTAATATTTTTGGTCTAATATGTTTTTTTGAAATTTACTTTTTATATAAAACTATTATAATCGATTACTTTGCAAAATAACTGACTTTGCTTGAATGAATAAAAATAAATATATATTAAGACTAATTATAAATTATCAATGAAATAATAAATTAAAACAAAATGCAAAATTTATATGGCAAAAAGTTAATATTTAAAAGGTGCATCAAGACTTTAAAATGGTACTCAAAACTATGAATAACAACGGAACAGTTTGGGAACGAGCCATCTTTATCCTAAACTTGTCTCATATAAGAAAAACTTATCCCGAACCTAATTAAGTTGATTCTAAACCTATTTCAATATGGTTAGGTCGGAGTAGGTACTTGATATGACCCTCAATATTAGTATTTATGTATTATAACAAGTTTGGGATGAGTCACCATTATTTCGAATCTGTCACAAGTATGTGATAAATCATACAAACTCATTATAAATCTGATTAAATAGATTCCAAATTTATCTCAATAAGATCGGCGCGAGACAGGTACCCGAGATAAACTGTGCTATTGTCATCCCTACTTAAGACCACCAATTTAAAGTTGATTTTAATTAGAGTTAGACACAAGTCTTTTTTTAACACACTATAATAATTTAAAGTCAAATTTAAGGTTATTCGAGTATTCAATTTCTTATAATTCCATGTTGACTTATATAGTAATAAAAAATTCTAAACATATAATAAATATATTCATCATTAATTAATTAATTAATTACTATGTAAATATTAAATAACTTTTTTAAATTACTTATTCACAAGCATATTTCAATTCACTTTTTTTGTCCAAATTATATTATCTAAAGATTTTTTTCCCCAAGTAAACATACTTTACTTTAGTAATAATAATAATAATAATAATAATACAATTTACCCCCACTCTACCCTACTCACGTATTAACTGTGCAATCTTCCTTCTTTGCTAACAAGAACTTTTGATGACTTGTCTCCTGGGCGTAGCCGATTAACAAGGAACGTCTTGTGCCCTATGGGAAGTCTTGAGTTCGATTCATGTTGCCAACGTCATACAGTTTTCCTAAACTTATATGGGTACCCAATAAAGTTTCCTAGGGATTAGTCATGGAGTGACACTAGATTGTCTGCTTGCCTAGTTGTGGTATGCAAGAGCTAGGCTAGATTGCGGATATCCCATTATAAAAAAAAACTTTTGATGACTTCTTTCCAATCCCAACAAAAACAATGATATGGAAGGCTATGGTTGCCATAGTAGAGGGCTTTTATCATGCAAAAGTGATGATGAGTTCTAACGTGTTGGAGAGAAACATGTGGACTTGGCTTAGTTAATATTTATGAGCATAATGTCACAAGATAAGAATTTTAACTCGTGTAATACTTAGTCACCTTGTGAGAGAAGGATGATTTAACCAAGTTTTATCGTTTGGGGTACATATAGACTAGTTTTGCCCTACCTTGGACTCATAAAAAAAATGATTTCAGTTTCCGATCAGTTTGCATAAGGGTGATCAAATCTCATCTTCTCTATTAAGTCCATAACTAATGATATGCTCTCCCACACTTAACCAAGTTGGTACATTTGAACACCAAAGGGACTCCATCATTTCTCTTACACGAATTGTCTTGGAGTTTTTCATTGCGCACCAATTATGCTTTCCACGCTCCCCCTCATCAAGTGACACGAACACTGATTTGGGTTACGTTACTAGGAGATGTCACGGATGCTCAGGGCATGACATCATTTCCTACTCGATTTCACAACACCCTCGTTATGTCGATTGGGCTCGAAAGATCTAAAATCGTTTAGCGCATTCCTTATGTCTCCCTTTGCCAACTCTGTACCGCACTTGGAGTACTTTAAGGGAGAGCAGATATAATTGCATGCAAGATTATCGGTCAATCCACTCCCGTAATGGGCTCCCTTGAGGAAAAAGAAATTATGATCAACTATCTAATTATGAAGTTGCACAATGACATATTATCAAAGGATATGTTAGGGGTTTGGAAAGAATAAGAAGTTTTAGCTAATGTAACATAACTATATAACTTTAGTTCTATTTAGATAAAATTATAAGGTAGTTAAATATAGCTCATACAATAGCTAAGTTATTTGATGAAATTTTTAATCAATTGTAGTTTTAGCTATATTGGTATAGTAAACATATTAGAAATGTTCAAAGAGATTTGTTTTGTTACCATCAATTTTAAAGTATTGGCATTGAATTAACCATTGTTATATTTAAATTCATAATTTAATGAATATATAAGAAATACAGTTACATTGGATTTATCAAAAGACTAAAATGTGTTTATTATGAATTATGATTATAATATTATTCAAATTTAAAAAATCACTTCACATTCGTCAAATTTTTATTTTAAATTTTTTTCTTCTCATCTTTTCTTTTTTATATTATATTATTATTTTATTGAAAGTAATTAGGAACAAATTAATGTAAGATATTTTGAATATAAAAATTTTAAAGTTAGGAACAAATTATAATTTTTATTAAAATTTTAAAATAACAATGAATAATCTAATATTCATATTTTTATATTGTGGTGGCAATTTTATCCCATCCTATCTCAACCCCCGGCCGTTTCAACCTGATTTGCCCATCCTCATCGGTACATGGTTGGATTCGAGTCTTACCTAACCTAGTATTTTTAAATAAAATTAAATTAAATTTTTTTTCCTGACCAATCCGAGTGTCCAAACCAACAAGTTGGGATGGATTTGAAGTGACCGATCAAATTTGAATCGAACAATTTCCAAACCTAACTCCATCCGTTGACATATCTATTATATCCTTATGATTACTTGCTTCAGTTGTATAAGCCATAAGTGACATGGTCTACGTCAGCCTAGGTGAGCGTGTGTGTGTGTGAATATATATATATATATATATATATATATATATATATATATATATATATATATATCAGTGGTGATGGTAGCTCGAGGCACCACCGCGATCTGACCCGTTTGAGATCCTCGAAGCAGTAGGCACGAAGGGGCAACAACCCTTGACTGGCCACGATGTGAAGGGCTTCAAGAAAGTCATTCAAAATTGACTCTTGTAGTGTATCTACTTCAAAGGACAGAGACCCAGATCGTTGAAATCCAACATTAAATCATATCTCACCGAGATGACATCATATCTCCTCCCTCTCCCTTCACCAAATCACAGCAATCATCGTAACACTATGGATGGGGTAATTTGGGAAAAATCACATTAAATTTTTATTCAAATAGAACAATGGTTATTATAAACTCAATATTTATTAGATATTATCTGGACTAATATCAAACGAAGTTTAATGCTTGGATAGACGCTAGCAGAGTTTAATTATAACATGCTTAGCGTCATACTTAGCGTTTATAATATACGGTCTAATATTTAAATTGAACTCAAACTTATCAAGGGACATAAAAAATTAGACTCAATATTTACTAGTCAGTGATCCTTAATAATATAAGTCTAATTCTAAAATTATTACATGTCCTAGTATTTGAGTCAAACTCATTTAATTGCTTAAGTTAAGTTTGGATCAATTATAAAACTAACTATGAGATTTGAAATATTTAATCAAATTTAGGAAGTGAAAAGGTATACTTTTATTGTTTTTTTGGTTGTATATATGCTTCGTGTATATAGTTCAACTGTATTATATTGGTGATATGATTAACATTTTAAATAATTTTAAAAATATTTAATTTATGTAAATTGCTTCTAAATATTTTAAAGTGAAAATAAAATATTTTTCAAGTTAATATTTTGAATAAAACAGTTAATTTAATAGTTTTCATGAAATTTTGATTCATCGATTATTTATATAATAAAGCATATATTCCATTTTAAGATAAAAGAATATAGTTATAGTTGTTAAACTATATTCGTCATTAAGCTTTGAGTTTTAAGAAAGGACAGAACTTATATTCAACCCGGGTTGAAGAAAGTTCCTTCAACCCATCGACTTGGCAGCAGCTAAAGCTACCACGTGTTAAATTTAATCCTACTCTCATTTTACTTTATTTTTTTTCTCTCTCTCATGCGCCATCATCATCTCTGACGCTCGGCTCTTCCTACCGCCACCCTTTGGAACCCCCAAATACGGATCTGCTCCTATCCACTGCAACGGCAGCCACTGATGGTGGAGGTCGGGCGGCGCCAGCATGCCATTGAGGCGTGACCCGCCGAGTAGGTGGATATCCTCTTCTTCTTCTTGTTGCTCACCCCGCTTGGACATTGGATATTAGATTTTAATGAATTGATGCACTTTGTATGTGTATATATTGATTTCTTTTTAAGCTAGACTTTACCTGCTGTTTTGTCTGAATGCATTGCTGGGTGATTGTTTCTAGTACAATTGAAAAGTTTTATATTTTTCTTCCATTCACGCCCGCTAGCAGTTGCCGCCTCTTGAAAGCCAAGAAACCCACGACGCCGACTTGAAACAACGCACCGAAACCCAAAAACACAAGCCCATTTTTCTTGCCAAAATTGGGGGGCCGGCCAGGTTGCAGGGACCGCCAAGCGGGGTGAGCACCAGGAAGAAAAAGAGGAGATCCACCTCCTCGGCGGGTCACGCCTCAATGGCATGCTGGCGCCGCCCAGCCTCCACCACCACCACCAGTGGCTGCCGCTTGTCACGGACCGAGGCTTATCCTAGCACACTTAGGCTATTTTGGGGTATTTCCCCTTTGTAAAGTGTTGTACTTAGCTTATAGAGTAAGTTGTAGAGATTTTAGATTTCGATCATATATGATGTCTCCTGGCGACATAGCCAAAAACGTGTTAACATCTATATGTAGGGGAGTGATGTTGTAAAGCTTTCAAGCAATCAATACAATCGTTTGTTGCCTTCGTTTAAATCGATATTCCGCTAAGCGCTTCCCTACACAATTGCTTTACAACGGATCGATGGGTTCCGATCCAAATGCGACGAGTTAGGCTGACCTAGCGTTCCTTCGTACGGGTGGGAACTAGGTGCCGCACGGGTTAAGCTGCTATAAAGGCTGACCCCGTGACAAGTGGTATCAGAGCCAAGTTGGTGCTAAAAGTTCGGTGGAACAATCAAAACTTCGAGACGGTGCAAAAATGACAAACGGTGGATCTGTTGTCATTAGTGGTGGCGACCACGAAGGCCGCGACAAGGAGCACCACGCTAAGGAACGGAGGAGAGACAAGTCCGTTTCGAGAGAAACATGTCCGCTGGAGAGTCGACTAGCCAAATTGGAGTTGGCGTTAGCCGAACGGATGGAGGTGGTCGAGGAGCACACCGAAAGCATCGAAAAGCCTGGACTCGAGAGGGTGAGGAAAGCTATGGGAGGATGCAAGGGCTTCTCAACTCCGTCATGGACGACATGAACTCTCGATTTGAGGGCTTGAAGGGTTCTCTCATGTCCCAAATCCTGGCGATGCAAGAGGAAATCAAAGAGATCAAGGCGGATTGGTCTCTCTCGTAAGATGGCGGTCACCCAAGGTGGCGTTGGCGGCCATTCCAGCTCCAAAATCGATGTGCCAAAGCCTAAGACCTATGCTGGGTCTAGGAATGCAAGGGAGTTAGACAACTTCCTCCTGGACCATGGAGCAAGACTTCGATGCCTTGAATATTGTTGACGAGGCAAAGAAGGTGAAGACCGCTCCGCTATACTTAGTCGATTCGGCTATGGTGTGGTGGAGGCGACGATATGCCGACAAGGAGTGCGGCCTATGCATTATCGACAATTGGGCGATTTCAAACGGGAGATCAAGGCCCGGTTCTATCCCCCAGAAACGCGAAGACGAGTCCCGGGCGAAACTTCGGCGCCTTACCCACAAAGGCACGGTGCGGGAGTACGTCCGTGAATTTTCCGAGCTAATATTGGAGATCCCGGATATGTCCGCGAAGGATTCATTATTTTCCTTCATGGACGGATTGCAACAATGGGCGAAGCTGGAGTTGCAGCGGAGGAATGTGCAGGACCTGGCGTCGGCCATGGCGGTGGCCGAATCACTCATCGAATACAAGAAGCCGGAGAAAACCACCAGTTCTTCATCGACTTCCAAGGTGAACAGGTTCCACAAGGAGAAACGTGGGGGAGACAGCCGGAGTGAAGGAAAAGGGAGACCCTTCCAGCCGTCTAAGGACTTTCGCCCAAAACACTTTGCGAATGGTTCCAAGGACGGGGAGAAGCCAAGGATCTCCTGTTTCCTTTGTGAAGGCCCTCACAAGGCGTTCGAGTGCCCAAAGCGCTCCAAGCTCTCCGCGATGATCAACGAAGACGAAGAGAGGAATGCGAGGGATCCACGACTTGGTTCCTTGCAACTCCTCAATGTAATCAAGGCGAAGGTGGAGGTGCCACCATCCGGACGACAAAAGGGCCGCATGTACGTGCTCGCTAAGGCCAACAACCTTGAAACTAAGGCCTTGGTGGACACGGGTGCGACCAACAACTTCATTAAGGTGGAAGAAGCTCGTAGACTGGGGATAGTCTACAAAGAAGAAAAGGGCTGGCTGAAGGCGGTGAACTCCAGCGCCAGTCCAATCCATGGCGTGGCTCGAGGCGTCGAGCTAAGTATTGGCGAGTGGAGAGGCAAGGTGAATCTCTCTGTGGTGTCGATGGACGACTATCCCATGGTGTTGGGGATGGAGTTCGTTGACCAGGTGCGGGCAATTCCAATTCCTAGCACCAACACAATGTGCATCATGGACGAGGGGAAAACGTGCATGGTGAAGGTAATGCGGGAGGAAGAGCTCAAGGCGAAGTCTCTTTCGGCGCTCCAACTGTCTAAAGGAGTTAGACGACAGGAGCCAACCTTCATTGCCATGGTGAAGGAAGAAGGCCCAAGTGTTGGGGAGGAGCCCCCAACTGAAGTGAAGACGGTCCTTGAAGAGTTTGGGGACGTTATGCCACCCGAACTCCCCAAACAACTTCCGCCGAAGCGGGAGGTGGACCATAAGATCGAGCTAGAGGCCGGTGCAAGGCCTCTTCGCTGCGGTGCCCTATCGGATGGCACCACCGGAGTTGGAGGAACTTCGGAAACAATTGAAGGACTTGTTGGATGCCGGATTCATTCGGCCATCCAAAGCGCCATTTGGAGCACCGGTGTTGTTCCAAAAGAAGCACGATGGGTCGATGCGGCCGTGCATTGACTATAGGGCGCCGAACAAGATAACGGTGAAGAACAGCTACCCCATCCCACTAATATCCGACCTATTTGATCAACTTGGCGCTGCGAGATGGTTCTCAAAGCTAGACTTGCGGTCGGGATATTGGCAAGTGCGGATAGCCGAAGGTGATGAGGCAAAGACGGCGTGCGTCACAAGATATGGCTCTTACGAGTTCTTGGTGATGCCCTTTGGCCTCACAAACGCCCCTGCCACATTCTTAGCGTTGATGAACCGGATCTTCCAACCATACTTGGATAGATTCGTCGTGGTGTACCTTGACGACATTGTCGTCTATAGCAAAACGTTGGAGGAACACAAGGCACACTTACGGCGGGTTTTCCAAATCTTAAGGGAGAACCAACTCTTTGTGAAGAAGGAGAAATGTGACTTTGCGAAGAAGGAGGTGCCCTTCTTGGGTCACATCATTGGCGGCGGCAAGTTAAAGATGGATAACAAGAAAGTGTTAGCCATCAAGGAATGGGAGACGCCTAAGAAAGTCCCTGAGATGCGTTCATTCCTTGGCTTGGTCAACTACTATAGAAGATTCATCCGCGGCTATTCCCACATTGCTGCACCCTTGACGGAACTATTAAAGAAGAACAAGACTTGGGTGTGGGATGATGCTTGCCGAGGGGCATTCGAGAAGTTGAAGCAAGCCGTGACAAGTGGACCGGTGATGGCACTGCCGGACCATACAAAGCCTTACGAAGTTCACACGGATGCTTCAGACTTTGCCATCGGTGGAGTTCTAATGCAGGAGGGGCATCCTGTAGCATATGAAAGCCGGAAACTCAATGGCACCGAACGGAGGTACGCGGTGCATGAAAAGGAGATAACGGCCGTTATGCATTGCCTTCGGGTGTGGAGGCATTACTTGCTAGGGTCCAAGTTCGTGGTGAAGACGGACAACATTGCTACGAGTTACTTTCTTACTCAAAGGAACTTAACTCCGAAGCAAGCACGGTGGCAAGGACTCCTAGCGGAATTCGACTTTGTGCTCGAGTACAAACCGGGCACAAACAATGTGGTGGCCGATGCACTAAGTCGGAAGGCGGAACTTGCAGCCATTAGCCAACCACAATTCCCCCTGGTGGACAAATTAAAGCAAGGAATGGAGCATGACCCATTAGCCAAGTCCTTGGTGGAATGCGTCAAAGCTGGGAAGACGCGGCGATTTTGGCTAAGGGATGACTTGCTCCATACTCGAGGGGAACGGGTGTACGTTCCTAAATGGGGAAGTTTGAGGAGAGACATCCTCAAAGAATGTCACGACTCGCGGTGGGCTGGCCATCTCGGAGTCGATCGTACCTTGGCGTTGGTGGAAATGAGTTACTACTGGCCTCAACTTTACGAGGACGTCCAAGTGTACGTGAGGACTTGTCTTGTGTGCCAACAAGACAAGATAGAGAATCGACAATTGGCAGGACTGTTAGAACCTTTGCCTACTCCGGAAAGACCTTGGGAGAGTGTTTCGATGGACTTCATTGTTTGTCTCCCAAGATCCGAAGGATGCGGTACGATCATTGTGGTGGTCGACCGATTCTCTAAGTACGGAGTTTTCATTCCAGCTCCGAAGGATCGCACGGCGAGACGACACGGCCCGACTATTCTTCAAGTACGTGGTGAAGTCAAGGCATTCCAAAGACAATCGTGAGCGATCGGGACTCACGATTCATCAGGGGTTTTTGGACCGAGCTGTTCCGGATAATGGGTTCGGACTTAAACTTTTCAACAAGTTTCCACCCACAAACAGACGGCCAAACAGAACGTGTCAATGGCTTACTGGAGCTGTATCTGAGGCACTATGTGAGTGCCAATCAAAGAGATTGGGCCAAGTTACTGGACATAGCCCAATTCTCATATAACTTGCAGAAGAGCGAGTCCACGAACGAAAGTCCGTTCGAACTCGCAACTGGGCAACAACCATTGACGCCCACTTCCATCACTCGGGGGTATACTGGAAAGAGCCCTGCGGCATTCAAGTTTGCAAAAGGATGGCATGAACAGACGGATTTGGCCAGGGCATACTTGCACAAAGCGGCGAAGAAGATGAAGAAGTGGGCGGATCAACAAAGGAGGCCCTTGGAGTTTCAAGAAGGAGACATGGTGATGCTCAAACTCCTTCCGCGCCAAACCAAAGCACTCAGACAATTGCATAAGGGTTTGGTGCGCCGATATGAGGGGCCTTTCAAAGTACTTAAGAGAGTTGGGAAGGTCTCATACAAACTGGACCTCCCGACTAGCTTACAAAGGCATCCGGTGTTCCACGTTAGTTTGCTCAAGCCTTACCACGAAGACTTGGAAGATACGAGCGGACAACGGGCGGTGCGGACACCAACAGCATCAACGGGCAAGACCTACGACAAAGAGATAGAGAAAATCCATTCTCGTAGAGTCGTGCCAAGAAGAGGCGTAGATCCAAGCCGGGTGGAGTACTATGTCCAATGGAAGAACAAGCCGGTTGAAGAGGCAAGCTGGGAGAAGGAAGAGGATCTAGGGCAATTCTCCAAGGAGATTGAAGAGTACCGTGAAGGAGTCGAACACTACATCAGGCAGTTTGATGAGCTTGAGGAAGCCGAAGACGCAACGAGGACGCTGCGAAATCGGGTGGGGGAGAATGTCACGGACCGAGGCTTATCCTAGCACACTTAGGCTATTTTGGGGTATTTCCCCTTTGTAAAGTGTTGTAATTAGCTTATAGAGTAAGTTGTAGAGATTTTAGATTTCGATCATATATGATGTCTCCTTGCGACATAGCCAAAAACGTGTTAACATCTATATGTAGGGGAGTGATGTTGTAAAGCTTTCAAGCAATCAATACAATCGTTTGTTGCCTTCGTTTAAATCGATTTTCCGCTAAGCGCTTCCCTACACAATTGCTTTACAACGGATCGATGGGTTCCGATCCAAATGCGACGAGTTAGGCTGACCTAGCGTTCCTTCGTACGGGTGGGAACTAGGTGCCGCACGGGTTAAGCTGCTATAAAGGCTGACCCCGTGACACGCTGCACCGGATCTGTTGCAGTGGACAGGAGCAGATCCGTATTTGGGGGTTCGAAAGGGTGGCCGTAGGAAGAACCGAATGTCAAAGATGATGATGGTGCATGAGAGAGAGAGAAAATAAAGTAAAATGAGAGTAGAATTAAATTTAACACGTGATAGCTTTAGCTGCTGTCACATCGATGGCTTGAAGAAACTTTCTTCAATCCGGATTGAAGGTAAGTTCTGTCCTTTAAGAAATTATTATCAATTACATTATAGTAACGAATAACACACATTCACGCATGTAATAATATAAATTATTAATGCAAATTTATGAGATGAATAAAGAATTTTTGTTTTTAGTGTATATTTGAAAATTATTTTAATGATATTAATTAATACTAGTTTAATCGCATTTGATAATTTATATAGTAGAGTAAAAATTAACTTAAAATAAATATATTATAAATATAATAAAATATAATAAATATTCTTTTCTCACATTTAAAAATTATTTATATAATAAATGTGAAATTATTATTTCGAATACAATTAATAGCTAAATACATGTTTAAGACACTTGTTATTTTAATTACTATTAAAAATAATTTTTAACAAAATGTTTTTTCTAAAAATACATGCAATTTTGCTTTTCACAATTTTTTATTCGTATTGTCCATGCTTTTTAGGCCATTTATCATCACATAAATTAAATAGAGTTATAAACTTGTTTTTACAGATTTTAGTGAATTAAAATAATATCGTACACATATTATGCATTAAAATATTAGTAATATTCAATTAAATGTAAATGGATTGACAATTGAATAATTTTTCAAGTAGCATGGTTGGAAAAAAGTTTGACTTGAAACCTATATAAGTATTGGGTTAAATATTCTTATTGTATATTTTGGATAATAAACACTAAACATATTGGATTGAACATTGATCACTAATTCTCATTCGTTTTGTCTTTTATATCATTATATATTTTAGATAGCTTAACAAACTTAAAATATTAATAACTTATACCCAATTGGTATATGAAGTATGTGTCTATTTAAGTCTTTTTTTTACTAGTGTCTTGCTAGGCAAAAAATCATATTATAAACCAACAAAGAATGAAGAATATAAATATCAGGCCTTATCTGTAAACAATGTCTTACTTGGATAACATAAAACATTAAATTATATGATCAAACAAATAATAATAATCTTAACATTTCATCCCTCTCAATATATATTAAATAAACTTAATCTATAAAAAATATATGCAACACTTATCATGTGGAAATAGATTTAGTAAAAACATTTGAGTTACTTATTCTTTTAAGACAAACCTTCAAGCCCCTAAGGTTTAAATACTCAATGGCACAAGCCAGCAACTGTGATTGAAGATTTCATAGGTTATAAAGAAAAAAAAGGAAAAAAAGGATACATTGAATTAATTTCCTTATGAATAACATGCTCAATTAACGTCCTTACGATATTTTATCTCACTATGCTTTATTTGCTCATTGAAAAAGCTATTGTTAGTAATATGCTTAATAAAATGACTATCCCAGTGCATCATACAATGAGAAAAACAATTTAACACATGCAAATCTATAATATTAATAACGATAAATAAACAAATACACGATAATTCACTAATAGGTCTAGTGACTCCTATTCACTCAATAAAAACTATTAAGTTAAAGAGCTTATAGATAAATCACTTTTTAAGATGAGTGATTAAGTTGTGCTTCTTTGGAAATGCCAGAGAAAGTTGAAAGCTTGAAGGGATAGAGGTGGTAGAGGGCTAGAGGGTAAAGAAAAATTCACAATAAATACATAATTATATTATTGTGGAAAGATCATGAATTTAAAGTGCGATTATCTATTAGAATAAGATAAATAAAAATAAAATCACATAAAATTTAGCACCGAGCATGAAGTTCAACATTATTACACGTGCAAATGATGTAGTCACACCTAGTTGTACATATATATTCAAACAATAATAGAGTAAGCCATTAAGATTATTGAACTTTATGCTCAAGGCAGTGTAAGGTGAGCCTTGGAAGATCTCAGGTTTCAAGTTTGATTTTTTTTGTGTGTGAGAATAGCTGTCTTGAATTAATTTTATGTTTCATATATGAGCAAGTGTGGGCCAAAAGAGGTGCCTATTCGATAAGTTTTACCATCACCGGTTTAATTGCGGGATTTATTTGTACTTAGAAATAATAAAAAGTTATGAGTTAGATTTTTATTTATTTCTTTATTAATTATTGTTGAAAGCTAGTTTTTTTTATGGCTCATATCATTTCTTAATAATCCGCCAGAAAATATTTTAGTTGAAAATATTTTTTCACTAATGTGTACCACCTAAATTTAGTTGAAAATATTTTATGTATGATGTATCATCAAACTACTTTGACTAACAATAAGGTTTAACATTCAAATGCAAGCAAAAAATTAATTTGCAACTCAACCAATATTAGCTTAATGCATTAAAATATAAATTCCAACCTATTTGAGTCCACGCTCTGATAATTCACACAGACTCAAATGTCACGCCATGGAAAAAAAAGTAAAAAATTAAATAAATTATTCCAAAAAGAAGAAGAAGAAGGTGTAATTAAAGTTAGACCCCACGGTAAGATAGGAGGAAGAAAGATGGCCCCATAGAAGCGCTCTTCCCCGTTATCCATCCCCCAGCGATGTGAGAAGTCGCATCTGCATAGGTTATTTTTTTCACCGCCTCCAGATCATACGTATTCTAGAACGACTACATCCCCGCTACTGCTCTAAACTTGTACATCGACACATACCACATCCCAAATACATCTCAAATCCCCAATTCAATTTTACTCACTTTTATCCAAAAGTACCATTTTTTTTTTGGTTGGGTGTTCAATAGAATTATTGGGTCTTTCAATCATCTGTCGTCCCGTACCAATTTTAGGACAAAAACGAGGCCAACCCAAAAAAAAAAAGAAAAAGAATTAAAGACTGGTATGTGGGTGGTGTGCCGTTTAGAAACGCCCCTCGATCACAATAGTCCCATATGCATCATCACACAATATACACATACAAAGGTTAGGCCAAATATTCAAGCCCCCCCAATCCATGAATAAAAGTTCGTCCCCGTCCACAATTCCACCCTCCTCACCCCTCTTTTAAAGGTACATTTACGCCACACACACACCATTATCATTATTATTATTCCTGAATTCCTTTTCTTTTTTGTCTATATTGTTCTGTGCCTGCCTGCCGGTGACCTTACTTTACCATTACATGTGTGACATATATACATATTTTTGCAGTTTTAACTTTGTTAGCACTATGGTGGTCGTGCTTCTTCCTCCCCCTTCCCTACCCCCCCGGACCGTTAAGGTTATTGATTCCCCAGAATTGGACCGGACCCAAATACCGGGACGGGGAGAGGAACTGAACGCCCCCCTTACACCATTGATTTGCGTTTACTTAGCGTGTAATTATTAGGGTGTTTTTCAGATGTTGATTGCAATTTTGATACATGTTTCTGTGATTATGGGTCCTTTTATATCGATCGGAGTTTGGAGACCATCCCCTTAATTGGGGTCGTGCTGTAACATTTTTTTAATTATTATTTTTAATTTTTACTTACATATATATATATATATTTATATTGGTTTGGTTGATCTCTCTTTGTGCCAGGGTTTCTTGTAAAATTAAAAATAATGTGCTTTTTAATTGACTTTTGATCTCCTAAGTTTATCTGGTTGCTGGGCTACTTGTACTTCCCTTTTCGGAGATCGATCTCCCAAATGGATGTTGTGTTCTACTCACAGTTTTGATTTGGGTCTGCAATTTACACGGGGAAAAAACCTCAAAGAAAGAGGAAAACAACGTCATTTAATTAAGTTTTTTTTGGGGGGGTCAAAAAGTTGCTCAAGAATTTTTTTGATGCTGATATGGACCCGTCAATGAAGCGCTCCGCTAATATTAAAGATATAAATAATAAATACTAGAAGAGAAGATAAAAGCTGGCTGTGTAATATTGCTTGACATTCAGAAAATGTTTTGAATAAATTGTTAATTAATAGCTCTATCAGCAGTTGTAAAGAAATTTCATTTTTTTTTAAATTTTTAGTGATATTCAGAGGAAACCCAGAAGAGGTATTTGTTCAGTTGAAATTGGTCTCTGATTGGACCACTTTGCGTTCTTACTAAATGATATTTCCACGTGTAAGTTAAGGGAAATACTTGATTATGAATATGGGATTTGAAGTGTTATTCCAACAATTTAGTAATATCATGAATTCAATAATCAACTGAAGGTTTGTGATGCGAGTAACAGATTTGATCTGTTGAAAATTAGTAATTATTTGGGAACACATTAAATAACTATAAATTTTTGGAAAATAAAGAGCTAAGATTTTTAAAATGAAATACCTAAAATATCAGGAGAAAAAAATTCAGTTTGTTTTGATTTATTTAAAATATTATAGAATGTAGGTCCTTCATTTAGTTCTGGTTTACATTATGTCTATTATAGTACACTTCCTTCCATATGTGTCTTCGCGCCTATTCTGATTTAGTTGGGTTGCATTTTAAGAAAGGATAACGAATGACAGGGACTCTTAGATAGCTTGTTGGATTCACAAACAGGCATCTCTAGTTTTTAGGGTAAGTGGGAATGCAATAATTTCCTTTACTTCATCTTGTCTTTAGCTCACGTGTGATCTGTATTATTAAAACATACCAAGAAAATGTAACAAAATTATGCAGCTTAAATAATTATTTTGTTAGGAACGTGTTGTTTCTTTGCCTACCCTTCAAATGGAACCAATTGATGCTATATTTTAGGACTTTGTGGTGGTAACATAAGATTTCTCATGTTGACCAATTGCAACCCATTATCTTTGCTTATTCTCATTTATGTTTTCTTCCTGAATTCATAGTCCTGTATGTGTGCAAGTGTGTCTTTACGGATATATTGATATATAGAAATACTTGTGATATTGAATGGAATCAGTTTTGCGGATAATTTTCCTGTTTTTTTACCGTACCATTTACTCACCTATCTCTGATTTTATCAGCCACTGTCTTAAGCCTTTGTTTGAATAGGGGAGATGGTTTGGGTGTCCTAATTGGGAGGCTCAAAGCACAGAATAATGGAAATACCTTCTTGTTTATTGGGTCCGACATTCTAATTGCCCTCAAGGGACTTCCTTAGCAAGCCCCTTATGTATGGTAGAAACCATGAAGGCCTTGAACATCAGGCACATGTTGAAGTAGCAGATGATGAGCTAGATGGCCGATTATTAAATATGGAAGAGCCACAAGAAAAAATGCAAAGTGTAGGCCACAAAATGTTTGATGAAATTCCTTCTTCAGCAGGCCAATCTAGTGGAGCTTCATTTTCTGAATGTGAGGTTGAAGGACAGAATTTAACTTGTAATATTGATGACTTTGAAAATGGCACGTTAAATGCGCAGAATCTATGTACTTTTGGTGTTGTAGATACTATTGAAGATGAAGTTCAGAGTAATAGAAGAGAAGAGGATTCTTTCCTGTTGGAGAGTAGGTGGCTAGAAAAAGACGAAGCTTTGGCAGTTTGGGTTAAGGTATATCTGTTATTATTATTATTCTTTTCAAAAATGTTATTCTATTGTTGAGTCACGTTGTATGCATAAATCCGCTGACACAATAGGTTTGGATTATTTGGCCTGTAATCAATTTTACACATTTATTCTCCTTTTTGTCCTTTTCTTTTTAAATGCTGTTGTGGCAGTGGGCTGGTCCACAGCTTATGTTTTCTTGATTTATTGGTTTCTTGACTCTATTCTTTAATACGGAATGAAACTTAGTGGTCATGAAGCTGTTGGATCATACCAGCACTCCCACTTGTTTAAGACAATTCCAAATTGTTGTTCTTATTATATACACATACATGTGTATGGACATATGTTTGGAGCTTCTGGCGATGATTTTACATGCCATCAAAATCAAAAACTTGCTCTTTTATGATTTTATTCTCCTTTTGTTCAAATCTTGGTTCTTCCCATTATAGTGGAGAGGGAAGTGGCAGGCAGGGATCAGGTGTGCAAGGGCCGATTGGCCATTATCAACGATAAAAGCGAGGCCGACTCATGAAAGGAAGGAATATGTTGTTGTATTTTTTTCCAAGAACAAGGAATTATTCTTGGGCTGATGTGCTATTGGTCCGTCCCATTTGTGAGCTTCCACATCCTATTGCTTATAGAACACATGATGTTGGAATAAAAATGGTCAAAAATTTGACTATAACTCGTCGATTTATCATGCAAAAGCTGGCTGTTAGCATGTTGAACATCATTGACCATTTACAATTACACGTTGAGGTATGAGATAGGAACTTGATGTTTCTGCAATCCTTTTTGCATCTGAGTACTTTGTCCTTTAATTCAATTTACTTTCTCTCAAACCTTTTCAGGCTTTGTCTGAGCCCTCTCGCAGTGTGATTGTCTGGAAGGAATTTGCTGCAGAGGCTTCTCGCTGTAAGAGTTATTCTGATCTTGGAAGGATGCTTCTGAAGCTTCAGAATGTAAACTCCCGCAACCTTTGGCTTGTTGGGAAACAAAATTGTGTGTATTATGCTTGCAAGTCTATTCTGTGCCATTATTTCTTTTGACTTGGTCTGGCAATGTCTTCTTCCTTTTCTGTTGAAAATTGTTCACCTGTTTTAGATTTACCTTAAAATAGTAACTTTTCTTTTCTTCACAGATGGTATCACGGCAGTATTTAAATCTTAATTGGCTTCAGGATTCCCTAAGGTCATGGGTAATTCAATGTGAAAATGCAGATAGTGCCGAGTCTATTGAATTGCTGAGAGAGGTATGTCCTTATTTTGGTTGTATATTCTTACAGGTCATTTATCACAGTAAATAGATTTGAATTTTGAAAGATATAGGCTGATCAATTTTCATCTAGAATTATTTGCGCACTCTGGTTTTCTTGCATGAAATAGTTGTATTTGAAACATCCAGAGCATTATATATATATATATAGATAGATAGATAGATAGATAGATAGATAGATAGTAGATAGAATGTGGAGTTACCCCCCGCCACAAAATGGGGCTGTTTTGTTTTTGTTTTTCTTAAAAAAATGATGCTAAAACAACATCATTCCACTAATATATATGTATATATAGAGAATGTGTGGTGTCAGCTGCAGTTGACTCCCCTTTACACAAATGGGGCTGTATGGTTTTTGCTTTTGTTTTTTATAAGTGCAATAATGCCAAAATAGCGCCGTACCACAAACACACGGTCCTGCTGAAGTAGATCTCCCTGTTTTCTCTCACTCACACACACATGAACATATAGAGAAATAATTTGTCGATGCCTAGGTGGTTTGTATATATAAATATTAATACAACAAACACAACAAAATTAGAAAATTTAAAACCATCATTAGGCGAGGCGTTTCTAGCTGATTAGACAGAGTCTAGGCAGTTGAATGACCCTTGCAGATGAGGTGGTAGTTAGAGGCTGCCTAAACTGTTTTTTGAAACGATGTTGTAACTGTGAAATGACATGCAGGTTTTATTTCCTTTTCATATTTTAGAATCAGTTGCTTTAGCTTAAACAGTTTTTTGGTCCATTCTTTTACACTTGTTGAAAGAAAATATACTGAATTGCTATTCAATTTTTATGTTATTTTCCTACACTCTTCTAAACAAATATTGGATTTGAGGTCTGCACATATGAGTGTATTGTTGGAAACCTTCACTCAGCATTATAGTATAGTTACTGTTTTGCTTGATTGTTTTGTTTTTCTGAATGTTCTTTATTTTGGAACTTAGTCATCTTAAGATTGAACTTTGTCTTACTACTGGAGGTTGATGCACTTTCCTTTATGATTCAGGAATTAGATAATTCTATTCAATGGAATGAAGTTCAAGCGCTTCCAGATGTACAGGTGCAGAACGAGATGGGTTCTGAGTGGAGGACCTGGAAACATGAAGCCATGAAATGGTTCTCACTGTCTCATCCGATATCTACCGGTGTCGATGTGGAACGGCCAAGCAATGATAGGCCATCAATTACAACTCCTCAAAATAGCTGGAAAAGGCCCAAGCTTGAAGTTCGCCGCGCAGAAACACAAGCTTCATTTGTCAAAAATGGTTCAAATCAGGTTTTGACTGTTGGGATTGATTCTAAATTTTTTGACGACCGTGATACTTCAAATAATAGGTGGGGTGAGATTATAGTTGAAGCTGAAAATTCTGGTGTTCTTAAAAGCAAAGACGTGGAATTGACGCCCCTAAATGGAGTTGTTCACAAGAACCCCTCTAATAATGGGAATAGAAGTAACCAGTGCATTGCTTTTATAGAAGCCAAGGGACGGCAGTGTGTGAGGTGGGCAAACGATGGTGATGTTTACTGTTGTGTGCATCTGGCCTCTCGGTTTGCAAGCAACTCGACAAAATCTCAAAAGGTTATTGCTGTTGATGCGCCATTATGTGGAGGTACCACTACTAATGGGACTCAATGTAAGCATCGGTCTCTAGTTGGCTCCTTGTTCTGTAAGAAACACGGGCCCCAAGGGCCGCAGAGGAGTATAAAGACAACCTCAAAAATGCTTGAGAATAGAATAAAGAGAAAGCGTGAGAAGAATGCTTCCAAATCTGAGTCCGCAGGCATAATATGTGTAAGAGAGGTTGAGACACCATTACAGGCTGAGCCCATCTCAGTTCTGGAAGGAGAATCTGTCAGTGGGAAAAGCAGTTTAATTGAAAAGCTTGACTATTCCAGTAGGAGCTCTGACAGCCCAAAGACGTCTCGCTGCATAGGCTCTGAGGAAAATGATGCTTGCCTGGAAAGTCCGAAACGGCATTCATTATATTGTGAAAAACACCTACCGAGCTGGCTAAAACGAGCAAGGAATGGGAAGAGCAGGATAATTTCAAAAGAAGTTTTCCTTGATCTTTTGAGAGATTGCTCCTCTATGGGGCAAAAATTGCAATTACATCAAGCATGTGAAATTTTTTATAGGCTCTTTAAAACTATCATGTCCCCGAGAGACCCAGCACCTAAGGAAATTCAGCTTCAGTGGGCGATATCTGAAGCTTCCAAGGATTTGTGCGTTGGAGAGCTTTTAATGAAGTTGGTTTGCTGTGAAAAAGATAGGCTGGAAAACCTTTGGGGTTTCAATGTTGACAAAGACATAAAGATTCCGCCTTCTATCATGGAAGATCCTGTTCCTGTTCCATCAGCCGCCCTTGACATCCCAAACACCATTAGGTGCAAAATTTGTTCAGAGGAATTTTCTAATGATGAGCTGCTTGGTACTCACTGGATGGAAAATCATAAGAAAGAAGCTCAGTGGTTTTTCAGAGGATATGCCTGTGCCATCTGCCTGGATTCTTTTACAAACAAGAAGGTTTTGGAATCACATGTGCAGGAAAGGCACCATGTTGAGTTTGTGGAAAATTGTGTGCTCATCCAGTGCATTCCTTGTGGCAGCCACTTTGGAAATATTGAACAACTATGGCTGCATGTATTAGTAATCCATCCTTCTGATTTAAGGCCATCAAAAGTCGCTGAGAATCATACAGTGTCTGTGGATGATAATTCCCTGAGCAAACTCGATCTGGATACATCTGCCTCAATTCCAAACAACTCTGGAGGTGGTTTTCGAAAGTTCATCTGCAGGTTTTGTGGGTTAAAGTTTGATCTGCTACCTGACCTTGGTCGGCACCATCAAGCTGCTCATATGGGTCCAAATAAGATTGGGCCTCAGACTCATAAGAGAAGGATTCGTTATTATTCATACAAACTAAAATCAGGGAGACTTAGCCAGCCTAGACTAAAGAAAGGTCTAGCAGCAGCATCCTATAGAATCAGGAACAGGGCTGCTGCAACTATGAAGAAACGAATCCAGGCATCAAATCTACTCGGCATTGAGAGAAATAGCGTACAATCTCATAAAACCAAGGGAACTAGTCTTGGTAGGTTATCTGAGTCCCAGTGTTCAGATGTTGCGAAGATATTGTTTCCTGAGATCCAGGAAACAAAACCTCGGCCAAGTAATCATGAGATTTTAATTATTGCTCGCTCTGCCTGTTGCAAAGCGCACCTTCAAACTTTATTGGAGGCGAAATATGGAGTTTTGCCAGAACGTTTGCTCCTGAAGGCTGCTAAACTCTGCAGTGAGCATGATATTCAAGTGAAATGGCACCAAGAAGGGTTTACTTGTCCTAAAGGATGTAAGCCAGTCAGCTATCAACATGTCTTTACCCCCTTGCTGCCTCGTTCAAATGATTTTGTGGGGCCTATATCCGCTCTTTCACTGGAACCTGTGGATAATGAGTTAGAATTGGATGAGTGTCACTATGTTATCGATTCCCATCATTTTGGACAAAATCTGGTTCAGAAATTTGACATTTTATGCAGTGATATAAGCTTTGGAAAGGAATCAGTTCCAATATTGTGTGTGGTGGATAAGGATCTGATGGATTCCCATATTGTTCTTTCTGGTGGTCAAGTACCTGAATCGTCCATGCCATGGGAAAACTTTACCTATGTATTGAAGTCATTGCTTGGTCAATCGATTGATGTTGACTCAAAGGTAATTTTGTGATTTTGTGCCTATAAAATTACGAAGGTTTCATATTTCTAATGTCTTTTCCAGCATATAAAACTTCTCTTTTTGGGCTGGGGTTTGGTTTTTCTTTTCCTATATTTTCCCCACTCCCACTTTTCAGATGCAGAGTTTGCAGTTGGGATGTGCTTGTGGGCATTCATCATGCTCTCCTGAAGCTTGTGAGCACGTATATCTTTTTGATAATGATTATGAAGATGCGAGAGATGTTTATGGGAAACCTATGCTAGGAAGATTCCCATATGATAATCAAGGTCGACTTGTCTTGGAGGTAACATTATAGTCAAGGTTACATTAAATTTTTTTACTTTGTTGTTGCTGAGCTTTTATTCTATATTACAACCTTGTTTGCTTCTTCTGCATGGAGTTCAAGCCGTTCATTTGTCATGGCTATGCAAAGTACAGCAAACCTCATTTTATTATTCTCTTATTTCCAGAATCAGTGGTGGAGAAGGTTTGCATTTAGAAGTCCCACCAATGCAAACTAAATTAAAGCATTTGGCTTGATTCGGTGCTTGCTATTGCATAACTTTGGTTCCCTAAATTGCTTTCTGCTTCATTTGTATTTTTTTTTTTTAAAAAGAGGGGTGTGTCCAGTGCCAGAACCAGCATTTTGACCCAGGCAAGCACAAAATAACAAGATGAATTTGAGAAGTAAGGTGCGGGGAGTAGGCTAATATGCAGCAGTGGGTGCAATATTTTTATTTAGTGTATGTCAAGATTATATTGACGAAAAAATAAAATACTTCAAAAAATAGTTTGCTAAGTTCTACTACTAAGTTTGAAATATGCAGAATAGCATATCATTATACACTTCTATATAAATAAATAAAAAATCATTGAAGAACTGGGCAACTCCTCATTAGAAATGCTGTATAATGACTTCCTTGTTAATTTGTTTGAATATTCACACTTCAATATATGTAAATATCCATTAATCTCTATAAGCACTGTGCTAAACTCTATTACTCAATTTGAAATATACAGAATAGCATGTCATTATACATTTTTTGTAAATATATAAACAAATCGTTAAAGTATTGGGCGAGTTCTCATTAGAAATGCTTTATAATGACTTGTTAATTTTTTTTGAATATTCACACTTCAATATATGCAAACAAACAATTATAAATCCATTAATCTCTATCTATTACAGATGCCGTTACAAATTTCACTTAGGAAGCCTCATTTGGAAAGTATTTTCACGAGAAAATATTTTCAGAGAGATGAAAACACTTTATGGGGGAAAACATATGCACCTTTTGAGTGTTTATTAGAACAGAGAAAAGAAGGGAGCCAAGGAGAATATGACTGACAGTTTTCAAAAGTGCAGGCCATTTTCAGAAAAATAGGCCTAATCTTCTTTTGACCAAGGAAAACATTTTTTTGTTGACTTATTTTCCACGGTGTAGCATTACAGAAAATATGGAAAGTATTTTCCCATGATATTCTTTCGCAAACAATGACCTGAAAATCCCGGAAATATTTTCCAGGAAAACACCTTTTGTGAGACAAACAGAGCCTAATCAAAACTGCACTTATTCACTATATATAATATGTAATTAGTGTACACGATTTTTTTTTTGGAGGATGCCCCTGAAATGAAGAAGCAAAAGGAACTTGCATATTTTACGTTTTTATTTTTTTTACCTTGTTTTAAACCATTAGGATTTAGTAGGCTTGGCTTGGCACGTGAAAGGTATTTGGTTTATGTTGGTTTTCTTATATGTCACGAAGCAATATATTATTTTCTGCCCTATTTTAGTATGGTGAGATAGTAAAATTTCCTTTTTCATCATTTTCCTTATTTTTTTTTTTTACAAATGTTTCTCGTTTACAACGGGAAAGCTTCTTGTTCATTTTTTGCTTGGCGTATGGAGAACTAATAGGGTAGCAATAAATTCCCTGGCTTCGGTCTTTTCCTAGAAAGAAAAGGGAGAAAATATGGCAGGCCTGGGTGGGTAGGCACTTGCCTATTCTGGCCTGTGAGTGGTTCTTCCACTAAGACTTTCCAGTTCTTATTGTAACATGAAAATATAAATTTTATAAATTGGATCAATCATTTAATTGGAAACCATTTATTGTGATACTTGCTTTCTTTTGACTGACCGTCAGTTATTTTTGAACAAATTTCCAATTCTAATACCATAGTAGGATGAAATACAACATTGGTATCCATTAATTTTCCTTGTCTACTTAATGTCTCCTACTGATAAATGCAGGAGGGCTATTTAGTCTACGAGTGCAATAACTTGTGCAGCTGCAGTCAGACCTGTCAGAATAGGGTTTTGCAGAATGGGGTGCGAGTAAGATTGGAAGTCTTTAAAACGGAGAAAAAGGTAACATTTTCCAAGTAGTTATTGACTTTTAAGTACTCTGGGGATGACTTCTCCTGCACATTCATTCACAGGGTTGGGCTCTGAGAGCTGGTGAAGCAATTCCACGTGGCAGTTTTGTCTGTGAGTACATTGGGGAGGTTCTAAGTGAGCATGAAGCAAATGAGAGACGCAATAGGTTTCGCAATTTTTCTAATGACAGCCTTTCTTTTATACTTGATTTAACGACTAGGGTTTTATTGAATTTTCTTTGCGCTTCTAGGTATGGCGTAGACTATTGCGGCTATTTGTATGACATTGATGACCATAATAATGATATTAGTAGATTTATTGAAGGGCAAGTCCCTTACGTGATTGATGCGACTAAATATGGAAATGTTTCACGTTTCATTAATCACAGGTGAGCATAATTTAAGTCATGTTTGAAATATCATTTCTTATAAGATGGACTAAGGAGTTCTTTGTAATTTGGCAGAGTTATTTAAGTATTGAATTATGTTTCCAGATGAGGCAATGTGATAAAAATGTTTGAATCGGAAGAGAACTGGGAATGAATTTCTTCATGAGTTTTCATTGAAAATCGGACTTGTATTAATTCATTAAATACCTTTTTGCTTGAGCTAATCAAGTATCTAATTGCATTTTTTCTATTAATACACACACCATTACCACTGCTACACCTATGGCCATAGTTCTTATAATGATGGTTATATTATTATGATCATTTGTTAAAACTATTCTTTCGCAATTTGTTTAGAATTATATATTAGCTTTTAGGTTTAGCCATCTTATGCCCGTAGATAGAAAATATCTGGGCTTTTACATTCTACATGTTTAAAGCAGTTGAATAAATCTCGAACCGTGAAGCTGATGCACAAATCCCACTTACCTTAACTCAACATGTGAATGCTTATAGCTCATCCTAAATAAATGTTTTAGGCAACCAGGTGGCACTGGAAAATGAAATTATAGATTCTATACAAGATATGTCTGGTCTACTAACAATGAAAGTCAAGATTTTGTCAAGGAGCTGTAGTTTCGAATTCTGTTTTTCCCGCCCTTTAGTCCTTATGAAAACTTGTAAATTGACTGGCAACATGTGTTTGACTATGGTAGCTGCTCGCCAAATCTTGTGAATCATCAAGTTCTTGTAGAAAGTATGGAATCTCATCTCGCACACGTTGGTTTCTACACAAATCGAGATGTAAGAGCTCTCTTTTTTTCCTACAGTTTCCCATGTGTTTTGGAACCATTGGATGTTAGTTGGTAGAAAGGCTACAGTGGGGCTGTGGCTACTGAGCCTCCAATCTCTTTGTCAAGAAAGTTCAAATTTTGCTTCTGTTTCTTTTCATTATTCCAGTAATTCTTTGTTGTTCTTGTGCTTACTGTTATTCATTATTTATTTTTGTGAACAGGTAGCTTTTGGCGAAGAACTTACATATGATTATCAGTACAAGATGCTGCCTGGGAGTGGATACCCTTGTCATTGTGGGGCTTCCAAGTGCCGAGGCCGCCTGCACTAAGTATTGGATGATTTTCATATCCGGATAAGGGCATCTTCTGTAAGTGGTAGGGAAGAGATGGAGTCCTCTTGCACCTCACAAAGGGCCTTTTTTGGATTGAGGGGTGATAATATATTTGCATCACAACCTTCAGTTTTTGCAGGCCCTTACTCTACAAGCTTGGAGGTTCTGAAAGCTGCTCGTCCATCTACATAAAGCTAGTGAAATTTTTTGGCTCCATAAAATTTACTTAATTCTTTCATACAAGGAGATGGGGATGGGGTGTGGCCATTGTCTGAAATCAGCTAATTCATTGTTTCTGGTGCGCAGCTAATTCATGGTTTACCCTCATACTTGTGAATCTATGGCCTCCCATATGCACAGTGCTACTGTTGCTTTCTCTTAACTAATCCGGCATGCATTCAAGTTACGTAAACTAGCAACGTGGCGTGACCATGCTTCACAACTACGGTTTCAAGATGGGTTTGTTGAGGGATCAAATCATGTATTTGGGGGGTTTCTTTGAATTATTGTCCGTGTATAACATGCAATCGACGGTTGGAAACTACACGTTTAAATTTTTGAAATGTAAATCACCATGGAATTAGGAAATTAGGAGAGATGATCTGGTATGTCAGACATTTGGTGGAGGTACTGTCTTATGTTGAGGGACGGAACTCCAGACTCGACTCCACTTATTTATTTATGTTATGTGATATGCAGTTATTGATATATATATATATACATATACACACATATAAGTTGGAATAAGTCGGTTGTAACTCCGGACATGACTTCATTTATTTATGTTATGTGATATGCAGTTATTGATATATATATACACATATAAGTTGGAATTAGTCGGTTGTAATTAGCTGTATTGATTACCTAAATTGGGTTATTTCCTAATTAGGTCTTACCAATCCTCTATATATATGGTTGTAATTTTTCAATGAATAGATGTTAAGAACTTTTCCTTAGGTTATTTTTTATTTGGTATCAAAGCATATTTTTCTCTTTCAGGTGTTTTATTATATTGAATATCTTTTCGGTATAGTTTGTGGTAGAGTGGCGTGTCATGTCTCGTGGTGTGCTTGGAATACAATCTTTTATTACTTTAATTAGGTAGAGCAAATCTAGAAATGTTATAATGCGTTTTAAAGACGCGGTTGATGTGGAGAGCCCAACAGACAATATTTTGACATATGAGAAATTATTCTTGGGATTTTTTATGTCAAAAAAATACCTTTTACGAAAATCCTCTATTTTGGTCAAGATATGATGATAGATTTATAGAACTTCGTCTCGGTTATAGGAATGTTGTGAATTTTAATGTCATACCTGGTGTTGGTGTGTTGATTTGAGGATTTGGACCTTGGGCTCCATGACTTTTGTGTGTTCTCATTGTGATGCACAAGGTTGTGCTTTGTGGTTGATGTGATAAGTGAGACCTGGGTTGAGCCGTTGAGCTCGTGGTGATAGATCGAGGCTTGCATTAAGTTGTTGAGCTCGTGATAACAAGTTGTGGCCTGAGTTTAGCTATTGAGCTCATGGTGCTAAGGTTGAGTACCTTGAGTTAGAATCCTGTTGAGTATCGTGGACAAGTCATCTGTGTGGATAGGTTAGGTCCTGATATTTGTTTACAGGTTGAGTCCCGATGATTTTGCTTACTACACTGTGCACGAGTACACACCGAGCATGTAATATAAACTTATTTGTTTTGCATAGTAGGATAACCACATGTCTCACATATGGATGGTTGATCTAAGAGATTTGTTCAATGTCCGACGAAGACGAGCGTGATGATGTTTGAATGACTTGGCTAATTTGATTCTCATTAACTTTTGTAATAAAGTTGTGATGGCCTTTAAGGCAACATGAAAGTAAGTAAACGGTAAGAGCATGACATGGTAGGATAAGTGGATGGACACATTAGTTTTAAATTAAGTGTTATTATATGTTACATGTTATTATGATTGCTCAATGGATTTTAATGTCTACTTGGGATGTGTTTTGAATTTGGTGAAAGGGAATGTGAGTAAGTAAAATATTACACTTGCACAAGCATACACCAAGCATGTAGAATCCTAAGGTTTGGTTGGGTCGTAAGGTGGTGTGGAGAGGTAAGTCACCTACTAAGCATATATGCTCACCCCTTCATTGTTAACATATTTTGTAGGTACTTGTGGATTAGTTGGAGGATGCCCCTATAAGATGGTTGCTAGTCAATTCTTATTTGATGAAATGCTTTTATGACGAGCTTGAATTATTAAACCATTTCTTATCCGGATAAGGGTATGTGAAAAGTGTATATTGTAAACTTGTTATTAAATGATTTTATTTTTATGTATAGATTGTATAACATGTGAGAATGTATAGATGTACCATTGTTGTATGTCGTGCAAGTATCATGTTTAGTTTAAGACAACATCTCGTGGTGTAGTTTCTTATAAGTATTAGTCACTAATCTCTTGACCTTTGGGTGCGAGCATAGGAAAGTCACATTTTCGATTCTGGATCTCCTAGAGTTTGGGGACGTGATAATGGTAATTTGGTAATTTAAAAAAGTAAGAAACATGATATGGTTGCCTTGTCTAGTACGAAAGTTGAATATTAGGTTTTTTATTATGTTATTCATTATGCTACTATAGAGTTCACTTTGTTACGTTTTCTTTTGCATGATCTTGATTATGACCCTTACGAGTTAAAGTTTTTTTGTGTGATAATACAATGATTATCAAAATGGCTAATAGTTTGGTACAACATGATCATACTAACTTGAGAGGGGGAGTTGGAATCAGCTGTTAATATTAATGGTTGTAATTAACTGTATTAGATTAGGATTAGTTGTATTGATTGACTACATGTTTGGGTGTATTATGATTGTATATTTAGACTACTTAAATTAGATTCTTTCATAATTATGTCTTACAATCTTATATATATATAATTATAATTCCTCGAGAATAAATGTGAGCACGCATAACTTTTCCTTATGGTCGTGTGTGTATATATGGTGATATTATATTTAAAATGTGAGATCAAGTTCTTAATGTGAGAATTTTTAATTTGGGTTGTTAGATCAATATTCAACAATCTAGATTATACTTTTATTTAATGATAATTTTGTTATAATGAATTAATATCGTGGAGTTACATTTAAATAAAAGTTTAATCTAAATTGTCAATTGTAATATCCAACGATCTACATTAAAATTCTCACGTTAAAAATGTGAAATCAAGTTCTTATCGTAAAAAGTTTCAATTTAAACCATTATATTAATATTTAATAATTTATATTAAAATTTTATTTAACGGTTATTTCACTACAATTAAATAAAAATACTATATACCCATTAATTATAATATTTAATGATGAAAATTAAAAAAATTTAAATTTGATTTCAGTTTTTAAATTATTTTTATTAAAATAATAAATTAGATGCACCGCTTCTCTCTCTTTATTATTATTATTATTATTATTATTATTAGTATTAGTATTATTATTATTATTATTATTATTATTATTATTATTATTAGTATTATTATTATTATTATTATTATTATTATTATTATATATTTTTGAACTAATATTCCACTGCTTTTACGTTTGATGAATTATTATTAAAACTGGCAAGTGAAAGGCGTGACGGCATCTATCATTACCCTAGATGTGCTCGGAAGCGCACTTTAGGTTGGGACCATTTATGTGGTTCGGCATCATATGATATGTTTCTCCACCTTTATTTTTATTTATATTATATATATAGTATTTTATTTGAAGCGTTACTTTATAACTAAAGGCAACACATAGCGTAACGCATGGATTCAACCAAAGCCAACACCAACGACACGCATGCATGCAAACTTTCCTCTGTAACGTAATTAAAGACTCGTGACAAAAAACGAGCACAATTGTTTCTTTGTAATCTCACTCCCTCACTCTTTTTCCCTCGAATACCCTCCATAAATAAGTCCCCAACTCGAAATATCAACTGGTCTTTTGAATCCACTTACTATAGTATTTAGTATTGATCCCAAATTACTAAAATTTGGTGTCTATCTAGTTTAAGAATTAAAATTTTCTATAATTACTGTGTCTATTAAAACTATATCATTTTAATATTTTTTTATATTAAATTTATACTATTTTGATGTTTAATTTTTTTTTAAAAACTATCCAAAGAGCATCTTATTGTATCATATAATTACTATATAATTACTATATAAGATTGAACTATACAACTTAAAGCACTGTTATATGGGAAATAAAAATAGCCATTCATTGGGTAACGAAATATTTAAATTAGATCTAACTTCTTGATATTTTATATTTTAAAGATTGAACAAGGGTCAAGGGTCGGTTTCCGGATAAATATAAATTTAATTAAATAGTTCTCAATTTACTATGAAAATAATTAAATAATTAAAATGTTAATTATAAAAAAATTATAATTAAAGTTAACGTAATTATCAAATTAACATTATCGAATCCGAACATATTAACATTATCGGGGGGCCTAGAACCACCCGTTGACAGGCTTGTTAAAAAAAAAACACAGAGGGAGACGTGGCATGAATAGCGGATCGTTTGGAGAAAAACACCAGTTCAACTCCAGTCTCCATTCTCCAACGTCTCTTTCACCTATTGTACAACGAACGTCAATGTGGCAAGGGTAATTGGGTCTTTTCATAGCACAAGAGCCATCGTCCCAGAGGCAACGGTCCACTCTCACTGTCTCACAGACAGACGCAAGCGATATGAATAATTGAATATATATATATATATATATATATATATATATCAAAACGCCACAAACATTAGATTCCAGTGAGAGAGAGAGAGAGGAGGGAGAGGGAGAAGGGAAAAGAAAAAGGGTTTGTGGAGGATTCAAAATTGAAAGCGTCATCCCTCAGTTGGTGCACCGTAAAAGTGTTTAAAGTTGGAAACACAATCCATCATCGATCTGTCTTTTTTTTCTTTTTTTACTTTTGAAATTTGGACGACATTTTTTTTAACCGAATAAAGAGAATCCAAATCATTGCACTCTGCGAGACAGTGTTCGGTGACTGGTTCCCTTGACGCTTGCCACCTTTGAGCTCCTTTTCCTTATTTTTTCTGCTCCGCTAGACTTCAATAATTAAGCCAAGCATAGATTGGGCTTTGGAAGACTTAACCCAGATTGTGGTGAGTTCCATTTGAAGCTTCTTTTCCCTGATTTTGGTAGTTGTCTTTTCTGGGTTTCGGCTTCACTCATAAGGGTGCTCATGCAATTGGGACTTGATGGATTTTAGTGCCCTTTTTCAACCTTCACTGATGATGTGCTTTAGCCATTTGGTCATGAAGCTTTTTTTTTCTTATCTTCTTTTTTAGGAACTGGGTTATCTTCAATTTCTATAGATTTTAGCATACGTATTCAATTTCTATAGCGTTCTGTAATTCAGGGAGCTGTTTTGAATTACAGTTTCTAATTTTGTTTCTTCCAGTTTTGTGTAAGCTTTTCTTGTTCCTGAGAGATTTCATTTCTGAGTGGAGATTTCCTAGGAGCTGAGTTTGTTTGTGGATTTTCATGAGAGCCCAAAGTTCCGGTTTCTTTAGATTTTTTTTGTTTTTTGTTTTAAGGAATTCCTTTAGTTATATGTCAGCCTATTAGACTCGCTCTGTACATTTGATTTGTTTCTTTTTTTGTTGTAAATCATTGAACATGGCTGAAATTAGAATTACAAGAGTAGGACAAGGGGAAACAAAGATCCGAAATGTTCCAATTGCTGTAACCCCGGAAGGTTTTTGGTGTTGTCCCTCTCCTGTTGTTTTCCAAAAGAACCTCAAAGGACAGAATTCCATAAATAGACCCAATACCTCTAACCCGTCACCCAAATCGGGCTTTCAGAAGAAATCGACTCATTTGGAAGAGAGAAAAACGCCTATCAACCCGTCAAGATTAGGTTCGGTACTAGATGTTCCAAGCAATGTATGTTCTGATATACCCGAGAGAGTTCAGTCAAGACCCAGCTTTGAAAATCTACCAAGGAAGATAGCAATTGAGTTTGGGGATCCTGGAACCAGTGACTTGAAGGTGTATTTGCACGGAAAACAGGGAATCATAGTGAGGTTGAACGTTCACCGGAATGTTCTTGTGAAGAATAGTAGTTTTTTTTGCTGATAAACTAACAGAACAGCAGGCAGGCTTGCCCGTTCAAATTGATGATTGTGAGGACGTTGAAATGTATGTAGACACGGTGGGGCTGATGTATTCCAAAGAGATTAAACAACAGTTAGTCAAGAACAGCGTATCAAGAGTACTTCGCATTGTCAAGGTAAATGCATCGACTGCAATTATTTAATTTACATGTTTTCATTTATAGTTTAACATGTACCTTGCTTCATTAATCTCAAATGTCTTATTTTTCACAATCGTTAAAGATTAATTTATAGCCTTAGGCTTTTAGCTTTTATGTAAATTTATTCTCATGTGTTGGTGAATATCATGTAATTCATATTTCATAGTTATTTCCTAAAAAGAAGTAATGATTGTTCAGCTCTCTGATGAGCAAACTTAATTAATCTGGTTTGCAGAGTTTGTTTTAGCTGTTGGTTTGCATTTATGTATAATGAGAAAATTTATAATGAATATCACATGGGCATTGTGGTTCAGTCATCTTTAGGGGTCAATTCAAAAATTATTTGATCGGTTTATTTTTATGAGAAACTCATAAGAATTTGCTGCTTTTGATACATAAACTGCACACATTTAATTTTCATTTTATTGTAAAGTACATCCCATTAGGATTTCAGTTTTTAATAGAAATTTGACCAACGGGTAACCTGAGACTATGCATTATGGAAAAATCGAATCAGGTACTGGTGCTGCTATATGTGGACTATAAATGTGGTATAATCTGTAAAATGGCTGAACTAAGCAACCGAATATTATGCTGCATCATGGGTACTTGACGAGGATAGGGAAGGGATACAAATTTTTTCTTTGAGAATATGAAAACTGTGCCTGAGCTGATTTTGTGCAAAGTAAATGAGATGGTTAGAGAAAACAGTGTTTAAACGGCATGTTAACTGGTGATTGAAAGATCTAGATGTGCTAGCATGTCCACATACATATGTATGTTAACTATTTTCTTCAGGGAGCATATTTAATTACTGATTGCATACTTGGAGTACAATGAACTAGAATTGAGCAGATCTTGGCATACAAACTTTATTCAGTAGTATGTGCTGGTATGTGTTTAAGAAAAGGTTACTATTTTCTTAAACACATATTCAATTAATGATACTTACTTTGAGAAGCACAATGAGATTTTGGTAATCCTTGCATACAAGTTCAGCAATGTGTCTAAGAGAAACTTTTAGTAAATAAATATTTTGGGGGTGGTCATGAGGATCTTACAGGCTACTGTTACCGCGATTGTTTTTAAGTTCTAGAGTTATTATATGAAATTCATGATACTTAGTTTGTAATTTTGTGTACTAGTGTTCTGTAGGTCGTTATCAATTGTTTTTATTTTTTTTATTTTTAAAAGTTTGTTTTGCTGTTGTTGTGAAGAATGGTTTGTCCGGTTTTTTGTTCGTACTATATGATGGCAACTGAACAAAGCTACTCTGTAGGTTGCGGACGCACTTGGTTTTCACTTGTGCTTGCAGTCATGTTTGGACTACCTGGAAGCAGCGCCATGGGGTGGGGAAGAAGAAGAAAAAGTTGTATCCTCGGTTCTACAGCTCCAGAGCAAGGGTTTTGGGGTCTCGTCAGTCTTGAAGCGGGTCTCCTCTGACATTTCCATCTCCCCTGTGGACACACTTCCTCAGATAATGGAGCTGGTTCTTAAGAGTAACGAGGAGAGAGGGCGACGAGAAATGAAATCCATGGTGCTTAAGCTCCTTAGAGAAAAAAATTCCGTTCCAAAATGTGGCAGCACAAATGAGTTTTGCAATGAAGCCATTTATGCCTCTGGCAAAAATTGCATAAAATCTCTGCTGTCTCTTTTCAAGATAGCAGCTGAAGTGGACTTTTCAAGCCATCCTGTTAGCAGCAGGGATCAAGTGCTGAAGCAGATCGCTCTGGAGGCTGACAATCTGACATGGTTGCTTGAGATTCTAGCCAACAAGAAGGCAGCAGACGAGTTTGCACTGATGTGGGCTAGCCAACAGGAGCTGGCATCACTTCACACAAAGTTGCCGGTGGTGTCACGCCACCATGTTAGCTTTGTTACAGCGAGGCTTTTCGTTGGTATCGGAAGAGGAGAGTTACTTCCATCAAAAGACACGCGGAAATTGTTGTTACAGATCTGGTTGCTGCCACTGATCAATGACTTCAGCTGGTTACATCACAGCTGTAGGTCATTTGACAGGAAGGTTGTGGAAGAAGGAATTGGAAGTACAATCTTGACGTTGCCTCTGGAGGACCAGCAGAGTATTTTCCTATCTTGGTTGAGCAGCTTCTTAAAGGCTGGGGATAATTGCCCGAATCTCCAGAGAGCCTTTGAGGTCTGGTGGCGGAGGGCATTCGTTAGACCTTATGTTGATTCTCAATTAGAGCATCTGTTCCGGTCAGATGGCTCCATGACTTCCCGGTTGGAGGCAGCACAAAATAACAATTTCAGTGATAAGAGTAATGATGGATTTGTGCAAATCTAATAGGATTGTATTTGCATAGTTAAAGTGTGTCATCTAGAGAGACTACTAAGACTGTTTTGTTGTAATGAAGGGCTGAGGTGAAGATGTGATTTGGGTTTTGATTGTTTCCGTTCAAAACTGCATAAAAGTAGGGAAGAAAATACGAAGAAATTAATACAGTTTAAAAAAAATTATACATGATAATTGGTTATTTATAGGCATCTGGCCAGGGGAGAATATATTATGGTATAAAATTAATTAATCTAATTACATAATTGAAGTAAATTAATTATAATTTACGGAGAATATTATTTAACATTTCCCGCAAACTCAAGGGGGCAAAAAAGGGTATGAACTTGAGTTTGGATAGTAGTGTGCATAAAGAGTCTTTGTGAAAATATTGATAGGTTATTCAGCAGTACTAACTATAAACATCAGGAAATATAAATGACAATCTGTAACATGATAGCACATATTAATATTATGTAACATAATATAAATAGGAAATATTGATAGTTTTTTTGTAACATCAAGTAAAATGACAATCGGTATTAATATGTTTGGTATGTTTATATAACACATCATTGTGAGTAATATATATAGCAATTTGATTATCACAATAAAGGATGATTATTAGGAAATATGCATATCTTGCAAGAGTGATGCCGACCAAAGCTCTATATTCATGTTCAATACTACATCCAGCTGAACTAGCATGCTTTTTTACTGCGCCATGAACATGGGAGTTTCCAAAAAAGAGATAATAGCTAATAATTGATCTTAATCTGTAGGATCATTAATTTATTTTGCCCTCAAATTTCAATGAACCCGAAATCATGAACATGACTTTTCCTTACCCACACCAATGCGTCAAGAGATTGATGACAAGCACTAATAGAAACTATACTATGGGTCTTTGTATCAATCATGCAAGCTTGTACACGATCATACATCAAGGATAATTCTGTACTTTCCCACACATCATGCATATAAGAAGGCAAACAGTCATACATATAATATATGCTAACACATATATGTCACACCACAGTAACAAGTCACATACAACTATCCACGTTCTCATGTCCGGGATAAACCAAAGAATCAATACAAAATAGTACTAAGTCATACATCAAAGTAGTGAGTACATTTTCCTGAAAGAAAGATTTTCACTAGTCTTGGGTCACATTTGAAAAGAGTAAACAACAAAGTATGGGTGATCTATAAGCTCGGTAGGTGACTTTATAACTTCACATCATACTACTATGCAAAACAGAGATAAGGCTATGCTACATGTTCAGTGCACTTGTCTTGTGTAATGTACATAACCATCAGGACTCAACCTACATACATATAACATCAGGACGCGGTCTGTCCACATTAGGACGGTCGTCCACGAGATCAACATCTCAACTCATGTCATAGTCTGTCACCACGAGCTCAATAGCTTAACACATCATGATATATTTAATCATGTGCCTTAGCCACCAATCTAAATCCAACATATCTCATAGACCCAAAGGTCCCACAATTTTGCCAAATCACACATATTGTACAAGGTATAAGTCATATGTCCGAACCATATATTTACAAGTTCCCAACATAGCCTAACTAGGCGCTCACGGTGTCAAACTACATTCCATTGAGTTTCCAATTCTAACATTTATAACACTCTCTATGATGTCAAACTAAACATCATAACACTACCAAAATAGCTTATTAATACTATGGAAACACTCCCCAAAGGCCCCACAATCATCCTCAACGCATCCAGCCCAAAATGGAGGCGAAACAGCAAAAATGGGCATGTACAGTAACCCTATGGTTGGTGGCTACGGCTGGACCCCTGTTCTTCCCCAATTCTGCATTTTCATGGAATTCCAACCAATTTCAGACCATAGGTCCGGTCCAAACCCAAAATTCACCAATTTTTAGGTTTCAAACATTATCGTAAGGCGTTAAAGAAACTTAAACACAATTTCTTACAAATTAAAACGTATCATATACCAATTTCCATCAAAATCCAACTAAGAACACGATCAAACTTAAATCTTATCATTTCTACCATTTTAATTTGTTGTTTAGGATGGAAACAACACATACAAGCTAGTAATCATATATATAACATCATACAAACCTTAATTTGACCATTCTAGCCCAAATTTATGTTTTCCCCAATTTCTAAGGTTTATCACAAATTCTCAATTTCTAGTATAATCATGTATAATCGATGCAATTAAACTACATAGGGAGTTAATTTGTGGATTGGATCGCTCCAAATTCTCCAAAACTGAAATATCCATTTTCTACAACTCTTCCATGTGTGGTGCTCCAACGACAAACTCAAAAGTGTGTTCTCTCTCTCTCCTCTGCTATTTATATCTCTACAGTAATTACAACGATAAATTCTCAAAATATTAAAATAGCCTCTAGGGGTCTTGAACTCCAAATTGAACCCAGTGTAATTATCACTATCTAAATATTTTTCTACCCAATTAATCGCTTAAATGCAAAGTCAACCAATAAATCCCAAAAAGGTTAACAATTGGGCCACTCGAGACTCGACTCGAAAATGGGCCCAAATATGTCAAAATGCTCACATCGATGACTACAATACCGTCTAGATGTTTTCGGCATCGGGAGAAAAGCTATCTCTCAACCTTACCCATATATGGGTCTTTACTAGCTTGCTTTTTTACCGCACCATGAATAAGGGAGTTTCTAAAAAAAAAAAAGATAATAGCCAATAATGGATTTTGAGTTATAGGATAATCAATCCAATTAGCATCCAAATATGGATGAAGTACAAGGGAAAATCGGTTGAGAAGTGAAGTATGGAATAATATTCCCTTAACATAGCGAATAATGCGAAGTATGATGCCATAGTGAGTGGAGCGAGGTGTAACCATAAATTGGATGACAACATGGGCTATATATGCTATATTTAGGTGTGCCATAGTAATATAAACCAGACTTCCAACCACTTATTAATAACGAGTAAGATCAGGGAATAAAGAACTATCTAATATTAAGCTTGACTCAACAGGAGTGGAGACAATTTTACTATTAGTGAGATCAGGTTTAGATATAAGATCTAATGCATATTTCACTTGAGAGAGTAAAAAGCCATCATCTAAATATGTAACTTCAAGTCCTAAAAAATAACTCAAAGAGTTAATTTCTTTCATTTTAAGCTCATCGATGAAACATTTCATTTGATTTAACTATAACAGATGACATTGTGATGGTCCCTTTTTATAAAACCTAACTTGTATTTAGTGTTCAAAGAAATCATCATGGCTCTACACTATGTCAAATAATTATTCCTATTAAGGAGCTTAGAAATAAGCACATTCCTAGATGATCAAAATGATAAAGAAACTATAGATTGATAGGATCAATAAACAAAGAAAGGAGAAAAGAAAGAGGGTATTGAGGTAGGTATCATTATCTCCTTTAATATGTAAAGAACAAAAATAATAACATTTTAATAATTTTATTCAATCAAAAGACACAATTTTATACAAGAGATTTCTTACCAAGTCATTTAAGTATAAAAGACAACTAAATAATTATAAAACTAATACAATATATTTACAAATTGTACATCATCCAACTTTCTTCTTGAAAAACTCATGATACTTATTTTATGTTTTTATTTTTAAAATATGATAGCTATATAAAAAATAAAAAAAACTAAAAACAACTAAAATTTTTTTTTTTTATATATTTTTTTAAAATTAAAATAACTTTTATTATTTTTAATTTTTAATTTTTTATATTCAAAAATAACTATTACTTTTTTAAAAGAAAAAAAACTCCGAAATCTCACCTTCCCACGTTTACATAAATCCCAAAATTTCATCCACTTTTTTTATTGATTTTTTAAATGCAAAATATAAAAGCTAAAAGCAGCAAAGCTATTTCAATATACTACACAATCACAATAATAATAAGTGTCAAGTCCTGCCGATTAAGAGATGCTACATTTGTCTAGGATGTATTTTACTAACAGTAAAGGAATATAATTAAAGCAGGCCTAAAGAAATTTAAAAAAGAGAGAAAAAAGACGAAGAAGAAGAGAGAAACTTGATATTTTAAAATCATTTTTTTCCCTCAGTCATCAATTTATTATTAATTATTATTGCTTCTTTTTTCAGTGTCATACTTTAACAGTTCCCAAAGTCCCCAAGCGGGAAAGGAGTTTCCTCCGGCAGATTTCCGGCATGCCTGAGCCCCAGAGTGAGGGACACGTCACCACCAGGGGTGGTCCCAAGCCTGACGAGGTGATGGCCGCTAGACACGCCCATGTCAGAAGCGGTCCGGTACTCAGCGGGAGCAGCCAACACGCTGACGCTGCCACGCCGACACGCGTCCCCCACGGTACCCACTCTCTGCTGCCATTGCTCTGACACTGTCACTGTCACTGAATCATCGACGCCAGTGGTGGTTGATCCCGGCATCGTCTCCGGCGGCGGAATCATATCGTCGCCGCACATGACCGCGGTGGTGGCTGCAGCTAGCTGTACTTGTTGTGGGTGGCGTTTTGTATTTGTATTGATTGCGAGGAGTGAAGGGTCGCTATCGGGGGCATCGATTTGTGATATTTTGGGAGTTTGTGTTGGCGTGGGTTGTGTTGGGGTCTGTGCAGTGGCGTGGTGGTGGTGGCTTGAGGTTTGGCTTTTGTTGTCTACTGCCTCTTCTTCTGGCGCTGCCCGGTCGGCCTTTTCATCACCGTCGTCATCTTCTACCGACTCTTGTTGGTACATCTCCTCTACCATGGGTTTCCACAACCGGACCCTCGCATTAATGAACCAGTTCGCTACCTGAAAATGTAAATTACATACAAAACCTATCAACTGCCTGCATTCTTCATTTGATAAATAATATTCACACAAAAATTAATTAGCTACGGCTATCTTTAAAAAAAAAAGAGCCAATTATGATGTACCATGAAAGCTCTGCGTGTATAAATTATCATCTTGTTATCAAAAGAATAAAAAACATTTACTAGAAAAATTACAACGTGTTATAATTCTATCCTTAAATAATTAATATGAAAAAAAGTTAAAATATTATTTACGTAAATAATTTATCAGTTTAACTCTTAAAAAATAAAAAAGTATTTATACAATCTCATTACGTAATTTTTTTTCTCTTTTCTTCATATATTCTCATCTCATTACATTACAGTTATCTATTAGTTATATAATTCTAGTTATACCTAATATTACTCAAAAAAAATACCTATCTTTTAAGCAAAACAGAGTCGAACAACGTTATCTATATATATAGTGCCTTGTGACAAATAAGCATTGAGCAATGCATTAAAAATGGATAAAAAAATTTAGTTGAAAATTTTACAACATGATTAATATGATGTAATATTAATTATGTGATGTATTTTTAAAAAACACATTACGACTAATATTACGCTACATTAATCCGACTTCTGGTCAAATATTAATGCTTTAAAAATGTTTACTTTTCCGCTTTAGATGCCTTAGACATAGTTGCAAATATATTATATTTTTATAAATAAGTTAAATAACATTTTGATTATTTTTTGCATTGATTCAAAACAGTTCCTATGTTAATTAACAAGTTAACAAAAAAAAACTACTTACTCTACCCAAAACAAGTTCACAAATCACAATGTTTAATAGATACGTAAACACAAAAATGTAAGCTGATACTATTCATGTTCAGTGTTCTTGGCGTATATCTGTGGCTCTGGTAAAAGTGCGGGACAACCAACAAAGAGTGTACTTTGGTGCTCACAATTACGTACTCGTTTATATTATAATATATTGCTTCCATTGTCGACAGACTGTGACACTGGTGACTAACTGATTGGTATTAAATAAAGTCATGAGATTAGCCATAACACCTCTGGGACAGTACTAATAATTAATAAATTATATAGGTAATATAGACATGTGCTCATTAATTGTGGGGGATATCAAATGTTCAACAATCGTATGATCGGTTGGGCGCGGTCCCCTTCCTAGCCCTATGAGCTTTATGCCACCAACTAAATCATATGAATGTTTCATTAGGTTGCGAAAGGGTGCACTCCTCTTGCGTGTATTATCTATAAGGAAGTATCTGATTTTAATTTTATTTTTTAAAATAAATATTAATATATTATTATCTTATATTAGTTTGTAGTCGTATTTATATATAAATAATGTATTTTAAAATTTTAATATTAATAATTATATTTAAAATGTTATTTTTATAATTAAAAACGTATTTTATATCAAACAAAAAGCTTGACCAAACGCACATTAAAAAAGTGGACTTTTTAAAGTTATTATCTAAAATTATATATATATATATAATACTATGCTATACTCATAATATACATAATAATATATACGCATTAATATTTTCATATATTTTATAATGTGTTTAAAGTCTAAAGGCGTGGAAAAAGTAAAACGACCTGATAAATTTGAATACACGGTGTAAACAATATTATGCATAGATGTGAGAATATAAGTTATAACAATTATCAATGAAAGTCTATAATTGAAATAAATAATAAAAATAAAAATAAAAATAAAAAGAATTATCATCTAGCTGTTAATACTTGAACTAATTGAGCTTTCAATTGTTCATATCAATCATTAATTAGCTAAGGGTACGGCTAGGTGATAGCCTTAGCCTTTACCCAGCAAAAATGATATAGTCGTATATAGTATCATTAATATACTTTCACTAACCTTTCAAGTGTTCATCGATCATTACTAATGGTACAGCTAGGTGACAGTCATCATATATAGCTTTTACTCAGGCAGCAGAAGTGATAGTATCATTAATTAGCTAATTACCGCGAATTTTACCATCGAGTAAACTTAATTTCCGAGAAGTAGAGGGAGAGGATTTTGGAAGCATAGGAATACCTGATTTCGTGAGAGACCTGTCCGGCGAGCCAACAGATGCTTATCTGCGTCGCTTGGGTACCTGCAAACGAATCAAAGTAATGACAACAGAGTTCTCATTGCTTATTCCGTATATACACCCACCCATTGCATTGACTGACCCTTTTTCCTTAACTTTTCTGCTCTCTGCTTTCGGCGTTACAATCTAAAAAGAGGGCAGGAGACTATATATGAGCTAGCTAGCTAGGCATAGCAAGCCAGCCAAAGATCTGTATTCAGTACAGCTGCACTGATTTAATGCCACTTTATTAATTGTGACAGAAGGGAAGATATATATATATATATATTTATATATATGCAAATTAATTAATGTGGGAGTGGCCGAACCTACTTTAATGTTCTTATTCCTATAAACAATAAGTGTTGCCTCTTCTAGCTACTAACTAGCTCGGAGCAAGGTGGGTAGCAACCAAGCCCAGGGATTCAGGTAGGCTATTGTTTAGCTTCTACTGCAAATAAACCCAAAAAGCATGCAGTCATGAGGGGAGTGAAGAAAGGGTTTTCTCATATCCCGAGCTTTTTACCAACTGCCAAGCCAGAAACATCAAGAATGCCGTCCCGCTACTATTTCCTTGGGAACTTTTTTTTTTTTTTTTTAATATCAAAAACCATGTTAAAAAATTATTAATGAATAACCTATTCTTAATCAAAATATTCTTGAACCCCTTTTTTTGTGGTAGATAAATGGAGTTACGATACTGGAAGAATCTACGCACTCTTTTTTAATGTAAAACTTTTATCAAATTCCATATTTTAAGTTAACTTTGACCGGTTCAAATACATGATTGAAAGGACATTAAAAAAAATAAATACCTATCAAATTTCATGATATTTAAAAATGTAAATGATTTTTAATTTATATAGTCAAATGATGAACTAATTTTGATTAAGCTTGCATCATATGTTATTTGATCATATCATCTAAATGGATTGAGTTCCAAATTTGCAAATATCATAATGTTTACTAGGTATCACTCTCTTTTTAGGTTCTTTTCAAAGTATGTATATATTTAGAAGTGTCGAATTTAAAGTCAATAAGAGTGTTGTTACATTAAGACATACATGTAGGCCAAATCAGAATGGTACAAAATGGCAATTGCGTGGTCAAAAATAGTCATAAATATTTAATTACGGTTTTTGTTTTCAAACTAAATAAATATAGTTCCTATGCGGTTTCTAGAGTTATATGTACGTACATAATAATAATAGTAATGGAAAATTTTATTCACAAAACATAAATTTAAATTTTGAAACATGCATACATGTCAGGTAATTATGATGCCTTATAATATGAATTATACTTATTATTATAGGTTGAGCTTAAAAGAAGAATAATGAAATGAATAATTAGCGACATATATAGTGTTCTTTATCGTTTTCATTTTATGAAACTGTTTCCCTTCTTTTTTCTTTTTCTTGAAGTAGAAAAATACATCTGGACTGGTAGAGTATAAATAAGGAAAAAAACAGTTTTTTTAAAATCATATTTTGGGAAAAAAAAAAAGAGATCATATATGCAATGCATGAGTGGTAAGAGCGTGCGTTAAGGGGTAAAGGGAATTGGACCACGTACGGGTGAAGAAAATGCTCGAAAAGCCAAGCTCTTAAAATGGTGACAGAACGTTCGGGTAGGCCTCGTTGGGGGCGCCAGGCATCTTGGTCCATCATGTTCATGCCCATCTGATGGAAGGCTCGTTGCTGCCTCAGGCTCTGCTCCAGCAACCTAAGCCTCGGTGTCTCCCCTTTTGTCAGCTTGCCACCACTGGAGGCTGCCCCTTCCTTGTCCCCCAACATTTCACAGCTGTGCCTCAACTCCTCCGCAATAGCGTCTTTCAGGCACCGGAAGTGCCGCGACATCGCCTTCCTCGCCATTGCCGTGTACGGCCCCGCTGCCCCGAAACCCATCACCACGTCGAATGAGTTCACCACCGCCCGCATCTGCTCGCAGTAGTGGTTGTATCTTCGCTCCACCTGCAACCCAATGAATAAATAAACTAATATTTATTGAGAAATAGGCTTTTTAATTAATTTGTACCCGTAATTACGATTTTAGCTTGCGATGCTGTAAAGTGAAACAAGACTTTGTCTTTTATAAACTTATGTCTTTCCACAAGTTGAAATTATAATAAAAAAAATCAAAATCATATATATATATATATTAAAGTCAAAGAAGACTATTATCATGTAGTCATGTAGAGTGTAGAGTGTAGAGTATGGATTTCTTGACTCAACAGACAACAGCATTCGCTGCAACTGCCGACGGATATGTGCATATATATGCATGTAACAGTGACTCATTACCCGACTCATTCATTCACAATATATATTGTAGTCCTCGTATGTTGCCCTCACATTAACGAAAATCCCATAACACCAGAAAATAATAAACTCCAACCCAACCACCATCGACTTAATCAACTTTTACATATATATATATATATATATATATATATATATATATATCACTTAATAAACTCAGGGAAAAAATAGAAATTAAATGCTTATGTAATTAAGTGAATGAACTATATATGTTCTGGCATCAAATTATCTTCTCGCCAATAACACTTTCATGAATTATGAACTATAGCGATTGCGTGTTCACAACCAGTAGAGAGAAAGAGAACGTGCCTCGTCAAGCATGGACAACAGTTTGACCTTTCGCCTCTGATGATCGATCCGGTCAGCAGTGGACAAGGGAGGAACGTCTTTGGACGAAGACGAGGAAGTGGTAGCAGCAACGTTGGACTTGTTCTGAATCACACTGATGTTGAAGTGATGCCTAATCCTCCCCACGCTGCAGAACTCTTCCAGCAACTCCTGAACGGCCTTGGCATACTTGGAGTTCTTCAACCCCAACGAAACTTGGTACTCATCATGGTCGCCACTGTTCGGCAACATCTGATGGTGCCTCGAGTTTCCAAAGATTATATTCTTATCACTACTATTATGGTACAGATTGTCGCTGTTACTACTTCTATCATTATTGTTATTGAAGAACAGGTTGCCGTTGATAACGCCACCAATATTTCTCAATTCCGCAGCCTTGGCAACTTCCAGCTGCTGAAGCGAGGACGATAACGAGAGGGAAAGGCCTTGCCCATGGCCATCCACGAATCCTCGGATATCGCGGTGGGTAGGATCATTGTTACTATTTACCCATGTGAATTGGCTTTGGTCTGCCGAGGCAGCCGGGGGAGGCGGGGGAGGAGAAGGCGATCTCCGTGCCGGATTCATCACGAAAAACTGCATGGCATCAGCTGCTGAGTGGACTTCATTCATCATCTCCTGCCTGGTTCCGTACCATCCGTTTGTCTGCGGCGGCGGCGGATGCAGCTGTCGTGATGAGTTTCTATAATTACATGAGTGGGCGGCGGCGGCGGGAGGAAAATTGAACATTTCGGACAAATTTTCGGCGGTTTGGAACATGGGAGGCGGAGGAAGCCCCGCCGTTTCGTCTATGGCCATGAGAGGCGTTGGCGGTGGCCCAAACGTTGGATCCCTCATCATGAGTTTGTCTCTTGGGATCTGATGTTGTTGTTGCGTGATGACTTGATCCGATCTCACGAACCCATTTGAAGACGAGAAGCTGAAGTTCCCCAACTGACCGTAATCGTGTGACATCGGTTTCCTCGAATTTCCGAATCTGGGTTTTGAGGAGGCAGTGGGTGTCGTTCTAGGAGAAAATGGACAAGTTGCTATTCCCATGGTTCGATCATCTTCGTCGTCGTCGTCTTGTTCTCTTCCCCTCTTTCACTAGTAGCTGCTGCTGCTGCCACCTTCTCCGCTGAAGGTAACTGCCCGATTTAGCCATGGGCAATCAGTAAGATTTTTCAGTGATATATACGTTACATATATAAACAAAAATAAAAAAATAAAAAAGAAAGATAAGTAGCTAGAGATGGAATGAGATTATGAGATTATATATTTTTGGTTAGCTTTATAATATTAATTTCTTTGAATTCTTGGACTAATTATTCTAGTCATCAAGTGTGTGTGTGTGTGTTTGTGTATATATATATGCATATATATATATATATATATATATATAGAGAGAGAGAGAGAGAGAGAGAGAGAGAGAGAGGTACCTCTCAGAGTTGCAGGTGGTGGGAGGCTGAGGGACTGTTGAACATCGTTTTCGGCTTCTGCTGCTGAGATGAGTTGAAAGCCTCTTCAGCTCTTAATATTTTCTCGGATTTTCCCTCTTTGCTGTTTCTGCGTCCTGCGATCACCCTCTGGAAAAGGAGAGATGAATAAACAAATACCAACAACTTAGGGGATGTGAAGGCCTGGCGAGTTATATATATCTCTGATGAAAGTTTAAAAAAAAAAAACAAAAACAGCACAATCCCAGATCCAGGATAGAGAGAGAGAGAGAGAGAGAGAGAGAGAGAGAGAGAGAGAGAGAGAGAGAGAGAGAGAGAGAGAGAGAAGTAAGAAGTCGCTATTCTTGCTCTACTTGCACCTCCTCTTTCTACTCAACTTTTTTATGTTTTTATTTTTTTTTTTCCTTATGCGATTGATTAGCCCTTTCTTTATAGCCTTATAATTGCTGCTGTTTAATATGATTTTGAATGAAACAGCACTACTACTAGTACTACTATCATTTCATTATTATTATTATTATTATTATTATTATTATTATTATTATTATTATTATTATTATTATTATTATTATTATTATTATTATTATTATTATTATTATTATTATTATAGGATATATTGGAGAAAATTGGGACCAAAAAAAGTGATTGGTGTCTTTCACTATTTGGTTGGTTGCATTTAATGACCGCAGTGACTTTACCTAATTAATAAACAATCGATACATTTCTTTTGGGGAAACAAATGATTAAAATTGATAAATGATAGATTCAGTCAAAAACATTGACATTAACATGTCACACGCAATACTATGTTGTAGTTTTTACTGTAGAAATAATATCTACGTCCCCTAAAAAATAGGATGTACTTTTTTCACACAAAAAAATACACACAAATATTCTAAAATGGTACTGATTTGATTACAATTATCGAAGAGTAATTTTCATAAAAATGAGAAAAAGAAATTGATTGTCTTTTAATCCGATTAAAAAAATTACAAGAGTATGAGTGTATGACAGTATGAGTATACCACCCGTTGTAGTTTATGAAGTATGAGAAGTTGAGATATTCTTTTTATTACAATAATATATGTTTGATAATAATAGTGTGCTTTAAGCCCGGGTCACTTTCAGGTTAAAGATACTGCTGTTATATATTAAAATGTAAAACATAAAATTTTAAAAAAAATCAGTAATTGATTGGACTGCGGCTGATTGAATCATTGAAATAAGAAGGCCGGGTATTCTGAATAATTAATAATAATAGTGCGCGCGATATTTTTTTTTTTGTTTTTTAAATATTTTTTTAAGAGGTTGCTGTCGGTACGATGTCATCTCAATGATCCAAACTGTCGCCATCTTCAATGATTCTCATGACGACAATGCCCCTGCAAATCACGGTGCTTTGATGGTGAGGTCAATTTGGTAGTTTTAGCTTGCTTTCACGCCTCTATGCCGCCCAATGAAAATTGGCTACGCCCAGAGGATTCAACACATTAAAAGGCGGGCGACAATAATAATAAAAAGTAACCAAAAAGTACATTCTTCTCAAGGAAAGGAAACCTGGCTTTGAGTTTTTTCTTTTTCTGATTGCCTTCCTGAATTTGTTTTTCATCATCTATTATTAGTTGATACATATATATTCTTCTCAAAAAATAAATATATATACACATACACTAATCATTTTTTTATGAAGTAGGTATATCCTGAGCTTTGAGTATATATACCATAATCAAAACCTGGTTTCCTTCGCACAACATATATACAAAACCGTGTTATCACGGAAAATACAATAAAGAAAAAAAATGCTGTGGTACAGTATTGGTGAGGCCAAGTTTTTATCTGTTGTGTCATGCATATATAGCATAAACTTCACAATATGACTGATGGTTACTCCTTGGATCCAAGGCACATCCAAAGCCGATGCACTACTTTGCCCGCATGTATAGCGACAAGGGATGCTACATGTCTAAGCGAAGCGGATCTATCTATTATCGTATCCCATCTCTGCCTAGACGGATAGTAAATTTTAAAATCGTACCTCATCCCATGTGTAAGTAGGGTAGAATACCCCGTTCTATGACGGAGTTAGTAGGGAAAGGTTTCATCCACTCGCTCCCGCTATCAGCCTCTATTGATCTCTCTTAAGACAAGTTTGACTTTTAGAGGCTCCATAAAGTAGTTGAAAGAGGTGATTCAGGTTATATCGGGAGCGCAATCAACCAATTACCACCTCTTGCCCTTGCCTAGGCAAGAAATCAAATATTAAAATTGTACCTCATTTCATATATAGGCGACGACAGGATATGTTATTTTTTAATATATCTCGCAAATAAGGTTTTATCCGTCCGCATCTTACTATCACTTTTTTTTATCTGGTCGATATGAATAATTTTACTTAAATCAAAATTTTACATTATTGTTGACTAAAAAAAATATTAAAATACTTTAATTTTATAATAATAAATATTATTAAAATTATTAAAAATTATAAATAATAATTAAATTATAATATTTAAAATATTATAAAATACTGCTACTTATTGAAGCAAAATGACAGCCATGAGGTACAATATGGCTAATCATTCAAAGGTTGAAATTCGAAACAGGGGTTTTGGATACTGTGAGCGGGGGAGTACGAAAAGCACTACAAACAGCTTCAAGGTTTGGCACTATCAAGAAGCCCTGGCGCGCGTTGGGGAGCTCATCATATATGCCTTTGATTTCTAGGATGTCATGTGCATTGATGACAGCATAATGTGTACGTCGTCTCTGGCACCTGTTATGATCGATTTCTTTTTCAAAAAAGAAGAAGAAGAAGAAGATAGATTATTTTTGTTTTTGAGAATGAATCAAAATCACTTAATTAGTCTACATAATATAGTAGCCAACGAACTATTTCTCAATACGTATTATGTGGCAAATTCTAATGCATGCTTTGGATATATGGGAGCTGAGCAAATTCTATTTCTTCCTGCTACAAGTGAATCTATATATGTATTAGGAAACAAACTATATAAGAGTAATAATTCTAATAAATTAAAATTATTGGTTAAGGTCAATACGATTATTGCACCCTGAAAATTTTATGTGAAAAACTACCCCAACGTGAGATGGAAAAATTAATTAACCACAAAACTGATTTCAGAGTTCACACCCAATATTAAAATCGAGTTATCGATCCACATCAATGCAAAATACTTAGGAACACAAATTTAGAGAAATCTTATCCAATCTACAAGTCATGCATGATGCACGTGCGCCGGCCCTCCCATTGTAAAAAAAAAAAAAAAAAGAGATTGAATTTAATTTGCAAAATAAACAAAGGCCTATCGACCACACGCACATATCTATCTCAGCTTTGATACCCAGCATTGAATGTCTCAAAAATCAGGTTGCCGGCCACACCCAACCAACTTGCCATGTCCAATATCCTGCAAAACAAGATTTTTGTTTTCTCCCAAACACTTATGGCCACCAAAACCATTTCATCAAACCATCAATTCCGTACGTTTTTCACATTGGGTGCTCAATGTCATGCAGGGAAACTCATTTCATTTGCGCGTAATTAATCAGCCATCTTATATTTACATACATATGCATATATGTTTATGGCGGTGTACACACACTACGGATCGATCGGAGGTGAAACTGTCACGTGAATCCCACCCTCCCTCACACGCCCGCCCGAGCCCACCTTTATTGATCAAAGGCAAAGCTGGTCGATCTCTCATCTGCCTCTCACGTGCGAAAGTCGGGTACGCACGTGTGACCTTTTACAGCAGCAACTGTAATCTCCGCGACTGTTCGTGTGTTGCTTGTTGTCTTTGGTACGGCGTGCAACCACTTGAACTCTTTATTTTTTAACGGATTTTGTTTGGTCCCAGACCATCGGAGTTCACGTTCCATGGCGAGTAGTAATTATAAGTAAGTCAGGAACTCGTTTCTCTTCCTCGTCCATGTCCGTATTAATACACAGATAGAGTTAGAGAGTCGTAGATCACATCCTGATGGAGGAGGAGTACACTGTACACAGGGAGAGACATGCATGCATGTAGGCTTGCTTGCTTCTCTCACCCGCGCGTCACGTTAATTGCTTTCCTTTTTGTAAAAAAAAAATTTGTCTTTTTTTTTTTTAAATTGTCTATCACCCTACTTGTTCAATGCCAATTCAGTCTACATCAGTCGGTATGTCATGTGTTTCAAAATTTACGTTACGCAGCAGTACGTGTTAATTAAATTCCCATGAATGATAATATATATAATGTGAGTTTCTAAAACCTTATTTTTTAATAAACACCAAAATTTTATAGCGAGGGTGCCTAAATTCGAAAGGAAGGACAAACAATGATTCACTCATTTAAATAATTAACATCCGGCCGGGCACTCCTTTGGAGGTGGCGCCAAAAAGCGCGGTTCCAAATTTAAATCTTGCTAGCTAGGAGTGGGATTCAAATCTTAGTCAAACTATATTAATATAATATTTCACCAAACAAAACAATATTCAAATACGTATGATAACTCATTTGATACATGTTTTATTTTTATGTTTTTTTATTTTATTAGATTTAAATTTAACATTCTAATTTTATAACAAATTATTATTATTATTATTATTATTATATTTATTTGATAAGAGAGAACGTGTTACCAGAGTATATCATGGAATGTGTGATAAAAAAAAAAGTTTTACTTATTTTCTAGCAAGTACATATACAATGTTTGATTATTATTATTTTTATTTGTACTAAAAGAAAATTTATGTGGACCAGCAATTCAAACACCGAAAGCGGAGGTCGACAGATGAACGAGGAAAAGAAATTGGACCAGCCACCTGTTTTTTTTGTTCTACTCACTCGCTTCATGTCAATCATCAGTTCTAATATATATATGCTCTTATTCCTTTTCAGTATGCCTCGATGCTCGTGATTGTTTTACACCACGCCTTCTCGATCCTTATTACTTCTATGGTACATGCATGTTGGCCGGACTGGTCCGTCATGTGGCAGTGGCCCCTGTCGGTTGCACTGCCTTGAGCCGCTTGCTCGTGGCATGTTCCGACATCCACATACAAAAGCAATAGCCTAGATAGAAGATGGTCTGCGGAGAGTATATGTATCTGTCGTATATACGTACGTGTATGTGAAGTTTAATTTCCAAGTCCGGACGGTTGAAACATACAAAATTTGGTTAATTAGACGACTAATTAGAAATCCATGAAGGGATGGCTTACTTAAATTGATGAACATATGTGTGTGTAACATATAGGCACACATCAATATGGAAATACATATTTTGTGGTCAAGCCTGGAAGAGCTAGAAGGGAGTTAATAAAGCAATTAACGGGCAAAACATGTGCAAAGTAGGATTCTTTTTACGTTTAATAATTTATTTATAACAAAAAACAATTAAAAACACTAATAATGTATGTATCAGCTTTAAGTCTTGTTAGGATCCTGGTCAAGGCACAGTCCACCCACATATTACAATATTATCCGCTTTGGGCTAGCTTACATTGGCCCACACGCTTTAAAACGCGTTGTGACATTTTGGGCCTCTTTTACCATATAAGCTTCTTGACTTCTCCTTTTTTCTTCCGATATGGGACATAATTTCCCAACAATCTCCCCTTGTCACATATCGAACTACAAGATAGGCTAGAGACGCACCTATGAAACTAATGAGCTACCACCATGTGGGTCGTCATGAGAGCTCCCCCTCAATGTACATTCTGATTGAGAGCAGACAGATTCGATCAGTTGAAGACAAGGATTTGTATTCCAATTTGATACCGCCGCACATTACGGGACACGCTGCTCGGCCACAGATTACACCGAGAAGACTTTCGATATAACGGAATACCTGACGGAGACAACCGGGCTCGATACTAGTTTGTTAGGATCTGGTCAAGGCGCAGCCCACCCGCATGTCATAATATTATCCGCTTTGGGCTCGCCACATCGGCCCACACGCTTTAAAACGCGTTATGACATTTTGGGCCTACTTTTACCATATAAGCTTCTTGACTTATCCTTTTTTCTTCCGATATGGGACATAATTTCTCAACAAGTACTGTAATAATACAACCCGCGGAGAGATAAGGGCTCGACGTCAAAGCTACATGTTTCACAAAACAATTGATTTGACGTGAAGTCTTCCATAGGATACCACAGATGTAACGTGTCAAAATCCGATTCTCTGCATTAGTGATGATGTTTAGTGCTTTAAAAGATGACATGGATATGAAAAACCTATGATTATTTTTAGTGAAAAATCGTAGGCATTAATTCGAAGTAATGGAAATGGTGAGAAGTTTAAGAATTTAACTAGGCATAGAATTACTTGATTTTGATTTATAGATAGGGAGAGAAAAAGATGGTAGTGTTACCCTGGTTTCATTTTTATTGTGAGATTCTTTAACTTGAATTAATAAATTTATTTAATTATTTAAATTTAAATTTAATGTAATTTAAACTGTTAAATGCAGATCTTACAATTCAAATTTAAAGATATCATGATTCTCATTTTATCAAATTTCTATTAAGTATGATAATCTGCCTTCATTTATTTAGAACTATTTATTTAATTATATGTAATTCATTAATTGCATGTAGTTATTTAATTACATAAACAACTCTATATATATTTTATTAAAAATACAAAAATAGTATAACAACAAGTTATTACCTACTAATGATATTACGTTTAGATTTGTAGCATTGATTAGTTATGCATATATATTAAGCCAAATTGTGTTTCTAGAAAATTTTTTACTTTGAATTTGTTAGGCCGTCTTAGGTGAGATTCTTGGGTGAATTTAAAAAAAAGTATTTATCTAGGCACAATGACTAAACACCGACTAATCTATCTAAACACTATTTAACATCTCTACCACTAGTAGTGTGAAACGAAAATTTCGACTATGAATGTGACTTATTTTAAAAATATCAAATAATTAATGAAAGTTATAATATCCACAGTTCCACACCTGCAACAATCATATCCTTCCTACTCTAGCATGTTGATTGCAAACTTAATTAATTAATAATTTAAAACCCTAAGCAAGGGTATGTCGCCTCTAGCTAAAGTGAACACGCACAGCACTGTGAAATTTTCACAACATATAAATCGTCAACCGATATATATATATATATATATATATATATGATTATAAAATCCAAACAACCGATAATAAAATAGTTTTAACTTGATTTATATAGTGTGGTGACGACTGCTCACCAAACCCTTTTGAATATTTATTTATGAATCTTTGCTTGCTCTAGTAGTGATTGAGCATGCTTATCCCTCATTGGCCCCAAGATTTGAAAGGTATGCATAAAGACGTAAATTATAAGAAAATGATTGCAATGATGACGCTTGGTGTGGGGTGAGGTGGGGTGGGATCTGATTCAAAGGCGCCACTGCAACATCAGTTTACCTTAAATGCTTATTTATTATATAGATATAGACGGCCAAAATTTTCATTAGGCAATAAATAATGTAGGTGAGAAAGTAACAATATATATATATATATATATGCTATACCTTCACTCAAAATAGAATAAAAAATTAATTCACAAAAACGTCTATAATTCTACTCTAATTAATCATTAATTTGATATGATTGAAGAAACAAATGCACGTATAAAAATTCGTTATAATTTTAAGATGATTATGCGTGTCGAGTGGACAAGATAAGCGTTCCCACCCAACTGCTCATATGGAACGTTCTTGCTTCTTGGGAATGGAATGGCTTTAGATTCTAAAATTAAGTTAAATTGACACGCTTGCAATTAGCAAGGTAGGGACGAAGGGGGTCTATTAGAAAAATCGGGAAAAAGAAAAAAGAAAAAAGAAAAAAAACTACGCACAAAGCATGGTGGCCACGTCCGTAGTGTGCCCAAAACACATAAAACAAATACCTCGGGGACTGGTGAATGGGTATGCTGGCAAATGCAGATGCAATCGGGTCATTTTCCACCTTAATTCTCTCTCCAACTCTTGGACCAACATTCTCATGGTTTTCCTTCACCCTTCTCGATCTTCTTTTAGTTTTTATTTTAAACACAATAGTCAATAAATGGAGGGAAAAAAACATTCTATTTACATTTTAAAGTTTCTGTTTAATAACTTTTAAGCTTTTTAGTTTTTAAATTTTATGTGGCATATATTATATGTGGTTTTAATTTTGAAGTTTAAATAGTATAGTTGTGTGGGATTATCATAATAGCAAAGACATATGTCAGTTTGTGATAAAGCCGTGTGTTTTAATTTTACATTACCAATTAATGTATAAGGTTTTAGGAATAGAAAGACTAGAAGGTTTCAGGGGTATTATTATAAATTTAATTTTTTTAAAAAAGTTTAAATAGCACCAATATATCTAGTGATTATAAAATGTGTTTAATATTTTAATTTTAACATAAAACAAAAAGGTTTTCATTAGAAAAATAATGGACAATTAGTTAACCTCATAATCTTAAGGGTAAATAATTCTTAATGTAAGTTTATAATTCTCAACATGTTTCCTAAAAATAATTCTTAGCGTAAGATTATAATTCTCAACAAGTTTTCTCATGCATGCATGTATGATTTATCATGAGTGGATGATATTAAATGATATGGAGCAATTGTACCTATATATTTGACATTATATACATACATATATATATATATATATATATATATATATATATTAGCAAGAAATATAATACATATAATTGTATGAGTTAATATTGAATATGAATTCATGGAGAGAAAATCAATGATGAGATTGAATAAAATAAATAAATTCAAAAGTGGTAGTTATCAAAAAGTCACAAAGGAGTCGAAGTAATATCTTTCTTTTTCTTTGGTGTAATTATTATTATTATTATTATTATTATTATTATTATTATTATTATTATTATTATTATTATTATTATTATAAAGTCAAAAAATGTTATCTTTCTATTTCTTTGGTATAATAATAATAATAATTATTATTGTTATTATTAAAGTCAAAAAATGTTAGAATGCAGCTCAAGTGATATCACTTTGCAACAATGTTTGATTTATTAATGTGAGCAATAGTCATACCACTACAAGAATTATATACTTAGGTGGTGTTTTATTAGCGGCGTTTTATTAAGTTGCCGCTAAAAATTCACACAAGCGATGTTTTTTAAAAACGTCACAAAAATAAAATATTTTATGGCATTTCTACAAAATACGCCACAACAGGTGATGAAATTGGCGGCATCTTTGAAAACGCCGTCCCCCACAATTGTGTATCGGCGTTATTTAAAAACACCGCCTACAAATTAAGTTTTATCGGCGTTATTTGAAACGCCGGTTCCATTAAATTAAAAATATTATTATTACGCGTCACTATTTTTTTCTCGCGTAAAGTGTCGCATCAAGTCTCGCGTCTTCCTCTTGCTCGTAAAGTCTAATCCCTAGCTAGCCGTCTTCCTCTCGCTCGCCGACCGATCCGTCGTACGTTGCATCTCCTCCGCCCAGACGGCAGTCAAAGTCATTCCTCCTCCTGCTGCATAATCGGAGCCTCTGCAGTCAAAGTCATTCCTCCTCCGCAGCGGCGTTTTGGAAACGCCTCCTACACAGCGGCATTCTATAAAATGCCGCTACGTGTTTTTTTGTTTTGGCATTCGATAAACGCCACTATCAATTCAATTTTTGCCCACGTTTTCAAAAAACACCGCCACATTGCTTTACCGACCGCTGATGTCTCGACGTTTCTTCATTACGCCGCTAATAGTTTTAGAGATATTTTAAACGAATTTTGCGGCGTTTTTGAAACGCCGCCTATGTCTGAGATTTTTGTAGTGTACATGTCAAATATGAATATAAGGAATGAAATAATGATAATTTTAATGTTTCTAATTATTGAAAATTTTGATTTACATAATTAAAATGGTTATTGAATATCACTTCTTTAGAGAAACTAATTTAACAACTATATATGCAAGTATGAAATTAAAGACCGAAAGTTTTTATTTCAAAACCAATTAAAATGGGTGGAGTAATTTCATAATTACTCCAATATTATTTAATTAATTATAAAAACGGACAAATCTTGACACACATATATGCAAGATTATTTTAAAGCTATTTTTATTTTTGGGCTTCTTGTCACTAATCTTTAAGTGACTATATTTTTCATACTTACAGTATAAATTAATTGTGTCTATATTTATTTAGATTAGTCGTTACAATACTTGATTATATTTACACTGCCCTTCACACTGTTTAAGGCTCACAAAGTCCTATTCTAGTTCTTTACATTTAATTTTATATGATACTTATTATTTCAATAGTAATATTCTAATTTATTTTAAACTCTAAGCCTCACAAAATAGAAATGTTTAGTTATTATATTCTACTACTAATGCTTTAATACTAATGAGAAAAATTATTATAATGAATAAAATTGCACTGAAATGTTTAATTATTATGGAAAGTCAATTAGATAATTCTTTTATTTAACTATTTATATACTATAGTAACTGCTATAAAATCTGACATATTTAAATGAAAGTGTAATCTAAATCATTCGATATATCATATCAAAAAAAAAAAAAAAGAACACATGTCAACGACTCAAGAATACCTTATTAGTAAACCAATTTGTATGCATATTCATCTTCCGTCAAATGCGTCGCTTTTACACATCCAAACAAGTTATGAAGAAGTTATAAGATATTTTGTTGGGATTGGATTAAGGCATAAGCTTGCCCACATGTTATTATATTTTTTTGCTTTGGACTCCTTACATCAATTCGTATGACTTTAAAATTCATTATAACAATTTAATTATAATTAGGACACAACTTTTCAACAAATTATAATTTGACACTAAATTTACGATATCCTAGATGGAAGACAATGCAGTTGTACTAGCATATTATTAATTATGGTGATTTTTGTCATCACGATTACTAATAAAAAAATCCTTACGGAACAAAATATTTTGAAGCCTACATGGTTTACCTAATCAGAAATTTCAATATAAAAAATATTTCACAGGGAAAGTTTTTATATTTTTCCTTTCTTCTCTCATACATCAAATAAAAAATAATTCCCCTACATTCACGTCGCCTTTTTTTCACTGTTCCCATGGTCACTACACTGCCTTTACATGTTATCAATCATTACTATACCAGATATTATAACATGATACGTGTAGCAGCTGAAAAAAAAATGGGAGAAGAAAAATTCGGCACTTTGATATATCATATATGTCTTCACGCCTTTACACGGCTGCTTCCTTTTTGGGCCACTACAATTCTATTGTATTTTATTTTGGTCTCCAATGGAATTCTCAACTTCTTTCCTTTCCTTTTCCTTGTGCGTGGATCCAACCAAGCAAATCCCTATATCTTATTTCACTTCTAACTTCTTCAATACAAACGTAACTATTGAAGGTAAGATACAGCCCTAATCAGCAATCAACCTATATATAAACACCGCAAATTCTAATATTCTATCTCTCCCCTCTCTTTCAAACACACGTACTAGTACATATAAAACCGATGAATCATAAATATTTTATTGATTATTCTTTTTGATATTATTTTAACTTTGGAAAGAGTTACAGGAGAACATTTGGTAGGATTATTTTTTGGATTGTTTTAAAAAATAGTAAGTATAGATTTATTTTAATTTAATAATAACATAATTTAAAAAATAATTTTTTAAAATGATAGGTTCTGTAGATATTTTTAAAATTTATTTCTATTGTTTTATGTTTTTAAATTTAAAATTAATTTTGTTAAAAGATTCAAATAATTTTTTATTTTAAAATTTTAATTTTTTTTACTTTATTAATTCATCCCATCAATTTTTTAAATTTTTTTTTGAATCATATTTAAAAAATAACTCTTTTTAAAATACATTCTCTTTCATACTAAACATAATTTATTTTTAAATTGCAATTCAACATGAACTCCAATAGAATTCAAAAAATATAATATAAAAACCAAAACTCATATAAAACATGTTCATAACTTCCAAATAAAAATTCAAAATGTTATAGCTGGTTTGATACATAAAAATAAATTTGAAAGGAATGAGATTAAAATTGAAATCGAATGAAAATTTTTATTATTTTTCCTATGCTTATTATAGGGAAGGAAAGGTAATAAATTAATGCAATTACAAAATAACCTCACAAATTTTAAATTTTATTAAAAAGCTAATATAAATACTCACACAAACTCCCTTCCCCTGACGACAATCATCCTTCTATTCATCTTGTATTCTCCTTATCCTCTACTACTTTGATTTGAAAACATTTTTAGATCTTGACAACTTACGGTTCTAGAGGCTAAAGTGATCGATTCCATGAGCTTGGGATCATCGTCATTGTTGATGAGGTCTTCCTCTTTGATGGCATCAAACTCTTCCGAGGCTTGTGGGCGAGTTGTGCACCACCCAGGCGAGTTGAGATTGATTTTGTGAGTCTTGGGCTTGAGGGAGCCAGAGAAGTGGGTGGAGGAGACATGCAGCCGTGGCAGCTGACAAAGTAGTGGGAGTGTGGAGGTGAGCCCATCGGGCTCAGCACAAAGGTGGAGTGCAGTGATGTCATCATCTTCTCACCATCATGGGAGTGCCACAAAAATCTGATGGGATGAGTATATAGGTCATCTTCTCTGAAATGTTGTCTTACTTTAGGACACCAACTAGTTGAAATAATGAAAAAAAGAAAAAAAAATCCTTTTAAAAGTTCTTGTATGCAATGAAATATTTGTAAACCTAGGATATGAAGGAATAAATTTACCTTTGCTTAGGGTTATAGTATTCCCACAGGAATTATTGATTCCCCTCTTATTTGTACCAAACACAAAAAAATAAATGAAATTTGATTTATTTTCTTTCATTTCTTACGTACTAAACATGTCATTATAATTTGTCTCATAGAATAATAAATTAAAAGTATTACATTCAAGCAAGGGAGAAAAATAAAAAGAAAAAGAAAATTTAAGAAATATATGAACTCCGTTAAACCTTCTCTCAAAATATGGCTACCACTTTTACATTAATACCCCAAAATAAAAAAATAAAAAAAATAGCTAAGTATTAAAAGTAATCCATATGATGGCCATCAAAACCCTCTGTCACAAAACAATGTCAGATAATAAACGATCCAACTTAACAATCATAGAACACAACATGTTTTAATATCATAATAAATTTCGAATGACTTCTATCTTAAAACTAATTAGTTATAAAAGAGGTTATTCTTAAATTTTTATTAACTAATATTTGATTAACAACTTTACGATGTGAGACATTTCTAACATTATCAATAGCTATGGAGGTATTAAAGGTTTTTAGTGTGGCTCATATATTATCATATGAGGGTTTGTAACAATGAAACTATTGAGATTATAATAAATCTTCTAGTATAATAAAACATTACATATGAGTAACCTCAACGCAAAGGCTAAAATTATATTTGACTAAAAATTTTCTCTAATATGTTAGCTACTTGTATTGGTTAAATTTAGCTACACTTATAATTTTATCTAAATATATTTAAACTTATAGTTATGTCACATCAGGCACACTCCTCACATTCTCCCTAAACCCCCAACACACCCTTCCATCTTCCACATATTTGTTGGCGTCCCTCTAACAACTTCCCTAGCTTTCATCTCTCTCTCTCTCTCTCTCCTATTCTGTAATCTTTAATGTATAAGGGCTAAAACCTTAGATACATAAACAATTCATTCACTTTGTGCTCTCGCCCTCACCCACTTGGATCTCTCCAACAACTCCCTCTTCGACTTCGTTTCCTCGGATCTATATACATGCTTTGCTAGTATGTCACCCTCAAGTCCCTCAATCTATCCATCAATTCCTTGAATGTTTTTCTATCCAATCCTGAATCCAAACCCAAATCACCCCCCTCGGGTTGGAGTTTATGAACCTACAGGTATTGGATTTCTCTTTTCTCTGGTCCCATTCCACCCCTCCCCGTCAGAAGCATGCGCCTCTTTAATCTCTCTGTCAACTTCTTTGATGCTATTTTAGCCCTCCTCATCGATGATTTATGATGTGCCCTCAGCGGATTGTAACCTTGAGTAAGGGTCAGTGTTGGAGTTGAGTTCCTGTAATGCTTATGAATTACGTCTTGAGGGAGATCAAAGGGTACTGGATGGGTAAATATTGGAAAACTAAATTTAAGCGTGTATATATATATATATATATATATATATATATATATATATATATATATTCTACTATTAGAGATGATCTTAGCTAAGAGTTTGGATCCTCTATGGTTACTATATGGTACAATTACTGAAAACTATATAATTTTTTTTTAAATTGCATACCAAAATTATGTATTTTTAGGTAACTATAACATATAGTTACCGTAAAGAATCCTTATTCTCTAGCTAAAGCCATTTGTATCAAATTAAATATATAAATTTAGTTAATGAAATTCACCTAAAGCTATTAAAAATGCTCTTAAAACCATGCCAATAAGTATTCTCGTAAGTCGTCCCAAACTTCTATGCATAAGTAACGAATGGAAGAAATGAGGCAACACCCAATCAAGCCATCTCAAATCAAACAAGCCTCAATACTTAACAAAAAATATTAAAGTTGGTTATATAGGAAACGTTAATTGTTTATTCAAAAAAAAAATGGAAAATGGCCACCAATGTAGGGGGGAGATTGATGAAATGTGAACTCTTTAAATGAGAGAAATAAATAGTTGAAATATTTTCTTGAGTATGTAAAATTATATATAAATATATACAATGTGGATAAAAATGATTATGATTCCGATATAGGATGCCTTAATCCCTACATATACCTAATCCATTAATCTTTATTATTACTCATATTCTCTTCAAGGGTACGAATCTAAAATATCTAATAAATGACAAATAACTCATTGACTACTTTAAAAAAAAATTGACACATATTATAATTTTTAAATAATAATTTTAATCAGATTTAAAATTTAAACCAATTACAATACATATTTATAATAATAATATATACAAATTTAATAATATGTATATTGAAATTTTATTTTGTTATTTATATATAATAGGAGTTGAGATATATAAACTCACATTAAGAATTATCAAATCTTACAATTAAGTATTAAGATCTTGTGATCACCCCACTTACATCCAGTTGGTTTTGAATGGAAGTCATTAGACTTTAATATAATATCAAAGTGGGTTATGTGTGCCACCTCAATCACATGAGAGAGCACATGTGCTCAATGTCACCCAATATTATCCACATGTTAGATTCAAAAATATTTGTCACATGCGAGGCAACATATCAAGATTTATAATCCCACACCTAAAATTGACTAGTATTGTAATTGATTAATAAAATCTTACCAAATTGTTTTGGAATGAAATCCCATAAACTCTTAACAAGCTATCGAGAGATAGAGTGACAAACTTTAATATGATATTAAAATAGGTATCTACGCTATAAGTCACCCAATATTATTAACTTGTTAAACTCAAAGATACCTCACGGGATGAGGGGCATAGATCATACATTTATCCCACCTACAACCAATTAGCGCACTCCCACTTGCATGTAGAATGACCCTTGTTTTAAATCATTAAAGGAGTAGTGATGTTGATTCTAATAATTAATAAAGTTTAATTTTTAGGAAAAAAAAAATAAAGAATTAATGAAGCATGAAATGACGTTGAGTGAAAATATTTTTATTGGATTTAATGACCTTCAGGAAAATGACACCTTTGCCAACAAATTACTGATGGATAAAACCTTTTTTATTTTATTAGTAAGTATAATATTAATCATTAATAATAATAATTACTTTATTATTAAATTTTAATAATGTGTATAATTTTTGAAGTATAATACTAGAGTTAGGGCTGTAAATGAATCAAACGTTCATGTATAAACTCGCGTTCGGCTCGGTAAAAGATTGTTTATGTTCGTTCGTTAAGGAATAGTAGCGTTCGTGAATAGATCGCGAATGTCACGCCCCAAGTTTCCTTCTCCCAGGAAATGGGTAATGACTGCCCATGCCCGCACCGGAATGGTCAAGGGTTTGGTATAAACACCAAAGTGAGGACACCTACCGCGGGTGCTGTCCTATCCCTGTAACACAAGTCAACATGCCAAGGGGCACATACCTGTTTCCATGCCAAGCACACCACCACAACATATATACATACAATATTCACAACACAATACATCAATTACATTGCTTAGAGGCTTCCAGCCCTTCTACAACCCACTATGGAACAAGCTCCCAATAATAAAACCAGGGTACACAATTCAAGCAAACAGAATCTCAAATACAACGAAATAACCAAATGTATATATATAAGGCCATACAGCCTCAGCGGCCTACCAACTCAGCTCTTCCGCCTATTGCCTGCCAGGTCCTGCAAAGAACAGTTCATAGGAGGGGTGAGCACACCACAGCTCAGTAGGGATCAAGTCTCCCCAATCCCGTCCCACTCTAAAACTATGCATGTCAAGTGGATGCATGTGCTCGTGTAGTGACCTAAGCTAAAATAATAATCATCACCCAGTAAACACGCCTCATACCTCTGCCTGCACAGGAGGGCAGAGGACACCCCGCCACCACGGCGACGTGACATGTCACACCAGGCAAATGTGAATCTCATCTCAAGGGGTACAGTATAATGACTGTCCCATACTCAGCTCAATCCCCCGCATTTCTGGGGTTCTTATCTCAACTTCTCGCGTTTCTGGGGTCCTCAACATACACATTTTAATATACACAACTCAACAATCTCAACTCAACAAACATAACTCAACAAATACAGTACAAACATGCAACTCATTTAGCATACAACAACTCAAATTCAATGTAAAACAACGAGATAGTCTCAAAACAATGAAATCATTACATATAACATCACCTAACCCCTCATGGTCCCTAAAGTCCACACATTTCTCACACTCATAGTCCGGATCATAAACAACTTTTCAAAGGAAGCTTATCCACCTCAAGGGGAGCCCAAAACAAGCGCACGTGACAACCTATTGTCACGTGCGGAGGCAAATTAACTCCAAACATCATTCTAACCATCCCAGAAGGTTCAGGGACGATTTTTAGCCAAAAACAAGGTTGCACGTGAAAAGGTCATTCTCACGTGCAGGGGTATTTCAACTCCTATGCCTCAAAGGAAGCTCCACCTAAAATTTGGGGCTATTTGGAGCAAGAATGAATCTGCAAGTGAAAAAGGCTTTCTTACGTGCGGGCACCAAAACCTTTCTTTTATCATTCTACTCATTTTTCCCTAAAGAACCAACCTCAAATTCGTCTTAGTTTAGAAGTTATTGAGGTTCTAAGCCCATAAACCGGGTCTAAATCCAACTCCTGGCCTCACTCTCATTTGATTTCCCAATACCGAGGCCTTAGCCAAGCCAAATACAGGGTTTTCCCAAAACTTTTCATCTACATAATGTAACGCCCCCAAATTTGAAACCTCCAAATCAGGGTGCGTTAGCGGAAATTAAATATACAAATTTTATATCAATTTCAAACTATTACTTAATTAATCAAACAAACCATTCATTATTACAAATTTCAATCCAAGATCTTTAAGGTTTAGGGGTTTAGAGACTAAGTGTCCATAACCCATTATTACATAACAAAGCACACGAGAAAACAACTTAATAAATCTTTAAAATTTCACACAACTTTATTTCCAAGCACTTCTCGACTCCTTATCCTAGTTTCTCCATCCCTTAATTTCCTGGGGTTGGAAAAGAAATCATAAAAAGGGTGAGCTCAAATAGCCCAGGTAAGGGTAAAATAAGCGGGTAAGGAAAATCATGAAGATATCGAACATAGGAAATACCATATAACATTTGCATACATGATCAACATTTCACAAGGAAATCATAACATGGAAGATTATGTTTAGAAATCGTATCATAACATCATGACCTAGGTTAACCACCCAGATACCGTATCATAACATAACGTAACATATTATCACTTGGATTGACACTCTCCGGTGATGTTCTTTACCCAATGCATTGGAGGTCTTTCTAGAACCACCCATTATAAACTTACTTTGTCTAAACATAAGAGGTTATAACAACTTTAACATACATAACATGAGGCATATTATAGAATTCCAATAAAACATTCAAGGTTAACAAGGATAACCACGAATATCAAAATGGTTATCTACCCCAATCAATAGCATAGATTACCAAGAGAGATTAAAAAGAGACTAATCTAATCTTCTCAACAATAAAATGGAATAAGAAACATAAAACTCTTACAATAATAATTCCAAATAAAACAAGATAAAGAGGAAGAGAAAAGTAAGAATAAAGAAAAGAAAAACCCTTACTATCCGCTTGTCGTTCTCCGCGTTCTAAACCTTAAAAAAAATATCAAAACACTAAATTAGCATTAATGCTTGAAAAGTTCAATATCACACATATCTCCTTTATATATATATATATATATATATATATATATATATCATACTTTAACTTATATCTTTTAATAGGCATACCGTGCTTGTGGGGTTGAATATTAATTTGGGTTCCCACTTCTATTGCTGTTCCATATCCTATTTCGATCCCATGCATCATAAGCCTTGAGTTGTGCACTAACTAGGTTATATGCCTTGAGAGTTTTTGAATAAGATTTACTTCTTGTATTGGGTGAACGGAAAAGACGTGCGATAAGCTTATTTTTCCTACGTGTCTTCCATCTTAACCATGAGGGGATATTAGACACGGGTCTAAAGGGAAGATCAGGAGGAGATAAGGATGGGGATAGCTGTGAGGTTGAAGCATTAACAATTGGGGTTGCAGAAGAAGAAGGGCGATTGTCGGGGAATTCATTTTGGAAGTCGTTCCTTACAATCTTCCGATATCTAGAACCTTAAAATAAAAATAAAAACATAAGTTAATATTCTCATCTTTTCACTTGAATTATAGAATGACAACGCTATGATAAAATACTATAATTTAAAATAATTACACGGTATGTATATGAGGTGGCAAGGCCAACCATGTATGTATATACGAGGTGGTACAACTAATCATATAAATAACATATGTAAGGTGGTAAAACCAACCATGAATATAGTATATATGAGGTGGTAAAACCAACCATATAGATCTACATAATAAATAAGAAGCGACTTAAAAATTTCAAAAATCTTAAGTATTACCTTTCGTAGAACTTCGACGCTTGGTAAGTACCAAAAGCAAAAGAGGATTTGAGTAGAGTATTTGGGATGTTAAGAGGGCTTAAGGGAGTGTTTTGAGAGGGAAATTTCATGGTGTGGCTTGAGGGATTTGTGCTTAAGAGGAGAGGCAAGACACTCCTTATATAGGCAAGGATGGTGGTAGGTGTGTAGTGTGAAAGTAGTGTATGAATTTGACTTTGGCATCAAATTAAATTATGTAAAATATATAAAATACTTTATTTTATTCCTATTATCCTCTCTTAAAACGTGGGTATCTTCTCCTACCATTTAAAAAATGTTTTAAGACTTTTCAACCTAGAAGGTTCCTTTGGCATCAAAAGTCCACATTGGTGTACTCCCTACTAATTCAATTATAACGTTTTTAATTTTATAGTTTTTGACAAATGGCCAATTTTATTGCATTACTAACTCAAATATCTACAAATGGGTATCAATTTTATAATTTTTGAATATGTATAACAAAAGTTATTGAATTTTAAAGTCATACTAAAATGTTTACCCGTTCATACTGAACCTATGTGTAGTATTTTAAATTCTGGAATTGATTGAATTCATATTAAATTCTGAAATTTTTACACGTTTTAGCTAAGTCATAAATGAACAAATGGGCTTTGGTTTTATGTCAATTGGATCTATATAACTCAAGTTATGAATTTTTGAATGGGACCTCCAGAATCTGCCTCATTCAAATTTTTGGGCCTTACCTATGTTTTATACTTTTGGTAAAGTTAAGGCTTGTAATACTTACTTACCCATAGTAATTTGGTTTAAGAAACTAAATGACATAATATATAGCATCTAAACGTTTTATGACATATAAGAAATTATTTTATTTTTATAATGTATTTAATATTTACGCGGATAAAATAATATAATTGCATAATCAATAAACAATAAAGTAAGATAACATTATAGCATAAAATATTATAAACCTAAATATAAACATTAATATCATATTCTATGACCTTCGTAAAATTTCTTGAATTATATTAGCGTATGTGCGTAGGACGTGTTGTGCTTCGGCAGCCGAGCTGCACAACCCTTCGGCTAACATTGTCGTGGTTGTCACACGAATAACCTCAAACTTCTCTCTGTGTCTCGTCGCATTATATTGCAGCCATTGGACACGAGCATTTAGCTCATCTACAGCAAAGCATAGCTTTGTAACTTCAAGTCGTATTGCTCGCCGATCTTCATCGCGTACACTATTCTCGGATGGCGATCTTGAGAACTTGATGCCATAACTCGTATTATTATTCTTCTTACTTCTATACTCTCTTATAAATAAAATCTCATGCTCATACCTATTTATGGAAGTCCAAACGGATACTATTCATAACGGACGGATACTATTCATAACGGCTACTTATCACATGCTAGTTGAATGACTATATTGGGTGCTTATTTTTATCGTGATAATATCTAAAATATCCTTTCTAACTATTGTTAACAATAACATTATTATTATTTTATTATTATTACTCTTTAACTAAGAACTTAAATAGCTAAAAATTTTTCAGGGTCTTACACATAATCCCAAGACAATGGGTATACAAATGACCCCTAACCCAAAAGTATAAATAATCTCACACGAAATTCAGGAAATTTAGAAAACTCGGACAAAAACCCCAGATCATCCATAGGCTCAAGGTAGAATTTAGAAACTCAATATATATATAAAAGGTCCCTTCTCAACATCCCGGATCATCACATAAATTTTATTCTAGAAATCAGAAGAGAGAGACGGCAAATAGAAAAACTTGAAATCCCTACCTCAAGTGTTGCGAAAAAGAATAGGGAAAAGAATGGAGCGATCGTATTCCTGTCGCCTCAACGCCTCCGGCCTCCCGTCGTCTGTAGGAAATCCTTGATCGTCGAAACCCCTCCACTCCTGGATCGTCTCTCTCTCTCTCTCTCTCTCTCTCTCTCTCTCTGGCGTGTATGTGTGTGACGGCTGCAGGGAAGGTAGGGTTTGGTCCCCTTTTCTTTTCTCCTATTTTATTTCTTTTTATTTTGTTTTTAATAGAAGCCCAAGACCAAATGCGGCTTAATGGTTAAGTAAACCCAAGAAGAAAGGCAAAACAGCCCACTCTCTCTCATATTGGGTTTTTCCCTTGAAGGGAGGCCCAAAGCTCAAAATACAAACCCAGGTAATTTAAAAGTAAATATAAAATTATTTGTGAAATCCCAAAAATACCCCTCAGGGCCTCAAATCCCAAATTTAGTCCAAGTACGGTCAAAATTCACCATTTGATGAGCACATCATTGTCTTGATATTCATTTGTTAAAATAAGGTCTCTAACTCAATCTTGTCTCTAAGGCCCCTTAAACACGGGTCCTTACAACTAACACCATTGTTATATTCGTGAACATGTTCGTGAATATTTATAAACAAATGTTCACGAACAGTTAGTAAATATTGTTCGGGTTTGTGAAAATTATTTGTGAATAAAAGATTAACAAATCAATTAATATGTATAAAAGTTGTTTTATTAAATATAAAAATATTTTTATTAAATATATTTTAATAAACATATACTTTATATTATTATTAAATAAAAAATATATGTTTTTAATTTATTTTTTTTACTATTAATATTATTATAAAATTTTAATAAATCATATATAGCAATTATTTGAACATATTAAACAAAGATAACACAATTTAACAATTAATTAATTATACTTTTTTGAATAAATTTACAAGATAGATTCTTTTCACATATTTTTATGATTTTATAATTGTGTTCGTAAGTGTTCGTGAATAAGTTTGTGAACATTCGTGAACAACAGAATAGCATTCGTGAACAGTTCATGAATATCATAATTTAAGGCTCGTATTCGGTTCGATTCGTTAAGGAATAATAACGAACATATTCGAACACCTTATTATTCTGCTTCCGGTTCAATTCGTTTGTGGCCCGAACTAGAGCTGTGCAATAAAACGTTAATTTGACTCAACCCGATGCTGACAGGGGTTTCGTTAGAAAAATACTAATATAAATATAATATAACCTTAAAATAATAAAATTATTAGTTTAATCTCATAATTTATTTTTTATATAATTTTTTTAATGTCATAAATTATTCAAAGTCAAAAACCAACATAGAATTTAACAATATGCGTCTGAAGGTGTCATGACTCATGCATTCACGGATTAAGAAAAAAGGAAAAAGGAATATGACAGTTTTGTATGCATTCATCATAAAATAAAAATAAAAATGAAGTGACTTGAATTAAGGCTCGCGATCGTTCTAGGTAAGCATGTAGGACCAAGCTTGAAATGGGAAGACAAAAACTTCACTAATTGATCATGCTTCTATGGGGGTCCCTGCTTCCTGGACCACATATTAATTATTGAAATGTATTTATTTATTTTGCACCACACATGTCGATAAATGCATGTTTAAATAACCCATAAAATCATGCATTTAGAAAATCCAATTTTATTTTAATTTTCTTCTCCGAACAAAACCAGGCTGGCCCAAATGCACTGTCAGGATACAAAGAATCCAGGCTGACTTAATTGGATCCAATTGTTGAACGACAAGTTTCTATCCAATTATTAAACTATTGTGTTGTGATATGCGAGTGGGTGGATACGAAAGTCTCATGATGAGAACTTGGGTAGGGCTCTCATGACTATCCATCTATCTTCAAATGATTCTTTGCGGCCTTCAAATTTGATCCATCGTTGAATGACTCCAAACAGTTTAAACTATTACGTTATCATATGGCTTCCTTAAGGACTTGATCAGGTCGGTGTGTGGATCCGAAAAGCGTGATGGGCTTTTGCAGGAACAGACTCGCACGAGAACTTGGCCAGGCCTCTCCAGATTAATTTCAAATGATTCTTTGCCAATTAACACTTATATTTGGCTATCTAGAATGTAAATTGGATGGGTTGAATCCGACCCTTGATGCTCCTGCAAACGAAAATTTAAACTCCACTTTGTTGGATCTTTGTAGGAGAGAACGATTGAAGTCTAAATCTAAACACTTGTTGTTTTTTGAAATTGTTTAAACCAAGCAAATACCTAAGTGTTGGAAGTCTTTGAGTTCTAATTCATTATATCAAACTGCCTTATTTCGATTTGAGTTGAAAGTTTAAATGTCTAAGTAAGATAAGTTCATCTCGAAATATTACAAAGAGATTTTATTTCAAAACAGAAGACTTCGATTCAAGATAAAAAAAATCGATTTGAAAATTAAGTTATTTCAGTATCACAAAGGGATTTACTGACGGAAATTATATCTCAAAAAACTTAATGATGAAGTAACATTAATCAAAGAGTTCGGTTCAAGACTGAGACTTAAATTAAAGGCATTCAAATATTTTGATTAAAGATATGAAGTTAAAGTTGAAGTAAATCTAAATTGAAGTAGCTCAACTTGTAAGAGTTCAAGTAAAGGGTCTTTATCTTAAACTATCATATCTCAAAATAACTTTAATCAAAATTATGTTATACATCTCGGAGTAACACATACTTAAAGAAAGTTTACGATTAACACTAAAATTGAGAAAGTCATCATAATGGAAATTGTGTGAAGGTGAAGAAGGAAACGATTCTTAATGTCAACATTCATAGATACTTTTATGACGTGGCAAGTTGATTAATTAAAGATAAATATTAAGATGACTTAAAGAATCTAGAAGATCTTAATGAAACCTGGCTTTCAATCAATGTGGAAGATTCTTTTGTCATATGTAGGAATATTTACAATTTCCTATTTGTATTGTTTGTTTAAGTATATGATAATTGATAATCTGCATAATTTGTTATTAAATTTATATTTAATTTATGGGCTTTAATTTAATATTTTATTGAATTAATGTATTTTATAATAGTTTATCCTAATTTCAATTATTTAATTTTAGTTTTAGTGGTTTTTAATGTTAAATTATTTATTTCAATTTTGATATTAATTCGTTGGGCTTAATTGATTATTTTAATTTTAATCTTAGTAGAATTTGTTTTCTCTCTCTCTATATATATTTGGATTAATTGAATTATGTTTTTATTTTTATTTTAATATATTATTGAATGTTTTTTGTTTTTAATTGTAATGACCCAAGTCTACCGTAGTACGATATTGTCCGGTTTAGGATTCAAGTCCAATCCCCGATTTTGTTCTTGGCGATTGCCATACACACCCCAAAAGGCCTCGTGCCAGGAGAGGTCTCCATGTCCTCTTAAGAGGCACGCTTCGTTTTTCTCTCCAGCTTGATGTGTGACTTGTAAAGTCCTCGGACTTTACATTAATGAAGTATTTTTTTTTGTTTTACTTTTATTATTGTTGTTTTTTTTTGCATGTTACGTAAGTTGGAGAGCAAATTAGAAAGAAACCATTTAGGTGTGGGGGCACATTGATTTAAACTAAAAAGAAAGAGTAAACAAATAAAAGCATTACGTGGAAAGAAGAAAATTGGAACAAAGGAGATGACGTGGGCCACATTGTTTTGATGAAAAAAAAAAAGACAATTATTTTGCCTATTTGTACATCATACCCACACGCCCAGCCTCCAAATGCCCAACCTATTTATTCACCTTGCATACCCTCTATCACACCATTTTCCTCCAGTGCCGCTCCAGCCTAACACCCATCACACACCAACCTTCTAGATAGCAAGAGAGAGAATTGGAGAGAGATAGTATGTCGATCATTGGAGATCCAGATCGAGTTCAAGATCAAATATTTAATCCTCCGCAGCCTCTTTTTCTTAATTCTTTTCTATTTCTAATTTTTCGAACAGATTTGTGATTTTTCTAACCTATGGAGGGATAAGTATTTTGTAATCAATTTAATATAGCACTTTGGATGCTTGTTTTGAATCCATGTTTTAATATTTAATTCAGTATTTTATGTGCTATAAATTAATTTTCTATCTCTTTAATTTGTTAATTTAATATCTTAGTTAAGTGTTGATTTAATAATTCATTGTGCATTAATATTTTATTTGAGTGAAAAGATTTATTTCTTAGGGAATAAGATAGTCTTTTGAGAATTAATTTGTAATTATTCTGGTTGAAATAAATTCATAATTTAATTGTATTCATGGTATCTTGATGCATTTAAATTATGTGACCATAATTTGTATCTCTTGGGATAATGATAAACAACATTCAAGTGTGAAGTTAAATCGATTACATCTTTGATTAATTAATTTTCTTAGTTAAAACTCTTTACTTTAATTAGTGTTAATTCAATCAAAAAAATTTCCAATTTTATATTTATTCTTTTTTATTAGTTTTTGTTAAACAAGTAATTAAATATGTTAAATTAAATTTTATAAGTCCTTCGGTAGAGAACGATCTAGGTTAAACCACTAGCTATACTTAGTTTAAAATTTTATTTGGAGTGCGTGTGTGACAAACGTCCTGTTCAATAATAGAAGAAAAAATGTGTAAAAATAATAGTAAAAATATTTTTTCTTTCATAGTTCTTTGTTGTTTTATTTGTGGTTTGTTGTGATAGAATTGTAAGTTATATTGTAACAAATCAACCAACTTTAAAGTTAACAACAATTAGTTTTAAACTTTCATTTTGTTTGTTTTTCGTACGTTTATTCATATTACTAACAGTGTTTGAGTGAGTTGGAGCCATAAAAAGTTGGCCTTGGCCTTCACTCCTTTCTAGACCTTTGCTCAGAACTAACAATTGGTAACAGAGCAAGTTTCTACAAGTTGAATAGATAGATTTAATGATAGCTCAAGGTGTTAACAACAACAATGATAATGGAGGTGTAAGGACCCGTACCTTGAGTTAGTCACGCTTTGCCTTCTGAGTAGAGTTTTTCTAGATTTTGACCTAGTGAATGGGCTCAAATGAATTCACGTGCAAAAGGAAAGATGCTTAGAATGATGTCCTCTATCTACCACGAAGTTTCAGGCCAAACGGACGTGTATGTGAGGTGCACGTGATATGGGTCCAATTCACGTGCAAGTGTGGTTGTCTCCTAAATGATGCAAGGAGGCTAGGGGTGAAGTTTGAGAGCATTTGGAGTGCATATGGAGTTGCACGTGAATTGGGGAATTCACGTGCAAATTGGCGTGCGCCCATATTTTTGCATGGTTCCCTTGGTTTTGACATTCTAATGATCTTTCTCCAAAGGACCATGTTGAAATTCCGAGTATTTTGGCCTATATGGGTGCGGAAAGGTGCTAACTTGTGTGATCAAAACTACGTCGTTTTGATCCTGGGTTTACTTAATCAAAACTACGTCGTTTTGATGTGGGTAGTGTCTATATAATGAGGGCTTGAGTTTGAGTTTAGGGTTCTTGTGTTCTTCCTTGCTGCAGTTTGCCGCCAGAGAGAGAGAGAGAGAGAGAGAGAGAGAGAGAGGATCTCCTGGCTGTTGCCGTGGTGGTTCGCATCGTTGGAAGGTGTCTAGCGTAGAGGATAGGACAAGAGCCTGAGGTAGGGATTCATGTTCTTCCAAACTCTCCTATTTTAGGATATTCACCTATATATATATATATATGTAAATCCATATAGGTGTGATCTCCTATATGGATGTTGGCCTTGATGGCATATTCTGTTGATTCGATGTTGAATTTGGCTTGAGGATTTTCTGGGTTTGTTTATGTCCACCATGTGTTTGATAGAATGTCTGTGAGGCCCGCACACTATGTGTTTGATAAAATGTCTGTGAGGCCTGCATGCCATGTGTTCAATGTAATACCTTGAGACCTTGTATATGGGTGTTTGATGATATACCTGTGTGACTGGTGTGTCTGTGTTTGATTTGTATTTGATTTTAAGCCTGTGAGGCTGATGTGTGTGGCTTGTATCCGACCATGTTGGTCCTTCTGAGATAAAGTGTAAATCTTGTCTTTGAGTTACATGTTGAGATGTAATGCTTTATCTTTGTTCGTTGATCTGTTTGAGACCAGGTGAGATATGGGCCAGGCACAATAGCTGGACCCCTTTGAGATTTGGCCAGGACGTGGTCCTGAGTCTCGGTGTAGCACTCACGACGGTGGGCTAAGTCTACACCCATTCCTGAGGATAGATATGGCGCCCGAGGAGGTGGTTGACCATATCGACTCGGGTGGAAAATGTTGCATTGGTGTCCATGCAACATTCGCCTGAATGTGGTATGTCATGTCGCCGTGGTGGTGGAGTGTCCTCTTGCCCTTCGGTGCGGGTTCGGGTAAAGAGTGTTTACTTGGGTGATGTTTGTTGCGTTAGCCTTGGGCACGACACGAGCACAAGCATACACATATCATGCATGTTGTACGCCGGGACGGGTCCGGGGAGACCGGATCCCTACCGAGCCGTGGTTTGCTCACCCCTCCTATAAACTGTTCTTTTGCCAGGGTTTAGCGAGCGGTAGGTGAAGGCCGAGGAGCTAGGCCCCCGAGGGCCGAAAGTTTTATATTATTTCCTTTGTTGTACTTTGGTTTTATGTGTTTGGATTTTGGTTTGGTTTTATTGATGGCTTCATAGGGGTTTTTCCCCGATTGGGTTGTAATAAACATTTAGTCTTTGAAATGAAATAAAATGAGATGTTGTTATTCAATTTGTGTTTGTGTGCGTGGTTTGGGAGCAGGAGCATGCCCCTTGGCATGTTAGCTTGATTGTGCAGGTTTGGGACAAGACCCGTGCTAGAAGTCCTTTTAAGGTGCTTGCACCAACCCCTTGTCCCTTCGGGTGCGGGCATGGGCGATCACTACTCATTTCCAAGTGGAAGGAAATTGGGGCGTGACAGGAGGTCCATCCATCTACAACAAATAACAATCCAAGACTTGTTCCAAAGTACTTTAAAATGAATCTTCAACTTTGGAAAGCCCAGATGATCACACACACGGATAGCATCGTTGAGTTTATGTATGAGGTAGTCTACAATGGACCATATATTCCTAGGAGTGTTTTCTATAAGAATGAAGAAATTACTATTCTTAAACGGGCAAATTAGAGCAAATCAGAAGAGAGGAAAATAAGATTGAACGATAGAGCTAAATCTCAACTTTTTCAAGTATTTAATGATAGTATGCTTCTCAATGTTCAAAACTATCGAAATGCTAAAGAAATCTAAGATAAATTCTCTATGAAGGGAACTAGGAGGTCAAGCGAACAAAAAACCAATGCTCAAGCAATAGTATGAAGCTTTCAATTCCAAACCCAGGTGAAAGCATTTATAAGAGTTACACCTAGTCATAGTTAGACTTTAGAACTTATGGAATAAAAAGTCAGAGGAGGACATCTGTGATAAATTTTTTAGATCTCTCATTGAAAAGTTTAATGTCAAGGTGATCACTCTGAAGACCTTTGATTGGACCAACACTTTACTTGATGAGCATTATGGAGGTTCAAAACCTATGAGCAATAGTATTAGAAGGAAGATGAAAAACTCACTATGAGAGAGAAAATTGTTGCTCTCAAGGCATTGTCTAACAAGAATAAAAAAGTTTGCAATTTAAAAGAAGATGATGTTGAGGAGGAAAAATGTTATCCTAAAAATTCTGAGGAAGAACCTAATATAGTCCTTATTATTAAAGGTTTAACAAAGTTCTTTAAGGATAAAGGAAAATTCCATAAAGTTTTCTAGGAAGTCCAAGGATGAGGAGTCAACTGTGTCTATTGTGGAAAGATTGGACATCTTGTGGGTGATGCTTTGCAAAGAAAAATCAAGATAAAACAACACGAATAAGAAGACTACTTCTCTACCAAAAAACATATATAAGAAAGCCTTACTTGCCAATAAAAAAGTTGTTGATCATATAGGAGGAGTACACGATGTGTTTGATAAATTGCATAAATAATATATTGATCTTATAGACTAGTATGATGAAACTAGACATGAAAAGGAGCTTAGAATTTGTAAGACAAACCTTAAACTTGTTAAAAAAATCATTAAGAATAAAAAATCAAAACTGGAACAACTCTAAAAGGATTTAAAGCTAGAAATATAGGATAAAAAGTAGTGGCAAAATTTTATTAAGGTAGTTGCTAGATTTAAACTTGAACCTGACCTAAGAGGTTTAACACTTGAACTAGGGTATAAAGATATAGATTTAAACACTATGAAGAAATTAATTCCTTTTATAAACCAAGCGATCAATTAGCTTTGTCTCAATTGTTGTTGTCAAGCACACTTGTGGCAAGGTTAAGAAAACTCGAAGAGGCTATCATGGTAGAGGGCAATGTAATAACACTCATGTCTAAACAAGAGCCCAAAAAAGGTGATGCATCACATGCCAATTATCCACTACCCGTTAAGAGAAGATTAAGCCATAAGGGTAAAGGAAATGAAAACTAAAAATAGGTAAACCCACACTGAATCCCAAACACCTTTATTTAACACAATAACAAGTGTCTACTTGTTCTTTAGCCCTGTGCTTGGTTGCTAAAGAAAAGCCATAAATAAGTCCTTGGGCATAAGAAAAAGCTATTGAAAAAAAATATTTCCTATGCCTGGATGATACATAAATGTAATAGGAAGTAAGAAAAATAGTATTGGTAAGTGTGAAATCTTTTCCTTAACTAATCGCTCAAAAAACCTATAGAAAGTGTACGATAAAGACAATTCCAATATTATCCTTACAAACAGCTAATGATATGTGATGATACGTGAAATAAAAAGACAAAATGGTAAAATTAATAATAAATATAAATTTATTTATTTGTTTTCCATATTTTTCTACTCTAACCAACCACCTCATGGAAAAACCAAATTCCGTAGGATTTCTTTCCACCTTTTTGCTTTCAACCTCTTTTCTACGTGTTTTTCTCCCATACATTTTTCATGTCATGCCAAGCAAAGGGTAAGAGAGTAGGTCGTTATTATTTTGAATGTTATAAGATATAAACAACTTCTATTATGTCTTGTCCAAAAGTACTAACTCTTATAGAAGTGAGAAAAGTAGTTGGAGTTCTGGGAGAAATAGTCCAAGGAAAAGTACACAGGTTAACAAACTTCATAAAACTGAAAGGATACACATTGAGGAATTTATTAGGAAAGTTAAGTGGGGTTGGATACTAAAAAAGAAAATTGATCAAAAACTCAAATAATCTAATTTAACTGTTAAACTTCCTAACAGATCTAGTGAGGTTTGGATCCCAAATGCTTGAACTTAGTTTTGTATTAATATCTACAGGGATTAATGGAGAATCATTTTGTAGACAAAGTCAAAATTAGCAAATGATATTTGGACAGTGGATATTCATCTCTCGTGACAATGGATGCTTCTTTAGCACAAGAAATTTTCATAAAAAAGGCCTCACTGTCAAGTTTAACAATGACAAAGTAGGTAAGACTATTTAATATAAGCTAACTAATATGTGATTTTGTTACATTTAGTCAAGTTTCAATTGTAAGTGGTCTTTAACATAACTTGTTTAACATTAGTCAACTATATGACAGGAATTTTATGTTGTGTTCACAAATAGTTTATATAATGTTCATGATTCCCATGATAAAACTATTAAACAATAAAAGGAATGGAAACATTTATACGGTGATCTTAGGAAATCTCAATTCCTCTAAATCCAATTGTTTCCTTTCTAAAGCATCAAGAAAAGTTAGTTGATTATGGAATAAGAAGTTTACACATAAATTTTAAAACACTATCACAAACACTTTAAATTATTTTAAATAGATGTGAAAAGTGCTTTCCTAAATCATGATCTTGAAAAAGAGGTCTATGTTGAATAGCCACTTGAATTTTTATTAGCCAAAGCAAGAACATAAAGTATATAAATTAACTTCATATTGTTTGAAGTAAGCTCCAATAACTTAGTATGACACACTATTATTGTTTCTTTTGATACCAATGGTTGGTCCCAATGAAGATCCTATTAATATATCTCCTTACAAAAACCCAGGAATTTAACAAGCACACAAAATTCTTCAATTGCAATAAAATAAATAGTATTGAAGACGATCAAGTTAAATTTTCTTAATATTTCTCCTTGATAAGTATACAAAAAAGAATTCTTTATTAATAAACAATAGTGTGAGGATTGAGTCTCACCAAATTTTAAATTTTAAATTTTAAAAATAAGTTTTTGTTGGTTGGTATGAGCAAAAATATAATTAAAAAAAGTATGTGTTTTTTTTTTTATAAAAAATCATACAAAAATTAGGAAAAAATTAGTATGGTGTGCTTTGGTTACTTTGGCTACACGATTCCCAACTCTTTTATGCAAGTTCATGAACCCGGATGTAACTGTACACGGCGGGTCCTTTGAGTTTGCTTATAATGGTGTGTAGGCAGTAGGCTCTTATTTTCTGTTATGGGATTTGAGGAAAGGACATTAAAAGGGCTATCGTGCATCTGCGTTTCCCACATGACTTTGGCTTATATCCCTTGCCAATTGGGAAAGACATGCTTCAGTATTAGGGGTTATCTACAAATACATACTCAGTTAAATCTTGCTATGAGCCACTTCAAGCAGTCTTGATTGGGGCCAAGTCTGAGGACTAAAAAATTCGGTAAAAGTAAAAATCATGGCTTAGATAGCCACCCAGCAAAAGCTCCACACCTCAGATGCCTAGTAACTTTGTGTCTAGCAGTCAGCTAGTAGTTGTTGTCGCTCGTGTGAAAATGTAGTCGAATCACTTGCTCGCCTTTTCCTGCATTACGACATGATATCTTTGCTTTGGATCAATGCTCTGCGGTTGCCAGCTTTCCTCATCTCATGAAAAAAGAAAAAAGAAAAAAAGAAAAAACATTGGAATTGCCCGCACAACCGCCTTGGAAGCCGCATGTTTTGAGTTGACGAATCTGTGTCATTCTCTTACGGAAAACAAGACAGCACAGCACAGGTTTTGGCCTATAATAATGCTGATACTGTAATTACTGTGATCGATCCATGGGGGACCCACATTGGTACGCATTGAATTGAGAGCTAAATACGCCAATCGTATTCATACGCGCGTGTCTGGTGGCCGGTGCCTTTGTCTTTATTTTCACTGTTCTTTTTATTAAACTTTTCAACGCCGGATTCCCCAAGAAGAATAGTGATGGAGGGTGTTGTAGGATCGTTTTCCAGAGAAATTCCCCGCTATTTTTAAAAAAAATTATAAAAGGAAGAAGAAAAAGCCCTTTTAGAATCTACGACTGCGCGTGTTGTTGGCCTATAGATTAATAAGCGAGGTGGAGTAGAGGAGAAGCGCTCTCGTCCCGCTCTCTTTTTATTACTGTGCTTCTCCTCTCGCGCAGGACGGGTGTTTGACTTTTCTATTCCGGACAGGAATGGCTAACTAACCTGAATCATAGTTTTCAGGGCCACTCTAGTCTGGGTTTGCTTTCTTCTTCCACTTGGATGTGTTGTCTGATCTGGGTCTCGTTGAATTCTACACATCCGATGGTTTTCAACATGTTCAGGTGTGTTACTCGCCGAGACCCACGTGATTTATCAGCATTTTTTTTTTAATTTCATACCCAGAATAATCTTACAGCCTTTTCTTTTGGTTTTTGGGATCTTGGTTTCTTTAATGTTGGTTGGGTGAATCCTATTTTCCCATGAATAGGTTGTGATGGTATTTTAAAATTTATTCACCTCCAAGTTGAATTCCTGGGAGCTGGAACAACTTGGGTGAGATCTCCTATGTGGTTGGGTAGTGAGATTTTCAGAGTGTTTCTGATGGATACTGCTCATATTCATATCCATCTGATTGGACTATATCGAGGCTTGCTTCAGACAGTTCTGTTAAATTCTGTGATTCTGTGCTAATAATATGCTCTGATTATCAAATTTTGCTGCCTTTGATCATCGCCTACCTTTTTCGTTGTGTGTTTTCATGCATTTTGCTATGTGAAATAGAAAACTTTACATGGGTAAATATAAAATTTTCGTCTGACCTTACCCTGCCCCAGTCAACCAATTGTGAAGAACGTCTTACGTCTAAACCAAATGTGAAATTAAAGAAGTTTTCCAGTGGATTCAATCTACTTACAGGATCAAACTAATTGCTTGCTGTAGTTTGACCTGTCAAATAGTTTATCTTTTTTCCCTTTTCCTTTTCGTGGATTCAATTTGGCTCTCTAGTTCTCGTTTTTTTTTTTTTTTCTAATGAAGGAAAATATTATTAAGGGACAAGAAATGGAACAAAAAAAGAGGCTTAGGCCGACCAAATAAACAAGGTTTGAGGTTGTGAACAAGGTAAATCTGGTTTTCTGTTTCGTTTGATACGCCCCAATAATTTGGCTGTAGGTGATCAACTGCTAGACGAGAAACTGAGAAAATATCAGGAAATGGGATGGTTTGAAAAGATTTTTAACGTATCAAGCCATGATATATCAGAAGGGCAATATCATGGAAAATATGAAGATGATATATCTTGGGATGAACCTCCTGCTACTGTGGAGGTAAAGCATACGTGTTTTCCAATAGTTGTTGAATTCCAGGATAAATAAGCATCCTCTTCCTCTTTTTTCTTCCCCTTTTTATGCTTATATAGGGGATTAGGGGTATATGTATGTTGAATTTGCTCTGTCGGGGAACATAAATGCAGAATACATGGTCAAATGAAGATGAAGATATTGATCGCGCTATTGCAATCTCACTGTCAGAGGAGGATCAGAAGGGGAAAAAGGTTGTTGGTACGTTACTTACATGCATCTAACTCTTAACATTGACCTTATGCACTTGCACCAGTTGTGGAAAAGTTCTTGCAACCCTGGCTTAATCTTTGCCATGTAGTATCATAATCCACTTCTTATTTTATTGGTTTTTTAGAGAATGTATCACAGTTGGAAGAAGATGAACAACTTGCCAAAGCTCTTCAGGAAAGTATGCTGAACATGGATTCTCCACCTCGACATGACAACAGATCTACCCTTCAACCTTTTCCGTTATTGTTTCCATCTGGATTCAGGTATATGGCCTTTCCCCAATTCCCATTGTAATTAACATTGAAGTTGTTAATTTAAACGTTTACAATATATCTGAAAACCTCATTGTCAGTGTACAAAACATGGGCTAATGGGCCAAGAAAGGAGGACCTGTTCCAGATTTCATTACTTTGTCATTCAGACTAGAAGAATGTCTTTATCCAATAACACGTTTGCATTTAGATTTTCATACCAACTTCTATGACCTCTAACAAACATTTTGTGATTTCTAACTACTTGAACAATCTTGAAGGAGGATCTGTACTGGTTGCAACAGAGAAATTGGCCATGGAAGGTACCTGAGCTGCATGGGTGGTGTTTGGCACCCAGAATGCTTTTGTTGCCACTCTTGCAAACTACCTATATCTGATTATGAGGTCTAAAATGAATCCAACTTACTGAGATTTTGGCTTGTAGAAACTGGTTCAAACTTCTTGCAATTTCCCATTAAAATTGTTGGTCTCGGAAGTATTCATATGAATGATTAATTGGATTTTTTCTGAACCATTCTTTCATGTGGCAGTTTTCCGTATCAGATAATCACCCTTACCACAAATCCTGCTATAAGGAGCATCATCATCCAAGATGTGATGTTTGCAAAAAACTTTGTAAGTGATTTGATTTACTGCAAGAAAATAGTGTTTTTTAATGGTAAGAATCTAGGAAATACTAAGATTTGAACCCTCGGCAAAAAAGTGCTACTTTTGTTTATTATATCAAATTACATCCAGAACCTTACACAAGGTCAGTTATCACATGTTATTCAGAAAGTTTTTGATATTTTGTCATGCAATTCCATGTGAATTGAAAATTGGGGAAAAAGGGATATGCTTTTTGATCTTGCGCATTCTAGAGTAATGTTGTGAGTACTTTCTTTTTGTACAGATTCCAACAAATATAGCTGGTCTCATCGAGTACAGGGCACACCCTTTCTGGGTACAAAAATACTGCCCCTCACACGAGCATGACGGTACACCTCGATGTTGTAGCTGTGAAAGAATGGAGGTTACTGCCATCCCTTAATTTCAAAGATATCCATCACCAGAAGACATAATCTTGTTACTCTATGTTGCCCTTTGCGGCTGACACACATTTCCTGTATTTTCAGCCAAGGGACACGGGATATTTGTCACTTGATGATGGTCGTAAGCTCTGCTTGGAGTGTTTGGACTCTGCAATTATGGATACTCATGAATGCCAACCCCTTTATCTTGAAATACAAGAATTTTACGAAGGTTTAAATATGAAAGTGCAGCAGCAAGTACCATTACTATTAGTTGAGAGAGAAGCCCTAAATGAGGCCATGGAAGGGGAGAAGAATGTAAATGCTCTTACTTAATATAGATGAACATTTGATTTATTTTATTTTCAATAAGTCTGTAATTTGAAACTTAGTTTCTTCTCTTTGTTGAGCTTGGCAGGGTCATCATCATATGCCTGAGACTAGAGGCCTTTGCCTATCTGAGGAACAAACCATTAGCACCGTATGACTTATGCAATAATTAATGATATTTCTTGTGTAACCATTTTTTGTATCTTTAAGTGAACAAGCATTTACTTATTTGACCCAAAATACCAGATCTCAAGAAGACCTAGAATTGGGGGAGGCCGGATTGTAGACATGTTTACCACACCTTATAGGCTATACCGTCAATGCGAAGTGACGGCAATTCTTATATTGTATGGCCTTCCTAGGTATTGTTTCTGTTGTTCTATGTTTTCTGGTGTTCACGATTTCCATCCTTACTGTCTAGACATATCATTTGCTAAAAACATCTATGATCCACAGGTTATTAACCGGGTCAATCCTTGTCCATGAGATGATGCATGCATGGCTCCGGCTCAATGGTGGTTTAATTATTCTCTTGGCGAAAATTATTTTCCCTCTTATTGTCTCATACAGTACGCTAAGGTTGGAAGTACTCTTTAATTGTTGCACAGGTTTCCCCAATCTCAGTCCCGAGGTTGAAGAAGGCATCTGCCAGGTGTTAGCTCAAATGTGGCTGGATGCTGAGACCTTTTCTGGAATAGGTGGTGACGCTGCTTCAGGTTCATCCTCCTCCTCCTCCTCATCATCAGCTCCCACTTCAACTTCAAGATCTTTAAAGAAAGGTAAACGATCTGAATTTGAAAAGAAACTTGGTGAATTTTTTAAGCACCAGATTGAGACAGATGCTTCACCAGCTTATGGAGAAGGGTTCAGAATAGGCAATAAGAATGTGATCAAGTTTGGGCTGAAGAGAACCCTTGATCATATTAAGTTGACTGGAAGCTTTCCAGAATGAATTGTTGATCCAATCTCGCCAGTATTCTCATAAAAACCAAATTCTCAAACCCGTTATGTTACTTCGGACTAAAGCTACTGTGAATCCAAAAAAAAAAAAAAAGAGAGGCTAGTTTGCTTATTAGAAAAAAAGAAAAAAGATACATATATTTGTGTCTGTATGTATGCATAACATATAAATAATGAGAATAAACACAAGAATAGAAAGATGCCTCTTGAGCAATTGCTGTATGCAACTCTTAATTTGGGTTACCTTATGTTTCATTAGAGCGGGGAAATCAAAACATGATTATAATGGTATACCCCAAACGTCTTATGCGTATTAGTTCTGATTGTTTAACACTTCGTTTGGAAAGCTAATTTCATTGGGAAGGAGAAATAAAACATGAGCTAATTAAGTTTTGAACCTGTACTTTATATTTTCAAAGCAATGAAGAAGTTTCCCTAGACTGGTTTGCCAATTAGAAAAGTTGAGGGCTGATAGAAAAATGAAGCAAGCTTTTCCAGCGCAACTCCTTTCTCGGCCCTATAAATGTTATCTAATGATTTTGATTTTTTTTTAAATAATTCCAAAAAAGGTCCATCAGTAATTTGGCGTGCTTTCTCCCAATTTGACCTTAATTTGGCGCATCAATAGCCGCGTCTCCCAGTAGCAGCAACAGCCCTCAACCAGATGTAGTAGTAGCCAAAACACATGACATATATTGTAGTTGTATTATCAATACATAGAAGCTCTTCATGTCTATTTATTACTACAGCAGGGATCTGAACTCATCGATGCAGTTTGGTTTTTGTTGCTACCATGGATGGTTATGGTTGCGCAACATGGTGACTTCTAAGCACAGGAATATATATATACATATATGCTATTTTCTATGACATGTAGGTACACATAAACTGCAGAAGAGATGCTCATTATCATCACATCCTTCGGTCCTAATGATGGTTTCCCAAATATCAAAATTATTGAGGCCATTACACATCTACAATATATCAATTATATCCTTTGGTTGGATATTACCTGAAGAGGATAGTCGAAGGGGTAGACATTGAGTGAGCTTGAAGTAATTTCAATGGTTGATTTCTACAAGTTAGATCCTTGGGAATTTCCAGGTAGGTAGGGTAGGTACCTTCTCTGACCCAATGACCAAATGGCAAAATGGATTGACGATTTACTCATTTCCATAATAATGGTTTTGTTTTTTGCAATCACCAGAGACCAGAATGTCAAATTGGGTTGGAATTTTATGTTTTCCCTGTTATCGTATGTTTCAAATACAAGAAGTCAAAACAATTCCAAACCAAGTTTAGAGTCGTCCGCATCAGGCATTGTGTGGAACCTTGGCTGAGCTATTTAGCCTGCCATCTTCTTCGTTTTGAAGAAGAGACAGACAGTAGTTGGTGGATGTTGCTACTGGATGTTGCAGCAAACCTCAAACATTGAGGGCATTTTTTGTAATGGTAAATTTAATTTAAACCAACAGATGAGATGATAATGAGGCAGATGTAATGCTTAGAAGCTTTATATAGTATAAAAGACAAAACCGTGCTCTAATGATTTGTTATTTTTCACGTTAGCTTTGTGCAATTCTACGGTGTTAGCACAATATTATTATTACATTGTTGTGTCGCTTGAGAGATCATATTTTTTTTAGATATCTGTTTGCATTTATTTAGAGAAAAATGATTAAAAAGTTATAAAATTATTTTTGAAATAGAAATTTTATATTTAATTTTTTTATATGATTTGTATAATAATTCTCAATACATACATTGAGTATTACTGTTCAAGTTTTATAATTATTAAATTATATATAAAATAATTTCTCATAACTTTTATTTTTATTTCATATTAAGTTATAAAATTATTATTAAATAAAAAAGTAGTATAAAATATTATTTTAATTATATAAAAAGTTATTAAGGAAATCTATTTAATATAATAAATTAATAAAAATTATACAAATTGAAATAATAAATTACATTAAATTAAAAATAAAATAAATTGAAAAGAAAAATGATATTTGCATCTGGTGTTGCATCTCTGGCTGACGTGACAATTGTCAAGTCAGCAAAATTACTTAAAACTTAACGTGCATCACACCACATTTGAGATAGAAAGAAAGAAAGAAAGCGGGAGAGGTAGGGAGGGGTCTGAAACGGTGCATCTGGATAGGAGAAGGTAAAACAGTGCCTAAAATATAAATTTAAAGACGAAAGAGTGTGGATAACTTGTTCTTTAGCGGATCTACAAATGAGATTTCATTCACTTGTATCCCGCTATTGCTCTTTGTTGAATTTGTCCATATAAATAATTTTGGTTCAAATTAAAATTTTACTTTATTTTTTATCAAAAATAATTTAAATTTATAATAATAAATATTATTAAAAATATCAAAAGTTATAAATAAAAATATTAAAATTAAACGAACTATGGGCTGGAACAAGTGTTAAATTTAAACGGAATAATTCATCTCACATAACAAAAGTGAAGCAAATAATAAACGGAGTAGCGGCAAGGTAGCCCTAAGGCTAGGCAAGTGGGGCTCGGGCCTTGGGCCCCCTACCACTTAAGGCCCCATTTTATAATTTTAACCTATATATTATATTTAATTTAAGCACAGCCGACACATTGTTCTCCATCCCCAAACGCCTAACCTAACCCTTTAACACCCAACGACACACTCTGCATCGCGCCGCTGCCTCCACCTGCTGCCCTTGCCGCCGCTGTCCCGTGTCACGGACCGAGGCTTATCCTAGCATACTTAGGCCATTTTGGGGTATTTCCCCTTTGTAAAGTGTTGTACTTAGCTTATAGAGTAAGTTGTAGAGATTTTAGGTTTCGATCATATATGATGTCTCCTGGCGACATAGCCAGAAAAGTGTTAACATCTATATGTAGGGGAGTGATGTTGTAAAGCTTTCAAGCATTCAATACAATCGTTTGTTGCCTTCGTTTAAACCGATCTTCCGCTAAGCGCTTCCCTACACAATTGCTTTACAACGGATCGATGGGTTCCGATCCAAATGCGACGAGTTAGGGCCGACTTAGCGTTCCTTCGTACGGGTGGGAACTAGGTGCCGCACGGGTTAAGCTGCTATAAAGGCTGACCCCGTGACAAGTGGTATCAAAGCACGGTTGGTGCTAAAGTTCGGTGGAACAATCAAAACTTCGAGACGGTGTAAAAATGACAAACGGAGGATCCGTTGTCATTAGTGGTGGCGACCGTCATCACCCGTTTTTGACCGGGCTCGTCTTGCTTTTGTGAAAGGACTCCATGCTAGTTCATTCCATTGATCCTAGAGTCATCCCTGCACAAGGCTCGCACAAACCATTAAAGAAAAGAAAAACACAGAGTCGCCACCAAACAAATTAAAGGTGTGATTGGGCACCTAGAAAAAGAAAGGTCTACGGTTCCAGAGAATTAGGTTCGGGAGTCGGTTACGTGTGGGGAAGGAAGAAAAATTCTTGCACCCCCCACAACGCCCACAATTGGTACCTAGTCTTGATCTATGGGTGTTTGCTTGCTCTATTATTTATTCTAGAAAAGAGTTTTTGTATTTTTAATTTTAAGAAAAAGAAAGATTTTAGGATCTAGGCCTTAAAACAACAAAGAAAAAGATTTTAATAAAGTAAATAAAAAGGGACATTCTAATTTTAGAAAAAGAATGTGGGATCTAGGCCCGTGTGACAAGATTTGCATTTTTATAAGAAAACAAAAGTAATTTTCCTTTTTTAGAAAAGAAAACAAAAGCAATTTGAATTCAAATAAGAAAATACTGCCACAATTGATATTGGTCCAAGTAGACTAGGATGTGAGCATCTAGGGCTCAACCCTCATGACCGCCCAGGCCTTGTTTAAATTTTTCTAGAAGAGATTTGAGTTTTGTTTTTTTACATTTTATTATTTTTTATATTTTCGTTTTTCTACTTTAGAGATGAGGAAAAAAGGAAAAAGAGCAGTTTTGGGTTTTATGTTTGAAAACAATGAGAAAAAAAAATAAGATAAAATAAAATAAAAGTAGAGAACCTGGAGGAAAGAAAATGATGCGGTGGGAGCCCCTTTTTCCTTCGAGTAATGCCTTCAAAGAGTTTCCTGAAAGCACAAAGGTTAGAAAAAGAATTTTTCCAATGTCGACTCCTCCCCGTGAAGACGAACAGTGATTCCGGGTGGTTTTTCCCTTAGAAAATGAGTATATCTCTCTTTATGATTCCCAGGATACTCTCTCTCTCCCTCCTGGTTTTTATCTCTTGGAAATTTAGTCGAAAGCTCTCTCTCGAATAACCTCCTCGATACTTGATAATTGATGCCCCTCTTTGCCTCTTGGGGCGATCTATTTATAGGAATCCCAGGGGAGACGCCCCGTGCCTCGGCATTTATTGGATGCCTTACGGTCCCCATGAGTCAACTACATCGTTCCAATGAATTAATGACTTCGGAAATGGAATTCTTGGTTCCCAGCGATTTACAATAATTCACAGTTCCGTGCTTTGAAAAAGGAGTCCAGTGCTCGAAAATAAATAAATCGTTTGAGATTATTTAATCCTCTGTTGTACCTGGACGCTTTGGTGGGTAAGGGCGGAATGCATTTCCGGATGTATTAGAGCCGTTGGGAATTAATGGTCATGCAATCCCCAGGGTCAACCGTGATGTCCCGAGGAAAATGACATTTAATTACGAGGTCTTCCGTCCCTATGCTCAAAAATGGAGTTCCGAGACATTTGAATGTAATATTTGGAGACTCCTCAATTCCCACGCTTAAAAAGAGGGTTCCGAGACACCTGCTGGCATTTAATGCACTTAAAAAGAATTTTCGGAGTCCCGATGCTTTGGAGTCACTCCCGGACCTGTAGAGGAGCTATTTTGGAGTTTTTCAAAATTATTGACCAGGTTTGACCTCCGGGATCTAGGCTTATTCCGATCGGTGGCCTTATTCCACATCTATAGGTCCTCATTCCGTATTAACAAGTCCTTATTCCGCACTAATGAGCTTATTCCGCATCAATAGGTTTAGCTCGGATTTGACCAAGTTTGACCTCCGGATCTCGCGCTTATTCCGGATCGGTGGCCTTAGTCCACATTAGTAAGTCCTTATTCCGCATCGATTGACCAAGTTTGACCACCGGATCTGGGCTTAGTCCGGATCGGTAAGTCCTTACTCCGCATCGATTGACCAAGTTTGACCTCCGGATCTGCGCTTATTCCGGATCGGTGGCCTTAGTCCGCATCGGTTAAGTCCTTATTCCGCATCGGTTGACCAAGTTTGACCACCTGGATCCGGGCTTAGTCCGGATCTGTAAGTCCTTACTCCGCATCGATTGACCAAGTTTGACCACCTGGATTTGGGCTTAGTCCGGATCTGTAAGTCCTTACTCCGCATCGATTGACCAAGTTTGACCACCTGGATCTGGGCTTAGTCCGGATTTGGGCTTAGTCCGGATTTGACCAAGTTTGACCACCGGATTTGGGTTTAGTCCGGATTTGACCAAGTTTGACCACCGGATCTGGGCTTAGTCCGGATTTGACCAAGTTTGACCGCCGGATTTGGGTTTAGTCCGGATTTGACCAAGTTTGACCTCCGGATTTGGGTTTAGTCCGGATTTGACCAAGTTTGACCACCGGATTTGGGTTTCCCCAAAAATTTCCGTGTGTGGGCTCGGTCGCCACGTGGCGCCTCTACTTGGGCTTCCTTAGGCCTCTCTTGTTATCACTTGCTGTGTAAGGAGAGTGCCTTTGTATATATCCCGGGCGAAGTAGAAGCAAAACAGGCAATGTGGGACAAACATGCATATGAAGAACCAAAATTCGTGAAAAATTGGCAGATTTTTGGGGCAACTTCAAAAATTCATAACATTCTCCACAGAGCTCGGATTAGGGCCAAATTGGTCTTGTTTTGCTCTAAATTCTGTTATCTATCTCTTGAAATTGGAATCACTCCAAACGGATCATCCATTTAAGAGAAAAGTGGGAAATACCGCACAGAGGTACATGATAAAGTGAGCATTCTGCCCGTCTGATTCAAAAATTCATAGTTAATTGCATAGAACTCGGATTACCTTCAAACCAATTGGAGATGATAGATAAAGATGTTATCTAACTAATGCAATTGACTTTGTTCATATCCAATGAGTATTGAGAAAGTTATTGGCAAAATAGTGCGCTGCGCACTAGCTGTCTCCCCCAAATTTGCACAAGGTTTGGTTGCCAACTTTGAAAAATCATAACTAATTGAATACAACCCGGAATATTCTCAAACCAATTGGAGATGATAGATAAAGATGTTATCTAACTAATGCAATTGACTTTGTTCAGATCCAATGAGTATTGAGAAAGTTATTGGCAAAATAGTGCGCTGCGCACTAGCTGTCTCCCCCAAATTTGCACAAGGTTTGGTTGCCAACTTTGAAAAATCATAACTAATTGAATACAACCCGGAATATTCTCAAACCAATTGGAAATGATAGATAAAGGTGTTATCTAATCAATTCAATTGACTTTGTTGGATTACGACAAGTATCGGGGAAGTTATTAATAAAATAGCGGGCTGCCCACCTGGTTGTCCAATTCAACTTGATGTTTTTATCATAATCATTTCATTTCTCCTCGGAATCAAGCGTGGTCAAGTGCGTTATTCTCCGAATGTCATCCTCTGTCACTTAGTGGTCCTTCGCCAAGTACGATTGCGATCTAACCTGGTCAAAATGGGGTACAACAGCTGCCCCTCTTTGTGCATTGTTTGTATACAAATGATGTACAAAGATAACCAAATACCCATTTTGAATGGTTAGATCTCCTTGGAGTTTGGCATTGCTATGAGATTGATGCGGCATTTTTGGTTATGAGGGTGGCTTCTTGGGCCGAATAGCTTCTTGGGCTATGATATGACATCTTAGGTTGATTTGCTTCTTGGGCTATAAGGGTGGCTTCTTGGGCCGAATAGCTTTGGGCTATGAGAGTGGCTTCTTGGGCCATATAGCTTCTTGGGCTATGATACGACATCTTGGGTCGATTTTGAGTGACATCTTGGGTCGATTAGCTTCTTGGGCTATGAGGGTGGCTTCTTGGGCCGAATAATAGCGTCTCGGGCTATAAAGGTGGCTTCTTGGGCCAAATAGCTTCTTGGGCTATGAGAGTGGCTTCTTGGGCCGAATAGCTTCTTGGGCTATGACACGACATCTTGGGTCGAATGATAGTGAGGTAGCATCTTGGGCTATGGATAGGTGACTCTATCATGGCTCCCTCTACGAGTTCACTCTAAGAGATCGCTCTACGAGATTACCACTCAAGAGTTATGCTTGGGCTTACGATCTAGGTCTCGCCGAGTTTAGTTCCTTGATTTTGAAAGGGAATTCTGTTTGTTGAGGGTGAGTCCTCATTTGTCTTTGAAGCTTAACTGTTGGTAGATCATGAGATGAATCCTCATGCCATTCGATATACGGATAATCCTGTGAGTAAGAAGAACAAACATGCTAGGATGTATGCTAATGATGCATGAAGATGCGTGAATGTATGTGACTTTATGATTAAGTTTGTGAATCCTTCTCCTCTGTCGGGAAAGAGGCCAGGGGATGACTTGTGCTTTTTTGTTCTCTCTTTGCTCCAAGAGACCGGGGCGCCATCTTTTCCGCATGTTGATATCCCCATGCATGGAATGTTCAAGAAAACTCTGCTTGGGGAATTTTGAAAAAGAATTTTGAGAAAAGTACATCATCATACACAACATGACTCATGCATTATCATAAGAGTTTAACAAGTCTTCCTTTTATAAAACAGAATGATAATTTTTTAAGATATTGGTTTACAAAGTTGATCAAAGTGTACTCAAAACATGACCAATCCTTCTATTCATAGGCCAGCCTTTGATGTGGAGTAACCGATCAATCCCTCCGAGGTGCTTGAGATTCTATCAGGTGCTTTAGGTGACTTTGGATCCTGGTCCTTTTGTTTGGCTTTGTATTTTACCCTTAGTGCCCTTTCGGGTTTTCACTAAGTCCGCCTTTAATCCTTCTCTCTTTTCACGAGCTTTGTATTTTACCCTTAGCGCCCTTTCGGGTTTTCACCAAGTCCGCTCTTAGTTGCGACTTCCTTGTCTTTGTACCAAAATGAATTTTTTGTTGTCATTTATATGAAGGAGATGATGAGCGTGAGATTTGGACTCAATAGTGAATGACTGTTTGGAGTTCTTTTGAAAGATGAGAAGGCTCTGTTTTTTTTTTTTTGCCCTTTGGTGCCCCTTTTTGGTCTCTTTCTCAGGGAAAAGCTCCCTTCTTGGAAAATAAGGATATATGAAAGGTTTAAGAACATGGAGAATTCTTTCAATAAATGACAATTTTAAATCCACTTTGGTACAAGAACGGAAACTAAACATAAAATTTCTTTACGAGATCATCACATTACGGGGTTCGGGAGTTCGTCTCCATCCATTTTGGTGAGGACGAGTGCACCACCCGAGAATGCTCTTTTTACAACATACGGCCCCTCATAATTTGGAGTCCATTTGCCTCTCGTGATCATGTTGTATTGGTAGTATCTTTTTCAGGACCAGGTCTCCTTCTTGAAATGCTCTTGGTCGCACCTTTTTGTTGAAGCTAGCCATCATTCTCTTTTGATAAAGCCGACCTCGGCAAGCTTGTGAATCGTTTCCCGTCAATTAGGTTCAACTGTTCGAAACGGTTCTTAACCCATTCGGCTTCATCTAGCTTGGTATCCATGAGCACCCTCGGAGATGGGATTTCTACTTCCACCAGGTAAAACGGCCTCCATGCCATAAACTAAGGAAAATGGCGTTGCCCCGATTGAAGTCCGGATTGTGGTTCTATAGGCATGTAGTGCATATGGGAGTTTCTCGCTCCAATCTTTGTACGTCTCGGTCATTTTTCGGATAATGTTCTTGATATTCTTGTTTGCCGCTTCTACCGCTCCGTTCATTTGAGGACGGTAAGGTGTAGAGTTGCGATGTCGGATTTTGAACTGTTCACACAAATTGTCCATCATCCGGCTATTCGGATTGGCAAGATATTCGGTTATAATGTGCTCTTGGGAGCCCATAGCGGCATACGATGTTGTTGCGGACAAACTTAGTGATTACTGACTGAGTGACTTGGACGTAGGAGGCTGCCTCGACCCACTTAGTGAAATAGTCGATGGCTACAAGAATGAATCTATGTCCATTGGAGGCTTTTGGAAATATGGGCCCAATGACGTCCATGCCCCACAATGCAAATGGCCACGGAGATGTAAGCACGTGTAACTTGGATGGGGGTGCTTGAATGCGATCCCCATAAACCTGGCATTTAAGACATTTACGCACATGCTCGATGCGGTCCTTTTCCATAGTAACCCAATAGTAGCCCATCCTCATGATCTACCTAGTTAGTGTATGCCCATTTGCATGAGATCCGCAATCGCCGTTGTGAACCTCATTGGTGACCCGAGCTGCCTCATCTTTGTCTAAGCACCGCAGTAAAACTTGGTTATGGTTGCGTCTGTATAAGATTGAACCGTCGAGGAAGTAATTGATGCTTGCTCGTCGGATGTTTCTTTTTCTGCTTCGAGGCCCCTACCGGATATGAGTCTTTGGGACAGTCTTGTTTGATATCTTGATACCAAGGCTTGTTGTCGGTGTCAACATTGGTTACCATGTTGTAAATGGGTTCCTTGTTCACATTGATGTCAAAGCATGGTATTTCGAAGCACGTGTCCAATCGAAGGAGGGAGGCTAGAGTTGCTAAAGCATCGGGAATTCGATTATGCTCTCTTGACATGTGTTCAAATGTGATTTCATCAAATAGGTTAGCCATTTCACAAATCATTTGTCGGTAAGGAATCAACTTGTGATTTCGAGTTTCCCATTCCTTTCTAACTTGATAAATGACTAGTCTTGAATCACCGAATACTTGTAACTTTCTGATTCCTTTACTCAATGCCTCTTGGAGGCCCATTACACAAGCTTCATATTCTGCTATATTGTTTGTGCAAGGGAATGTCAACTTGGCGGCCATCGGAAAATGTACTCCGGATGGGGAAATTAGGACTGCCCCGATGCCATGACCTGATAAGCTTGATGCTCCATCAAACCACGAGTCCATGTGTCGACTCTTCATTTTCTTGGATGGTGTTGATGAATTCATCTGGGAAATCGAGAGATTGCCGGCTCATAATCTTCCAAGGCTCGATCCGCTAGATAATCGGCTATGGCACTTCCTTTGATGGCCTTTTGAGGCACATAGACAATGTCATATTCTGCTAAGAGTAGCTGCCACTTAGCAATTCTTCCCGTCATGGATGGCTTTTCCAATAGGTATTTGAGCGGGTCATGTCTAGAGATGAGCCATGTGGTATGGTAGAGTGTATCTTGTCTTAACCTTCGTGTTGTCCAAGTGAGGGCACAACAAGTCTTTTCCGGAGGAGTGTACTTTTCCTCACAAGGTGTAAACTTCTTGCTCGGATAGTAAATGATTTGCTCTTTCTTCCCTGAGGCATCATGTTGTCCCAGTACACAACCCATCGAGGTTTCTCGGACGATTAAGTACAAAATTAGAGGTTGACCAGATCTGGGGAACCAAAATTGGAGGGTTCATCAAATCTTGCTTAATTGTATCAAAGGCCTCCTGACATTCTTTGTTCCACACTTCGGGGGCTATTCTTGCACGCACCTTGAAGACGGGTTCACAAGTCATAGTGAGTTGTGAAATGAACCGAGCGATGTAGTTGAGTCTTCCGAGGAATCCTCTAACTTCCTTGATAGTTTTTGGCACGGGCATATCTTGGATGGCCCGGACTTTATCAGGATCAATTTCAATTCCCCGTTGACCGACGATGAATCCCAATAGCTTGCCTGATGTAGCCCCAAAGGTACATTTGGCTGGATTTAACTTCAATTGATATCTTCGTAGTCCGTCGAAGAGCTTACGCAACACTTCGACATGGTCCTTGTCTCCTTTTGATTTGGCGATCATATCATCAACATAGACCTCTACTTCTTTGTGCATCATGTCATGGAACAGGGTTACCATGGCTCTTTGATAAGTTGCCCCGGCATTTTTGAGTCCGAAAGGCATGACATTGTAGCAAAAGGTGCCCCATATAGTGATGAATGTAGTCTTTTCCTTGTGTTCGGGATCCATCCGAATTTGGTTATAGCCAGGAGAATCCATCCATGAAGGAAAACATAGTATGTCTTGCCGTGTTGTCTACCAAAGTGTCAATGTGAGGCGGTGGGAAGTTATCTTTTGGACTAGCCCTATTGAGGTCGCGATAGTCTACACACATACGGACCTTCCCCCCTTTCTTTGGACCGTACGATATTGGCCACCCATTCTGGATAGTGGGCCACACTAAGGAACCCTGCATCCCATTGCTTTTTGACTTCTTCCTTGATCTTTAGTATCATCTCCGGTCTCATCCTCCTTAGCTTTTCTTTGGACAAGCTTACACTCAGGTCTCAAGGGCAACTGGTGTTGCACTATATCTATATCCAATCCCGGCATATCTTTGTAGGACCAGGCGAACACATCAATATAGGACTTGAGAAGATCAAGTAGGCGATGTTTGATATTGTTGGGGATTAAAGACCCCAATCTCAATTCTTTTGGCTCGGTGGCTGTTCCGAAGTTCACGATCGTGGCTGGGTCTTCACTAGGGATAGTGTCTTGGTCTTCTTTTTCTAGCAGGAGCTGGATGTCTTCTGGTAGCTCGGGATCTTCTACTTGTTCCAGCTTTCCTCTATCTCGGACACTCGATTGTTCCCGGTTTGGATTATGGTCAAGTCTTAAGCAACTCGTTTCCTCTTTTCTTACCATATCTTTGAATTTATCATACCTGTTTGAAAAAGTCGACTTACTTAACCATATATGATAATGCACATGCTATGAAATGCAAGAGGATGTTTTTTGAAAAAGTTTCATTTTATTCAAACTTTCAAAAATAAGTTTACAAACAAACTCAAAATTAAAAAACAACAAAGAGAAAACATTGAAAATGTCCCAGCGGGGTTCCTTGAACCGTTTACATGATAGGGAGGTCCAAGCTTTTCCGGTTGTCCAGTTGTTGTCTCGGGTCTCCTTGGCAAACCCGAACCGGTTTCACCTCTTCATTGTCATCCCCTATAGCGGCCCTTTGTCTCTTCCCTCTCGGTTTATGAATCCCGCGCTCCTGAATGTAGCTCCGAGCGGTGGAAAAATCATCTTCTGTTCTTGGAAAGCTCTTTTCTCCGGCTTAGCCAGCCCGCTATCCCTTCTTCTTGAGGTCTCTAATTGCCTGTCGGCTTCGGTGGGCTTGTAGCCTAGCCCAAATCTTCCAATTGTGCTTCGAATGGTAATAGGTTCTTTGATCCCTTGTCCTTGCAAGCCCAATCCTTTTCCTACTTTGTGGCCCGGCTTCAACATGATCGACGCTACCATCTTCGATGCCTTTGGTAATTGTGTCCCATCGTCCTGATCGGTTGTAGGGTTTGGAAGGTAGGTTGCATTGACGACCTCGAATGAGCGGAAGGAACATTCCGGGATATCTTCACCGCTTTCGATGTAGGGGACGAGAGAGGTTTGGTGACAAGGATTTTTGTTTCTCCAGGACACGCATATGAGTTTTCCGTCTACAATGAATTTAACCTTTTGATGAAGGGTTGAGGGGATTGCCCCTGTTTGCATGAATCCATGGCCTTCCCGAAGTAGCAACTATAGTAAGGAGCGATATCCATGACTTGGAACTCCACAGGTGAAAGTGCTTGGACCGATTTGTAGTGGTATATCTAGGGTTCCCACTACTTCTCGCTTTTCCCCATCGAAAGCCCTGACAATCATGTTGGTGGGGCGGATGTAAAACGGATCCATTGGTAGTTGCCTTAGAATGGGAGCTGGCATAATGTTCAGAGAGGATCCATTATCAATCGGCACACGTGAGATAATATGATCCTTGCATTTAACGGAAATATGCAAAGCCTTGATGTGCCCAACACCTTCTTGAGGGAGCTCTTCTTCGCCGAAGGCGAAAGTTACTCGCCACGATATTATTTGCAATCCCATCTAAGTTCTCCACGAAATGGATGGAGGAACGTAAGCTTTGCTCAAGACCTTCATAAGGGTTTCCCGGTGTGGAGTAGAATCCATAAGCAAAGATAACAATGAGATGCGAGCATGGCCCGACTCAATTGATCAATGATGTTGTATTCACTCTGTTTAATCAGCTTCGAAACTCGGTTACCTCCTTCTCGAGATAGAGGTTTTTTTGTTAGCCGATATCGGTTTTGGAATGATATCTTGCTCTACGGCTTTGCCTTTATCGGCTTTGTTGATTTCTTGCGGTGTGTATGAACGACCACTTCTTGTCTTCTTCTCTTCTATAGGAACCCCGAATGACGGACTTGCAGTGATAGTTCCAAGGGACTCTTTATCATCTTTGTATGGGAAAGGCGACGGCTCTCGAATAGTAAGGGTTTTGACCTTTTGCATCAATGAGTCGACCTTCGGCTTCTCCAGGGTGTCTTGGATAATTAGGGGTTTCGGTGCCCCAGGCTTGGGTGCCACCTGTGACCTATCGATGGAGGTCATACGGACCTCACGATATACCTCCGACTTTGAAATTTCTAGTCTCTTAGAGTTTAGCAATTCTTGGACTGCTTCTTGAAATTCTTCACATTCCTCTAAGTCGTGTCCATAAGTGTCTTGTGATAGAGGCATCGCTTCCTCCGATTGTTGCCCCTATTAGCATCGATCACATCCTTGGTCACTATGAATCCATTCTTGTGTAGGGTCATGAATAATTGATACTTGTCCGTCTTGATTGTGGAATCCTGTCTAGGAGAATTTCCATATTCGGCTATTACATGGGCAACATTGCCTGAGTGTTCCGGAAGAGGGTTGGTACCCACATTGGGAGTGCCGGTCATTTTAGAGAAGTCCAACCATCCAGGATCTCTTAAATGTTGTATCTTCCTTTTTAGGGCAAAACAACCTTCCGTGTCATGTCCAATTCCACCTCCATGGTATGCGCAACTCGGTATCGGCTTTGTACCAATCAGGATATGGAGGGCTTAACTTTTTTAGGGGCACTGGACTGACAAGTCCTGCTGCCAATAGTCTGGTGTACGCCTCCGTGTATGTGATAGGAATTGGATCGAATTTCTCCTTTCCTGTTTTTTTCTTCTGCCATGGCTGTTTTGATTGCTCAGTGTGATTGGTTAGTTGAGTAAAAGTTCCCGCCCGAGGCTGATATTGTGGGTTCGGGGCTTGAGCAATGTAGGACACCTGTCGAAGTTCCTCCATAACACCCAGGTGTAGTTGATTGTTGGGGTTGTTGTGACCCGGCGTTATAGTCGGCCTTGGGTTGCCATCTTGCCTGGGATTCTCCTTCTTTCTTTCGATTGGAGGAAGAGGGCTTTCTAGAAGCTTCATACTTGCTTCCCCCGAGTTTTCCTTCCCTTATGCCACCTTCGATTCGTTCTCCTGAGGCGACCAGATCTGCGAAGCTACTTGAAACATTCCCAATTAGTTTTTTGTAGTAAACCCCCTTCATAGTGCTGATGAAGAGGGTAGTGAGTTCTCTTTCGGTGAGTGGAGGCTGAACATCCATTGTGGTGCCTCTCTCCATCGTCGGGCATAAACTTTGAAGCTTTCATTACTTCCTTTTTCAAATGACTGTAGGGCCACCGATCTAACGCCGGTTCGGTGACATGCTTGTATTGAGCTAAGAATGCCGTGGCGAGCTCACTCCATGTTCGATACGGCTACCTTCAAGTTGGATGTACCATCGTAGTGGACCGCCAGGTTAGGCTCTCCTGGAAGCAATGCATTAAGAGTTTTCCATTATCTCGCATTGGCTGCCATCTTGCGGCGAGACATGGTCACATGTGTTCTAGGACACTGAGTACCATTGAACTTTTCAAAATCGGGCATCTTGAACTTGGAAGGAAGTACTATGCCTGGCACCAAGCATAAATCATGAGGATCGGTCCCCCCATATGTTTTCACCCCCTCCACAGCTTTTAGTCGGGCCTCGATGGATTTCCAATCGAGATGGTTGAGTGAGGGATTCCACGGCCTCCATGATATTTGGGGTTGCCGCCCCCATAGCAGGTGGTGTAGGTGGGACTTGATGTGATGCCCCAGGAACCATGTTTCTTGGAGCATAGGCTCGTGAAGCATGTGGAGCTTGCTCTTGCTCCTGATTAATGGCCCCTGCGGTTGGGCTAGCTTCTCTCTCGAAGTCGGCTTGGCTAGCATGTCCATCATAGTCTTCAACTGGGCTGCACTTGGAGCATGCTTCCCCCGATCTCTTCTTGAGCCTGCTCAAGACCGCAAGTCTATCCTCGGTATGTTCTGCCATTGGAGGAGATGACCGGTGGCTGGAAGACCTTAAGTTGTATGAGTGCCCAATTCGCCGAAAATCCTCTAGCAAACCTGGAGAATCTGGAAAGTTTATTTTGGTTCTCACTTTTTAAGTATGAGTGCATGATATGCATGAGATGCAAAGACACAAACTTTATTAAGTTGGAAACCAAACTTAACTTCAAAGGGTACAAACAACAAACTGAATTTAAAACAAGAAAAATGACATGAAATCCTTAAAACTACATGTTCTAGGACAAGCTTTGATTATCTCCTAGCATCGTCTTCTTCGGAGGTTCCTTAGTCTTTCATTCTCCTGTTCAAGCCTGTTGATGACCATCCCCCTTGCCAATGATCGCTTCCTTGCATGACTCTTCCGCATCTTAGTCGCTTCCAACCGCTCCACCATCTTCTCGTATAGCTTCCCCCTTTCTTGCAATTTTTTTTGTAAAACGGCGTTCTCTTGTAACAAGGATGTAGTTGTATCTAGGACAACCACAAGGTTCTTCATTAGAGGCCACCTCTTCAGTGCGGTGTCCTCGCCTGTGTTGGGGAGAGGGAATAACTTCTCTTTCCATGCCTTGTATTCGATAAGACAGGAGTAGCATGTAGGTTGGCCTTGATTCGTCGAGGGGTGGCCCAAGCTCGTGCATCTCAAAGATTGCCCGCTTTGCCCCAGGAGCTCCATATTCTCTATCACAGGATTCCATTCCATGTAAGATCGGGACGATTTGACGCCCCTCAAGTTGTCTTCCCACCTGTAATGGTGCGTATGCGGTGCTTCCCCAAGGGCCAATTAGTGGGACCCAATTATAGGCTGCCGCGGCTATATAGCATGCTTGATCTATGCATCCAGGGGGCCCTCCAAATGATATCCTCATCTCCTAGTGTATGGAACTTGTGCATCCAACCTTCCTTGTCATTGGGTAGCCGCCACCCACTTGTTTAGAATATCTATCAAGGTTGTAGCGGGGTAGCGCATACACTTCCTTGAAGCGTGGAAAGATGCATGGGAAGTGACTCTTCAACCATGTGCATAGGAGAGGAAGACAACCTCTGAATTGTCCTCGGCCTCTTACTCGGATGTAGGATAAGGACCTAATGGTTTCGGCTAAGATGGCGAACAGGATCATTTCCCTTTATCAATTGCAGGACAAGTTCCAGGACTTCCCCGTCAATGAAGTTTGGATTTCGAGGGAAAATGAGCAGACTATAGACAAAGAAACGATGAAAAGTATATGGGTCTCCTCTTGAGTTGAATGTTGCATCATCCTCTTGAAGAACTCCCATGGAACAACTTCATGCTTCCCATCATTTTGAATGATTGGAGGAACTTCTTTAGCTTGTATATCTAGGAGACAAGCCAAAGTACGCCGACATGATTTTCGAGGATCATAGTTGAAGATTGCCTTCTTTTGATCAACTTCTTGATCAAGAAGCCTTTTGTATTCTTCAATAGTTGGGACCAAATCCACGCCATTAAAACAGAAGCACCTTCGCCTTGGATCCCGAAGTTCACTCTGCGCAATGATCATGTTCTCATCTATTGGTAGTTGAGTTAGATGTAACATATCCCCAAAGTGCTTGATGTATACGGCTTGACTCCTTGAAGACCACCTCCTCCATATAGATGTGAGTTCGGGGAGCATGATTCTTTGGGAGCTTAATGTGTATGTCTCGGACCTTCTGTGGCTCCTCTTGAGAAAAATTTCCCAAGTCCCTTTGGATTATCCTTGATGTGAGAGCGACCTCTTGAATGTTTTCTTTGTCCACCTTGTCGGTTAGAAGACGATCAAAGCTTGCCATGTTTCCTAAATGAATGTGTGCAATGCTATGATATGCAATGAATGAGAATGAAGGGTTAGTAGACAATAATTGATAATATATACAAGGGGTTAGTACATGGACAATATATACGAAGTTCAAGCAAGGCAAGTACACAAATGTCATAACAAGGCTCAAACACATGAAGGTCATGCCCTTGATGGGCTTCTAAATCTGCCTATCTTATTCATTGGTTCCCAAGCATTCCCTACTTAGCCTTGTACCACGAGGGCATTAACAAGAACTAAGAGGAGCCCCCGTACCCCAAAGGGCATTAACGGAGGGGGTCCTTCTTGTACCTCTTGGGGCATTAACAAGAAAGGACCACTTGCCTGAGTGAGACATTTCGGGTATTCCACGTAGACAAGCACAACCAAGTCCACGTGGGCAAACCTTTACTAGCCTCTTCTAATCTGTTGTGTTAGAGAAAACCCGGGTATAGGGTTAGAGAAAGAGAGAGAAGCATGTATGCATAGTTAAAACAATTATAGAATAAAAGAAAATAAACAAAAAAGAAACAAGCAAGCAAAAATTCCAAAAATTGAGACCATGGCTAGACTCTCACAACAGGTCCCAGTGAGTCGCCAGTGTCATCACCCGTTTTTGACCGGGCTCAGTCTGGCTTTTGTGAAAGGACTCCATGCTAGTTCATTCCATTGATCCTAGAGTCATCCCTGCACAAGGCTCGCACAAACCATTAAAGAAAAGAAAAACACGAGTCGCCACCAAACAAATTAAAGGTGTGATTGGGCACCTAGAAAAAGAAAGGTCTACGGTTCCCAGAGAATTAGGTTCGGGAGTCGGTTACGTGTGGGGAAGGAAGAAAAATTCTTGCACCCCCACAACGCCCACAATTGGTACCTAGTCTTGATCTATGGGTGTTTGCTTGCTCTATTATTTATTCTAGAAAAGAGTTTTTTGTATTTTTAATTTTAAGAAAAAGAAAGATTTTAGGATCTAGGCCTTAAAACAACAAAGAAAAAGATTTTAATAAAGTAAATAAAAAGGGACATTCTAATTTTAGAAAAAGAATGTGGGATCTAGGCCCGTGTGACGAGATTGCATTTTTTATAAGAAAACAAAAGTAATTTTCCTTTTTTAGAAAAGAAAACAAAAGCAATTTGAATTCAAATAAGAAAATACCGCCACAATTGATATTGGTCCAAGTAGACTAGGATGTGAGCATCTAGGGCTCAACCCTCATGACCGCCCAGGCCTTGTTTAAATTTTTCTAGAAGAGATTTGAGTTTTGTTTTTTTACATTTTATTATTTTTTATATTTTCGTTTTTCTACTTTAGAGAGATGAGGAAAAAAGGAAAAAGAGCATTTTTGGGTTTTATGTTTGAAAACAAGTGAGAAAAAAAAATAAGATAAAATAAAATAAAAGTAGAGAACCTGGAGGAAAGAAAATGATGCAGGTGGGAGCCCCTTTTTCCTTCGAGTAATGCCTTCAAAGAGTTTCCTGAAAGCACAAAGGTTAGAAAAAGAATTTTTCCAATGTCGGCTCCTCCCCGTGAAGACGAACAGTGATTCCGGGTGGTTTTTCCCTTAGAAAATGAGTATATCTCTCTTTATGATTCCCAGGATACTCTCTCTCTCCCTCCTGGTTTTTATCTCTTGGAAATTTAGTCGAAAGCTCTCTCTCGAATAACCTCCTCGATACTTGATAATTGATGCCCCTCTTTGCCTCTTGGGGCGATCTATTTATAGGAATCCCAGGGAGACGGCCGTGCCTCGGCATTTATTGGATGCCTTACGGTCCCCATGAGTCAACTACATCGTTCCAATGAATTAATGACTTCGGAAATGGAATTCTCGGTTCCCAGCGATTTACAATAATTCACGGTTCCGTGCTTTGAAAAAAGGAGTCCAGTTCTGAAAATAAATAAATCGTTTGAGATTATTTAATCCTCTGTTGTACCTGGACGCTTTGGTGGGTAAGGGCGGAATGCATTTCCGGATGTATTAGAGCCGTTGGGAATTAATGGTCATGCAATCCCCAGTGATCGTGATGTCCCGAGGAAAATGACATTTAATTACGGAGGTCTTCCGTCCCTATGCTCAAAAATGGAGTTCGAGACATTTGAATGTAATATTTGGAGACTCCTCAATTCCCACGCTTAAAAAGAGGGTTCCGAGACACTGCTGGCATTTAATGCACTTAAAAAGAATTTTCGGAGTCCCGATGCTTTGGAGTCACTCCCCGGAGACTGTAGAGGAGCTATTTTGGAGTTTTTCAAAATTATTGACCAGGTTTGACCTCCGGATCTAGGCTTATTCCGGATCGGTGGCCTTATTCCGCATCTATAGGTCCTCATTCCGTATTAACAAGTCCTTATTCCGCACTAATGAGCTTATTCCGCATCAATAGGTTTAGCTCGGATTTGACCAAGTTTGACCTCCGGATCTGCGCTTATTCGGATCGGTGGCCTTAGTCCACATTAGTAAGTCCTTATTCCGCATCGATTGACCAAGTTTGACCACCGGATCCGGGCTTAGTCCGGATCGGTAAGTCCTTACTCCGCATCGATTGACCAAGTTTGACCTCCGGATCTGCGCTTATTCCGGATCGGTGGCCTTAGTCCGCATCGGTAAGTCCTTATTCCGCATCGGTTGACCAAGTTTGACCACCGGATCCGGGCTTAGTCCGGATCTGTAAGTCCTTACTCGCATCGATTGACCAAGTTTGACCACCGGATTTGGGCTTAGTCCGGATCTGTAAGTCCTTACTCCGCATCAGTTGACCAAGTTTGACCACCGGATCTGGGCTTAGTCCGATTTGGGCTTAGTCCGGATTTGACCAAGTTTGACCGCCGGATTTGGGTTTAGTCCGGATTTGACCAAGTTTGACCACCGGATCTGGGCTTAGTCCGGATTTGACCAAGTTTGACCGCCGGATTTGGGTTTAGTCCGGATTTGACCAAGTTTGACCTCCGGATTTGGGTTTAGTCCGGATTTGACCAAGTTTGACCACCGGATTTGGGTTTCCCCAAAAATTTCCGTGTGTGGGCTCGGTCGCCACGTGGCGCCTCTACTTGGGCTTCCTTAGGCCTCTCTTGTTATCACTTGCTGTGTAAGGAGAGTGCCTTTGTATATATCCTGGGCGAAGTAGAAGCAAAACGGCAATGTGGGACAAACATGCATATGAAGAACCAAAATTCGTGAAAAATTGGCAGATTTTTGGGGCAACTTCAAAAATTCATAACATTCTCCACAGAGCTCGGATTAGGGCCAAATTGGTCTTGTTTTGCTCTAAATTCTGTTATCTATCTCTTGAAATTGGAATCACTCCAAACGGATCATCCATTTAAGAGAAAAGTGGGAAATACCGCACAGAGGTACATGATAAAGTGAGCATTCTGCCCGTCTGATTCAAAAATTCATAGTTAATTGCATAGAACTCGGATTACCTTCAAACCAATTGGAGATGATAGATAAAGATGTTATCTAACTAATGCAATTGACTTTGTTCATATCCAATGAGTATTGAGAAAGTTATTGGCAAAATAGTGCGCTGCGCACTAGCTGTCTCCCCCCAAATTTGCACAAGGTTTGGTTGCCAACTTTGAAAAATCATAACTAATTGAATACAACCCGGAATATTCTCAAACCAATTGGAGATGATAGATAAAGATGTTATCTAACTAATGCAATTGACTTTGTTCAGATCCAATGAGTATTGAGAAAGTTATTGGCAAAATAGTGCGCTGCGCACTAGCTGTCTCCCCCAAATTTGCACAAGGTTTGGTTGCCAACTTTGAAAAATCATAACTAATTGAATACAACCCGGAATATTCTCAAACCAATTGGAAATGATAGATAAAGGTGTTATCTAATCAATTCAATTGACTTTGTTGGATTACGACAAGTATCGGGGAAGTTATTAATAAAATAGCGGGCTGCCCACTGGTTGTCCAATTCAACTTGATGTTTTTATCATAATCATTTCATTTCTCCTCGGAATCAAGCGTGGTCAAGTGCGTTATTCTCCGAATGTCATCCTCTGTCACTTAGTGGTCCTTCGCCAAGTACGATTGCGATCTAACCTGGTCAAAATGGGGTGCAACAACGACCACGAAGGCCGCGACAAGGAGCACCACGCTAAGGAACGGAGGAGAGACAAGTCCGTTTCGAGGGAAACATGTCCGCTGGAGAGTCGACTAGCCAAATTGGAGTTGGCGTTAGCCGAACAGATGGAGGTGGTCGAGGAGCACACTGAAAGCATCGAAAAGCTGGACTCAGAGGGTGAGGAAAGCTATGGGAGGATGCAAGGGCTTCTCAACTCCGTCATGGACGACATGAACTCTCGATTTGAGGGCTTGAAGGGTTCTCTCATGTCCCAAATCCTGGCGATGCAAGAGGAAATCAAAGAGATCAAGGTGGATTGGTCTCTATGTAAGATGGCGGTCACCTAAGGTGGCGTTGGCAGCCATTCTAGCTCCAAAATCGACGTGCCAAAGCCTAAGACCTATACTGGGTCAAGGAATGCGAGGGAGTTAGACAACTTCCTCTGGACCATGGAGCAGTACTTCGATGCCTTGAACATCATCGACGAGGCAAAGAAGGTGAAGACCGCTCCGCTATACTTAGTCGATTCGGCTATGGTGTGGTGGAGGCGACGATATGCCGACAAGGAGTGCGGCTTATGCATTATCGACAATTGGGCAGATTTCAAGCGGGAGATCAAGGCCCAGTTCTATCCCCAGAACGCAGAAGACGAGTCCCGGGCAAAACTTCGGCGCCTTACCCACAAAGGCACGGTGCGGGAGTACGTCCGTGAATTTTCCGAGCTAATATTGGAGATCCCGGATATGTCCACGAAGGATTTATTATTTTCCTTCATGGACGGATTGCAACAATGGGTGAAATTGGAGCTGCAGCGGAGGAATGTGCAGGACCTGGCGTCGGCCATGGCGGTGGCCGAATCACTCATCGAATACAAGAAGCCGGAGAAAACCACCAGTTCTTCATCGACTTCCAAGGCGAACAGGTTCCACAAGGAGAAACGTGGGGGAGACAACCGGAGTGAAGGAAAAGGGAGACCCTTCCAACCGTCTAAGGACTTTCGCCCAAAACACTTCGCGAATGGTTCCAAGGACGGGGAGAAGCCAAGGATCTCTTGTTTCCTTTGTGAAGGCCCTCACAAGGCGTTCGAGTGCCCGAAGCGCTTCAAGCTCTCCGCGATGATCAACGAAGACGAAAAGAGGAATGCGAGGGATCCACGACTTGGTTCCTTGCAACTCCTCAATACAATCAAGGCGAAGGTGGAGGTGCCACCATCCGGACGACGAAGGGCCACATGTATGTGCTCGCTAAGGCCAACAACCTTGAAACTAAGGCCTTGGTGGACACGGGTGCGACCAACAACTTCATCAAGGTCGAAGAAGCTCGTAGACCGGGGATAGTCTACAAGGAAGAGAAGGGCTCGGGCCAAGGCGGTGAACTCCGGCGCCAGTCCAATCCATGGCGTGGCTCGAGGCGTCGAGCTAAGTATTGGCGAGTGGAGAGGCAAGGTGAATCTCTCCGTGGTGTCGATGGACGACTATCCCATGGTGTTGGGGATGGAGTTCGTTGACCAGGTGCGGGCAATTCCAATTCCTAGCACCAACACAATGTGCATCATGGACGAGGGGAAAACGTGCATGGTGAAGGTAATGTGGGAGGAAGAGCTCAAGGCGAAGTCTCTTTCGGCGCTCCAACCGTCTAAAGGAGTTAGACGACAGGAGCCAACCTTCATTGCCATGGTGAAGGAAGAAGGCCCAAGTGTTGGGGAGGAGCCCCCAACCGAGGTGAAGACGGTCCTTGAAGAGTTTGGGGACGTTATGCCACCTGAACTCCCCAAACAACTTCCGCCGAAGCGGGAGGTGGACCACAAGATCGAACTAGAGGCCGGTGCAAGGCCTCTGTCTGCGGTGCCCTATCGGATGGCACCACCGGAGTTGGAGGAACTTCGGAAACAATTGAAGGACTTGTTGGATGCCGGTTTCATTCGGCCATCCAAAGCGCCATTTGGAGCACCGGTGTTGTTCCAAAAGAAGCACGATGGGTCGATGCGGCTATGCATTGACTATAGGGCGCTAAATAAGATTACGGTGAAGAACAGCTACCCCATCCCACTCATATCCGACCTATTTGATCAACTTGGCGCTGCGAGATGGTTCTCAAAGCTAGACTTGCGGTCGGGATATTGGCAAGTGCGGATAGCCGAAGGTGATGAGGCAAAGACGGCGTGCGTCACAAGATATGGCTCTTACGAGTTCTTGGTGATGCCCTTTGGCCTCACAAACGCCCCTGCCACATTTTGTACGTTGATGAACCGGATCTTCCAACCATACTTGGACAGATTCGTCGTGGTGTACCTTGATGACATTGTCGTCTACAAAAAACCTTGGAGGAGCACAAGGCACACTTACGGCGGGTTTTCCAAATCTTAAGGGAGAACCAACTCTTTGTAAAGAAGGAGAAATGTGACTTTGCGAAGAAGGAGGTGCCCTTCTTGGGTCACATCATTGGCGGCGGAAACTAAAGATGGATAACAAGAAAGTGTTAGCCATCAAGGAATGGGAGACGCCCAAGAAAGTCCCGGAGATGCGTTCATTCCTTGGCTTGGTTAACTACTATAGAAGATTCATCCGCGGCTATTCCCACATTGCCGCACCCTTGACGGAACTACTAAAGAAGAACAAGACTTGGGCGTGGGATGATGCTTGCGAGAGGCATTTGAGAAGTTGAAGCAAGCCGTGACAAACGGACCGGTGATGGCACCGCCGGACCATACAAAGCCTTATGAAGTTCACACGGATGCTTCCGACTTTGCCATCGGTGGAGTTCTAATGCAGGAGGGGCATCCTGTAGCATATGAAAGCCGGAAACTCAATGGCACCGAACGGAGGTACGCGGTGCATGAAAAGGAGATGACGGCAGTTATGCATTGCCTTCGGGTGTGGAGGCATTACTTGCTAGGGTCCAAGTTCGTGGTGAAGACGGACAATATTGCTACGAGTTATTTTCTAACTCAAAGGAACTTAACTCCGAAGCAAGCACGATGGCAAGGACTCCTAGCGGAATTCGACTTTGTGCTCGAGTACAAACCGGGCACAAATAATGTGGTGGCTGATGCACTAAGTCGGAAGGCGAAACTTGCGGCCATTAGCCAACCACAATTCCCCCCTGGTGGACAAGCTAAAGGAAGGAATGGAGCACGACCCATTAGCCAAGTCCTTAGTGGAATGCGTCAAAGTCCAGGAAGACGCGGCGATTTTGGCTAAGGGATGACTTGCTCCATACTCGAGGGGAACGGGTGTACGTTCCTAAATGGGGAAGTTTGAGGAGAGACATCCTCAAAGAATGTCACGACTCGCGGTGGGCTGGCCATCCCGGAGTCGATCGTACCTTGGCATTGGTGGAACGGAGCTACTCTGGCCTCAACTTTACGAGGACGTCCAAGTGTACGTGAGGACTTGTCTTGTGTGCCAGCAAGACAAGATAGAGAATCGACAATCGGCGGGACTGTTAGAACCGTTGCCCACTCCAGAAAGACCTTGGGAAAGTGTTTCGATGAACTTCATTGTTTGTCTCCCAAGATCCGAAGGATGCGGAACGATCATTGTTGTGGTCGACCGATTCTCTAAGTATGAAGTTTTCATTCCAACTCCGAAGGACTGCACGGCTGATGACACGGCCCGACTATTCTTCAAGTATGTGGTGAAGTACTGGGGCATTCCAAAGACAATCGTGAGTGATCGGGACTCACGATTCACTGGGCGGTTTTGGACCGAGCTATTCCGGATAATGGGTTCAGACTTAAACTTTTCAACAAGTTTTCACCCACAAACAGACGGCCAAACCGAACGTGTCAATAGCTTACTTGGAGTCAGATCTAAGGCACTACGTGAGTGCCAACCAAAGAGATTGGGCCAAGTTGTTGGACATAGCCCAATTCTCATATAACTTGCGAAGAGCGAGTCCACGAACGAGAGTCCATTCGAACTCGCAACGGGCAAAGAACCATTGACGCCCACCTCCATCACTCGGGGGTACACTGGAAAAAGCCCTGCGGCGTTCAAGTTTGCAAAAGGATGGCATGAACAGACGGATCTGGCCAGGGCATACTTGCACAAAACAGCGAAGAAGATGAAGAAGTGGGCGGATCAACAAAGGAGGCCCTTGGAATTTCAGGAAGGAGACATGGTGATGCTCAAACTCCTTCCGCGCCAAACCAAAGCACTCAGACAAATGCATAAGGGTTTGGTGCGCCGATATGAGGGGCCTTTCAAAGTACTTAAGAGAGTTGGGAAGGTCTCATACAAATTGGACCTCCCGACTAGCTTACAAAGGCATCCGGTGTTCCACGTTAGTTTGCTCAAGCCTTACCACGAAGACTTGGAAGATACGAGCGGACAACGGGCGGTGCGGACACCAACAGCATCAACGGGCAAGACCTACGATAAAGAGATAGAGAAAATCCACTCTCGTAGAGTCGTGCCAAGAAGGGGCGTAGATCCAAGCCGGGTGGAGTACTACGTCCAATGGAAGAACAGGCCGGTTGAAGAGGCAAGTCGGGAGAAGGAAGAGGATCCGGGGCAATTCTCCAAAGAGATTGAAGAGTACCAGGAAGAAACCGAACGCTACATCCAGCAGTTCGACAAGTTCGAGGAAGCCGAAGACGCAACGAGGACGCTGCGAAATCGGGTGGGGGAGAATGTCACGGACCGAGGCTTATCCTAGCATACTTAGGCCATTTTGGGGTATTTCCCCTTTGTAAAGTGTTGTACTTAGCTTATAGAGTAAGTTGTAGAGATTTTAGATTTCGATCATATATGATGTCTCCTGGCGACATAGCCAGAAAAGTGTTAACATCTATATGTAGGGGAGTGATATTGTAAAGCTTTCAAGCATTCGATACAATCGTTTGTTGCCTTCATTTAAATCGATCTTCCGCTAAGCGCTTCCCTACACAATTGCTTTACAACGGATCGATGGGTTCCGATCCAAATGCGACGAGTTAGGCTGACCTAGCGTTCCTTCGTACGGGTGGGAACTAGGTGCCGCACGGGTTAAGCTGCTATAAAGGCTGACCCCGTGACACCCGGCATCCCGTGCTGCGCCGGCGTGTCTCTTCCGTCGCTGGACCTGGATTGCTGTGCCACGGCGCTGTGCAAGCCACTGCTGCCGGCCCGCCGTTGTGACGCCCCGCTGCCGCACCTTTGCTGCCGGGCGCCGCACCGCTCTGCTGTGCCTCTGCCGCCGGGTGCTGATCTGCTATGCCGGCCGCTACTCTGTCCAGTGCTATCAGCTTTGCGATTTGCTGATCCAGTACGTTTTTATCAAATCTTATCCCATATTTTAGAATATAAATTATATAAATGCAAATATAGTATGAGTACTTTAGGCTATCGTGCAAATAAATGCAGTATTACACATACATTTGTGTACATTTATCAACTATATATTGGAATATAGTTTATTTTTATGAGTGTTATTGGTATATTTGTGTTGATGTGTTTTTATTGCTTATTTTTATTTTAGATGAGGCGTAATGTTTATATATTACTGTTATTTCAATATTTGTGTTTTTATTTTTATTTTATGTATTTGATAAGTTTATAAAATTAAAAATTATTTGAGTTGAAGCTTGAAATTGAATTATGAATTATTGATATGTAATTGTGTAATTGTTTAATTTTTTTCTTTGTTATTTTATTGTAGGTTAAATAATCATGCCTCAAAGAAAGTATATTTCTAAATTTGAAAAAAGAAAAAAGAAACAGAGGATAGAACAACTTATTCAATCTCAATCAGAGCTTTTGATAAGTTTATTATTAGTAGTAAACAAGTAAAGACTTCAAGTTTGGTTGACCATAATTTAATTGAAGAATATCCAAATGAGAATGAAAATGATAATAATTGTCATCACCCGTTTTTGACCGGGCTTGTTCTTGGCTTTTGTGAAAGGACTCTATGCTAGTTCATTTCGTTGATCCTACAAATCATCCTTGCACAAGGCTCGCACAAACCATTAAAGAATTGAAAAACACAGAGTCACCACCAAACAAATTAAAGGTGTGATTGGGCACCTAGAAAAAGAAATGGTCTACGGTTCCAGAAAATTAGGTTCGGGAGTCGGTTACGTGTGGGGAAGGAAGAAAAACTCTTGCACCCCCACAACGCCCACAATCGGTACCTAGTCTTGATTTATGGGTGTTTTCTTGCTTTATTATTTATTCAAAAAAAAGTTTTTTGTATTTTTAATTTTAAGAAAAAGAAAGATTTTAGGATCTAGGCCTTAAAACAACAAAAGAAATTTTAATAAAATAAAAAAGGGAACATTCTAATTTTAGAAAAAGAATGTGGGATCTAGGCCCATGTGACAGTAATGCGTTTTTCAGGAAAACAAAAGTGAACTTTCTTCTTTTTAGAAAAGAAAATGAAAACAATTTGAATTCAAATGGAAATACTGCCACAATTAATATTGGCCCAGGCAGACTAGAATATGAGCATCTAGGGCTCAACCCTCATGACTGCCCAGGCCTCGTTTAAATTTTTCTAGAAGAGATTTGATTTTTGTTTTTTTTACATTTTATTATTTTTTTGAAAATAATAAAGGAAAAGAGAGATACAAGAAGTTTTTTTGTATTTTTGTTTTTTAAACTTTGAGAAATAATTAAAATAAATAGAGAAGTTTTTGGGTTTTATGTTTGAAAACAACACAGAGAAAGAAATTTTTAAAAAAGAATAATTTAATAAATAAATAAAAGTAAAGCAGGAAACCTGAAGAAATTAAGATGATGCAGACGTGGGCTCTTCTTTCCTCCTAGTGATCCCTGAAAACACAATGATTAGTAAAAGAAATCTTCCTCCTTGATTTAGTGTACTTCCTTCAACCTTAGCTCTTTCCACCAAAAATAGGAGAGATTCAGGTGCTTTTCTCCCAAAATGAAGTATTTCTGCCTTTAGAAATTCTCAGAACTTTCTCTCTGATTTTCTCTCTCATAATCCCGTCCAGCAAGCTCTCTTTTTTTCCTCCGATAAAAATCTTCTTTGATTTTTTATCTTTAAGAAATGCAGCCAGAAATTCATCTCTCTGAATAATATGCTCTGATACGTGATAATTCCCCCTTTTGATGTTCCCACTGGATGGCCTATTTATAGGTATTTTAGGGGAAGTATCCATTGGTGCATTAATTGCACTCTTTATAATTTTCAAAGAGTCAATTGCAGTGTCCCGAGGGCTTAATTATGGTTTCCTATTCCCACGTTTTGAAAAAGAGTGTCCCGATGCTTAAAAATAAATAAATCACTTGCGATTATTTATTCCTATGTTGTATCTGGACGCCTTGGTGGATAAGGGCTAGATAAACCTTCAGGTATATTGGTGCCGTTGGGAATTAATAGCCATGCAATCCCTAGGGTCAACTTTGATTTCGAAGGACTTTATTCATTTAATTACGACATCTCCCCGTCCTTACGCTCAAAAACAGAGTCCCAAACCATTTGAATTTAATATTCGGAGACTCCTCAATTCCCACGCTTAAAAGGAGGTTCCAAGACACTGATAACATTTAAAAAAAGATTTTTCTAGATTTTTTAGAGTCCCGATGCTTTGGAGTCACTTCCATACCTGTAGAGGGGCTATTTTGGAGTTTTTTCCGGACCAATGGGTCCTTATTCAGCATCAGTGGGCTTAGCCCGGATTTGTCAGCGCTAATTTCCTTACTCCATATCAGTTCTAATTCCTTACTCCATGTGAATGGTTAGCCCGGATTTCTTACTCCGGATTTGACCAAGTTTGACCGCCGGATCTGGGCTTATTCCGACTAGTGGACTTAGCCCAGATTTGATCAAGTTTGACCATCGGATTTGGGCTTATTTCGGATTTGATCAAGTTTGACCACCGGATTTGGGCTTAGTCCGGATTTTATCAAGTTTGACCACCGGATTTGGGTTTCCCCAAAAATTTCCGTGTGTGGGCTTGGTCGCCACATGGTGCCTCTACTTGGGCTTCCTTAGGCCTCTCTTGTTCTCACTTGCTGTGTAAGGAGAGTGTCTTTGTATATATACTGGGCGAAGTAGAAGCAAAACTGGCAATGTGGGACAAACATGCATATGAAGAACCAAAATTCGTGGAAAATTGACAGATTTATGGGGCAACTTCAAAAATTCATAACTTTCTCCACAGAGCTCGGATTAGGGCCAAATTGGTCTTGTTTTGCTCGAAATTCTATTATCTATCTTCTGAAAGTAGAATCACTCCAAAAGGATCATCCATTTAGGATAAAAATGAGAAATACCACACACAGGTACATGATAAAGTGAGCATTCTGCCCGTCCGATTCAAAAATTCATAGTTAATTGCACAGAACTCGGATTACCCTCAAACTAGTTGAAGACGATATATAAAAATGTTATCTAACTAATGCAATTGACTTTATTCAGATCCAATAAGTATTGAGAAAGTTATTGTCAAAATAGTGTGCTGCACACTGGTTGTCTCCCCCAAATTTGTACAAGGTTTGGTTGCCAACTTTGAAAAATCATAACTAACTGAATACAGCCCGGAATATTCTCAAACCAATTGGAAATGATAGATAAAGATGTTATCTAATCAATGCAATTGACTTTGTTGGATTACGACAAGTATCGGAGAAGTTATTAATAAAATAGCGGGCTGCCCACCGGTTATCCAATTCAACTTGGTACTTTTGTCATAACCATTTCATTTCTCCTCGGAATCAAGTGTGATCAAGTGCGTTGTTCTCCGAATGTCATCCTCTATCACTTAGTGGTCCTTTGCCAAGTACGGTTGCAATCTAACCTGGTCAAAATGAGGTACAACAATGATAATGATAATGAGATTGTGAGTGACCAACATCCAAATGAAAATTAGAATGAGAATGAGACTGTGAGTGACCAACATCCAAATGAGACTGAATGTGACCAACATTTAGATGAGACTGAGAGTGACCAACATCTAAATGAAAATGAGATTGAGAGTGACCAACATCCAAATTTGAATGAAGAAATAGAGCCTTCAAATATCTATGATCCTGGTAATTGGGGAGAAATTGATCAAAATATGAGAGACTTATTAGTTGAAAAAGGCCCAATCAGAAATTCTAATGTCAACTTTCCACTAGATAATCATAATAGACATTTCTCATCTTCTTATTATATTCGACATTTATCAAATGGAGAGAAACAGAGATAGAAAATGATTAGTATATTCAAATATTTGAAATAGAGTGTATTGTTTTTGTTGCAAGTTATTCGAGAAAGATAGAAACATGTCTCACTTGGCTACTAATGGATTCAATAATTGGAAAAATCTTAGTGAAAGACTTAAGAGTCATGAATCTAGTGATGAACATATTAGTTGCATGAGAAAATAGATTGAACTCGAAGATAAGATTGGGGAAAAATATTCTCATCTTCTATAAAACGGTGGAATGTTTTCAAAGATAATATAAGAGGTCTCACACTTAAGCCATTATCATCAACACGATGAGAGAGTCACGTTGAAAGTGTTAAAGCAATAAGGTATCAAGCTCCAGAAATAAGAGATGTTTTACTTCATTAGCAGATCCGAATGAAGATAACAAAATCTTAAGTGAAGCTAAGTCCTTTGCTGAATATGAACTTTAAAATTTTGAGTTCTTAGTTGGTATGATTATTTAGCATAATCTATTATTTGTCGTTAACACTGTTAGCAAGACTTTTCAAGCTGAAGACATGAATATTGATATTGCTATACAACAATTGAGAGGGTTTATTTCCTTTTTTGAAAGCTATAGAGAAAATGAATTTGTTGAAGCCATAATTGAAGCTAAGGAAGTTGCATCTATAATGAAAATCCAGCCAGTTTTTCGAGAAAAACATACCATTCGTAGGAAAAAACACTTTGATGAGAATGCAAGCGAAGAAATGACACAATCTGCAGAAGAAACTTTCAGAGTGAATTACTTCATGTATATTATAGATTAAGGTATTTCTTTACTGAAGAATCGATTTGAGCAGTTTCAATTATATGAGCAAAAGTTTGAATTTTTGTTTGATTTGAAGAAGTCAAATTTTATTAGCAATGAATGCTTAAAGACTTATTGTGAGAAACTTGAAGAATTTCTTAAATATGAAGAACTTTTTGATATTGATGGTAGAGATTTATTTTTAGAATTGAAGGTTTTGAAAGAATAATTTTCTAATGAAACGAAGAAACCGATTGATGTGTTGAATTATTTGAAAATAATATATGGTTGTTTTCCTAATGCATATATTGCATATAGGATATTATTAACAATACCAGTCATTGTTGCCTCTGGAGAAAGAAGTTTTTCAAAGTTAAAATTGATCAAATCTTATCTTCGGTCAACAATGTCACAAGAAAGATTGAATGGGCTAGCTATGTTTTCTATTGAAAGTGATTTAGCGAAGATTATTAATTATACAGATGTGATTAGTGATTTTGTAGCAGAAAATGCAAGAAGAACCAATAAACTCAAATGATTTTTAAGGTAATTTAGCAAATTAAATATTCAATATTGTAAATTTATATTTATTTTATTTTTTATGATTAACAACTTTCTTTCTTTTGAATTGTAGAAGAAGATGAAATTAACTTTTCAAAGGATTTATTTTACTTATTTATGAAGACAATAATTTCTATCAGGTATGTTATGTTATCTAGTTTCTTTTTTATTGTTGTGTTTTCTTTTAATTTATAATTTTGATAATAATATATGTTTTTAAATTTTATGTTGTTCCTCTAATTATAGTAAAATAATAAAAATAATAAAAATTAATAGTTTAATAAGAGCCCCAAATTTAATTATCACCTTGGGCCCCCTAAATCTCAAGCCGGCCCTAAATAGCGGGTACTAGTATCAGCAGCCCACCTATACCTCACATCGCAATTATCATAACAAAATATGACTTTCTTGGCGGAGGTGACCACGGGACGGTGCAATAGTTGATTTTCCCCTCGGTCACAATCAATTGTTTTGACACGAATTTGCATATTTATTATAATATTTGATTTCGGTAACACTTCCTCCAAGTTTACCACTGGTCACAATGTGTGGTTCTTAGATTACGAATACTCACCATCACTGAAAAGTCTATTTTGCATTAAACAATATTCATATTTTCATTGAAATTGTTTATATCTTAGCATTTAATCTAATTAATAGTGTTGTTTACTATTAAAAGAATATGAGAAGGGTTATTGTTAAATTCGTAAAAATAAATTATAAGTGCATAGTAAGCTCAATAAAATTAAAATATAGTAAAATAAAAGTTAAAATGTAAAAAAAATTATAATTAACTCATCAATGCTAAAATAAATTTGACATTCAATTAAATGGTTGATCAAATTTGTTGAGTCAATTTTTTATTTTTTTTATTTTTATAATAATGTGCTCTTAAATCATTTTCACTCTTTCTATCCTTAAAAGCATCCACACTAAAATTATTGATAAAGGTTAGAATCCAATTTCACCACATCTAATCTTTTTCACTCTTTCTATCCTTTTTCTATTACCATGCTAATCTTGTGGTGGGATGTTATTGTTGAGTCAATTTCATTGGCTAAAATTTATTAAATATTAAAATAATTGATTTCACTTACATAATTGATAACCCATGTAATGAGAGAGGAGGGAGAATAAATATTTAAAAGTATATATATAAGAATTCTTGATGACGTAAAGCATAATCCATTACAAAAAGTTTGGTTCCCTGTTTTTGTTTTTGAAAACAAAAAATTTTTGGGTTCCACCTTCGCAAATGCATTTGATATGCCGTTTTACAAAATGATTTTGTATTGTATTACAAAACAATTTCATCTAACAACACGTTTTTGAAAATAGGTAAGAGATTATTTTAAGATCAACTGTTGAAATCAAATCTAATCTCATCACTTGTGTCCATCACAGATATGTTTACTGTCACCACCTTCCTCCTTTGCAAATATGAAATAGTTGACTTATAATGGTTCAAGTATTGTATTTTAAACACTAATAGTTGATCCATATAGGTCAAACTGTGATTAGTCGACTTTTTTGGTTAGGATTCAATGTCTTTTGATATTGATCAATATAGGTCAATCTGTTTAATATTTGCACTTTGTCATTTTTAATTAAATATAACACTTTGTCATGGTTCATCTATCTTGGCTCCTGAGAGCGTCACCCCTGGCTCCTGTACATTTAATATAATATTCAAACCAAATTCTTTATGTTATAAAATTATTATTGTGTGTTAAAAAATACAAAATACGAAGAGCAATTGAATCAAGGGTTAAACTGTATAAGTCGACTTATATAGATCGATTTCTTGTTTTTCACATGTTGATCCGAAAAAACAAAAAAATACTTCTTTAATAGAAAAAAGCTATTTGAATTCATTGTATCATATGTATATTTAAAAGTAATTGTATTTTTTATTTATATTTCAAAACTATTTTACATCAAGAATTTAAATCAAAATTCAAATCAAATTTAAATCCAAATTCAAGTTTAAAATCTAAAACAAATATTTGAAAATACGTACGAAAAGATCCAAAATCTTTTAATGGTGCAATGAACAACCGAACCTGATCGACATCACCCAAAATCTTTTAAAGCCAATAGACATATATATTAACCAAAAAAAAAAGTCCTAAGCTAACCACATACAAGTGATCAGACTCTGGGTGATTTCATCAAATTAGATGATGGTATAAGCAAACTAGATGACAGATTAAACACTATATAATCTTGTTAACATCATAATTAAAGGAATTGAACAATTAGAAATGCTCAGAAAATTAATTTTTGCTAAGGATGGATTGAGTTATTAATTTATTTACATTAAATGAATCTAAAGGTCAAATTCACTTGTTATATGATCAACGGAATGAAGGATTAATAAAAACATTAAATGTTTTATTTTGATTCGAATCAATGTCAAAAGCATCGCAATAGTATGTGATCGTTTAATCAAAGGACATATAAGATTAGCTAATTTTTATAATTAAACAACTACTAATCATCAAATTTGAGAACAAGCTTCGCAATTAAATTGCTTTAATTAAAGGGCTAAATTTTAAAAGTTTAACTATGATAAAAAAGAAGAGTTTTTAAACTTTCTCATAGGGCTGCAAATCACTAAGAATTTTCTATCTTTATTTTTAAATTATTGTTTTCAGTATCAATATATGTATTTACTATTTTCGCTTTACCCTATTAAGGATTCCCAAGTTGTTTAAGCCTCATGTTTGACATATTGGGCATATTTTTTATAGTAGTTGAGATGTGATCTTGAAACAGAAGAGCTTTTAATTAACTTACAAAACTAAGTTGTTTGTTGTGAATTTGTAAAATTATTTAGTGGAACCTGAGAGGAAAAAATAAATTGTTCAGCTCAAATCAGTATGAATGTTACTTTTGTGTTTTTAATTACTTTATTTATTTTGTTATGGTTTGCTTTGTGTATTTATTTTAAGCATTTTCCACTTGAAAACTTTCACATACAAAATCTCTTCTTATGTTTTTTTTAATTAAGTTTTTTTGAACTCCATTGTTACATTTTCTTAGGATTAAAAAGAAATTATAATTACGTGGTGGTTGATGAAGTTTCCCGTTTCTTTATCTAACTTGTGTAATTGTACAATCGTACATAAATTATTATCTAACAGTTGAATACATATGTTCTCGCTTACATATGAAATGAGGTACAATTTTAAATTTTGATTTACTGCATAAGCGGAGCGAGATGTAGTAATAAGTCGATTATGCCTCGATAAGATCTAAATCACCCCTATCAATCTGTTTCATGAAGCATTTAAAAAGCAAATTTGTTTTAAGATAGATCAATAGAGGCTGGTAGTGGGAGCGGGCGGATGAAGCCTCCCCCCTACTAACCTTGCCATAGAACAAGGATATCTCATCCCACCTACACGTGAGGTGGATACAATTTAAAATTTTTAATACCTGCTTAAGTGATAGTGGGATACGATAATAGATAGATCTCGCTCCCTACCCCTAATTTACATAAATATATTTCTTAAAGTATTAAATAATAGCTAAGAATAGTAGTGGTGAATTGGGCGGATCAGCCCCTACTTGTATACGACCCATTAATATATGTTATTATCTTTACCCATTGAATTATTCACGGTAAGTATGAGCTTGAAATTCCCACCAGTAACCGACAATTATAAGGTTTTAACACAAAAGTACGAATTTTGTACTTTTTAAATAATACTTACACAAATTATATTAAATAAATTTAATTTAATTTGAAGGTTTTAACACAAAAGTACACTAATAATATATATATATATATATATATAATAAAATTTTATTATTTACTGATTTTGTTATTATTGGTGTTGATATGAATCGGTTAAAGGGCCGGAAAGGTCATAGTCGCATACCCAACATTGGTGTAACGGTTAAAACCTATTACGCGCGCAACTTAGATTATTGCTTGGCAACTTAGATAATTGTTGTAGGGGTTTTGGGGTGTGATTCTGTTTTCGGAAATAAAAAAAAATGGGTCTCTCAAGCAAAAATCATGTTCGGTAATTGTAAGTATTGTTGAAAAGGAGATTTTAAGTTTGGTTTTGTATAAAGTGTGTTATTTTTCAAAACATTTTAAAACTTTTTTTCATTTTTTTTTGGATTTAATTTATTATTATTAAAAAAAAAGCGTTATTTTATTACTTGTCTCATCGATCGTCTTATTTTTTTTTAAATTAGGATTCAATTTAAATAAAACAAATTTTTTACTGATCATAATTTTTTAAATTTGTGATTCAAAATCCAACAAAAAAATGATAAAAAGTAAAATACAAAAACAAAAACACCAAACAAACACCTTATTATTACCTATACAAGGAAAGTCGAGAGAGTTGCCTCCTAGGTGTTGTGGCAGCCTGAGATGGTTGTTTGGTGGCCTTAATCTAATGACGCTCTTGGTTTCTCTCGTTTGTTTCTTTGGCTTTCAATATTATTTAACTTATTTCAAAAAAGCAATGAAACAGTTTTTTAAAAAAACAACGAATTAACTATATGAAACTATAATAAAGTAAAATATAAGTCTAGCAAATATATGAGTAAATTGCATTCCTGTACGGCGAAGCCAATGGTGAACCTAGATGATCATGTCGGCTAGGTTCGGATGAATGAAGCAAGTTCTCGTGCTCTTAACGTACCTGTGCACATTACGTACTGGATGCATGGCCCCAGTACATGCGCTTTCGTTCCGCAATGAACCTGGTCAATAATAGGGCCTAGTTCAGCACGCACCGCCCTTCTTCTTTAATTTTCCTTTCATTTACCACACTATGAGCACTGTTTTATATCACTAGTACTCTTGATATATATTATATAACATAGAGATGCTATTGATAGACATTCATATAAGTCATTATATCATTATTGCTTTTGACCCACGAGCCTATTTGATATCCTCCTGCTCCCTATATATAGCCATTTCGCTTCCTTAATTTGTAGTTGTAATCAAACAAGAAATGAACATGAAACGAGTTGCAAATCGATTATATATCAGATAATTAATAACTAAAATGTTATGATCAGCCATCAATTTGACTTATAGATTGAGGTTAAAAAACTGACGAAGGTAAATATTATTATTAATTAATTAAAAGGAAAGGAATAAACAAACAGAAGTTTAGACTTAATCACGATTAAAAAGGCTCGAACCGAGCAAACTATATATAACATAGTTTATCAATAACTTCTGTTTTATCCCAAAACTATTACAAGATTAGTTCAATTCCAATTTCCAAAACTTTTTTTTTTGTTTTGTTTTCCTGGGTGTCCCTCGTCTTATATCTATCGACGGTAGTCGAATGAAATAATATTTCGAGACTTGGTTAAGCAGCATTAAGGGGAGTCTCTCCCAACGGGGGGTTTACATTCACGGCCCCCCCTCAATTTTAAACTTTATGTTTTTTATGCTTGGTAAGTATAATGATGATGACATATATAATATGCATGGCCTCCCAAGGTATTGGTATGCAAAATTTTTATGAAAAAAAATTATTATTAATTTGCTCTCTCTAGGTTAAAAACTAAAAAGCATTTCAGCTATTCTTATATTATTAATTTAGTATACATTAATATAATTATGATAAAGAGTAAAGAGGAGAGACTTAACAATAATACTATTTTAAAAAATAACTATAATTAAAATGGATTCCATTACTATATATAGAATAAATAATTTTAATAGGATAACACAATTAGATTTACAGATGATGATGAAGCACAGTTGTATAATATATTTTTTTAAAATACAACGCACAGCTAATAATATTATGTCATGTTACATTATTCGGCTGAGTAATAGTCCCACTATGTCTATATATATTAGTTTTTTTTAGCTTATAAAATATTAAATTTAGATTGTATTTATAATATATATAGCTATGAAAGCAATACTAGAACAGTGGCCCCAGGATGAAATCCTGGTTCCGCCCGTGTTTACATTCAAAAGGTTTGAACACGAAACGTTTGCTTCAGTAAATTCAAGTGTCACTTGAGCCAACAATATACATGTGGGGTTCAAACTGTATATTGGTGGGCTACATTGTTACGTACATTACATGTTGGGGTTAGCTTTTTCTACCGCGTTTAAGCAACAAGCATGCAGGTGGTCCTATATGTTGTAACCATTTTCTACCGATAAATTTTATTTCAAAATATTAATTTTTTAACCCACGTGACGATCATTACAAAGTATATCCATGAAGGAGGGAGCGAATATTCAAAATAGAGCATCTCCCTCATTCACCCTTAAAACCAGAGAGAGAGAGAGAGAGAGAGAGAGAGAGAGAGAGAGAGAGAGAGAGAGAGAGAGAGAGAGAGTGTGTGTGTGTGTGTGTGAGAGAGAGAGAGAGAGAGAGCGCTCGCAATGGATCGGTATTGTTTTAAGGAGGAGAAGGCGTGTGTAGGTTGGGTGCTAAAATATTTTAGTGACTGCCTCTGCAACACCAGGGATGAAGTGTCCTTTGCGGTTGGGATGGTGAGTGTGGCGTGTTGGGGGATGGCTGAAGTCCCTCAGATTATCACCAACTTCCGCGCCAAGTCATGCCACGGCGTCTCCCTTGCCTTCCTCCTCACATGGTTTGCCGGGCAAGTTAATTATTATTTAACATTATTTCGTTTTCTTCTTAATTATATAACTGATCAATTATTATTTTTTCATCTGATTGATTTGTTTCCTTCAATTTGCTCACACAGAGACATTTTCAATCTCGCGGGTTGTCTACTGGAACCGGCAACGGTACATGTTTACCCTCATTAGGGACTGTCATTCCTAGCCCGTCGTCCTCTAGTGTCTTATGACGTGACTCTTTTTTCTTCTTCCTATTTTACTTGTTTATATTATAAATGAGTTTTTAAATTTTTCTTTCCCTCTTTCTGTCTAATTAATTTTATTCAACTGTCGCAGCTGCCCACTCAATTGTATATGGCTTTGGTAAGTGCTACTACTGCGTAATTATATTAGGATTAACAAATTATACACATATATTACAGACATCATGCATATATATCGTATGCTTCTTTTCTTTTCTTTTCTTTTCAATTATTTTTTAGTGAATATGAGTTTCAAATTTTCGGTTGGCTATTTTCTTATTGGATCTTGAAGCTTTTTATATATCAGGACTTATTGAATGTGTATATGACTTTATACATAAATGAATTTTTGGCAGCTCTACACTATTTTCACTGTAGTATTATTGTTGCAAAGCATATACTACGATTGGAACTGTGTTTGGTGGAAGCGTCGAGATATGATCACCACATACGTTGTTAGGAATAATTGAGCAAATAAACAGAAAACAAGAAAAATCACACAAAGACACAAGAACACCAGATTTACGTGGTTCACCCCGAATAGGGTTACGTCCACGGGCGCGGCAAATAATTCACTATATCAAAGAGGAGTACATATTACGGATTATCGATTGCGATATTCAGATGGCACGAACGATTACAAGACAGTACCCAGAAAAACGGATTGCCGCAAAATACCGAAGCAAGACGGATGGTACAAATCCAGAAAGGCGTGCGTCGAAGACTTGTGCTGCGGCTTCTATCGAAAAAGAGAGAGGGCGAGAGAAGTTTGATGCTTGGTTTCTTTTTATCTCCCACGCCGCACAAAACAACACATCATATATATATATATATATATATATATATATATATATATATATATATATATATATATATAAGACAATTTCCTTTTTACATCTTCTTTCCTCTTTTTCGTTGTTTCCTTTACGTCACCTCACAAATCTCCACCTTGACGTAAAGTCGAAACAACTCCTCAACAAAAACAACGATAATGATAAACCTGTATCTGCTGCTACCAGCCCGCCACGGGCTAAATCAAATCAGAGACATTGAGCAAGTCAAGACAATGCTTAAACTTGCTCGGTGGAACCGGTTTAGTAAACATATCACCTGGGGTTATCCTTGGTGCCAACTTTCTTCACACCGATTCTTCTTTCATTACGAATGAAGTGATATCCGACATCAATGTGTTTAGTCCTCTCATGATGCACCTGATCTTTTGCCAAACAGATAGCACTCAAGCTATCACAAAACACAGCTTGCTTGGTCCGTCGGAACCCCAGGATCATTAACCAATCCCTTCAACCAGGATGCCTTCTTTCGCGTTCATCAACACCATATATTCCGCTTGAGCTTGTTGACAGAGCTACTGATGGTTGTAAGGTAGCCTTCCAACTGATAACAGAACCGCCTACGGTAAAGACATAACCAGTCATGGACCTTCGTCCATCCAAGTCAGCTGCATAATCAGAATCTGAATAACCAGCAAGCACGCAATTTTCACTATCACCATAAACTAGGCCAACATCGGATGTGCCTCGGAGATACCTGAAAATTCGTTTCATCGCTCGCCAATGTTCTCTCGCTCGGTGACTCATAAAGCGACCGACCACACCGATTGCTGTGCAAGATCCGGTCTAGTGCACACCATAGCATACATCAAACTCCCAACCGCACCTGGCATACGGAACTCGAGACATATACTCCTTTTCGGCTTCGATTGAGGCGCAAGAGCTGTAGAGAGCCGAAAATTTGCATCAGATGGAGTACTCAAAGGTTTAGCATTAGACATGCCAAACTTTGTCAAGATTTTCTGAATATAGCTCTTTTGAGACAGGAAGAGCTTTCGTCGCGAACGATCTCGGTATATTTCAATTCCAAGAATTTTCTTGGTCGACCCAAGATCCTTCATATCAAACTCGAACTCGAAGTCTCTTCATCTTCCGAATAGCCGACATGTCCCTAGCCGCAATGAGCATATCATCGACATATAATAACAGATAGATGAATGACTCATCCTCCAATTTGTTGTGATATACACAACAATCATAGGGACTCCTGTTGTAGCCATGTTTGACCATGAAACTGTCAAACTTTTTATACCATTGGCGCGGTGACCGCTTTAGTCCATAGAGAGATTTCTTTAGCGCTAGACATAGTCTTCTTTTCCCTCTATAAGAAATCCTTCCGGTTGACTCATCAATATATCCTCTTCCAGCTCTCCATGGAGGAAAGTCGTTTTCACATCAAGCCGCTCTAGCTCCAAGTCCTGATGTGCAACTAGCGCCAACAATAAACGGATAGAAGTGTGTCTAACAACTTGGTGAGAATATCTCATTGTAATCCACACCTTCTTTCTGACTGAATCCCTTGGCAACTAGGCGAGCTTTGTACCTGATCCCAGTATCATCCAGATTTCCAGTCTTCGTTTTGAAGACCCACTTGCAGCCAACCACTCGACGCCCCTGTGGAAGTTTCACTAACTCCCAAGTCTGATTCTTGTGAAGGGACTCCATCTCTTCACCCATTGCAGCAATCCAATTTGCTGCTTCAGCACCACTGATTGCCTCTCGATAGCTAGAGGGTTCAGGAGACTCTATCTCTTCAGCGGCCTGTAGTGCATAAGCAACCATATCTTCAAAACCATACCTGATAGGTGGTTTGATCTGTCTCCTAGATCTGTCAGTGGCAACACTATGTGTATCAACAAGTGGTTGCTCTTCTTCAGCTTCTAACTGTGGTTCATTATTTTGCTGAGTAGTTTCTAATGAACCATGTTGATGTGTTCCAGCAGCATTCACATCAAACTCCACCTGTTTGCTGACACCATCACCTGTTTCTGAAACAACAGACTCTATGCCAGGGTGAAGCAGTGAATTTTCATTAAAAGTTACACTCCTACTAAGAATAACTTTATTTTCAGATGGAGACCAAATTCTATAACCTTTCACACCTGAGCCATAGCCCATAAGGAAACCCTTTTTAGCTCGAGGCTCTAGCTTGCCTTCACTGACATGATAGTAAGTAGAACAACCAAAAGTTCTAATAACAGAATAATCAGCGGGTTTACCAGACCATACCTCAAATGGAGTTTTACAGTTGATAGCAGTTGCTGGGCTACGATTCACCAAATAGCACGCCGTGTTCACAGCCTCAGCCCAGAAGGCTCTCTTCAATCCAGCTTGGGAAAGCATGCATCGTGCTTTCTCCAACAGAGTCCTGTTCATTCTTTCGCCACTCCATTCTCTTGTGGAGTGTCCCTGATTGTCCGGTGTCTCGCAATACCCTGATCTGAACAGAACTGATCAAACTCCTTAGAACAAAACTCTAACCCATTGTCTGTACGCAGACGTTTGAGTTTCTTCCCAGTTTGATTTTCCATCAAAATCTTCCACTCCTTGAAGATTTTGAACACCTCACTCTTGTGTTTCATCATGTATACCCAAGTCATCCTTGAGTAATCATCAATCAACGAAAGGAAGTATCGCGCACCTCCCAAAGATGGAACACGAGATGGACCCCAACGATCGGAATGAACATAATCAAGAGTAGCCTTGGTTCTGAATTGCGGCTTTAAACCGAACCCGCTTCGCTTTCCAAATATACAGGGCTCACAGAAACCCAAATCAACTGTCTGATGGCCTTCGAGAAGACCCTGCTTACTCAGAATCATCATCCCCTTTTCACTCATATGCCCAAGACGCATATGCCATAATGTAGTCTGATCTGATGAATCGGAAGATGATACAGCTACAGAACCAGAAACTGTAATTCCTTGTAGGATGTAGAGAGTATTTTGCTTAACTCCCTTCATTACTACCAAGGATCCTCTAACTATCTTCAAGACTCCACCTTCAAATGAACCTTTGCAGCCCAACTGATCCAGAGTACCCAAGGATATGAGATTTTTCTTCAGCTGTGGAACATGTCGAACATTGGTGAGAGTTCGACGATACCATCATGCATCTGAATCGAATCGAACCAATACCTATTGCTCGCACACGGCATCATTACCCATAATGACGTTTCCACCATCGAATTTCTCATATGTTGAGAACCACTCCCTGTTTGGAGTCATATGATAAGAACAACCTGAATCCATCACCCATGTATCTAATGGGTGAGACCGATCGAAGCGATTGAACCAAATCAGGTTCAGATGAGGAATCCGTCTCGCTTACAATTTCGAACCTTTCCTTTGAAATTTTTCTCTTTTGCCTCCCTTTTCGGACATTGATATTTCCAATGTCCACGTTCCTTTCAGATAGTTGCAAATATCCTTTTGATTGATGTTATGGTCCCTCGATTTGGATCTTCCTCTGCCTTTGCTTTTGTTGTTATTCTTATATGACCGACGACCCCCGAATTTCTCGAATGCATCACAACCAGGCCACTAGAATTATCGAACTAGTTCCCGATGCCTTGTGACGAAGCTCACGTGTATGGAGTGCCGACCTGACTTCTTCCAGACTAATTGTTTCTTTTCCAACAACAAATGAATTCACAAAATTCTCATACGAGGGAGGTAAAGAAACAAGTAATATAAGGGTCGCATCCTCATCATCAATTTTGACATCCACATTCCGCAAATCCATCAAAATTGAATTCAAATCATCAAGGTGGTCTTTTAAAGATTTACCTTCATCCATTTGGAGAGAAAACAGACGTTGCTTTAAAAGCAACTTATTCGTCGAGACTTCGTCATGTAGAGACTCTCCAACTTCACCCACAGACTATTGCAGATTCTTCATCTCGCAATTTCACAAATAATTTCATCCGACAAACAGAGCAAAATTGTCGAATCAGCTTTCTCCTCCATGATAGCCAACTCGGATTCTTCTACGGTCACAGATTGTTTCTCGGCAAGCGGAGCCCGATCCCTTGTCGTTTCAACAACGCACGCATCTTGATGCGCCACAGATCAAATTATTTTTGCCTGGTGAATTTATCGATCTTCATGGTGTGTGATGACATCTTTGCTCAAGAACAAATTTCCACGCAGACGAACCAACAACTCCGATACCAATTTGTTAGGAATAATTGAGCAAATAAACAGAAAACAAGAAAATCACACAAGACACAAGAACACCAGATTTACGTGGTTCACCCCAGATAGGGTTACGTCCACGGGCAGTGGCGAATAATTCACTATATCAAAGAGGAGTACATATTACAGATTATCAGATTGCGGATATTCGATGGCACGAACAGATTACAAGACAGTACCCAGAAAACAGATTGCTGCAAAATACGAAGCAAGACGGATGGTACAAATCCGAGAAAGGTGCGTCGAAGACTTGTGCTGCAGCTTCTATCGAAAAAGAGAGAGGGCGAGAGAAGTTTGATGCTTGGTTTCTTTTTTATCTCCCACGCCGCACAAAACAACACATCATATATATATATATATATATAAGACAATTTCCTTTTTACATCTTCTTTCCTCTTTTTCGTTGTTTCCTTTACGTCACCTCACATACGTTTGCCAGGTACCACCACGCACCCCCCCCCCCCCAAAATATAAAACACTACACACACTAGTTTGGTACCAGGGTTTACGTGTGTTTTTTTTATAAATATTTTATTGCATGTTTTTATTGATCTAACGATTATGATATATATATATATATATATATATATATATATATATATATATAGTGTGTGTGTGTGTGGGGGGGGGGGGACCATATTGCTAATGCAAATAGAGTTAACCACCTAAATCCATGATTTTTTCACTAAAACAATTTACACATAAAAATAAACACACACATATACATATATATATGCACATATATAGGGCTATATATATATATATGTATGTACATATATATAGCTAGTAGACCATTACCAATGCAAATAGAGCGTATTAAGCACCTAAATCCATGGTTTTTACACTAACACAATTTACACATAAAAAACACAAAAAAAAAACACACAAATTCAAAAGTAAATAAAAATATAATAAATTTAAATATAGCAGAAATAAATTTTTTAAATTTTTATCTAACAACCAAATTAACATCAGGATCATGAATCAATTGTTATAATTTAATAAAGAGAAAATAAAATAAATAAACCTTTCGGAAAAGCTAGAATCTTATTCTTCTTCCTTCAAGCGTAGAGTCACCATCAATTTTTGATTGTCCTCACTCCTCCTAGATGCAATTACTATTTAATTAGCCTTTTATGTTATTCTCTTTTCAAATAGTATAAGGTTGTGTCACCTTTTAATCAAAGAACATAAACACCAATACCTCCAAGGTGTCTCTCTCTCTCTCTCTCTCTCTCTATATATATATATATATATATATATATATATATATATATGTTATCGACAATGTTACACACCCACTTTAACCTACGTGGTAGTTATGCATGTATTTATGGACTTAGAGTTGTTCATATGCTATTACGCATATACCCTTTCAATTAAAAATAATAAAACATAAAATTCATAATTATTTAAACTCTTTAACTAATAGGATCATTGCATATATTAGAATTAATTAAATAAATATCTAAAATTATTTGTTTATTAAATAAATAATATAATATAATTGTTCATTTAGTCACATTAAATGAATAAATATATGTATTATATATTATTATTATTTAATTAATTAATTAATCATATAATATATATATATATATATATATATATATATATATATAACTCTTAAATATATATAGTTACATGTTAAGATATCAATTCTTAAACACACAGAGAATTATCTTACAATAACTTGGTATTTCATACAAGAATAAATAATATTAACTAGAGGATCGGATCTACTTAATTAAAGCTCCAATAAATAATACTTAACTAATTAATCTCATTAATCAATTAAATCAAGCATTATGTTTCGTTTTTATCGGCAATGGTATATGTCTCTCTCACCTCGCCTACCAGGCCACCCAAATGTAAATCATGGGTGTTGGTTCATGGTGCAGAGAGAGAGGAGAGAAGAAGTGAGGAAAAGAAAAGAGAGAAAATGAGATAAAAAATATTTAAAAAAAATAGTTAGGTTTGGTTTTTAATCTAAAATAGTTCAAAATAGCGAAATACGCTTTTTAAAAATAACTTTCCTACTTTCAAGAATTTAAATAAGTTTTTGAATCTTACTTTGAAATCAACATGCGAAACAAGTTTTTAATAGTTGGCACTCACAATTTTCGATTTTCAAATACAAAATCAAACAATGTTATCAAACACGTAGAAATATATTTTTTATGTGAATTCGAATTTTCACTGAAAGATGTTAGGAGAAAAAGTGAAATGTTGATAATTAGATGTATGCTTTCAACTAGCTTATCAATAATTTTTTATTTAAGTTAAATAAATAAATAATATATTTGCATAGATTTAATTTAGTAAATGTATTATTTTTTTAAAGGATACAAATATTGCAAATCTAAACTATAATATGTGCAAATACAAATATATCTTTCAATATGAATTCAAATGAATGTATAAAAGAAAAAAAAACCCCGCGGCTTACTTTTAACATAGTTTGAGCAGGGAGAGAGGGGGGGATTGTTATTTGTTAATGGCCCTAGGCTTCGCGGCCTAGAATTGTTATTTGTTATTTGCAGTATTGTAAATCACTAAATTAAAGAATAATTAAAAATATCTTATCAAAGTTTACTTAATATGTCTATGGTTATAAGAATAAGTAGTTTTTTTAAAGGAGCTTGTGGTATTTTTTAAAACTTTTTATAAGGTAATATGTGTTTTGATAATAAAATGTTATTAATACTAATATAAATAGTTCTATAATAATTTTAAGGGTATAGAATAAAAATTATTATTTAGATAAAATCAGCTTATAAAAATAAGTTAAATTGTATATTATAATTATGAGAAGAGTACTTAAAGTATAAATGTGCTCATAAAAATAAACATAAACCTTTTTTTAACTTATAAGTAGATATCCAAGTACCTTAACCAAATTTACTTATGACCCATAAAAAGGTTTGATGATTTTCTTAATCCCAAAAACATAATATAAAACTTTTTTATATATATGATTAAAATATTATTTACTCATAAACACAATGAAAATGACAAGTTTTATATTCGAGTTATGCAATTATGCTCCTCTAAGCCTTTGTTAAAATTTCATGAGCACAACATACATGAATTGATTTCAAACGTGAATGAGCAGGTCGAAGAACATAAATCATCATTCAATCATAATAAACACCGAGGCTCGGATATTGTTGTCCCTGCAACTTCCATGAAAGTGCCTCCGCGTAAAGAATTCCTTTACATGTGCGTATATTAATTCGATCGCTTACCATGTTATTTCTTTCTTTGTTTTTTTTTGTTTTTGTTTTTAATTATTATTTACCATTATTATTATTATTGGTGTCTTAAAGTTATCGGCCGTTTTAACCCTTAGTCCAAGTTTAAATCCTTGTAATGTTTGATTTTATACTTTTGTAAGTGGAAAGGAAATATACCCATTTAAAAATAAAATTAAACCATTAAATTATGAGCATGGAATTGGAGATCATTGTCACGGAGTTAGACTTACGATGAGCTAACCCGTGCGACACTTAGTCACTTAGCAGAAACTTCATAAATTACGTAAGTCTTAAGTTCGAGTGAATGTTTTTAAAGTCGAATGGGACAACAGACAACGATTAACGGAAGTTGTAGAGAATGCCTGAAAGTGAGAAAACTTATAATACAACAAATGTCAAGTACAAGTTTTAACACTAGAGTCTTGCTCTACATATAAGATTTAGAACAATTTTACAACCGACACGAGAGACATTAAGTTGGTGCAAGGGTACAAATCGCCTATACATGGGATAACTCATTCTACGAGTTATACAAGCATTACAAATGATACAATAATGTTACATAATTGTGTCGTCGACTCCAAACCATGACATCATGCTCTCTTACTCTTGTATTACAATGAGATACCCAAGAAAAGTACTATTTTAATTTATAACTTAGATGGATGTGATTAAAAAATAAAATGTTGGGAGAAAATATAAAAATATGAGGAGGTAAAACTAACACGAGAATTTTACGTGATTTGAGAAATTTCCAACGTCCACAGAACTACTATAATATTTTTACTATTGAAAAAAAATACACTTACTTACGAACACCCGATTCGAATACCCAATTACACCCAAGAATTTATCAATTTGATAATTCTCTTACTCTCTCTCTCTCTCTCTCTCTCTCTCTCTCTCTCTCTCTCTCAATGTCCCATACACTTGAGAGGCTTGGGATGATTTTCTTGCTTCGAATGTGTCTATTTATAGGCTGGAAGGATTGTAAAGAGATAAGAAGGTCGGCTATAATTGTTGACAAAAAGGAAGGGTGCCATTTTTTCTCTAGTCAGTGTTGTCTTTGTTTGAATAAAAGAGAGGCATTTTTCTTCTTTTCACACTAGAAGCTATATGCCAGTCACATTTGTTGACAATCTCTCACTTAAAGACTAATTTCAATTTGTCTTCACACCTACAATAACTCTTTCCGACTTGACTATTCATGAATACCAATTAGAGTTGCGCACAACTCTATTTTATCTGTAGTGATAACTTTGGTTAACATATCAGCTGAGTTCGTACTCTTCTATATCTTCACAAGTGTACAACTCTAATTTGTTTGTAGTGACAACTTTGGTTATACATATCAGTTGGGTTCTTACTCCTTTGTATCTTCACAAGTGTTAATACTTTATCTTCCAATATTAATCAAATGAAATGATAAAGAAGTCCAATATGCTTTGCCCTTAAATGAAATATTGAATTCTTGGCCAAGTATTTTGCACTCTGACTATCACTGTACAATACATCAATTTCTTGGTTGAAATTTATTTTTGCTAATAATTCTTGTAACCAGATAAACTTCTTGTTGGCTTCTGTCACTGTAACATATTCTGTCTCAGTTGTAGATAGAGCCACAATCTTCTGCAACTGAGAATTCCAGCTCACTATTGTAGTCCCTAACGTGAACACATATCTTGTAGTGCTTCTCTCGTGGTTTATTTTTCCAATAAAATCAGTATCAACATAGCCCTGTAACTTTTTTTCACCTTTTCTAAAACATAAACATTTGCTAGTAGTACATCACAGGTATCTTAGTATCCATTTACTGCTTGCCAATGTTTTCCTGGATTAAACATAACTCTGCTCACAACTCCCACTGTATGAGCAATATTTGGTCTCATGCACACCATGACATACATCAAGCTTTCAATGGCTGAGGCATATGGGGAACCTTAGCCATGTAGTCCTTCTCTTGACCTATCTTTAGATATTGCTCTTTTGACAACTTGAAATGATTAGCAAGAGGTGTTCTCACTAATTTAGCATCACTCATACTAAAACTTTGTAGTATCTGACAAATACATTCTACTTCAGATAATTGTAAGGCACCTTTCTCTCTATCTATACTAATCCTCATTTTAATAACACGTCATCAACATAAAGTAGCAAAATAATGAAACTAGAATCAACCATCTTGAAATAACAACAGTGAGTAGCATTGCATCTTAGGTAGCCATTATCGTACATGAAACCATCAACTTTCTTGTACCATTATCGGGGTGCTTGTTTTAAACCATACAAGCTTTTGGTCAACATACATACCAGATCTTAATTGCCATTTTTTGTGAATATCTCTGGTTGTTGCATGTATATCTCTTCCTCCAAGTCTCCGTGGAGAAAAACTGTCTTTACATCTATTTACTCTAAATGTATATCCTTTGCTATTACAATGCTCAAAACTAACCGAATGATAATTAGTTTAACAAGTAGAGAGAATATTTCAATGTAATCAATACTTTCCTTCTGTTGGAAACCATTAACCACCCGTCTTACTTTATATCACTTAGAGCCATCATACTCCTCCTTGACTCAATACTGTAACACGATATTATCTAGTTCAAAGCTCAAGCCTAATTCCCGGTTTTGTTCTTGGCAGTGCCACACAGGCACCCCAAAAGGCCTCGTGCTAGAAGAGGTCTCCACATTCTCTTAAGAGACACACTTCATTCTCCTCCCCAAGCGATGTGGGACTTGCAAAGTCCTCAGACTCTAAAATACACTCATTTGTTTTGTAAAGCTTTCTTGCTAGTCAATAACTTTGCTAATTCTCAAGTTTGGTTCGATATAAGAGACTTCATTTCATTTTCTATTGCAAGACCCCACTTGGTTGCATCCTCTACCTGACATGTTTTATGATAAGCATTTAGGTTCTCTTCCATCTTAGCGACAAATAATTCAAGTACTTCCTGTTTGGTACATGCAATCGACTGGATCTCCTCAATATAGGAACTTGATCTTGTTGCTCTTCACTTGGATGTCTTGTAACTTCCTTAGCCTGAGGTTTCTGTCCTATTTTGATAGTTTCACTATCTGGGACATCATCGGGCTCAAAGTAAATACGTTTAGGATTCACTTGACTAATATATTTAATTTTGTCTCTATATTTATATAAGACTTTTTTTATTAAACACAACAATTCTATTTCTAATGATTTTCTTATTTTGGTTATCCCAGCATCTATAACTAAATTAATCACCATCATAACCAACAAATGTGCATTTAAGTGATTTAACATCAAGTTTATTTCTAATATTATCATTAATATGCAGATAAGAGACAACCAAATACTTTCAAATGTGAAAGCCTAACTTCTTTTTCCGTCCAAACTTCTTCTAGTATTTTGAACTCTAGAGGTGTTGATGGTCCACGGTTGATCAAGTAAGCTGTGTGTTGACTGCTTCTGCCCAAAACTTGATTAGGCAACCCTACATGTATATGCATACTTCTTGCTCTCTCAGTCAACGTCCTATTCATCCGTTCTGCTATATCATTTTGTTGCGGTGTCCCTAGCACAATTCTCTTAAGCTTGATCCCACTTTCATAATAAAATCGTTTATACCTGGTGTCTTCATATTCCCCACCATTATTTGAACGCAGCCTTTTGACCTTTAAACCGGTTTCATTCTTAACCATCATTTTCTAACTTTTAAATGTTTCAAATACTTCTAACTTCTGCTTAAGGAAGTATACCCATACTTTCCTAGAATAATCATCAATAAAGGTAACAAAGTGGTGTTTACCTCCAATTAATGAAATTGGAGTCGGTCTCTAAACATTTGTGTGAATTAATTCGAGCTTTGACTAAGTCTTTGGTGCCACACATTTGGGTTATCTTTACACTCTGCAATTGTAATAAAATAATTTTCATTTATAGTTGTGTAAAAACTTCCATGTTTCTTACCTCATACAATAGTCATGACTCTTTTTGAAATCTTCTAGGTTTCTCCAGTAAAAGTGGACATGTACCCATTTTTTGCTAACTGTCCAATGAAAATTAAATTCTTTGTGAGACCAGGTACATGTCTCACATCTTTTGACCTCCATACAGATCTATTGAGCTTGATGTGTAAAGCTCCATCTAAAATTGTATTTTGATTTTTGACGTTGAAGACCACAAATCTTGTCAAACTAAAATGGACCGCTCTCATGGCTTTGCGATCTAGCACCTTCCAATCATTGTCTTTTTATTTTCACTGGCTTTTCTCCCATTAGCAGGTACAAGTCTTTCTGGTACAGATAGTCTTCCATCTGTATTCACCAGAAACTGAAATTTGTATCATCAAATTTCTCGATTTTGTATGAATTTTTCTCGGATGTCATAACTCCTTTTCGAATTCAAACATAGTATTTCATTGTATACGTGAATAGTATTATATACGCGAGTGGTATGTATACACAATACTGAAATAATAATTCTTTTCCGATGTGAATACTAAGATTTTTCAAAAGAATTCAAACCCTCTTATACCATAATTCAAATATGAATTCTCCTTTTTTTGTGTCTTGGTTCATAACTCATATATTGATATTTTAGTTGGTTTGGTTAGATTTGTTATGAATTTTTTTAAAGATAAATGTAAGTATTATTAAGAGTGATGAGTAAGAGAATATAAGACATGATTTTTAATTTGATATGTTAGCAAATAATCACGCAACGCCTCTTTACACCTTGATTAGGCTCGATGCTTAAGCTCGAGCAGGAACTGATCAAGGTAAGGCTTGAACCGTGTATGAGTGCATTGTACGGACAGCGCTCGAAAGAACAAAGGCTGAACGCACACTGAAGTATTACTCGACGCGCTGCTTAAGTCACTTGATGTTGAGTGTCAGGCACAAGCAACATGCACAAATTAAAAGCTTGTCAGTCTTTAGATGCTGAGTGTCGAGCCGAGCGATGCACGCTGGAATGAGGACAAAAAGTGGTTTTTTTTTTATTACTCTCTAAAATAGTTTTTCCTTTCTTGACATTCCTGTGCTCATCACTATAAGTGCTATGCGATTTATCTAGTTTGAATTTTGATACCCCCGTGCACTTTGGCACAATAAATTAAATTTTGGAGCCTCTTTGATACGTGAAGTAGTGCACGCTGGAAAGAAGATCATGTGGTTCACGTGCCCCAGAGCGTGTGTATGTTGCTCAACAAATTTTGGAGGCGTGTGAAGTTTTTAAATGTTATCGAGGTTAGACTGTTTAAGCTTTAGGCTCAAATAGGCTCGAACAGTGTTTCGATCAGTGTCTTCCTTCCTGTTGTTTGTGGCTGATACTTTTGTGTCAAAGTGATGCTATTTCACTCGATATTATATGTTTGATATTAGTTCGAGTCTTTCATATGAATGTATGCTCAAGGTTCCAAATATTGAGTGGTAGTCTCCAATAATATTACGCCGATATATGCTATATATAGTTTGCTGATGTAAGCTGAAAATATGACGACCGCCGGTTGTCTCTACTCAATTTGGTGCTGACTACCTCGGTCACTGTGTTATTGCTTGCTTTTCTGTAATTCTGTGGGTACATTTATAATTTTTTTCTTTTAAATTTTTTTACTAAAAATGGCAGGTCAGCCAGGTCACTGGCGAGAAGCAGCACCCCACCCTTTCCGTCTTCATCTAATCTCAAGGTTGCCAGCAGTGGCCCACCTGCATTGGGGCTTGACGTAGGCTCCTCGGAGGAGGAAGACGAGAGCAGTACGCCACACTCGTCCACGAAGAAAAACTCTCGTGTCAGCCCCTCTCTCTCTCTCTCTCTTTCTGGGTTCATGTCCGGCCAATATGTACTATGTAGTCTTTGTTGATTGTGACGTCATGGCAATGTTTTTCTAATTTTCCCCAAACACTACTTATTTTAGGCAGGGTACTGGACCTTCATAGCTGCTGCCAGCAGCTTGCCTTTACATGGGAAGGCATTGATGGATGAATCATACCTGGGATTCGCAGGAAAGAGACCATCGTTACATGTATGATTAATCTCACTTCAGTTTTTGTTTTTTTTTTATATGAATGCACATATTCCTATAATTAATTGCTCGAGTTCTCAAAAAAAAAAATGAATTTAACTGGTTCAAAAAAAAATTGAATTTAACTGGGTAGAATTATATATTGATTCATTCGCAGCGCCCAATTCAACAATAGTATTGTTGAAATACTTGGGATTATAATTGTATATAACATTTGGATCATCATGAGATGTCAATCACAGTCGAGTGTTTATGCTTCTTTTAATGGCTCTCAATAATAAACAACTTGAAATGTCACATGAAGCTTCGGATTTGAGTATGGATGGGATGGTCATGTTGGGTACGTGGGGGGGTTATGCAGGGACATGGGATGGAGAGTGCGTTCGGGCAATGTCTGGGTTGGCTTATGGCTGCCATCTACATGGGGAGTCGATTTCCTCAAATCATACTGAACGTGAGTTAACTAAATTATGCCTTAACATTCTTGCTTAATAATGTTTCCTTTCTAATAATTAAACTTTTCCTTTTCTCTTCCCCTGTTTTTGTTTTTACATTTGTTCTCGGTTTTTTTTTCTACGTTGAACAGATCAAAAGAGGCAGCGTTGAGGTGAGCTTTTATTCAAATTAGAATTAGGTCCTGTCAACACTTAAATAATCTCATCTTACAATTTGAAACTATGCAAATTTGAAATTCTCTAGGGATTGAATCCTCTGATGTTTGTATTTGCGCTCATTGCCAATGTCACTTATGTGGGAAGGTACTCACTCTCAACTGCTTCATTCCTTTCTTTGTATCAAATCTGTCTGTCTTATAAATGATGTTTGAGCTAATACACATGCATGCATGGCATTCATAATGACAACGCAGCATTGTTGCAAGGACAATGGAATGGGACAAAATTAGAGCAAACCTGCCCTGGTTGCTTGATGCTGTAGCCTGTGTGCTGCTTGACTTCTGTGTATCCTTTTTCATGTAGTCTTTATGGCCTGCATAAATTTTCAATATCAGGCTTTTTAATGGTTTTCCTGACACGCTGTTAAGAATCACTATTTCAAAGGTAAACAGATAATTATTATTTCATGAAATAAATCTTTTTAACCGGATTATACACAATTAAATTCATAATCGGATTGACATGGCTCACTTTAAGCCGTGATGTATTTTAAAAGAAAAATACATTATACGATTGAAATTATATCATATTAGTTCGATTATTAATTCGGTTGTGAATCTTTCTGACAAATATCAATGTTCTATTTTCTGAGTTTAAATTTTTTATTTTCAAATTTAGTAATAAACTGTCTTGGCCACAAATAAGGTTGACGGAATGAATTTTGACCAAATAAACTGTTTAGCATTTTATTTTTATTCTTTAACTGGTCATATAATTTGGTCAGCATATCATTTACTTGGGCTAGGATTGACTATGTCAGATGATTATTTTATAAGAACAGTGGTACCAGTCCCACAGAATTGCGCCAAAAATAACACTAAGCATTGACTATTTGATGGGACGCCTAATTTTATTGATCTTATAAACTATTGCACTTGCAATGATAGTAAGGCCATATCCCTATTCTCTTTCTTCTATAAATTATTGTACACTGTTAATTGCTGTGCCTTAGCAAACATCACAACAGATCATTGTGCAGTATATCTATTACAAATGTACTCTAGAGAGGACTAGATCTTCACCGAGAGAAACAAAACAGATGAACAATGACTATGCACTACTGAATGACAGCAAGTGAAGATGTTGTATCTCCATGTTATCATATTCCAAGGCTTTGGCCCATTCTATATCAAATCTTAATTTATAGTTTTGTTATGTTTTTGTTCAAACTAAGAAGTCCTACTATGATATTGTACCCAAAGTATGTCGTCTCGTGTTAATACATTGTGAGCATCGATACTCCTTAAAGAGCTCTCCCTTTCGCTTTAACTTTAAGTGTGAGTAGCGTTACATACTGGTTGGGATAAATTATATTCTATTACAAGTGCTTTGGGGATACAAACAGTGATGACAAGCGCCCCTACCTAATTTTACCATCTATTTCACCACCTTGACTGTTTAAAAAACATTAGTTTTAACCCCTAAGAATTTGAAATCTGTAAAATGGACACTATTTGACTGGGCTTTGGCCAACTGCAAATGAAATTCAATAAACTTTTCCACAAGAATAGAACAAATATCTTAACTTTCAGCCAATCGTACAAATATCGCTCCAAGGTGAGGATAAATTGAACGAATCATGAAGCGAATTGGAAATCTAATAATGCAAGGCCAACGAGAAAGAAAAACATAACTGGAGCAGACCTTTGAAGCAGTTTTCTTAAGCACGTCAAACATGGGACGGGGAGAGAGGCATCCCATTGCAAGCCATGGGGATATTTTGGCATGAAAAGTTGGCACTGTAATACTGTGTATGCTATCTTTGCTGCCATTGGTTGCTTTGGGAGGCTGTGCTTGACACTCATATGCAACCTCTTCAAGCTTCTGCAATGCTTAAGTCTCCCTTCCCGTTCCCTCCATAGAAGCATTAACAGGCTACTGGCTTTCCAACCTAGATTATACAAATGCCCGAGTAATGACTCAGATGGAAAACTAGAATCTGCTTATTTTTCCGGCCACAGTGAGTATGCCGAGAAAAATAAGTTCAATTGCAGTAACGCACACATACATACACACACACACACACACACACATATATATATAGTCAACAAAAGGCAACAAAAGATTTAGTCACCTACCAGGGGATCAGCCCTTGTTGGGTCCAGAGCAGGAATGATGGAACGCCCTTGTTACCTTCCTTCTCTTTGATATTTCACTCAGATTCCTTCATGTCTACCAGTGATCGCCATTTATAAGATTTTTGGTTGATTTGATTGAGTTTTCATATGGGGCTTTGCTAAGGTTGACTTGGTGACTGGACAGCAGTTGCCAAAACTATTATTATATTTATAAAATATTTGGTTGATTGACCTGTCAAATGAGTCGTTTTTACATCTGTGCTTTTTTTAAAAATCATAAATCATGAAAATTGTATTTTAAAAATAAGTGAATATTGTAATTATTTTTAATTATTACCTATTCTTAAAATTAAACTCAATTTTTTAGAAAATTTCAAATAATTTTTATATATTTTTTTTTGAAATACCTTTTTAAAAATATTCTCTCTCTTACCAATAAAAAATATTTTTAAATTCATAATTTAATACAAACTCTAACAAAGAAATCATAATACATAATACAATCCAGAAATCAAAACATTTATCAAAATACACCCGCATACATTTTATTAAACAGTCGAGCACTGCAAATTTAATGAATGATGAATCTGATGCCAACATTTGAAAAAAATCCTTTAAATTTATGAAAAAGTAATTTTTTTTCATCAAATTTTGATATTAAGTTGATGAAACCGTGGCCAATGCTCTTATTTATAAAAATTCTATCTTGAAAAACTTATACAAACATCTACAGTTTCCTCTTCCACATGCACGTTGGAGTCACTGATCCCCCCACCAATATGACGACATTGTGGACCTTGATCACATGTTCTCTGGCCATGATTCACAATGAATGAGCTTCAGACATTAGCCAAAAAACAGAGCCATGCACGGGCCGTTTGATCCGTAGTTCATCCATAAAATGAAACTCGTTCCACAGCATGGGTAAAGATTATCTGTCCCGAATGTAACAAAAACAGAAAAAACAGAGTGTTATCCCGGCAAGAAAGAAGAAAGAAAGTGCAATCTTAAAACAACGTTTTTCATTCACTGCATTCGCTACACGAAAAAAATAAAATACTGCAAACTTTAAATATATAAAACAAACATCCTAAAAAATCTCAACCGACACACACGTCTGATGAGATTACTCCCTAAATAAAAGCCACTAACTTTGCCCACTAACATCAGCCACTAACTCTTAAACAATTAAATAAACTAAGTCATCCACTAACTCTTAAACAATTGAAATAACATAAAAATAAATTGACTGTCGGTTTTCACTAATTTCCAACACTCCCCCCTTAGTGCAAACTTACCGCAACAACACCAAGGGCACTTCGAACACTTCAAATTTGGCTTTACCAAGTGCTTTAGTAAACATGTCGGCAACTTGGTCACCTGTCTGTATTTTCTGTAGCTGAATGTCTTGTGTTAGCACTTTTTCTCGAACAAAATGGTAGCGCGTCTCAATGTGTTTTGTGCGTGCATGAAACACTGGATTACCGGTAAGTTTAATTGCACTCTCATTGTCACAGTAAATGGAAACCGGATATTGCAGGGCACAAAAGAGTTCTTCAATTAGTCTCTTAAGCCAAATACACTCTTGAGTGGCCATAGTAGCTGCTATATATTCAGCTTCACAACTGGAGAGAGCGACCGTGGCTTGCTTTTTTGCTGCACCAGGAGACTACTTCTGAACCCATATTAAAACAAGATCCTGTCGTGGATCGCCTGTCGTCGATGTTGCCAGCCCGGCCCGCATCTACAAAACCAGTCAAAGAAAATGAAACATTTTCTTTATACAATAACCCAAAAGTCAGAGTGCCCTTTACATAACGAAGAATCCTCTTTGCTGCAATTAAGTGACTCTCACGTGGTTTGTCCATAAACTGAGAGATGACTCCTACAGAGTATGAAATATCAGGCCTGGTAATTGTTAAATAGAGTAAACTACCAACAATCTGTCTAAATAACGTTGCATCATCCAATAATTTCCCTTCATCTTTAGTTAACCTCAAGAGAGGTTCCATAGGAGTAGTCATTTCTTTTGACTCCCCCCATACGAAACGATTCAACAAACCCACCTGCATAACCCTTTTGAGAAAGAAAGTATCCATCTCGACTTGGTAACTTCCAGACCTAGAAAACGACTAACTTCTCCCAAGACTCTTCATTTCAAAACGTAGAGACAGAGCATCTTGTAAATGTGTTATTCCAACATTGTCATCACCAGGAAGAATCATGTCATCTACATAGAGAAGGAGCATTGTACATGCCGAGCTGATTTTTTAATAAATAAACTTGAGTCTCAGTATTAGAAGATTTGAATCCACAGAAAGTGAGATATTGAGCAATTTTACCAAACCATGCACGTGGAGCTTGTTTGAGGCCATACAAGGCCTTTTTAAGTTGACACACAAAAACTGGATACTCCTTGGAAATGAAACCTTGTGGCTGCTCCATAAAGATATCACGATCTAACTCCCCATATAGAAAAGCATTTTTCACATCTAATTGCCACAATTTCCACCCTTTGTAAGCGCTAATGAAATCATTGTTCGGATTGTAACCATTTTAGCAACAGGGGTGAACGTTTCCTCATAATCTAAACCATATTGTTGAGAGAAACCACGAGCAACAAGGCGAGCTTTATACCTGTCAATTGTGCCATCAGCCTTCATTTTTAACTTGTAAACCCATTTACATGAGACTACCTCAACATTTCTAGGCTTCGGAACAAGCTCCCAAGTATCATTCTTGTCTAGAGCAGATATTTCTTCTTGCATTGTTGCTTCCCATTTATAAACACCTTTAGCCTCATTGTAAGACTTAGGTTCATTTTCACATGAATCTCCCATAAAAAAGCAAGACACAACGGGGCAGTGATTTAACCGAACTTCATAATCGCTTAAATAATTAGGTTGTCTTCTCGATCTAGAAGACCGACGAGTAGCAATCCCTATACTTTCATCTTGCTGAATATTCTCACTAAGAGGAGTAATATTGGTTCCTTGTTCATTTAATCCATCATCATCAAAGAAATGGAAAAGATCAACTGTGTTACTATTTTCACCTGCATCAAACTGTTGTGATGAAACTTCATCAAACACCACATCACGAGAAACAACAACTTTCTTAGTTTCTGGATCCATACATTTCCAACCTTTCCTGTGAGTGTCATAACCAACAAAAAAACAACGCCTTGCCCTTGGGTCAAGTTTTGTCCGATGAGTTTTTGGAACATGAACATAGCAAAACCGAGCCAAAGACCCGAAAATAACTCACATTAGGTTTGCGATGATATAATGCTTCAAAAGGGGATAATTCTATCCCTGGCCATGGGGGTAAACGATTTATGACATGGCAAGCTGAATCAATAGCTGCTGCCCATAGCTCTCTTGGGAGATTCTTTGCATGCACCCATGATAGACACATGGATGTTAGGTGTGCCAACTTGCGTTCAAGAACTCCATTCTCGCGTGGAGTTTCGGACAACTCATTTGCCGTTGAATACCATGTTGTTTGCGGAATTTAAAGAATTCATCGGACATGAATTCACCTCCATTGTCAGTGCGTAGACACTTCAATTGCGGCCCAAATTCGTTTTCTACTTGCTCCTTGAATTGAATAAATTTGGAGAAAGTATCATTTTTATGTTTTAAGAAAAACACCCACGTGAACCGAGAGAAATCATCCACCAGTACCATTACATACTGAAAACCATTATAACTGGGTATTCTAGTTGGCCCCATCAGGTCTGAGTGTACTAACTGTAGTGCGACGAAGAGCTCGATTCTTCGAATTTTGAAAAGGGAGACGATGTGATTTTCCATATTGACGGCAGAGCAAACCACATCTTGATGAATTTCTTTAAAAAAAGGAACACCATCAAGAAGCTTCTTTGTAGAAATTTTCTCAGCAAGTTGATAACCAATATGGCCTAATCGGCCATGCCATAGAGTTGCACTTGCATTCGACCTGTCTTTTCAACATATGCATCACTTGCAGACAAAACATAGAGAGACTCCTTTCTTTTTCCAATAGATAAAACATCAAATTGAGAATCTTTGATATTGGAAACAATTTTCACATCATCTGGGCCAAAAAGTACATACCTCCCGAGTCAACAATCCGAGAAACCGAGGCAAGATTTTTCTTCAAGCCTGGAACGTGGTAGACATCTTTCAGAGAAACGCCATTAGCTTTCGAAACATCTTCTATAACGTTACAATTTCCTTCTTTCACTATGGGATGTAGTGAGTTATCAGCAGTAACAATGGCTCTTTTTCCATAATGTGGATGAACATCAGAGAGTAAAGAAATATTTCCCGTTGCATGATGAGAGCAACCTGAATCTATTATCCAATCTTTGTTATAATCTATTGAAGCATTTGAATCTATTTCCCCGTTGAGTTTTTGTACAACGAGAATTCATAGAAACAAGTTGATCAACAACTTCAATAGATAAGCATTGCTCCCACTTGATTTCTTCACCTTCCACTAGTTTCATGTGCGACATTTGCTGCAGTGAGCTTTACTCGACAGTTCTGTTTAATATGGCCTGATTTTCCACACCGATTGCATATTATCTTTACACGACAGTCACGCTTTAGATGCCCTGGCTTGCCACACCTAAAACAATTTCTTGAATTAGTTTTGAATTCCCCTCCAGGTTTTGACTGCTTGTTGTCCATTGAATGTTGCTTTGACAGAGAATTGTTTGTTTTCACTTTCTCTTTTGTGTAGAGAACATTTTCTACTTGAGAAAAAGACTGCTTGTTGTTGTTGGCCATTTGTTTCACCAAGGCTTCCTGATTTGAGAGTAAATTCTCTAGCTCAATAATAGATGGTTGATTTGCCCATCCTTGTATTGAGGAGATAAAAGGCATAAACTCTTTTCGTAATCCACGAATAAGATAACGACGCAGACGGGCATCACTTACAGGCTCCTCCGTATCCAATTCTGAAATTTCAGAACACAAGGTTTTAATTTTTAAAAAATATTCTGCCACTGAAAGTGTACCTTGAGTCATCTCAGCAAGTTCGTTCTCCAAAAACTGCAACCTCATCGTGTTCTTTTGGTTGAACAATCTTTCCAGTGTCTCCCACACTTCCTTTGGTGTTTGTAAAATACGAACATGCTGGATATACTCCTGACTAATTGAGATCCGCAATGCAAATAAAGCTTTGCCGCACTTAATCTTCCACTTCCTCCGTAACTCGCATTCGTGGAGTATCTTCTGGAATTACAACATCATCACCAGAAATAAGATCCCATAAATCCTGCCCTTGTAGATAAGCTTCCATGCACAACTTCCAGTAACTATAATTGTTACCAACAAGCTTTTCTACCGATACATTACCTCCAGCATTCATTTTTACCAGGTAATAAATTAGACACGTAATAGGCAGACCTGAAGCTCTGATACCATGTAACAAAAACAGAAAAAAAGAGAGTGCTATCCCGGCAAGAAAGAAGAAAGAAAGTGCAATCTTAAAACAACGTTTTTCATTCACTGCATTCGCTACACGAAAAAATAAAATACTGCAAACTTTAAATATATAAAACAAACATCCTAAAAAATCTCAACCGACACACACGTCTGATGAGATTACTCCCTAAATAAAAGCCACTAACTTTGCCCACTAACATCAGCCACTAACTCTTAAACAATTAAATAAACTAAGTCATCCACTAACTCTTAAACAATTGAAATAACATAAAAATAAATTGACTGTCAGTTTTCACTAATTTCCAACACCGAACTCTTCAAATTAGAATAACTTCTTCAGTGTTTGAAGTCTCACACGCAGTATCACAACACTCCATCCCTAGCAAACAGAACGTTGCAAACCTTTTCCTCTGTAGGAACGTTATCCCTGTAACTGAAACTTGCTTGCAGGCTATTTTTTTTCTTCCTAAGAACTTTTGCTTCGCGAACTCTATCACTTCTTTCCAGGCCAGCTAATAGCACACTATACGTGCCTAATGCTGGAACAATGCCTTTTCCCTGCATGGTCTCAAAAATCTCGAGTGCCTTATCAACACTGCCAGCCAAGAAGTAGGCAACAATTAAGGAGGTGTAAGTAGCAACACACTTCTCATTTTCAGGGAGCAACTCGAATACCTTCACTGCAAAAACAGGCATCCGGGCACAACCGAGTCTATAAATCAAAAGGGCACCGTGATAAATTCCAAGCGATAGTCGTGCTTTAGTCATTTCTGAAACAATCTCAACAACCTTTGGGAATGAATTGGTTTTCATGAAAACGTTTATCAAGGCAAGAAACTGAGCTTTCCCAACAGTAATTCCCATTTTCACACTATATTCATAGCCCAACAAAGCACCGTCAGTTCTACAATGAGAACAATTTAACACAATTATGTCAGAGACGATTGAAGGGTCCAATTGCAGACTCTTCTTGTTCGCCTCAGCAATCAAGTGGTCAACAGCAACAAAATTTTTCTTCATAAATAGATATTTTACAAGCCTTGTATCAGGGGTAATTGCTACAAACTTAAGAGTCTCGTCGTTGATGCATTGATTCTCAAAATGAGGATTAACTTGCCTAAGAAGGACATCACTTTCACCAGCAATCTTTAAAGTTTCAAGGGCTTGTAAGTACACAGGATAACGGAGGACAAGACGGTTGTCTTTCATATACTGGAGAATTTGGACCATTGCCCATATTTCCCCAGAGTTGCAGCATTTGTCAACCAAAATATTGCAAGTAGCCTTGTCAGGATATACGTTAGTTTCTTGCATTTTGTTAAATATCTCAAGAACTTCTTTGTATTTGCCTGAAACACATGAAGCAATCAATCAAATCATCTGAACCCCAACACACGCTTGAACAAGCAGCAGGACCAAAACAAGCCAGCAGCCAAATTTGTTGGCCAAAAGAAGCTTATGCATATATGATGTAAAAAATTGAGCATCCTGGAACGCTGGATATGTTAATGGGTTTATCTAACAGTGACTTGTCCAAATTGCAAACAAATAGGGTAGAGTACCCAGGGGAAACAATATAAATTACTTAGAGACAGCATGTCTACAAATTAGGTCTTTATTAAATAGGTATTGATACAAGTATAGCTCCAATTACAGAGAGAACCACATATTCCCTTGCAGCGTGTACTAACTAACAACTGTATCAACCCAAATACTAGGAAAACATATAGAAAAGGCCAACCTATGAAAAATCGAAACTGGTAATATAATATGAATCATCCACACAAAAAGTAAGAAAATATGAGTGGTAAAATTAAATTGTACAATAGAAACATGAACACCTTAAAGGGCAAACTAAGTGGACAAAGATCCCATGAATGGTAGGATCTGGAAAGAGATCGAGCCACTCGGGTCAATATGGACATGACATACTCCACAATTAAGGTTGCGGACCACACGTGTCAATATGTACGCAACTGCTAGGTCACAAGACAGTAACTCTACCTTTATACTAAGGTTTACCCTTTAAAATGCCTTGTACATGCATAAGATGCAACACCAAAAAATGTAACCAGTTAGAGGATTCTTCTCTAATGATGAGTGCATAAGACTCTGATATGTGGGTATCAACAAGTACTTCTATGATTTCAATTGCAGCAATGGAGTTCACCAAACATTTATGCATATATGACATGATGAAAGGGGCATACCATCTCATTTACAAGAAAAGTTAGACCAAGAGGAAAAGAAGAATTGTTTTTGTAGCAAGTAGCCCCCAGGAACAAACAGGTTCCAACCAAATATAAAGTAAACCTCAAAAAAAATACTAACCCAAACTAAAAAAAAACCTTAAAATGTAGTACCAATTGGAAAGTTTGACTGTAAAGAACGTGCTAATAATCTCAATTGGGAGAAAGATGTGGTTTTATATATACACACACACACACACATTGGGAAAGGACATCATTGACACACAATCTCAATTGAAAACCCAAGCCCATGGGTGTACTCCACAATGCTTGTAGGAGAAAAATCAAGGATTAAACTCCTGACCCGCGGATTATACACACCCATAGAGGGCCTTCCCCCCCTTTGCATAACTAGTCTATCACTTCATTAAGAAACACAGGCGTTCTAACAAACCATGAAGCAGTTTACCTCATCCCATTATTATCAAATAAGTATTGATTGTAAAGTATGGAATCTAAATTTCACCAATCTTATGTAGTTCCAAAATATAATAAAAATAGTCAAGATAACAAAATTTTAACTGAATAATAGATAAAGGAATAGTCCACACAATCCAGAAAAAAATGACAGAAGCAAGAGAGATCCATTGACAACAAGTTAACTACTGCCACATTCAAACTCACTCACAGATAGGAGCCTGAAATATGGGTAAAAATGCAATGTACAATACACATGTGGTAACTTAAACACATGCATTGACAACTCAGTAAGGATCCCGTTAGCAAAAAGTCTTACACTCACCGGAACCAGCAAGATGATCCATCAAGACAGTATAGGTATAACAATTCGGTGGACATCCACATTCAAGCATATCTTTGAAGACACCCGTAGCCTCCTTCACTCTATTATGATCAAAGAGGACCTTCATATAAGCGGTGTATGAAACAACTGTCGGAAAACACCTCTTATCTTTCATTTCCATCCACATCCTCATAGACCCATCAACATCCCCGGCATTGGACAGCCAGTGGAGAAGGGAAGTGTAAGTCACGGAATCGATCTTTATCCCTTTCTGTTGCATCTGCTGAAACACGAAGTTCATGGAAGAAATCCTTCCAGCCTCCCCGAAAATGTCCAGCATGGTAGTGTAAGTGTACTGATCATGCTTAAACCCTCCAAGTTGAGAAGCCCAATTGAAGAACAGCCATGCCTTCTCCATCGGTGGATGGGTTTTTAAGACCTTGTTGATTATGTACGATTCCCATTTTATAGGAAGCCCCCGTAGCTGTTCCTGAGCAGATTCCCAGGTTGAATACCTTAGAATGTTCGAAATGTTTGCGACAGTGTGTCTCATATAAACCTCGGCGACATCTTTGATGGGTTCGTTCGATTTTCTCGTTTTTGGATGAAATCGGGGATTTTGATTTCTGGGTTTGGATCGGTGAAGTGAATGTGAAGCTCCGGTGGAAATTTTCCGCAACGCGAATGGCCCATCAGGACAAATTGACAAGAAAAGATTAGATTTTCTGATAAATCCAGATATGCCTAGAGAATTGAACATGAATCAATGACATCCAAACCCTATCTTCTGAAGATTTTATGATCTAATGTCCTTGGCTGAAAATTTTTAGAACCCTGTCCTAGGGTTCTGAGCAAGCCTGTCGTTGCTGTCTGGGAAGCCGAGTTGCGTCAGGTGGCGGACAAGCATGAGTCACAAATCGTTCAAGCCCTGAACAGCATGCTAGCGGGCGTCTCCCAAGTGACGCAGTGCACCCTACTTGCGGGGAATAAGGTGAAAAGCATAGCCGATACGAACGAGATAGGCTCTACCGCAGATTCGTGCGGGAAATCGATAGAGCCCCTTCTGGAGTTCGGATGTACCGACCCGGTTAAATGCGGGGAGTACGCCGCTAGTCTCGAACTTGACGATGAAGAGGGTACTTAGTCATCCCTACACAACCGGTCCGGAACCTGGAGTCGTTCTCCTAATGAGTCCAAGGCAGGGCAAAACCACGGGGTCAGGGTTTTCACCCGTGCGGCACTCGGTCACCCTGGTGAATGCTCCGAGTAAGCCATACCGATCGGGGCATATGTAGACTGGTTTCGTCCTGCCTTGGACTCAACAGGAGAACGGCTCCAGTTTCCGATCAGTTTGTGTAGGGTTGGCCAAGTCCCCTCTTCATTGTCAAGTTCGAGACTAGCGGCGTACTCCCCGCATTTAAGTGGGTCGGTACATCTGAACTCCAAAGGGTCTCCATCGATTTCCCGCACGAACTGCCATAGAGCCTATCCCGTCCGTACCAGCTATGCTTTTCACCTTATTCCTCCGCAAGTAGGGTGCACCTGCGTCACTTGGGAGACGCCCGCCAGCATGCTGTTCGGGGCTTGAACGATTTGTGACTCATCCTTGTCTACCACCTAATGCAACTCGGCTTCCCATCTGTGACAGCAACGACAGGCTTGCTCATAACCCTAGGACAGGGTTCTTCTTCTACTCTAACTAACCACTTTTTTTAAACCTTTCTTTCCTCCAACCCCTAAATGTGTCATCGTGTCATTGGTAGCCTAGTGGGAGTAACTCCCTACACCCTAAAAAAACCCCGTGTATACCAATGTTCCTTGTTAAAACTATTTACAACATCGTGTCACGGAGTTAGTCTTACGACGAACTAACTCGTGTGGCACTTAGTCTTAGTGGAAACTTCATGAATTAAGTAAGCTTTTTTAAATTCGAGTGAATGTTTAGAGTCGTTCGGGACAATGGATAACAATTTATGGAAGTTGTAGAGAATACCTGAAAGTGAGAAAACTTATATTAGCACAAATGTCAAGTACAAGTTTTAACACTAAAGTCTTGCTCTACAATGTCGCGCTTCGAACAGCATGGTGTTGGCGGACATCTCCCAAGTGGCGCTGGTGCGCGCTACTTACGAAGGGGCAAGGCGGAAAGCGTAGCTGGTGCGGACGGAATAGGCTCCACGACAGTTCGTGCGGGAGATCGATAGAGCCCATTCGGAGTTCAGATGTACCGACCCAGTTAAATGCGAGGAGTATGCCGCTAGTCTCGAACTTGACGATGAAGAGGGGACTTAGTCATCCTTACACAAACTGGTCGGGAACTGGAGCCGTTCTCCTAATGAGTCCAAGGCAGAGCAAAATCACAGGGTCAGGGTTTTCACCCGTGCGGCACTCGGTCACCCTAGTGAATGCTCCGAGTAAGCCATACCGATCGGGGCACATGTAGACTGGTTTCGCCCTGCCTTGGACTCATCAGGAGAACGGCTCCAGTTTCCGACCAGTTTTTGTAGGGATAGCCAAGTCCCCTCTTCATTGTCAAGTTCGAGACTAGCGACGTACTCCCCGTATTTAACTGGGTCGGTATATTTGAACTCCGAATGGGCTCTATCGATCTCCCGCACGAACCGTCGTGGAGCCTATTCCGTCCGCACCAGCCTACGCTTTTCCGCCTTGCCCCTTCAGTAGCGCGCACCGCGCCACTTGGGAGATGTCCGCCAACACCATGTCGTTCGAGCGCGACATTGTAGAGCAAGACTCTAGTGTTAAAACTTGTACTTGACATTTGTGCTAATATAAGTTTTCTCACTTTCAGGCATTCTCTACAACTTCCATAAATCGTTATCCATTGTCCCGAACAACTCTAAACATTCACTCGAATTTAAAAAGGCTTACTTAATTCATGAAGTTTCCACTAAGACTAAGTGTCGCACGAGTTAGCTCGTCGTAAGACTAACTCCGTGATACGATGTTGTAAATAGTTTTAACAAGGAACATTGGTATACACGGGGTTTTTTTAGGGTGTAGGGAGTTGCTCCCACTAGGCTACCAATGACACGATGACACATTTAGGGGTTGGAGGAAAGAAAGGTTTAAAAAAAAGTGGTTAGTTAGAGTAGAAGAAGAATAAAAAAGATATAAAAAAAATATTTTTTATATGGAACAGTGATAAAAAGGTAAAAAGAAAATTATATTATATTTATTATTAATTTTATTCTTTTGTGTAATTTTCTTTTTCTAAAACAAGTGGCGAACAAGAAATGTTTCATATACAATGATAATTTGAAAGATTGTACATTTTATTTGAGTTTTTATGATAATTTGGGGTGTAAAATGATTTTACATATACTAAGATAAGTCTAACACAATTAACGTTTCCATATCAACTAAGCCATGGGGAAAAAAATCTTACATTTTCATTATCTGTTTTCACATGTTTACTTAGCACAGTGATATCTTTTTCTTATAATTTTTATTGAATATTAAATTAAGAAAATACATGTTTTATTAATATTAGAGTCAATACACGAGCTCAGATTCACTATGGATCTAGATGAGTCGAATTTGAGTCAGGTTTCAAGCTTAACTCAATTATTTTTTTTCTTAATAATCTAGATGTAGGGATGGCAATTTAACTCGTACCCGCCCTGACCCGCCCCGTACCCGCTCCGATGGGGCGGGTATTTTTTTAATTTAACGGGTAACGAGGCGGGTACGGGGCAACAATTCGTTGCCCCGCCGGGTAATGGGGCGGGGACGGGGCAAGCATGCCCCGTCCCGCATACCCGCCCATATCCGCCAAAAATTCCTACCCCGCATCCCCACCTTGTTTACCTGATTAGCTTTCGCCTCGTTAGCTACCGACCAGCCCGCATATATGTCCCATAAGGGAGGTTCTGGGTTCGATTTCTCATCCTGACAAAATATTTTGCCAGGATTTTTCGCGCGGAGCGACTAGCGCTGGGCTAGGCGGGCGGGGTGCCTTGGACTGCGAGCTGGGCTCAGGTGGGGTAGCGGACTGGGCTTTAACTGGAGCGGGACAGGGAATCCCTGCCCCGCCCCATGCCCCGACGGGGCGGGGATGGGGCGAAAAATTTAATACCCGCCGGGGCACGGGGCGGGTATGGGTAATTTTTTCTTTAGCGGGGATGGGGACGAGGTGACCCAATACCCGCCCCGCCCCGCCCCATTGCCATCCCTATCTAGATGGTAAGACATGTAAAGTAACTAATAAGCTCAGTAGGTGGCTTGCAATTCTACACCACCATATGATCCAATCACACCTAGATTTTACATGCATAATGTATGAGTGTCAATGTAGTGCTCACTAGTCATGTATCAACAGATAATATCAACATCTAATCATATCTGTCCATACACACACACACATAGGAGGTCATTGTCGTATATCTCAATCCAACCATCGATTTTGACAATAGTACCATAGTGCCAAATATTAAGCCTTAGTCATTACCATCATAACATCATTATCATAATAGATCATCAAAACTAAGCATGTCACATTGCAAATCCAACACCAGACCTTAGCCTACCATATCAATAACATCATTTTAAATACCTATCTTCCAACATTAGGGCACTGGGTCATATCATAACAATAACCATAATCCTTAGCTCATGCCTTATCTTGTCAAAAGCATATCCCTTTAACACTCCAACTCAAGCCTTAGCTTTCAAAAAACACATCCCTCCAATACTCTAACATTAGGGGCCTCAAATGCTATCTATCTAAATCAATCCTTCATAATCACATTGTAGGTCCAAAGACCATTCACAACTATTATAATAGATACCAACATATTTAACCACAACACGAACCAAACGTGGCTCCAAACAACGTACACAAGCATACTCTCAATTCCAAAACATGGCATATCATGTCAAATATCATCATATAATCATCAAATAAAGTTAAAAACGTCATCATAAAAGTCCTTGACACCTCAAACAGGGTCTTAAAAGTCAAAACAAATCAAACAGGTGAAATCAACATACAAACCGAGTTCGTCCTTGAATAGTTGGTTGTAGACCTATGATCACGGCGGCCGGGTGTGCTTGGCCCAACTAACAACACGAAATGCCCATGACTACACCTCATCTCACGAGAAATGCACCTCGACACCGTGCATTAAGCAACCCTTTTCTTGCGTGTTTATGCAATATCGCTCATACAAACCCTTCCGAACACCCAAAATTCAAATTTTTTATCACAAACGCCCAAATTACGCATCATAATATCAACATGTAGGTCAAATAACCCTCAAATATAATTAAACATGAAGTATAACATATTTTATATCAAATTACACCATTTTAGGGTTCTTCATTAATAACTTGCCTAAAACCTGATTTCCCAAATTTTAACCATTTTAATATGTTATGTATCATGAAATCAACACAAACAACCTATAAATAACATTATAAACATTATACAACCCTCAATTTAATTAATACAACATGATTTCTCAAATTTTAGGATTTGTCTAAATTCCATAATTTTGTGTAACCTAAGCATGATTAATTTAATAAAGGGATATAAAATGACAAGAACACCTGCCTAAGTTGTTTACATATAATTTAAGCCAAAATCTCAAAAAATGAATTCACCATTTTTTTTTTGCCTTCCTCTTCTACCTTACGCCCGAATGAACAAGATGAGACTCCTACACCGAGTCATGGTCTTACTTTACATTTTTATTATTTAATTATTTATTTTAAAACTTTAAAATTTCAATAATTCTATAAAATAACCTATTGAACCGTAAACTCCTACTTAAAGCATAGTATAATCAAAACATTTATATCAACGTCGATATCACTATTTATATATTTTCATCTTTAAATAATGACTAACTTAAAAGGTCACCTCAAACACGAGTGTTACTAGCCGTGATGCAGTGCTATTTTCCCTGTTCTAAATGTTTTATATATTAATAAAGGAATAATTATTCCTCAAAGAAGAAAGAAAATAGACACCAGAAGGACAAGAGGTCCTCAACCACACAATGAAATTATTCAACAGAAAAAATGCATCAACCAAACAAAAGACTGAGCAGCAATCCAAACGGTCTGCAGCACTGCAAAATAAAGAGCAACGAACTGACAGCACAGACTGAGGCTAAAACGACAATCTTCACCCATAAATCCTTTACGGTAACCAACTTGTCCTTGAAGATTTTAACAATCTAAATAAACTGCTGGTTAGAATGTTGATGAAATGATAGATGAGAGATTGCCTTTTTAACTTCTTGTTCATCATCCATTCCCCCTCAATGTCACATAGCTACAAGTACCACTCTGTTTATATCAACTTTAAGGCATGTACCTCTAATTGAGAGAAGTGCGTTGATAGTTACTTTATTAAATTATATGGAAAATCAAGAAACAACCCGATACTTCAACTTCTTTTTTTTTTTTTTGATAAATAACCCGACACCTAAACAGGATAAAGATATTGAATTCTAGCTACAGGAGGTGGAATGAAAATCCTTAATTGATAAGGAGTAGAATACTAAATGCAACTGTCTATAAATATGTTGATTAGCATATCAAAATCATAAAAATCCACAAGAGGAGTCAATCATAAAATACAACACACCAAAGGAACAATAATTCAGTTACTACTAGGCTGTTTAATGATCCTTTGCAAAACCACTGTCCTCGCCTTTGTTATATCCTGGCTACATTTATCAGCATGACTCCCCAGATCCTCTATAGTTTCCATGAACATACTGAGCTTCTTCTTGATCTCATCAACGGCAAGCTTCACTGCCACCGCGTCCTCTTCTCTGGTAGCAAAATTAGCGCTTTGCAGGAGCGACTCAATCTCAACCTCAAATTTGTTCACGAGCACTCGAATGGTGTCCAAGTCCTTGATCGCTATGTAAGTGCCAACCTGCATTGAGCTAATTATTTCCCTCTGCCCTCTCACTTCATTCTCATACCTCTTCCACAGCAAATTGAACCACTTCCCCGTCGATCCCAACGGCACAGCAGCTGCAGCTGCCAGCGCAGTCAAAACCGGTGGAGCAGTGACAGCTGCAGCCACAACCGAACATATTAGCACCGTGACCAATGCAGCCGCAAATATGATGTTGGAAACCCTCCTCCATGACTTGAGGGATTTCAACTTTCTATCCAGCTTTCGCTTCCGCAATTCCAGCTTCCGCAGCATCGACTCCTGATGGGCATTAACCGATTCCAACATTCTAAAGAACTCCTCTGTGAACGGATCTCCAGCAGCCTTGAAATTTCTAAGCTCGTGAAGCGTCCTTGTGTACTTCCCATCCCCATTCCCATTCTCGCTCGCCCCTTCAGCCATCTCCTCCTCAAACCGCTGTATAGCTACATGAATAATCAGCTGACTATCTCGAGCCCGAGTCAGGCACTTCTGTAGTGCAGTACAGAAGTCGAGCGTGTGAAGACTGTTTTGAAAGTAATCTTCGACAAGACGGAACAGCTCAGGCGTCTTCCAAATGTCCTCCTTGCATTCCAGGATGACATTGACAACCTCCTGGTTCATTTCAAGGAGACAGCCAGTAACTTCCTTAAGAGAATCGAAAGAGAGGGAGCGAACTTCAACGCCGACAGCGAGGCTGTTGATGACTCGGCTGGTGCGCTGCTGGAGGGTATCGTCAAAGGTCTTCAAATCCGGGTCGAGACGGCACGCGGCCTCGTACGAGCTCAGATCGGACGGGCATTGGGAATTCGGATTGGATTGGAGGCGGGCAGAGCCACTGCTGTCTGCTTTCTTGCTGAATAGAGCACCCATCGACCCAGATATCTCGATCCTGAACAGAATAGAGAAAACCCACAAAAACCCAGAAATGGTTTTTTTGATTCTTTTATTGGAACCCAACGAAATCCAAGATATCTTTGTTGATCTTGTTTGAGCTGCGGAAACAGAAATGAGCTGACTTTTCACTGTGGGATCCGATGTAGCAAGTTGTTCATTTTGTTGTGCGAAATTGAAGATGGATTAAGCAAAAATGCGTACCTTATAAATAGGGATGAGGCTTGGATTGTGTAGAATCGAAACCGAAACCGTACATGGGGCGTTTGAAGGAAGATTAGAACTGCTGCAGATGTCGATGGCTTTTAGGGGAAGAAGGGGAGGGGAGGGGGAGGGAGTGGAAATTTAAGTAAGAAATGGCGTACCACAATACTTACCAACAAGAAAGAAAATAAAATAAAAAGGAAAAAAAATTCGTCTCGCAACCTAATAAACGACGTTGCAAATAGCATTTTTGATAAACGACTTGGGTGTGGGTACATGAGTCTTCGCCATTCGGAGAAAGATAAGATATCTAGTGGGAAGTGGGGTACAATAACGATGGAATATACGAACTCATTGGAGAATAATCAAAGCTGAGTTTATGAATGTTCTCCAATAATAAGTCCATAAACGTTTCCTATCATTATGGGTCTATTGGTTTTGTTTGTCGTAATTAATTTATAAATTTATTATTTTTCTCATCTACGTAACATTATTCTTATTTGTTTGCCTATTAAACTCTTTATTTGTTCATTTATTAAGCGTTTTAATATGAATTTTTCACTTAATACTAATAATTTTTTTATATAAATGATTATTGTTTTAATAATTTATATATATTACTAACTTTTAATTAAATCATTCATTTTAAAATTTAAATTATATGAAATAAAATAAGTCACAATATAAAATTGTCAGTCCGGGTATAAAAGATGCTAAAAAAAGAAAATTCAAATAATGTTTTTCCCCACCAATAAAGCATAAACTTTATTATTTTGGGGGATACAAATAAATAGTCATAACATTGTTTTCCAATATTCACTTACATGCAGAGACAAAAACCTTATGATCTAATTCAACTTAGAGCTAGGGGTATTACACGGGCCGGCTGGGCCGCTCGGGCCTCAACCTATTTAGGCTGGCTTTTAAACGGGTCAGAATTTTCTGGTTCGGTTCATCCTGTAGCCTAAGTTAGCCTGTTTGAATTGAAAAAATTATAGCAGAATAATACTACTAAGGAAACTAAAACTCAAGACTTCCTTTCAATCATAACATTGAGCTAACCATTAGGCTAGATAACTATTGTTTAAAATATTTACATAATTAGTATATGTATTTAAAATTTCATATATAAATAATAATAATTATTACTTTTTTCTATTTTAAAAATAATACTAATAACAAAGTATATATATTTATATTATAAGAAAAATAAATATAATAATAATAATAATAAATTAATATAAAATATACATTAATTTTAAATTAAATAATAAGTTGAAATATTAATATATTCATTGATATTTAAACTAATAATATCATTACCATAATTTATTACTTTTAATTAAAATATAAAATACATACCATCAAAAGTCAAAACTTATTCTCATATCACCATAGATAATTCATATCACGAATGAAGTAATGTATGAATAGGCATATCAATTAAATTCAAATTTAATTCTAAATTTATTAATAGGTTGAATGAATACTAAATGACCCAGTGAAATATTCTTTAATCGAGAAATGTATTATTATTTAAATTAATAATATTATTTACATGGTTCATTGTTTTTAATCCAAATATAAAATGGCTCCTATTAAAAATTAAAACGCACTCTCATCGTATATGATTCATGTCACGAATGAAATTGTTGGTGGATAGACATTAATTATATTTAAATTTGGTTTTGAATTTATTAATGAGTTGATTTAAGTATAAATAATCCAATCAAATATTATTTGGTCGGAAAAACGTTAATATTTCAACTAATAATATCATTTACATGATTTATTACTTTTAACCCAAATATGAAATATCTACTATTAAAAGTAAAAATTCACTATCACCATACATGACTCATATAGTCATATTATGAATAAAATTATAATTTATTGATAGACATTAATTAGATTCAAAGTTAGTTCTGAATTTATTAATAAGTTAATTTAAGATTAAATGATATAATCAAATAATATTTGATTGAAAAATTATTTGGCAGTAATATATATATATATATATATATATATATATATATATATATACTATTTAGTATATATTATCATAATTTACACTTTTAATTATAGCTAATGTTAATGTTATTAATTTTATATATATATATAACTTATTTTACTCATATATTTGTATTGAAGTTGTTTGTCTTGCATACAAAATATTTTAAATTTTAACTATTTTAAAAAATATTAATAAATATTATTAGTACATTTATTTGTATTACAATATAAATATATATATATACATATACTTTGTAATTACTATTATTTTTAAAATAAGTCACATAAATTTTAATGAGAGTTGAGTCATTTGTTATTTTAAAGATAAAGAGTGGAGGCACGGCAAAGGAAATGAATGGAAGGAAAGTATGAATTTTTAATTTACTGTTTATTTTTGTAATAATTTAAAATATAAAAGGATATATGGTGAAATTCCACATACAAACAAACATAAATATAGAATAATAAACATGAAAGTAAACACTAATAATCATAATAGCCATAAAATGATAAAAAGTCAAAAGCAATGATAACAACTTATAACTTTAACATAAGTGAAGTAAACACAATAATTAAAAATGACAAAGATAAAGAAGAGTGGAAACTATCAATAATTATATATATGAGCCTTATTAAGCTTGAAACTTGTTTTGATTTCTAAATTTGTATTAATAAAAATCATATTAGGTTTAGGCACTATATTAGTTAACGGTATGGAAGAATTATAAAAAAAGAAAATACACACACACAATTTAGAAGAATGAGAGAAAAGAGTAATCATGTTAATAAATGGAGTGCTTAAAATAACAACATAATTAATATTGTTTGAGAGGACAAGATTCATTTTAATTTGGACATTATTATTATACAATAGTAACATCAGTTTTGGAAGTAATTTGGAGTAGTTGGTTATTAAAAGTATCTACATTTTGGCAAGAAAGTGTTTGGAAGAGTGAAGGAATTAATTATTGTTTGATATCATTTAAATCGGCGCTAGTGTCAAAAAGAGTAACAGTATCTAATATATAATTATTTGGAAATTTGCTTGCAATTTAAATGAAATATTTTTGTATAGTAATTTCTTTAAGAAGGAAGAAGAAATAATTTGTAGTATTTTTAATAAAATAGATCTTTCATTTAGATCATTAAAAATTTGAGGATTAGGTATAGTAGGATTATGGGAGAATTCTTGTAAACTTTGAGTGATTTCGAGTTTCCATGTTTCAAGATTACAAACTTATTTTTTATTTTATTTTTTTGTTGGAGACTTTCAAAAGAAAAAATGAGAGATTTATAAATATTTTGTCTTTTAAGATAGTGGTCAAATTATAATTAGTGGGAGGAATAGATGGTGATTTGGTAGATATGGTTGGTTGGTCAAAGGAGGATATGAGTTTTTCAATTAAATGTTTTTGAAGCATTGGATCCTAGACACGTTAGATATTATCTAACATGGATTGTTGGTTTTTGGATAAGACATTGACATTCAAGGTAATGTCGGAGGAACTTGGTTTAATGAGTTCATCAATTTAGAGAGGATAATTATCTTTGAAGCAAATTTGAAAGAACAAGACTTTCAAGTTTGTTAACTAAGTCTATATAAACTTAGTTTATAAAGCTTTTTTTGAAATATTACAATATCTGAAAATGTATCACAATTTGCTATATTTATAACAAATGATAGGTTTTTGGAGTTTAAAGGAGAGAGTTTTATATGAGCTAATTTTGTATAAAATTGTTTGTAGGAAATTTGTTGGAAATCTTCAAAGGAGATTGTTTAAAGGGTTTTGTAGGAGGAATGAGTGGTAGGTTTAGTGAAACAACTTCCATTGCATTATTTTGATGTAAGAGACTGGGGGAAGTATTTAAATTGTTGACAAAAAAAAAATCAAAGTCTTATTTTGTTCTTTTTATGGAAATTTTAAATTTTTTTTGGAGTTTTAGGCTTTGACATATTTGGATTGTAGCCTTTTGGTGAAACTAATTAATTCTTCATAGGTAAGATTATTGTAAGGAATGTAATTACTTATGATTTCCTTAATATTTTTTGTGAAACTTTTCTTTTTAGAATGGTTCATTGGAATCTTCTCTAAGCATTATATAAGCGAGGAAAATATTTTTATAATATTACAATAAAGATGATCACAATGAATAATGTATGGGGTAATAATATGGATGAAAGATGTACATGAGATTCGTTGTATTGGATATTGGAAACAATATTTATTTAAATAATTTAATTGATATTAGAAGGAGAAGTTTTTTATTATTAGCAACAAAAAGGGTTTCGTTATTGGCTAATTCCCGATTGAAACTTGAGGATTAGAAATGGAAGTAAGATTAGTGATATAATTTTGAGAAGTATTTATTGAAAACCGTTCTACTTAGAATTTCAGTTTGAAGAAAGAAGCAAAACTCATCTTAATATTTCAAGAGGACTCCAATTCTTAATAGGATCATAGAAATCACTATGTAATTTTTATTTAAAGGAAATTTAATTATTTGATTTATTATGGGAATACAAAAAAAATTGTAAATCGAAGAAAGTATTTTGTGAGAGGCAATTTTATTCTAATTAAAAATTAGAATTTGAATATTATAGTTTTGGAGAAATTAAAGAAATAAAATTGAAAATGCATTTCATGAATTTGTTCAAAAAATAATTTATTTTCAGTGAAGTCATGATCAAGATAAGATTCATCATGTAATTATTTTTTTGTGAATTTCAAAAGGAATTTGCAAGACAATTAATTTATTTTGATAATGGAATACATTTTTTGTAAGGAGAGAAAAATGATAGGGAAGTGAGTAATTTAAAGTTAACTGAATTGGGAGAAAAATGATAATACTTAGACAAAAAGAGGAAATTTTGGGGGGAGGAGGTGAATAAAATCAAGAGGAACTATATTTAGTATGAAATCTTTTAAAAAAATGATTTTAATTTGGAGAAAGTGCTTTTGGAGAACTAATATTATGTATAGGGGATAGGGAAATAGGGGGGAATATTTTGGAAATGATTTATATCTTGAAAATAATTTTATTAAGGGGTTTTGGAAGTAAGGTATAATTTTAAAAAGTAGAGAACTATTTGATTTTTTAAAAGAATTATTCTATTAATGAGTTTGTTCTTTGATTATTTTAGCTTCTTGATGTAAAGGTTGAAGTGGTGAAATAGGGTTTGAAAGTTAGTATTGATTGAGAAGAATGATTTGGTCAAATGATTTTTTGTCAAAATTTGGCTCTTCAACTTGATGGAAGACTTCAACCAAAGATGGTGTATTTTATGATAGCCAAGGTTAGAAGAATATAGAAACTAGAGAAGAATGTCCCTTATTCTTACTTGAAGGATGTTTTATCTTGTGATGGTGGAGAGTTAAAAGAATACATACTTCTTTTCCTTTAGGAGATGGTAGATAACGGTAAGAAGTGAAGAAAATATAATTTGAATTTTGTTATTTAACAAAAATTTCAAATCATGAGAAAAGGAAGATTTTGATTTGTTTGGAGTTGAGACAAAAATAAAACTTTGCTTGGATATCTTAGCGAGTATTTAAAAAATGCTTAAAAAACTAAATATATTTTTTGGTATTAATTTTGGAATAAAATTTATTATACAAATATGTTTTGTCTATACCAGAAAAGGCTAGGTAGAAAAGTGAGAATAGAAAGAGATGAAAGGTTAAGTGGAAGAAAAGAAAAAGTAGAATCCATAATAAAATAAAACTTATAAAAAGAAAATAAAAGAATAACTCACCGAATATAAAAAAGGAATGGAACATAATAAAATAACTAACATGGAAGATAAGAATATGAATAAAACACATACAAAGGAATATATTAATCAAGTTGTGTGATAGTAACTTGATATTAGCGATAATGAACTTCGATCTAGTGAAATGATTCCTTATAATGATATATGTTTCAATATGCCTAAGCGTATATCCATCTTTAACCACATAAAATTATAACATTGCAACTCCAACACCATATAACACCTAGGATGGATAGGCTCTAATGCTAATGGTTTTTGGAAAAGTATACATTAAAATGAACCTTGGACATGGGCTTTTGTAAAATGAAAAGTATACTCTTCCTTAAATAAGCACTTCTAATTCCAAGCCTTCTCTCCTAAGTATCCCTTCACTATCCAATTTCTCTTGAAGAGTCTCTCTCTAGAAAATAATTTTGAAGGGAAAAGAGCTCCTGTGTGTGTGTCAGATAAATGAAAAAGAAAAAGAAAAATGTAGTAAGTTTATTATTGACCATTAGATCTCATTTAAAATAATCCATTGAAAGAAATGAAATTGATATACACCCAAAATACCCCTCTTTACCTCTATTGGATTACGTCGTTGACAGTTCTTTGTATCCGCTATTAATTACCTAGTACTTAAAAACATCATGTGGATAATATATGAAAATGTTCATAAGAAATGATTTGGCCCTGATCGGAGTCTTCCAAACTCATTTTTCATTTCATGTTTTGTTCGCTCTCTCTTGCTCGGTCTTGGTGGAAGACTTAACTAACCCCGTGAAAAACATATTTACATAGTTCTTTTGATATGGATGAGGAACCACCATCGGAGAAAATCTACCTCCACGGAGATCCGGAATTGAAGATTCTGAGGCCTGTTGCTACCCTAACATGGACATCATCTCCAAACACCTCTTTCACCTCTTAATCGCCTGCGATGTGACGCCTACTAGAGGCCAGGATCTGCCACAACCCCCACCAAAAACAATGGAGGAGACGGCAGCCAACAACCCCTCCAAAGACCCATCACCAATGACCCCTACGTTACCGTGAGCATCCATGAAGCCATGATCTCCAAGACCCAGGTTCTAAAGAACTTGAAAACCCCAAAATGGGACTAGCACTTTCTGATCCCCTCAACACACATGGTCGACTACCTGGTGTTCCAAGAGGAGAACAACGGGAAGGAGGTAGGGAGAGGATGTGCAAAGAAGTGGTGAGGCGACGATGCAATCCATTCGTTAGGATTTTTTTAATTGATAATAATTTAATTTCAGTTGTTGGATCAGTTTAAATAAGATCTAAGGTTAATAATGAAACTATTGTCTTTAAGCACTGTTTTTCTTTTTCATTTATCACTCATATATATATATATTAAAAATATTTTATGTAATCGACTCGTGATATTATCTTGAAATCGTAGCTAATTAGATGACCGTATTTTTTTCTCTATCTCATTCGATGATTTAGTTTGCTATCACGTTATCACAATTAACCACCTCCAATTATATATATAGACTCACATTTATTTTAGGAGCCTACTTCTACCATGAGCCTAGAAATTGGAGTTTGGTTGAACATCTACGTACTTATTCAAATATCATTGTTAATTTATCCAATGACTTGATATTATACTTATATAAAAATATATATTACTCGATTAAACTAAAAATCTCATGAGCCTGGAACCTAAAATCGTATGTATGTAAACTGATATCTAGTTCTCTCAGTAATTGATGACTCATGTCAATAACTACTCTACTTCTCAGTTCATTATTTATGGTAGGCCTCACCTTGTCTTCACGCGTTGACCCGGTCCCCAGTTTTTGTTTTCAAAAGGCACGATTCAATGCGTGTACAAAGGAAGAGCCGAGACAGTCAGACAGAAGACAAACTAGGACCGGGTTTTTTCGTTTGAAAAGGCGTGATTCCAATTCTCTGTCTTCTTTAAAAAGGCCTGGTTCATGTACAAGACGGAAGAGCCAACCTAAGACGTGTTCTATATTATGTATTTGCAGCCAAATTTGAAGATTAAGGATGCACCATTCTGCATTTCATGCCCTGCTGTGTGTGTGTGTAGCGTACCTGCACGACAGAGCCAGAAATACTTGCAGGTTTCCTATTCTTATGTGCATATATATAACATATACAAACTAATTCCAAGCAACTGTTCTTGGGAAAGCTGAATATAGATTTCCTACAAACCAAAAAAAGGTTTATTACGGCATATTTGTTTCACTTGTTTTGCTGTTTTGTTTTTAAAATGTAATAAATTGTTTTAAGATAAAAAATATAAAACTCGAAAAATAAATATATTTATTGTAACATAAAAAATAAAAATAAATTTTTATTATTTTTAATTTTTAATTTTTTTATCCGAAAATAACTATTATATTTTAAAAACAAAAATAGAAAACACCCCAATCAAACATGTCCATTCTCGAGGTTTAACTGTGACTTTTTTTTATTATTCGTCCAATATTTTTTAACTGTGAAATTCGTTTATTGGTACGAAAATGGTCTAAATAAAACCTGAAATTGTTTACCCCTTATTTCACCACACCACACACCACAACCCGCTCCCCGCAACTGCAGCAAACCCACCTTTCCCACCAGTCATATCATTATCTCAAGACTTTTTTAAAAACAAATTATAAATTATCATTATTATAAATTCATTTTTAAAAAAAACATTTATATCTTTAAAATTTTTCGTTCCTATATAAACAAAATAAGTCCAAAAAAATAGGGAAGAAGTACATTTGTTTTTACTGATTTGATATTTATCGTTACTTTTTTAACTTATTTTTATAGTGTCGTCACTTAAATTTGATCTATTAAACTAAAATGAACGTCAAATATTAAATTGGCAGGTTTAAGTTATAGGAGAGTGAGACGCACACTCTTTGTTCATTATTAATATTTCATCCTTTGAACTTCTATTATCCTTATTTTATTTTAAATTTATATATATATAGTAATTATGTATGCATGTTAATTAGATCATATTATGATATTATAAGTTTGTCATATTAATTTATACGACTTTAAAATAAATTATAATATTTTAGACTTGTTTATTTTATGAGTTGTTTTGGTTTTTTTAAATTTGAACATGTAAAATAAATTATTTCAATAATTTAAATTTAAAAAAAAATGAATGGGAGAAAACATGTATATAAACTTTAATCAAAAAATTGTATGGGGAAAAAAAATAAGGATTGAGCCGCGGAGTCTTTCAATAAAACCGTAAATTGCGGATCTGGATGAGTAGATGGAAAAAAAGCAAAAAAAAAAAATTGTGTAATATTATCGTATTGCCAAAAACGCCCCGACAAAAATAAATTTGAAAGGAGAGACAAATTTAAAAGCTGGTACCCTCTTGCATTGAAAATTTAAATTTGTCAGTTGTCACTTCATTCATACTTTCGTAAACAATAAATTTCGCGGTTTTCCTGTATAATTTACCTACGGATATACTTTTTAAAATAATAATTACATTTAATTATTTTAAAAAAACAATTTACGGAAACGCAAATGGATTAAAAATTAACAAAAAAAAAGTAACATACCTTATATTTTTAATTAATTACATTTGATTACTTTACCTGACTTTTATTCATTTATGAATAATATTTGTGCAATCTGTTCTGTTGTAAAATCATGATTAATTGAACAATTATTTTTTTTTTGTCTTTTCTCATCCAATGAATTAATAAGTTATGACGTGGTTAATCAAATATTACTCAATTCCATTTATATGTAGTATTGCTCATTCATTTATATGGATGACGGACATTAGTTTGGTGCTGCTAAGTGTTTTAACCGTATTATGCAGCTTTTTGATATTTTAATATTCTATCAATATTTATTTTAAAAAGTATACTTTAAAATTGAATATTTATATATTAATAAATATGCCGATAAAATTTTAGTTCATTTTTACATAAATTTAACTAAAAATAATAAATAAATAAATAAAATCGATTACACAATGATACTGTTAAAAACATTAAATTGTTTTTAATACAATGGCTGTTTTTTTTTTTTCGCGAAACAAATAGTGATGGGGCACCGTCATGTTGACAAATTCTTTTCCATTTATGAACCACACATAAAAGCAAGTTGTCACCATCGTATGAGGCTTTTTCATTTGCAAACAAAATGTTTAAAACACCGATAAAAGATGCAAGTCACGTGGACTTTAAATCTGTAAGAATCACTTTTGTTTGTATTTTTTAATTAGTTTAAAAAACCAATGTAATAAAAATATCTGAGAATTATGCTTTTAAATTTTTTATTATAATTAAGTTTTAAATAAATTAAATAATAATTCTTTAAACTAAATATAATATTATTTATTATCTATTTATTAAAATATTATATTTTCTTTTTTTTTCTTTTCTTCATCATACATTTACTTATTTATTTATAAATAAATAAATAAATATTTAAAAATAATATTTAAATAGATAAATAATTAAAATAAAAAGACTAAAAAGTATGCTTAAAATATCTTCAATAATAATATATATTTTATTTTCATAAGTGGAAAATTCTTTATTTGTGAAGCAAAAAAAAAATCATTTTAACTTTATTTTTATTAAAATAATAATTTATATTATATTTCTAATATAATAAACTTTCATTTGGAGAGAGAAAATAATAAAATAATATGTGAAAAACGAATGATAACTTTTCAAAATAAGGAGTTACTATACCTTTTGTTTAAGTGAAGATTTTATTTGAACTTGTTTTTGACATTTAATTATATATTTGTAGACAATGTAGAGTCTATTGAAGTTGTTCTTAAGTTATTAAAATAAAAAATAATTACTTTTGATTATTTTGAAAAGTCAATTTTAAAGTTGTTATAGTAAATATTATAAAACATGTCAATATAATGCTTAACCTATTTTTGTGCACTTGGGTGCATTACAATTAACAAAATAGGGAGTGGTACAGTATTTGTGCCACCAAAAATGGTCTTGGTGTGATATTGATTATTGAATCTCATGCTTTAGTGCACAGAAGTGATTTGCTATGGTGAAAAGGAAAAGAAAACAGTAAAAAAATAGGCATGGAACACCGAGACGACCATTAAATGTTTGATTTGATGATTTCAAAGAAATTGGAGGCTATTTGATAGGGTGTAACTTTAAATCATCAAAATCGGTCTAAATTGATTTGTTGAAACAGTTAACTTAACAAATTGTTGAAATCGAATAAAAATCAATTTGGTTTGATTTGAAATTTTAAAATCGCAGTTTAAATCGAACCGAATAATATTATTACTTAGTTATTTTATATTTTATATTTTAGAAATTATTTATTTAAGATTATTTGTTAATACTTAAAGTGTTATGTTTGCGAATTATATTATTCAATTTTGATACTTATAATTATAAGTTTAATATATATTATTATTATTATTCTTACATACTATTTATTTTTTTATCTTATATTGTTTTAACTTTTATGAACTCAAAAATTAATGAATCAAACTAACTCAAACCGATAATCTTTCAAATTGTCGGTTCAAACCAAACCGAATTAGTTTGGTTCGGTTTGATTTGGTTCAAGCAACAAGTTTGATTTTGTTCAAATCAAAACACATCAAATTAGTTTGAAAAACAACTTAAACCGATTCAAACCGAGTCGATTTCACTCATACTATTTAGTATACCAGATTTGCTATTTTAAGAATAGTGAACTCATTTTAATTTAAAATTTAAAATGTTAAAAAAACTATTTTGAAATATTACGTGAATTCTTTAGCTATTTTAAACAACTATTTGTTTAAAATTAGTCTAGAGTTCGTTTTAAATTTTAATTTAAAAAAAATATTCCTGTTTGATATATTAGAGAATAAGTTTAAAAAGGTTGATCCCATAAAAAATAAAATCTATATAATATTATGGGTCTAAGTAATAAAACAGAGAAAAAATAAAAAATATTTAAATTTTCAAATAAAATTAGATTTCTATTTTTGTTTTCAAAATGTAATTAGATATATAAAAATTAAAAATTAAAAACAACATAAAATTATTTTCATTTACGAACCTTTTATTGTTTTTGATTTTTCTAATTTTCTATTAAAAAATAATTATTTTTAAAAACAAAATAAAAAACATAAACCAAACATACATCACATAAGTATTGAGGAGTGGGGCCGATCAAGCGTAAGTTAATCTAATTGAAAGCTGATAGTTAGTGCCATCCTAACCAAAAAAAAAAAAAAACTTTAAATATATCACATTTTTTATGTTTCATCGTTTTACTAAAATATCTCAAGTTAACATTTTTTCCATTTCCTATTATTTTATGAAAAATAATTTAACATACATTATTTTTCCAAAAATACTTTTGGTTCGTTTAGTTATATTATAAAATTTTAGAACACAATTTATTACAAAGTAAAGAAATTAGATTCGCCGGTGAGCAACGTCAGCTCACCATCGTGGTGAGTTGACTTATTTCAGACTGTGTCAATATTTATTTTAAAAATCAACCGTTAGATTAAATATTCATGTAATATATATTATGCTTGTAAAATTTAAAGGCGATCTAATGGTTAAGTTTTGTGCAAATTCAATTAGAACAAATCTGAATTTTAATAAATTAAAATTTATTTATTTATCTTTAGATTTTTTCTAATTGAATTTGTACAAAAATTAATCATTAGATCACCTTTAAATTTTACAGGCATGATATATATTATATGAATATTCAATCTAATGGTTGATTTTTAAAACAAATAACGACACAGTTCAAAATAAATCAATTCACCACAATAGTGAGTTTTGTTCGCCAGCGAATTCAAGTCACAAAGCAAAGATAAATACTTTTTACTTTAAGAAATTAAAAAAAATCTAAAATTATTATAACACTTTGAAACAACCATTTTCTCAATTCTATCAAACATTGGAAAATGAAAAAAAGAAATCGGAACTCATTTTTAAAGAAACAAAATGTTCTAAAATGGATTGTTTCTCGCTTTAGGAATCAGATGCTCTGCTGTGGACCTGTGGTTGCCTTACTGATTTGCTTGCGGAATCGTTTTTATTTTCCGGCGCTACAGACAGAAGTATGCTTCAACAGGCTTTCATTCCATGTAAAAAAAAAAACTCCCATCTATCCTTGAAATTAGATTTTCCCATTTTTTTTCAAATTTAATTTTTTAAAACCATTTAAATAGATGAAGTAAACTCAATTGGAATTTATTTGGCGATGCAACGGTTGAATAACTTTTTAATTTTTTTAATAACTTTTTGAGTTTTTTTCTTTGGTCATTTTGAGCTGTCCTAGGCAGGTTTCCTGGACACTTTTTAATAAGTTGAAAAAGTATTTTAAAGTGTGAGATCAAGTTCTAAGTTCTAACCCGATTAAAATGAATCAAATTCGTATTTGAATGAAGCTAAATTATTCATATTTGGATCCATTTAAATTAAATAGAACATAAATACAATCAAAATTTTCTTAATAAAGATTGATTCAGTATGAACACATAAAACTTTTTGATATTATATGCATGACAATACAATAACAAAAATGTGATACAAACATATTTTCTTCCTCTCCAAAAATTATTTTATTAAAAGAAAATTTCTATGAAACACAGGCATTTAGGGACAGCAACGGATCAAATCGAATTTGCATATTGTCCAACCCAAACCGAACATACAGAATCACAATCCGATAGTTAAAGCGGTTTGGAAAAAGTCGGTCAGAACGAAACGAATCAGCATTCTTTTCACCTTACATTACTTTAAAAAAAAATCAAAATCGGGACATGTCGGACAAGATCTAAATCTGATCCACAATGGCTTATGGAGCGAGTCAAATCAGGTCGGTAAGGATCAATGTTGACATCCCTACATGCATTGCCTTTAGTATACATTAACTGTTTAAACAAATTTTATATCCTTTATATAAATAAATGAAGTAGTTAAAATTTACTATAGTATGCTCATACATGGTTTTGAATTTTACTAGGCTTAATCTGATAAAAAAAAAATTCATTATTTTTGTTTAATATATTACTCCTACATTAAGAATTACCCGTGTATAATATTGGGATGATACTCCTATTACTCCTAGTTTCCATTTCAATCCGTATAAATTTAAATCCAATCCGATTTCAAAATCGGATTCATATTTGTGTTCACGCAATACACACTTTCCACGCCCCGATTCCAAATATGGGATTGATTAAAAACACGTTGTTTACTTTGACATTTCTTTGCGGCAACACATCAGCTCAGGAAGACCATGCTTGACTCCACCACCACAATCGAAAAATGAGGCAGGCAAAACCACAAAAGTTTCAACAATGGTAACATTAATATATTAATAATTTTGTGACAAAAAGAAACAAATTCATAGAAGAAGAAAAAAAAAGGGGGGGCATAGACAGCATCGCCAATCATATAATACAAGAAACAAGCATCACAAGAACAAGTATTGGACTCTGTTTTTGTTTTAGTTCTGCCTGTATGCAATGTAATTGGCCAAAGCAATCAACGGAGCCGCCTTCTCCTGATCGAACCCGGCCAGTTGTTCCTGCGCGTCGCGGTTCAGTTTCTCCCCAAACTCGATGGATTTCTCGATCCCCAACAACCTCGGATATGTCACCTTATCCGCCACCAAATCTTTGCCGGCTGTTTTTCCAAGTTCCTGCGACGACCTGGTCACATCGAGGATATCATCCACCACCTGGAACAACAGCCCGATCAATCTCGCGAATCTCCGAACCTTCTCGACATCGTCGTCGGTTCCGCCGCCGAGGATCGCGCCCAGGACAGCCGAGGCCTCCAGCAGCGCCGCCGTCTTGTGGCGATGGATGAACTCGAGGTGGTCGAGTCCGACATCGGACGCCGACATCCCCTCGGAGCTAATGTCCACCACCTGTCCCGCGACGAGGCCTTCCGTCCCGATGGAGCGAGCCAGCTCGCCGACGGCGCGGATGATGCGGGAGGCGGGGACGCCGGCGGAGGCGGTGGCGACGGCGACGTGCTCGAAGGCGAAGGAGAGGAGGGCGTCGCCGGCGAGGACGGCGACGTCCTCGCCGAAGACCTTGTGGTTGGTGGGCTTGCCGCGGCGGAGGTCGTCGTTGTCCATGCAGGGGAGGTCGTCGTGGATGAGGGACATGGTGTGAATCATCTCGACGGCGCAGGCGGCGGGCATCGCGGCGGAGGAGGGGCCGCCGACCAGCTCGCAGGCGGCAAGGCAGAGGACAGGACGGACCCGCTTGCCGCCGGCGAGGAGGGAGTACCGCATCGACTCGTGGATCTTGTAGGGTTCTCGGAGCGACACGGCCGCGTCTAGGGCTCGATTCACGGACTCTGCTTTCTGGGTCACGTAGGATTTGAAATCGAAGGCTGTGGCGGATTTCGATTCGCCTTCGGTTTGGGACTTTTTCCCTTCCTCTTTGGTGGTGAGGACAGCCGACACGTCCAACGAGGACGAGGATGAGGATGAGGAATACATGGGTAGTTTTGGTTTTGGGGATATTAAGGAAATGGGTGTCTTTCTCAGGGGATAATAGAACAGGTCCGGAGACGTAGATCTGGATCTGGATCTGGATCTGGATCTGGTTGCTTGGTGTGGAATGGAACATGTACTCGGATACAGAGAACACATTTTTTAAGAATTTGATCGACTGCGCCCCTTAGAGATGAATGATCATAAATTTGGTGTCTATTATAGAAAGACAGCTGCCTCCTTAGTTATTCCCAATAGGCAAGGCAAGGCAAGGCAAGGCAAGGGTCTGTTTGAATCAGAGGGGTATAAGTAGAGAGAGAGAGAGAGAGAGAGAGAGAGAGAGAGAGAGAGAGAGAGAGCCGCATGTATGTGCATGTGAGTTGTGACTGAGTATTTGACTAGCGAGTGAATGAATGTTTTTTTGACGGAGATGGGCTTATCAGGCACTAGAAAATGGGAATGTGGAGTACCTGTGTGTGTTTGTGGGTGGGTGATGAGAGGGAACGGAGTGGCTGGTTGCTGCCTTCATGTGAAAGTGGGTGGAATGCCGAAATCCACGTTTACCCCTTCTATGTTTTTTTGCGCTAATCGCCGCACACTGTGGCTGTGCTGAGAGGTCTGGTCGGAGTATTTATACAGTTTATTTGGTGTGTTGATATTATTTTTTCAAAATATAATTATTTAAAAAAAATTATGAATTAAAAAATTTAAAATTATTGATGAGTTATAAAAAATTATTTGAATTTATAGTTTTTAAAAATTAGTATAATTTTAAATAGAATCATGATTTATAAGAGTAAGCACGGCTCTGTGTCACAGTTTAAAAAAAATTGTTATACCATTAAATTTTGTGATAATAATCATTACAGCCATTTGCATATTCTTTAAACATTATTATGGCCATAAATTTTAAAGTTTTTTTAAAACAAAGGGTCAAATTTAATAGCTATAAAACATTTATAAACAGTGCGCACACTGGATCAGCGGTCAATCCTCATGGTCGTGCATTTAATGAGATTCTTATCTCTTTTTTTTCATAAAGTTAATTTATATATTTTCATCTTTTCATAACACTTGTTGTGCTTTATAAAAACGATAAATAGCTTTTATAATAGGTCTAAATGAGCTCACACGACACCATAAGGATAGCACTCGCTGTGCATTTATTTATTTTTTAATAGTCTAACGTTAGGGTCAAACAATCAACCCTACGATTGATCGATCAGTGATCTCCCAAGCCTTCCACTGAAACAATCCGCTGGAGCATTTACTTCAACTTAGGAGTAAAAGCTAAAGGTTCGTGCAAATTTTAACAAAATTTGTGTAGCTAAATCAGTGGACACTTCCATTCCGGCGTCAACATATAATCCCGAAACCCACTTCTTTCCCATGCAGTTTAGATTCGGTTGTGAGTAAGGTTCTTTGGATGGCAAACATACACATACAAGAAATTCAAAAAAAATAATAAGAATTTACGTGGTACAGTAAGATACTTATGACAAGTTGTCGAAAGATAAAATTATAATAATTTTCTTTTTCTTCTTCTTTTTCTCTCTTATTGTCTCATACCAATTTATGGATCTTAATCTGATAAAGACTTTGCGCTAATATCTCGTATGGATCTTAACCTCGTGACGTGCTCGGATCGAGACGTGATGTGGGATCACGTGCACGTATCGTGTTGCGCAAGACATCTTCTATCGTTGGGATTCTTTTTATATTTACTTTCTTTATCGTATTAGATTTTTTCTTTTTATTACTCTCCTTTATTTAATTCGTATTAGGATATTTTGGTATTTTACTTTAGTTTTCTAATTATATTAAGTTTCCAATTCCTAGATAGTCGTTTGCCTATAAATAGGTCTTGCCTACGACAATTTATGTATTCAGATTATTGGCTATTGACAATTATAAACTCTCATATTAGAAGTTTATACTTATTTTCGGTTTTTCTAGTTAATTACTTAAATTGCTTGGGCTAGAGTTTGGGTATTCGATTATCCTTCTCTAGATTGTTAATGGATCCTAACCAAGGTCCTCAATAATTTGGTGCTTTCATTGAGAGATCCATTTCTTAATTTTATGTCGTGTTCTTCATTAGCAACGACAAAGGAGGCAACAAGGACGAACAGGCAACGGTTCGAAGCCCTGGAGAATTCCATGATAGAGCTTTCGACATCTTTGGCAAAGATGGTTCGATTCCAAGACAGAATTAATCATAAAATTGATCGATTATCCACATACAAGGGAAAAGATCCTATAGGATGCAGACGAACTCAAGGAGATGACCGTAAGTCACGACAAACTTCACAGAATGTGAAAGATATTTCAATCGTTGAAGATGAATCATGTTTTCAGAGCTCACAAGGATCACAACATGAGGCTGAGTTCTCATCTGGTGACTCATCTAACGGGACTGGCGACCCAACTCCAACTTCAGAGTTCTTGATCCCTCTAACTTCTTTTGCTCGACCGACCATGGTAGATGATGCCTAAATCGAAGTCAACAAGGCCGTTACCGTCGAAAACTCTCTTAATAACATGATCATTGTCCTTGATGATGCCCGGTTTGGTGGTGCCCTAGACACAAGGCGCACCTAATTTATAATTGTTTCCAATAACGTGGCTTTCATAATTGGACCAACTGACGCTCAACCCCCCCCCGACTTTGTATTATCACTCTATACTATCTCTATGCGCAAAAGTATTCCATAAGCCAAAGATGTATACAGAATTCATGATAGATCCGAGATCTGCTCCGTTTCCGTTTTTGCATCAGCCTAATTTTGTGACAATGAGACAGGAGATTCACACAAGGGAGGAAGTCAATAAATTTATAAAGGATTATGGGTTTCTGAGATTAATGAGGCGCTCTACTTTGGATGTAGAACGGTTTCCCCAATTTTCCCTTGAGGACGAGGGAAATTTCGAAGGGTGGGAGAATGATAAAGACCTTGTGCTAATACATGTAGTAGCCTATACGAATCAGCTACCCGTACCACTCGTGATATGGCCACGTGCACGTATTGTGTTGAATAAGACATCTTCTATCGCTAGGATTCTTCTTATATTTACTTTCCTTATCGTATTATAAGTTTTCCCTTTTTATTACTTTCCTTTATTTAATTCGTATTAGGATATTTTAGTATATTACTTTAGTTTCCTAATTGTATTAAGTTAACAATTCTTAGATAGTCGTTTGCCTATAAATAGGCATCGTCTATGACAATTTATGTATTCAGATTATTGACTATTGCAATTATAAACTTTCATATTAAAGGTTTATACTTATTTTCGGCTTTTCCAGTTAATTATTTGAATTGCTTGGGCTAGAGTTTGGATATTCAATTATCTTTCTCTAGATTGTTGTTGGATCCTAACCAAAGTCCTCAACATAATCTCATTTTACAACATCGAGTATATAAGAAAATTTATCAAGCTTTAGTTCTTGTCTAAGAAGGCTGTTGTCAACTTCCTGCCTTCCAAGACCAAAGCTGCCCATCGGATTTGAAGAAGTTTGCATCCGTTAGCCTTGACTCTCTAAATTGGGAGTGGCCCCCACAAATCTCTCTCTCCCTCCCCCCCCCCCTCACGACCAATTTGGAGTTGAAGCTAGACATGCAGACTTCTAGCTTTTCTTTCAGTATAACATTTGTCATCATATTTGCTTCATTATCATTTGTATGAATTTTCTCAATATTCAATAATTTATTTGTCAATGTATCACGGATCCAATAATATCAAACATCAATGTGTGTTGGGTTTAGAATGCAATGTAAAATTCTTATTGAAATTAATAGCGCTTTAACTATCACAATAGAAAATATACTACTTTGAATCAATCCTAGCTTTTGTAAAAAATCTTCATTCATAGTATCTCTTTGCAACATTCATTGATTGCACTATATAGACTTTTTAAAGTTTTATATCGATGGAAACAAAATCATTATAAGAATAAAATTAGCATAAGAATCGAAATAAAAAAACTTATTACCTTAGTTACGTTTTGAATACAATGTAATGATTGAACCTAATTATAAAAATATCCTCATGGGAAAGAGAGAACACCGCACAAACCAAAAAAAAAAAAAGAGTTATGCATGGGGAGGCAGTGGGAGAGAGGGAATTTTTTTGTAAAAAAAATACAATTGAATGAAAAAAGTAAGGATAACAAAATGAAAAAAAATCCTTATACAATTAAATCTTTGTAAACTTGTTGGGTGGAAATAATGTATTCTTCCTTATCTGGTGTTATAAACGTCTCACAACAATAGTTTATTCATTTTCTATTTACGTATTTAACAAGAAAAAAATGAAATTTAATTTTTTTTCTCATGTATTAAACATATTATAATTTTAAAAGTGAGGTCTCTAGTTTACCGCTCACATGACCCTTGCTTCAGCCACCCCTATTCATATTAGAGCATTTATAGTAGTCTCTTTAAATTTAACTTTTTAAAATAATCAAAAGTATCACTTTTTCCATTTTAACAAGTTTTCACTTTTTAGCATCACTATTTTAACTATTTATCAATTAAAATATTACTTTTAAAGATATTTATTAAAATTAAAATTAAATATGATGAGAGAAAAAATAAATAAACAAGTAAATGTGGTGAGAGAAAAAAAATTTCTAAATAAATAAAGAGTGAATAGTAGTGAGTTAAATATAGAGATGTACTATTTATTTTATTAATTTTTTTATTAAAATATATAATCTAAAAAATAGAATTTTTAGGTTTTTTATTAAAATAATTCTTCAACTAACACAAATATGTATTTAAAAGGGCTACACTTAATCAGATTATGATATTATTGACTTATTTTGACATATATACATAAATCTTTCTCATCATTATTATAGTGGAGCTTAAAAAAGAGTATATATCATATAAAGTATATATTTCGACTTTATTATACTAAAACTTTAGTTGGTAAACACAAAAGTGCTTTTTAAAAAAATAGGTCCATAAATTTTGAAAGAATTTTTGATAATGGAGGAGCAAGTTCTTTCATTCATCTTATCAATATAGTTTCTTCACACAGACTATATAGTGCTCTTAGAGCACTGTCATAGGCAAATGAAAAAATATCACTTTTTATAAGTTTGAATAATTCTTATAAAAATTACACATCCAATTCATCAAAACAAGCTCATCTTTTACGCATCGACTCCCACCACCTCCCCCCCCCCCCCAAACAAAGTGACCAACTAACCCAGAAGCAGTGAAGTTTTGAACACTGCGCCAGTGATCCTTGATATTGTAGTTGTTGGTCGTGTAGTTGGGAGGGAGAGGAGGGGAAGGAGAAGAAGTAGAACTTCAACTTGCGACAATTGGGGAAAGAGATGAGGAGAGTTGGGTGAGTCAGGGACTGAGTCCGGTGTGAGTTGAAAAAGGATTGGGAAAAGATGAGGGAGGACCAGTGAGCAGAGACGCACTTGAATTGGATTAAGGTTTTGACGGGCAATCTTGAGAGTATGCCAAAAACGACATCCTCATGGATTGGTTTCCTGTTGCTGCTGCTTCGTGGGGCTTGGCATATCAGCGTACATGGCTTCTCCATTGCACGATTGAGAGACAGAGACAAATTAGAGATTTCTCGATTGGGGAGAAGTGAAGAGGGCAAGTGGAGTATCTGGACATCAAATTTGGTCCCTCAAGTTTTTTGACATGAGAAACAGCTGGCCGATGTTAACCTATCTCCCTCCCTCGGCCGACGACTCTCTCTCACCCATCCCCCCCTCCCCTCCCACCAATACTCGACAACGTCAACCCAAACAGAACAAGAACAAAAAAGCAGAACGATCCACCTCCCAACCCCCAACGTCATCCCACCTCCCACCCCTGGCGTCGATCCACTTCCACCCCCCAGCATTGTCCCCCTCCTCCCCACCGCGGCATTGACCTATGTCCCCCACGTTGGCGTTGATCCACCTTCCACCCCTCGGCGTCGTCCCCCCTCCTCCCCACCTCGGTATCGACCCATCTCCCTTCCCCTCGGGCATCGATCCACCTCCCACCCCTCGGCGTCGTCCCCCCTCCTCCCCACCTCAGTATTGACCCATCTCCCTTCCCCGCGGGCATCGATCCACCTCCCACCCATCAACGTCTACATGAATACGGAAGACAGTTGCGTCATAGGGAGAACACAAGAGCGTTGATGATGCAAACAGTATCTCTTCAAGTTTGGGGAGAATTAAAAGAACACTATAGGTCAAAATTTCAAATGTAATTTTTGATGATAAGAATGTGATGTTTTTTTAATGTATTTCATCAAAATTTTAATGTTTAATGTATTGAATGTACTCTTAGGGCTCGTTTGGAATGCAAGAATGAAATTGTAAGGAATGGAATCATTAAAGAAATGAAATTGACATGAAAAATGAATAGATTTTTTTGATTAACTTTAATGCGTTTAGTATGCAAAAACAAGTAAGATAATATAACCATACAATTACTAAAATATCCTCGATTAACATTTATTAAATATTTTTTTATTAAACAATTAAGGTAATAGTACTGGGTTTGAACGATCGGGCTGCATTGTAAGGGGACTTGTGTGTAGTGGCGGGAGGGGCCGATCGGGGGGGGGGGGGGGTGCTTGCGGCGGCAACACTGGAAGGGGGGTATGCATCGGCGAGGGGGCAAATCGGCCAGAAGGCGCGCGGCGGCGGGGAGATCGGACGGAGGGGGTTTGCGGTGGCGACAGGGAAGGGGGGGCACACGACGAGGGAGGGGCTTGCGTGGCGAGTGGGAGGAGGAGAGGGGTAGGGGCGACGGGGAGGGGGGGGAGGTGGGGCAACGGGGAAAGAGGGAGAGGGAAAGAGATAGGGAGAAAGAAAAAAAAATACGAAAATAAATATATAAAAAAAATAAGGTTCCTTTATGCAAGGAAACCTTAGTAAACTTGGAGAGTAGGGGAAATTAATTTTTTCCTACGTAAGGGTATAAGATTTCCATTGAAATCTTAATTCTTTTTTTATTTTTATACCAAACACGGAAAAGGAATACAATTTGATTCCTTTTCTTTCCTTTTTTCCATATCAAACATGCCCTTAGTGAGCAGTCACATATTCCTCTTGTTTTATGTCTTTGCATGTGTATGAAAAAGTTCAATACTTTATTTTTTTTTTCCTAGATCAATATTAAGTGAAACATACTGTTAAATATGAATTCAATACTTATTTTGTGTTTTTTTTCGTAGTTCAATATTAATTCAATACTTGTTTTGTGTTTTTTTTCGTAGTTCAATATTAATTCAATATTTGAATTAAAATGAACTGTTAATATACAAAATTCCCAATTTCCATAAGAATAAACTGCTCAAACCGGCCGGGCCTATACAATAAACTCCCAATTTCAATAATAATAATAATTATGAATTTTATAGTTTAGTTGTGTTATATTTGTTTTGTTTTGGGTTTTGAGGCCCAACTGACTAATAATTGAGCCTCGGTGGCCGGGCCCATGTCAACTTAACGCATATGTTGGGGTTGGAAACCAAACGCTTCTGCTTATAAATATCTGTCCGCGTGCCGCGAGCCACAAACCCTACACAACTTCGCATTTCGCATCGTAGCGCCGCCGGGCTCTTGCAGTTCGTTCTCGTAGGTTTTCAGATCTGATCAATCCTGTCAAGCGCTCTGTTGCTTGCCTGTGTCTTTTGTTTGATTTCCTGACTATGGTTTCATTGTTATCTTTCTTCTTCCGTGTCTTCGCAGGTAATCAATCACTTTCCTTGGACGATGTCTGTCGGCGAGCAAGCCTGCATCTACGCCGCCCTCATCCTCCATGATGACGGCATCCCTATCACCGTACCATTCCTTAAACTTCATCTACTTTTTTTTTTTTTTTTAAAATTTATGTTTTATGTTCTGTTACGTATTTTAGGTGGGTTTTTTTTGGGCCTTATCAGATTTTTTTTCGCGATGTTTGGTTTGGTATCAGATTTTTGTGGCTGGCGTTACTGCTATGAAACCCGTTTTAATTCAACCGACTTTTTTTGGTGGGATAGCTTTTCTTTGTTTTTACTTCGAGATAAAACATGGCAAACACGAACACATGCAAAAAATACTACGATATGTGTTTCATCCGATTAAAAATAATTGTCCCCATGATCTTGTATGTTATGCTGTTACTGATAGATCTTTAAAATACAGTTGTTTTAAATTGAATAGTATCATTAATTATTGAATAATAACTATCAATTATGTGTAACCTACAGTTGGTTAAACCACAATTGTTTGTACTTGTATCTCATTGATATATATTACATCTTTGGGTGTCCTAAGCCTTTTCTTTTCCCACAATTGTCCCCCGTTTCTGTCTCTATAAAAGCTGTAGTTTCGGTTCTAGCTTTGCAGTAAACTTGTTTTCTAATCGTGCCAATTCCATCTATGATATGCGCGTTGAATGAATTTTGTATAGAAAATTATCTGAATTCGTCCGGCGTTATAATTTGATGGATTTACATATATTTATGCATATGGCTATACATACTTTTTGTAAGTGTAAAAAGTAGAGTTTCCTATGATAGATTTGTTTACACACTGACTAATGAATTAATTAATTTAAATGTATTTTTATTGATTTTGTATTCCCTTGATAATCAATTTTGCTGTTAGATCTGAAGAAGCTGTTGTCAAGGTTTAGGCAATAAGATGTAGTTGTTTAAGTTCTCCCACTGGCTTTAATTTAAATAACTAATTCCTGTGGTAGGAAAAAGAAATAAACCCATAGAATAGTTTTCATGCTTTAATTTCGTTTCTGTTTTTCCTTCAACGCTCTGATAACAGGCGGATAAGATTTCTACATTGGTGAAGGCCGCCAAGGTGCCTGTGGAATCTTACTGGCCGGGTCTTTTTGCGAGGCTGCTTGAGAACAGAAACGTAGAAGATCTCATCACAAATGTTGGAGCTGGTGGTGGCGGCCCTGCTGTCGCTGCTCCCGCAGCAGCTGCTGGTGGTGCTGCAGCACCGCCTCCTGTTGAAGAAAAGAAGGTAGTTTATCTTGAGATCCTCGTCTGTTGCGTTCCATTATTGTCCTTTATTTATTAGTTTGTGGGTATTACCTTGGATGTAATTTGGCTTTGATTTTAATTGTACAGGAGGAACCCAAGGAAGAGAGCGATGAAGATATGGGATTCAGCTTGTTTGATTAGAAGCTTTACTTTTTTGCTAAGTTACAATTCTTAATGGAACATCTTTTCGATAGTGTCTGGTTTTGGTTTCACTGTACTTTTGTTACTTCTGGATGGTTCAACACTTTCCTTTTTGAAATTTTGTTTTCTCGTTGAAGTTTACCCGTTTTCGTTAGTTTTCGTTATGTTTTAGTTCACGCAGCTTCTCCGTGTATACTTGTGTTTCTGCGAGTTGTGCTCGTTGGTAATAATAGTGTGCAATGAAGAAATTAGTTGATTGCATGTTTGTTGATCGTTTACATCTCTTGATTGTGTGCTGGTCGTTTAGGGGAGCGCTTACTCCACACCCTCATGTAATCAACCTCCAGATTTTTGAGATGGTTCACCCAGACAGGTTCAATGCCCCTTTTTTCCTTGTCACTCTGCGAACTTTTGTTTCATAGATCTGCCGTTACGTTTTGAGTAGAAAATTTCGAGCATCAGTTTTAGATTTTTGAAGTGAGCACGAGATCAAAGTCCTAATGAAACGAATAAAAAATTACTGGTATCATATATGATTGCCAGTTCGTAATTTTTAGGCATCATTTCAACGAAATCGTAACTGGTTATCAAAAAGAAGTTATTTTTGTAGTTTTAGAGCTACCCTGCCCATCTATAAATTCAATCAAAGACTGCGTCTATCTCCGATTCTCTTTTTTCTCTTTTATGATTTTGAGACTCATGATGTGTTCTCTTTTTGAAAGTACCGCCCTCAATTACTGAGGTTTTCTTTTTTCTGTATTCTGAATTTCATCCATACGTTTTGAACCCAAATGATCCATTTTATCTATTATTGACTCATGTTAAATTATTTTTTATAGGAAATCTGTTATTGATACTCAGTAACTATTTTGGATGTGGCTGAATTTTGTCGTTAAAATCTACAAATAATTATATTTTTTTTCTCATAAACCTTTATTATTTATTGTAATGACAATCGGCTACCATTCTCTATAACTACAATAACATTTATAAAATGTACCACATCAATTAGCAAATAACTCGTCATTTGTCCCTGTCTATGTTTTTGCTGAAGCAACTATATCTCACACATTACTCTAGCGAGCATTGAAGTTTTTTTTTAATTAATTTTAAAAATTAATTAGTACAGTGTTTTGATAATGGTTAAGTCATGGGATTAAGTGATGTTTTTCTTACGTTTATGTACTTGTTCTAAGTATCTAGGTAGGACATTAAATTAAGTCTACGACTATGATGGGTCTGGGTTTTTTGTTATCATTCTTATTTTTATATTATTTTTAATTTTTTTTACCAATAATCTTAAATTAGATATTAATGGTAAATTAAATGATCAAGTTATGTTGCAATTCCTCAAAAGCCCTTTTCATTTTATGGGTTTGTTGTTTTGATTTATTTGGGGACTTGGATTTGTAAGAGTCGGTAGGTTTCCTATAATTTAATTTTTTCTATAATTTAAAGAAAAAACATATAAAATTATTAAAAATTTATTTGCTGTATGTTCTTTAAAATAGAGATTTACTATTTATTTCTAAATATTTTTCTTAAAAAATTTTAATATATATATATATTAAATATTTAATTTTTTGATTGATTATAATAAATAAAAGGATGATAGAGAAATAATATAAAATAAATTAAATAATAAATATAGATAGAAATGAAAAATGGGATGTTTAATGCTTTTAAAAATTAAGTAAATTTTTTATTATTTATCTCTTAAAATAAGAATGAAAATATCAAAGTTGATGTGAATGCTTGATAGTTTGCATATTCCACCATTTTCTATACTTTCTAGTTTATGCGCACGAAGCATAATGGCCACCCAATGGTTGGTGCAAGAGCACTTCTTGAGTGTTATCAGACACTCAACTTTTTCCACATATATGGTATTACCATTAGTATATGCCCATTGGTCTAACTCATAATTTATAATTTAAAGTCAAGATGGTTAGTTTTCATATAATTTGATATTTTGTGTTTACAGACTCGCTCATTTTGAGCGGTCAATGATGATGCAACGAATTAATTTTATGTTTTAATGATAAATATATAAATAAATGAATTTTATTTAAATATTGGAAACTAAAAACGATATTATTAATTATAATAATTTATTATGTGTCCAATTAACTTATAGGATATGGACTAATCTTATTATTATTTCTGTAAATAAAGTATTAAACATATATTAATATACATTCCGGAACGTGAAAACTCAACTCGCATATTTAAAAAAGGAAGAGTTCATTTAAACACCTAAAAAGAAGTACAAGTTGCATATAATGTGTGGTCAGATGAAACTCATTTATTTTCACGTGGAAGGGGCAGTTAGAAGAAGGGGTGGCCACACGGGGGTACTTGCGGTCGATGCAGAAGGGACCCAAACCAGAAATTCATTATGACAAATCGGCAACCCCCCAATCCGTTGGGGTGGTGTGTGTTTCGTGCACGTTTTTACTTTTTATTTAAATAAAACTTGGAAGCAAGGTTTGACATGCTATTTCATCTGATTTGGATTGAATGCCATTAAACCAAAACTTATATGTATCAAATGAAACTGTTTGGTTTTTTTTAATAGTAATTAATTATTATTTTTTGTTAAAATATAAATAATATTATAATTTATCAAAAATACTTTTGAATTTTTTTTATAATAAAATTCATTTACTTTAGTTAAATGTTGATGCGTGCGTTTTTTTAGCGTTGAAATCACATAAAATTCAACATTAATTTAAAGCATCACACAAGTCATAAAAATTAATTGGTCAAATTCAAAACTTTTAAAAAAACAACAAATTAAAATGTACCATTAAACCTTACAACCTGTAAAATTATAAATAGTACTTTTTTTTTTGGTTGAGAGTAACTAGTAGGAAAATATAATAAAACTTGAGATGAGCTAGAATCGAATCGGTTCTGTCAGAGTTTTCTTAGGGTAATAGATGTTTTGTAGGAGTTTATTTCATTTCATTTAAGAAAAAGAGAGAAAATCATAAAATTACCCTCACAGAAAAGTTTAAGTTTTAACTTCGTTCATTGCATTTTTACATTGTTTCCAAATGCATAAGGAATCATTGTTTACATATTTTTATTATTATTAAATTATAAAATTTTTATTTATCTCACTTCTTTCATTCACTTCTTTCATAACTTTTATTTTACTTTTATATTAAATTATAATAAATTTATTATTAAATAAAATCTAGATTACAAAATATGATTTTAATAAAAATATAAAATAATTGAAAAAATTATTGTGATATATATTTGCATAAAAATATTTAACTCAGAACAAAGTTGATTGATAAGTTTTAATTTAATTTATTATATTCAAGGAATGCATGTCAAATTATATGATTACAATGATAATGATAACGACACAAATAAATATTTATCAACGTTAGTAAAAAGAAATTTACCTTTCAACCACCATTATTCAACATTAATAAATAATAATAGTTATGGGAATATTTTTAAAAATTATTGTAACTGTTTTTTTATTTTTAAATATAAATTTAATTTTATTTGGAGATTTAAATAAATTTTTTAATTTTATTATATGGGTCATTATATTATTTTTGTAAAAAAATTATGAGATTTAAATTTTCTTAAAAATATATATATATATATATATATATATCGAATAAAAATTATTTTGGAATAAAGAAAAATCAAAGCGGCGCATACTATTCAACCACCGTTTTCACTGAAGATTATTTAATTAACTGGAGCCACTCGGACATCATGTACGTGTCTGTCTGTCCACTATTTTACTACCCCTTGCCTCGACTCTCGAGCCACCCACTGCTACACCCCCCCCCCCCCCCCTACAAGCCCAGCCGATGATACGTTGGCGCACATTTTCGACACCCAAACATAAAAGCGATCTTGTCGCGAGTCTCTACTGAGTCTCTCCACCAGTAGAGAGACTACACCTTTTTTTTTTGTTTTTGTTTTTTTTAACCTACGCACAGCACGCCGAAGAAGAAAAAGAGAGAGAGAGACGTAGAGAGAGAAGTGAGAGAGAGAGAGAGAGAGAGAGAGAGAGCTAGGACGGCGGAGGCGGCGTACCTTAGCAGGAAGAATGACGGGAGGTGCAGCATCGGGGCGGCTGCCGACATGGAAGGAGAGAGAGAACAACAAACGAAGAGAGCGGCGGAGGAGAGCAATCGCTGCCAAGATCTTCACGGGTCTCAGAGCCCAAGGCAACTACAGGCTCCCCAAACACTGCGACAACAACGAGGTCTTGAAAGCCCTCTGCGCCGAAGCTGGTTGGGTCGTCGAAGACGATGGCTCAACCTATCGTAAGGTTAATTCGCTTCGTTTTCATGCCAACTTTATCATTCCATTCGTACTGATTCTGGGTTGAACTTCGGATCTCGTTATTTTAAGCCTGAGTTTTTTTTTTTTGTTTGTAGATCTATGTCGTTTTGCTTGCTTGATGTTGTTAATGTAATTATTGAGGCTGAAAAACAACCCCTGCTTTGCTCTGGACCATCGATATTTTGTTTTCTACGAGGATTGCATTCCTTAACTTGTCTTTTTATGCGTCATTTGGTGTTTTCCGAGTTGAAGTCGTCCCTACTGTTAATTGAGCTTATTATGGTTGGTTGGTACCTTCCACTAGCGTACGTTATTACGTCTACACTATTACTTGTTGGTTCTGATTTGGGTGTTTTACCAGATCTGACATCTTCACACCCGTGCCATTAAACTTCGGTTTGGTATTTTTGGTTTTTGTTTTTTCATATTTCTCCACGCCTGCCCCTCCTACTAAAACTTAAATTCGTTGCCTGTAAGATATAAATTATTTTCTTCACCTGTGGCAGAGGCATAAGAAAATTAATTCACGTCTCAAGTTCACTTTTAGGCTGACAGCTACGTTGCCTACTTTTGGTTCAATATGAAACAAACTGAGATTTCAGTTTCTTGATAATGGTTTCTGCTTAAATTGGTCTAGGCATATGGAGTCTCACCCTGTCTATGTTACTTGTTGCAGGGATGCAAGCCTCCCCCACTGGACGCCACAGGTACTCCCACCAACATGAGCACTTGTTCATCTGTGCAACCAAGTCCGCAGTCCTCTGCCTTTCCCAGCCCTGTGCCTTCTTACCATGCCAGTCCAAACTCATCCTCATTCCCGAGCCCCACCCGTTTTGAAGCAAGCCCCTCATCATACCTCCTTCCATTCCTCCAAAACTTGGCCTCCATGCCAGCCTCTCTCCCTCCTCTAAGGATATCCAACAGTGCTCCAGTTACCCCACCCCCTTCTTCCCCTACCTCCAGAGGCTCAAAGCGAAAACCTGATGGCTGGGATTCCCTTTCTAATGGCTTTGTTCGTCATCCTATTTTTGCTGCCTCTGCCCCTGCAAGTCCCACACGCCGCCACCACTACCAAACCCCTGCTACAATTCCTGAGTGTGATGAGTCTGATGCTTCCACAGTTGACTCAGGCAGGTGGGTCAGTTTTCAGACAGTGGCGCCCTCTGCCGCCCCATCCTCTCCTACCTTCAATTTGGTGAGAGCTGCTGCTCAGCAAGGTCCTATCCATGGTGCAGTTGAGGGGCTAGCTTGGGGAGGTGCAGCAGAGAGGGAGCGAGAGTTTGAGTTTGAGTGTGGCAAGGTGATGGCATGGGAGGGTGAGAGAATTCATGAAGTTGGAGTGGATGATTTGGAGCTCACACTTGGGAGCGGGAAGACTCGTGGTTAATCCAGGTTAACCTCTGCGCGGGAAAATCTTTACATGGGAATGCCAAATAATGTAGAAAGATTTTTCTAGGAACGTCTCACTGATTCTTGGTTTTCCTTGGCTAGTTGCAGCAATACTCCTGATTTTCTGTGACCTCTATTGCTGTACCCCATATATTGTGCCATCTTATATATTGTTCCCTTCTTGCTCAAAAAACCGTTGCATCAATCAAAACCTTAATGAACTCCAGAATCTTCACCGCAGGCTTTTATGGCGGATTGCATTTGTTGTATCTTCATTTGATGGGAGAGGCTGAAACAAGTGATATTGGACGTTATATTATTCCTTTCCATGTGTATGCTAGTTTTTACTCGCTCTATGTAATCCTGTAACCATGATTGTAGGAGCTTGCAAGAGGCTGTCTTCAAGAATGTTGTCTCTAGCTTCATGTGTAGATGGTGTTGTATTTCTTTATTTGAGTGAAGTAAAACACTAACTCAAGACAATTTTGAAGTTGGTTTAGTACTGACTCATCTATCATGTTGTTGCCAAATGAATCCATTTATTGTCTTTTAGCTTCCCATTAATTCATGTCAGCTTCTCATCTATCAAATTCGTCCTACGCATAAAGCTGTCATTTGACTGATTTAATGCTCGGTAAATGATTGATAGCCATGTGTTTGTTAACTACTGCTTGTAAATGTTGGGCTTCGCCAAATAATGGTTGAAGGTAATTTTGATATGGATATTATGATATGTTCATATTGTGCTGATTATCTTTATGTGATTGATTTTATGGGTTATCGGTGTTTTTTTTTTCTATTATTGATTGTACGACATGGAAAAAACATATGAAAAATTGGATATTTCCTCTCTCTCTCTCTCCCTCGGCTTGAATTATATATTTCTTCTCCCTGACTTAAATTTATACTTGTGCTAATATTCATGGGCTGTCCCATTCCGTGCTGTGTCTATGGGTTTCAAATGTGTTTGTCATCATGACCCGTTCTCATTTCTGCTACTAGCTCGTTAAATGGTCAAAGGGAGAGCATATGGATATGGGACGAAGAATCCGAAGGCGCCACCATCGGCCATGTGATGCGAGCTCTATGAAGCATGCGAGGACAGACCTTCAACTGTACTTGATGTTGTGATGAAGACAAACCATTTAACAGTCTAACCTACCACTCCTGTTATGGATTTATAATTTGCCACGGTTTTTGGATCATGGTTTATTCTCATCAGGCGTTGTGACTACATCACCCACCCTCTAGTAGTTGCAGCTGAGATGAACTCTCAACCTTACATCAACTTGGATGTGACCACATCACCAAGAGTTCGAATGAGAACACAAAGTGGAACTTCAATAATCCTAAATAGCGATGATTTACATGGGACGTGCATGAATCAATTGTCCGTTTTAAATTATTACTCGTACGTCCGACTTTGAACTCCCTTAGTCAACCACCACCAAAAGAGATGAGCTATATCATAGAGGCCTTTTGAAGTCTCACCATTTGCCAATACAACGGAGGAATAGTTTTTTTTTTTTTTAAAAATTCAAAACAGACGGTGATAGCTTGCTAACGGATAAATGCTTAATTCTCATTATTCAGATTTTCTCCCGTTACCGTTACAAAGTTAGCTGAAAACGGGTCAGGTTGTAATTGTCAAAATGATGTACTTGTTGAGAAACAACAAATATGGGGGTGTCTTCGGGAAATGCCCAAAGTTGAGCTTCTTTCTTAGGATAAAGCATAAATCCACACAACTATAAAAATAAAAAAAAAATAAAAAACCACACACACACACACATGAATCCACAGCTTCCAGTTCACTGGGAAAATGCATTTAGCTGTGCCGGGTGGCGCCGTCGCTGCTAGCCACCTCCGGAGAGTCATTCCAGGAGGAGCCTCCAAGCCTCGGGATTCCTCCGCCGCTGTGCGACTTCGTTCCACGCTGAAGAGGGTGGACAAAGAGCTCTCGAGCCGAAATTACAAGGCGGCCCTCTCTCTGGTCAGGCAACTGCAGGGTAAGCCCGAAGGTCTCAGTGCCTTTGGGGCTGCCAAACAGGTCATATATTACATTGCTGAGGTCTTTCTAATTTTCTATTGATTTTTCTTTGGACAATTGCGATGTGGGTTTTGACTTTCACGTCTGAGAAAATGTGCAGGGAAAGAAAAGTTTGTGATTATTGTATGGACATTAATGAAATTTTAATGGGTATATTTATATAGCCTGGAATAAGCTTTATCCATGTAATGTAGTTGACCCTAATAAGGAGTGTTTTGACTGCCTTCACCCTGGGGGTTTTTTTGACTCTAACATCTTAACGTCTTGACTTGGCTGGTTGCTAACAAAATTTGAACAAAGAAACGGGGAAAAAGTCACTTCAAAATATTTTTCTATAAATTTTATGACCTTTTATATTTTAGTTTCTCTCTTTCTAATGGGAAAAATGTAGCTGACCCTAGTGAGGAATGCTTTTGACTGTTTTTCTAAATCTGCTTCATTCTGTGGGTTTCACTGGCATCTTTATTTCTGGTGGTTCCTGAGTAAATGTGGGAATAGAAAATAAAATGTTTTTTTTTATCTAGTGGGAAATGTGTGTGCACATGTCACGCAGGTTTTTAAAGTTTGTGGTTTTTTGGATAGGGATATATAAAATTTTGATGGGTATTTTATATCAAGTTATCACCCTGGGCAAAAATTTTAGGAAGCAGTTGTTCTCGGTTCGTTGGTTTTGACTTCATCATCTTGATTTTGGGAGTTTCTGAGAAAAAGTGGGAACTGCTAATTGGTTGCACTTTAAATGGAGAATGCAGGCTCATATATATGAAATGGATTTTTGGAAGTTTGAGCTTTCCTGGATAGGAAATTTTGATGCGTATAGCTTAAATAAATGAGGCTTTAAGCAAGCAGGATTCAAGTGCTTCAAACTGCCCCTCTGTGATTGTTGACTTTAACATTCAGATAGTAGGTGGTTGCTGAGAATGTGGGAAAATAAATCCAAAAGGTTTGCTTCTAATGGAGAATGTATGTGGGTGTATACGCATAGCATGAGTTTTGTTAAACCTTTTTTTATCTTGTTAGGAAATTTAATAAATTTAATTGCTAGTTTCATATCAGAAGCTTTAAGTGGTTTTTCCCTATCAGGATTGCTTTTGCACTGAGATTAGTGTTGTACAAACAGCTAAGACAATTCCTAATATAGTCCTTTAAGATCAATATTCCATTGCAACTAGCTGGTTGCTTAAATTTCAGATTGGTCATTCATCATATGGATTTGGAAGTTCAGAGCTGATATTGCTCTTATTTCCTTGTTGCCTGTCTGGTCCACATCCAATTCTTGTACTAATATTTGAGACTGAATTTTATCCAGTGTATTGTTCTTAGCCTTTATGCTTTTATGTCTACTTGATAGGGTTCAAGTTTCAACTACCTGCTTTCTCTATTGATTATATATATATATATATATGTAATACATCTTGTGACATTATGTCTTATTACTTATTAGGCATTTTCATAATTGATCATGCATTCATGTACTCATATTAGTAATATGATTTTCATTCTCAACTCTTTTTGGTAATGGCTTGTCATAGCATTAATTTCATTTAATTTATATTATAGGTGCCTAAAAGGTTTTCATCTTTGGATGAATTGAAGTTTAATGAAGTTGATAGTTCATTGCTGCAACCATTGATCGATTCAATACTTGATTCAATTGAAAGAAGCTACCAGTTTGCATTACTGGATGAGGTATTTCTCTCATCAACATGACAGTTGATTGCCATCTCATATATCATTTATAAAAATGAAGCTTCATTAGTTATTATTGATATTTAGATTTAGTGCCATTAAATTTATAATTAAAATTCATTGTGAGCATAGTAGCAATCATGTAGGTGTCCTTTTTGGATGATGGTTAAGTTAAACATGTTGTGTAGTTGGAGCTATTCAATTTGTTTGGAATAGCAAACATGTTGTGCAGTTGCCTATTTGTTGACTTTTCTAAGCGGCCTTGCTTACACTTCCGTATGCAGGATTAGAAAATTTTGGGGGAGAATATGTAGTTTTTTTTAAATTATTATTATTTTTTTAAAAAATAATCTTTTATTATGTTTTTACCACACCATTGGGATATCATGTTTAATGCACTGTTTTTTTAATACAAAGTCAAGCGAAATTAAAATAGTAAGGGTAATAAGCATGTCTTAACTTAAAGCAATTTAATATAAGCCATAGGCCTTTGTTTGTTGCTTCATTGCTGTGCACGATATGTTAATATGTTGACCCATTTTACTTGAAATATGGAAAATTGTTAATGAAGATAGCCTTTTTTCTTTTTTTCTTTTAGAATTCATTTGATAGACCAGAGACTTTTGCAAGTGAAGAAAGCAATGTGTCCTTTTCTGAAAAAGATCACCAATTGTGCTCCCAAGTAAGTTTTTTTATTTTCCCCTTAACGCCATAAAAAGAAAAAGGTTGAAGATTGGGAGTGTTGCATATCACTGCAAAAATAAAATTATGTTGATATGTATTTGCTCATTAGAAACAATGATAAATATCTCAAATGAATGTATTAATGTGTTTGTATACATGCTTACAACTGTTCGTTGCATTTGAAGCTAGAGTTCTTTAGTCATCAAACAGTTTTAGCAATGCCGAAGTTGTGCTTGTGCAGCATGAAGCTGGTCATTTTCTAGTTGCCTACTTGTTGGGGATTCTTCCACGAAGATACAAGATACCAGGAGTAAAGGACATCATACGAGACAAATTTGCAGGAGGGAGTGTGGAATTCATTGGCTTTGAATTTCTTCGTGAAGTAAGCCTACTTTATTATCTAACTAGCTAATGCGCCCCAAAACCAGCTCCTCCCCACCCCCCTTTCAAAGGAATTCACTCTATATTCTTACATAGAAAACTCAAAGAATGATTCATTTGCTTCTTTTTCATTTTTTGGCTGCAGCTTTATGGTTTTCCAGTTTGGCCTTGTTGCTTGTTGTGTGGGTTATGCCACTATACAAATATGCAGATAGCTAGATTTAATACAATTAAAACTAGATGCATATTACTGTCCAGCAGGAGAAATAAAAAAAAAAAAAAAAGTTGTCAGCATATTGTTAGAAAATGGCTCTATTTCCTCATGTAGGTTGCTGGAACAAAAATACTGAAGGAAAAACGTCATAAGGTGAGAGCATTTATTCAAGTTTTGTTCTTTATTGATTGACACAGCATGTAGATTTGCTTCTCATTTCCAATCCACAAAAGCATCTATTTCTCTGTCCATATACTGAAATGCAATGTATCCTTCTCAATATTAGTCTCACATGATTAAATTCAACACTGCAGGAAAGTAGGGGCAGTAGTATATCATCCACGGTGAGATGGCTTGTTTTCTTATTAATTATGAATTGAAATAAAAATTTTGTTTTATTTATTTGAAGACATGTTGGGATTTCCAATGTCAACATATTTTGTACTTGCATACATAGTGAAACATTAAAAAATAATGGTGATAATAATAATAAAAAAGAAAAAATTTGATATTAAAATTTTGAGATTTCTATAGGCTTTTATCCCTCTTGAAAATTCTGGTGTTGAGCAGGTAGCGGGGTACAAAGGAAGTTCTAAAATGGGAGTGTAATGTATTAATCAAAGAAAACAAGTGATGAGAATTAAACCATATGAGAGATGAAATTAATGCCATCCAAACTCAGGGAGTTGGCAAAAAACTAAATACTGCTTGCAACTTTAATTGCACTAAAAGAAGATGTGTTTATTCTAAATAAATTAATAGTGACTATGAATTCTTCCAAGATTGAATTATTTCTGAATATAGTAACAAAGTAACTTTAGCCGACTCTGGGTATTGGAATAGAACTTAAGCTGCTATTGTTGTACAATAACAAAGTAACTACAAAGTTTTCCTAGATCAAATCTAATATTTATCATAGCTGCATTTTTGTTTATTTATAATTGTCCCCTAAGTTTTTACTTTTTTTTGGTTGTCTAGACATTGAATAGGTTTTCCTGCGTGATACTAGGAGGCTTAGTAGCAGAGCATCTAGCATTCGGATACTCTGAAGGACTCCATTGTGATGTTGAGAAGGTCAGGAATTTATATGCAGTTTTTTGCTGGAGTGTGCTTTTTCCCCTAAGCTATTGTTTTGTTCAACTAATATTGGTGATACAGTTGGCTAGGGTGCTGAAATGGTTGGGCTTCTCCCATGTGGAGTTTTACACTCAAGTGAAATGGGCTACTTTGAACACCACATTGATGTTATGCCGTCACCGACAGCCTACACTCAGGCTGGCAGAGGCCATGGCTTCTAGAAAGTCCATTGGCATCTGTATTGAGACAATAGAGAATGCTATAAATGGGAAAGAAATTTAACTATTATTCTTGTGTTTCTTGTCCATCGAGGATTTTCATTTTAACGACTATTCATGAGTGTTCGGAGGAATAGAGCGAATATGGGAATTTTGGAGCAAGGAGGCAGCAACATGGCTTTGAAATCTTATTTTTATGTTACATTTTAGCAACAATTCTAATTGTGATGGTTCCGGAAAATATCAATGAGTTGTTCTTCATTGTGGATGATGATTTTAAACACAGATCTTTTTACTTTTGTTGAGATAGCTCGATTCCATCGACCATCCCAAAGAGATGATGCTGGAGTTCTTCAGTGTGGATGATAAAGGAGTTTATTATAACTCTCATCATGTCCCAGAAATACTTATAATATTTTGAATTATTTTTTGAATCATAGCATTTGACTTTACTAAGAAAATAAGTGCTTAGGATGAGACTTAATGAAGCATAAGTCAAACTCGCATTCACATCCAGCTGATTCAGAACACGCATGTCACAATAAACTACCAAAAAGCATCAAAATTTAATAGGAATAAAACACGCGATGTCTAAACAGAGAGAACCATAGAACTCGACAATGGATATTGTGTACATGTGAAGAATGTAACCCACTTAATTTTAATTATTTATATTTATAATTCTAGAATATTTCAAATATTATTATCTTTTTTTAATTATTATTTATAAATTTTGATATTTTAAATGATATTTATGAATATAAATTAAATTAAATTTTAAAATTTTTGGATAAAAAATGATATAAAAGTTTAATTTAAGTTAATATTATTCATATAACCAAAACGAATAATAACAGAATGTGCACGGATGAAAAATTTCGTCAATGTCATTAGAAAGCAAAATATAAATTTAAAATTTAATACCCACTTAAGTGGAAGCAAAATACGATAATAAGTCAATCTCAACCCCTGCAAGAAATGATATAGATGATAATTTGTATCAAAAACTCTTTTTCGTGGTGGCGGTAAAATTTAACTGGATGTAGTGATATGCGCCACGTGTCAACATCAGGCTCTAGCTTGTAGTCCGTCATCTCCACTTTCGTTTTTGGGTTTCAGGTGACCACACAAACAAGAGGACGAACCCCAATGAGTGAACTTTCCACTCAAAAGACCAAACAGAAACAATCAAATGTTTTTTTTTTCTCTTTTCGAACCTCGATGTTCGGTCCCTTCACCTTTTCATTTGCATCAATAGGACGTGGCATATTGCTGCCCAGCCAGCCACGCGTCTCCTTGGATTGGCCATTTTCGGGTTGAGGTCCTACAAACCAATAGTCGTTTCCACAGTGAAATGAAAACTCCTTGAATGGTTAAGTCATGCTGCTGGGCCGCTGGCTGCTGCATGGGAAAGAAAGAGGAAAAGTAAGGGAAAATTCACCCATATGTATACATATTTTTATTTTAAAAAAACCGATTTCATTGCAAATAAAGGACGCCATGTTTTAATTAATTTTTATTAGATATATATATATATATATATAATATTCAAGTTTCGGATAAGATCGCATAAAGTACAAGTGCCAAAATCTTTTCACGTAAATAATATTATATATATTTGCAACTCCTTATATAAGTACATTTAAATCAGCCAGATCCCAGTCAAATCAGTTAATTAATTTTTAAATGCAGTAGTAGTACAGAAATCATGAGAAAAATGATGAGTGGCTACAAAAGTGAATGAAATTGTATATGCAATTTATTGGAGATTATCTACTGTCAAAGCATTTTCAATATTTTTTGTACACATGGAGTTTTTTATATGTAAAAAATTATTTTATACCTTTAACTTTAATACTATTTTTTTATTAAAATAATATTTTTTTTATTTTTTTTTATTTATTAACTCATTTTAGAAGAGAATAAATGCAAGGAGAAAAAATATATATAATATATAGAATAAATAGTTACTCTTTACAAATAAAGAGTGATTACTGTATAAATGTGGAGAGGAAGATGAAGAGTATATTGAAGTAATATTTTAGAATTTAACTATATATTTATAAATAATAGCGAGCTTCAATATGCTATTATATTTTGATCATATTGAGTATATTAAATTGAAGATGTATACATATACGTTGACACCCAAAATCCATATATATACATATATATTCTTTTCGTTTTTTACTCTTTGATTTAGGAAGAACTTTTAGTTCATTGCCTTCCAAGAAAAATATAAGTCAAAATAATTTAAATTAATTTTATTTTAATTAAATATCATAATTGTTAATGTAATTATATATAGTATAGTTTTTATTATAGCCATAATGTCAAACTATTGTCTCATGCTTGCCACCAATCAATTCTGCCAACGATAGTTAATTGGATATCACCTAAACTAGTCATGCTTCTACCTCCAATATTAGTCTTCTTAAAATATACTGTATCTCTACCTTAGCCTTAAATCATATGTCTGTCGATTAGTTATGTGAATAAGAACTAAATGTTAATTTTTCTCCTATAAGATATACAAATAAGATAAATTATTGGGATGGGTCATGAGTTGGATCGATTATTTGAACTTGTTTATCTTTATCTTCATCAGAAAATTGTGTCTGTTATTACAACTACCAACTCTTTGTCTTGGGCATGCCTTTGTAAGGACCCATAATAGAGTGAGGTTATGAGATAGTCCCGAATACTGTTGATAATATTTAAATGGTGATGTGATTATCTATACAATCGTTTTGACTATAATTAGGCCCAATTTAGAGTTTAGGGCCCCGAAAAATAATTTTTATAATTTTAATGTAATTAAATAATAATGGGTGAATTTTATATATATATATATTATATGATGAAATAAGCAAATGGAAAGGCAAGAGGAACGTATCATGGCTTAAGAGGTGCAATAGCTAAAGGAAGGTAGAAAGAACTTTACAAATTCGAGCAATTCAATTCGTTTTTCGATAATCAAGTAGGTATTTCTTATACCTATCATTCTTATGGTACCAGTGCTGCTCATTGTATCATAAAAATCAGTGTTATTTGTTGCATTGTCGCACTATTGTCGTAAGCATTCTTTATGGCATTAACATTAAATAAAATAATATTATTTTGCTTCCTAGCTGATTTATGTAATTAACAAATTCTCTTTATGGGCTGATCCAAGCGAAATCACTCTACGAAGTTATATGGGAGTACTTAGTCAATTTGAAACCCATTACTTACCGGTTGAATAAGTTGTTGACAACATTATAACCTTCAATTTATAGGAACGACATTGCTCCTCTTTATCATTTTCTTGGTTTTTCTCGCTTAGAACGATTGAAATATCAAGGATTGTGAAGCTTGATAGGAAATAGGGACTTGTGAAAAATTAATGGAAATTGAGAATTTGATTCGATTCGGAAGAGGTGTGTGTGTGTGTGTGAGAGAGAGAGAGAGAGAGAGAGAGAGAGAGAGAGAGAGAGAGAGAGAGAGAGAGAGAGAGAGAGAGAGAAATGGGGCTTGAAAACATCAAATATGTGAATGTTTGATTAAAAATTGGATTGATGTGGCAAATTTGGGTAGGGAAGAAGTATTTTTAGAGGTATCTTAAATAATAATAATATTTTATTTCATATAATAAATTTCTTATATTATTATTATTATTATTATTATTATTATATACATCCTCAACATCATGTTACATGTGCTTGAAATTCACTTTAAAGGTCATAAATATGATCGAGCTTTTTATAAAGAACAAATATCAAACCATTATCGGTGTGTGGAACCAAGCTCTGAATGTTTTAATAAAGAATGAATAAAAAACCACCTTTAATTATAAAGAACCATTTGGAATCGCTAAATCCACCTTTGAATGTCTTAATAAAGAATGAATAAAAAACCATTATTAGACCAACAACCCTCGTTGCTTACTAATTTGTTTTAACCAATGCGTAGAACCAAGCTTCGAAGTTGTGTGAGGCGACGAAGATGTGGTCAAAGCCGCACCTACAATTCTAAACAGCCATTCAGGAGGGGATAGGCTCCAACATCATATGCCAAAAGCGGATGGTTGTGGTTGATTGCCGAGAAGCCATTCCAGAAATTAATTGTTGCATCACTTGTTGGATGGCTAGTCTGCTGAATGGCCCACCGCTTCCTCCCTCCGACCGCGGCAATTTTAGGGCTAGTTGGATCTCTATATGATTCTAACGAGAAGGGTGAATGGTTTGAGATTTGTGGGAGCTGGGAGAGAGAGAGAGAGAGTGTTTTGTGGGAAAAAATTATTTAATAAAAATAAAATTAATTTAAAGGTAAATGTTGAAGTGGAAGTTAAAATTTTTTTTATATTTGAAATGTTCTTATGAAGAAAATATATATAATGTTTTAATGTGTGTTATAAATTTTAAATACAATTTTATTAGGTGGGTGTGTGAAATAATCTAATATAATAAATATTTATTTCCATATAAATACATGAGCTCATTTTTTAACATTTATTTCATATTTTATTGTTTGTTATACTATATTAGCTCATTTGGTATATGGGAATGATTTTGGAAGGAATGAAATAAACAAATGAATAAAATTTACATGGAAAACGGAATGAAATTTTTCATTACATTTTCCACGTATGGTATATAAGATAAGAGAATGTAATAATTTAATAATTTAATACAATTACACAAATATTTTCATAAATAATATTTTATTATTACAAAGATATTTTTATGACCTTTCCTTTTTTTCTCCCTCGTTCCATTTTGTTCCTTGCCAAGCGTGTATGTCTTCTTCGCCAAGCTGCAACGGTAGTTGCTGCCCCTGTCGTCGTATCCTCTGCTGTCCCTACTGTCGCATCCTCTATTGCCAAGCCACAATGGGATCCGCCAAGCCTGCCATCCTCGCCAAGCCGCACTGGTAGCCACTGCCTTGTGTCACATCCTCCGCCGCACCCACCACTGCAGCAACAGTTGCTGCCCTATCGTCACGTCCATGGAGGTTGAGGCACCTCAGATTTGTCCTCATCAAGTGTGTCGTGTCATGCTCTACCGCTTGTTGTGGCTGTGGTTGTTGGAATCTGGATAGATGGAGTCGTTGTCATGCTTGTCGTGGCCTAGACTCATGTCGTGCTTGTTGTGACCATGGAGGTCTTCGTCTGTGGCTGGTGTCCGTGTTGCGGGATGAAGAAAGAGAAAACCAAAAATGATAAAAAGGTTCTCTTATATAAAGGAACCATTGTAAACCTGGGGTAATGGGGGAATCAACATAGCCTTATTTGGAGGTATAATATTCTCATGGAAATCGTTGATTCCCCTCTCATTTACATACCAAACTTAGGAAAGGAATGAAATTTGATTTCTTTTCTTTTCTTTCCCGCGTACCAAATATGCATTATATTTTTTTTATTCGATATAGAAAAAAACTATATTTTTATATATTAATTGTTATTTATATAAATATTTAAAATGAATCATTCTACTCTATTTCTTCTACTCACTTTATAACATATATAAATATGCAATCCACCCATACTATAAACACAATAATTAAAATCCATTTAATGAAATCCCGTGGATTATGATTGAATACTGCTTGAATATAATGTTTTCGAGCATGTATTACACTCAAAAACATAATATTCAAGCATAAATAATTTTATTCAAGTAAAAATAACTTTTGAACTAACTATCATGTGTATTTAATCACTTCATTTGGTCTAAGAGCACTAGCACCAGCATCATCAAACATTAAAAATTTGACAAAAAAAACACGACATTGATATCATCAAATGTTAAATTTGTAACTTTGAGCTACATTATTCTCATGTTTCTCGTTAAATTTGGCGAGGTCTTACAGCGTCATCAAATTCCTGCGTTCGCATGAGATGGATCAATGCTAAGGGAAGGGGGTATGGGTTGACGATGTCACAGTGAGAGAGAGGGATGAGGTCAACATCGCCAGGGAAGAGGGGAGAGAGAGACAGTTAACAGTTTGATGTATATTTTGATGTATTCGATGTGAAGATTTTATAATAATTATTTAAATTTATAAAAAAATATTTTTTTATTAAGTTTTAATATTAACTTGATAAAGGCAATGAAAAAAATATATAGAAGAAAAATAGGTGGAAAAGATGTGGAAAAAAAATGATGGAATTTTGTTTTTTTCATGAGGTGATTGGTTAAAGTAAAAAAAGGATGGAAAAGAAATATAAAAAAATAATTAGATGTTTATTATTAATTTTATAATTTTATCCTTCAATATAACTAATTTGTATGGTTTTCAAGGGCAATATTAACATTTTGGTTAGCCTATGTTTTTTTATACATTTTCCTTCTAATTTGCTATGAAAAGCATTATACTCTTCTCATAAATTTTTCTATATATATTTAAATTTCATGTCAATAGGAAAATCATTTTTAATCCCTTTTTCATATACCTATCAGTTTTTTTTTATATATTTTTTCTGCATCAAACCATATAGAATGGTATTTAGATTCAGCTAAGAATAATAATAAAAATAAAAACAGATTTATTTTATATACCCCAGGCGACATGTGATACAAGAATAACCTTAGATGGAGTCCAAATACACCGAACATGGTACATTGCCAAGACGTGGGGCTCCTCCAATTGGTGGGTGGGGACCGATGCCATCAAAAAGCGAAATTGGGGGCGGTGACTGGTGAGTGGCGATGGACGTTTATCCTGCGGTAATGGCAGGCAGCAGCCATAAAGCCAGTTTGATGCGCGAAGACCCCACAGGGGGGACAGTTTCCAAACTGTCTGACTTAGGACACGCGGGCCAATAGATTAATCCATGCGCCATAAATTCTTGGAAACAGGACGCGTGTCCCATCCCTTCTTTGCCCGGTCGTCCATGGCCATAAACATGTGTGTTTTTTTTTTTTCCCTCATGCCTCATGGCCTTGGTGAAGTAGAACATGTTTGGACATAGACACACAGAGTATGTCAAATATAGGAAGCCTTAATTTATTTGGGATCTAATGATACGAATTTTAATTTTAATATTTTATTTTTTAAAAAATTTCATTAGAAATTATGTTAAATTAAAATTTTTTAGTAAAAGAAAAATATATTTTTAAAAAGAGTATGTATTCTTTAAAATTGAGTTTAAAAATTGAGTTTAAAATGTTATTTTTACACATTTTAGTTAATTATTTTTTATAATATTAAATAGCATGACAATCGAGAGCTAGGCTTTGGTCGATATAGGAATGATGTGGTTGATGCTAGAGAGGTGTGATTAAGCTTGGGGGCTTGATGCCAATCGAGGTAGGGAGCTAGTCAATGCAGTGGAGGAAGCAAGTTGATGCAATGATAGAATTGGTAGATAAGGAGGATTGGGTTTACATAAAAAACATGATGGTTGAACAAGGGTTTAGTCGACATGTCTAGGGCTAAAAATGACAATTTCTTCGGTAAAATCAGGTACCCATCCTATGTTATGCCCCTCAATTCTAGATCGCTAAAACCAAATACATCATTTTTTTATACCTGCACCCGAAGAATTAAAGGATTAGTGACAAATGCCTAGAAGAGACATACACGACGGGTGATGTCTCATTGCCATGTATACTCATATATCATGGATATAAAAGTATTTTTCCCAAATGTCATTTAATCAATTCAAAACACCATAATATCAAGTTATCATTTCACAAATACTAATAAGTATATTACAATTGTCCATAAACCATTATCCGGGAAAAACTCCAAATAATGAATAATTCAAATAAACAAACATCTAATAATTCAAGTTCATACAATAATGAATCCCTACCTTGTTGCATGGTTTAGTTAGCTATATCACTAAGCTACATGCTTTGTGCTCATCTCCACATTTAGTGTTACTAGATATCAATGCAACAATCAGTACAACACAAGCAAATATACCAAATTGCCACATAGGTAATCATATCCATCATATCATCACACAAACAATCATATTCATTAATCATACCACAATAACAAAGGCTTATAGGCTAAACTGACGCTTATCGAGCCCCGCTGCACACAAACTAATCATTTATGTGCACCATAATATATAAACGTAAAAATACAATCACATCAAAACAATCATGCTCATTCCATGGTACATGAACCATACCAGCATGCAAATGCAATCATTATTTAACATTAATAGTGAAATCACACCAATCATGTACACAAGATTTAAATTAAACTGATAATTTGTGAAATCAATCATGAACTCCAATTGTTCACTAAAATATATCATTTTTAATCACAGTAGCTTATCTTGAGGTCTCCTAGACCTCCAACTAGCCGAACACCAAAATACAAAACAAACAACCTAAATCGACAAAAATAACTTTATTCATTGCGTCTGCTGCTTGTAACAGGTCGCCATGGGCATGCCCATGGTGAGTTGATTCCCTTTACTTGTGGCAGGCCACCATGCACTGTGGTGTCACCATAGGCTGGGCCTCCATGGGCACATCTCGAGCATGCTCAGGCCATGGCCCTCCTTCCTCTAACCATAGCATCACCACAGGCTATGCCTCTCTCTCCCTTGTTATCCATGTTATAAGTTTATGACTACCCTAACACAATTATCCCATTACAGCTATAATTCTTTAAACCTTATCTCAGTTATATATAAATTTATTTGTTCTAGGTTTAATCCTCAAACCTAATCAAACCTAGATGCTATCAAAACCTAGGAGAAGTGATAAAGGACAGAATCACCTATCTTGAACACATGGAAAGTGGCTATGCTTGCCCAAACCCTTAATACCCCTAGGACAATCTCCATATCTTGATATGTTAAGTTGGTGGAAGACAAATAGTGTGAAGTATCCTACTTTGTAAAGGATTGTTCGAGACATTTTTTTATTCCTATTATTTTATTAAATCTAAATTCCCAATAAAATCAAACTAGTCCAATTGAATTAAGTAACTAAATTCTAAATTTGGAATTTATAATTTGTTTATTGTCAATTGGATTCATGTTGAAGAAGTTATGAATTTTTGAAGTGGACTTACAAAATCTGAGTTTCTAATGGACCATTGTATAGTTTTTTGATTCTTTATCCCGTTTGGATTATCCAAATTAACTAATTTCAATTTTAGAATATAGATAACTTAATGATTGATGAAAAACAAAATGAAACCAATTTAAAGTCATTTAGAGCTTTATAAAAAAAGTTATAAATTTTTAAGCTGTCCTAGAATTTGCTTGAATTTCTTCCAATGTTTTGCCTTTTTATTTTTAAAATACTTTGATGATATTAGTCAAAGCTTCTAGAACATCATGTTGAGTTATTTGTTTAATGATGTCAGTTAAATCTGCAACTACGTTAGCAAGGGCCTCTTAGTAATGTTATACTATGTTAGCAAGAGCCTTTTGTCTATTGATATGAATCAGAGCATCTAGTAGTCTAAACCAAGACTAAATTAGACTAGACTTAGGCTCAAACTAAGATGAACTTAGACTAGACCTTGGTTCTCGATCTAGGATAGACTCAGACTAGGGCTCAGATTAGACTAGAATGGATCCTAGAGGACTAAGATCTAGGCTAGAATGCATCCTAGAACAGGTCTAACCCATACCTTGGATTGCTGACTATGTTGTTTATTGCACTGCCAACTGGACCCTTGAAAATGATCATTAGCCCTTGACCACTAAATATAACTTTTTTTTACTCGGTACTAAATCAACCACCTTTTTGATTGCAGGTATTATTTACTCATTGCTTTTTTCCAAAGAGAGATAACAATTATTTATATATGTGGGAGAATATATAAGTAAAAAAATCATAAAAATAAAATCATAGATAAAGGGGAAAAATATATACATATATAAATAACTAATAAAAAAGGAAAATATAGATAAAAAGGAAGAAATACATATATATATATATATATATATATATTATAAATGTAAATGCAAAAAGGCGATATACATTAACACTTTGTTTGGTATGTGTAGAAAATCGGTGGGAAACTGAAAAGGTATGGAAAATAACTTAAAGTAGTGTAGTTTTCATTTGTTTAACAAGCACGAAAAATACACAGTAAAGATAGACAACCCATACTACTTTATTATGACCCGTGTAGCAATAGAATTTGCTATGGAAAACCAACATTCAATTTGTTTTCCAAAAATTACCTTTTACTTTTTTTCATTTGATCGCCTCATAGAAGTGCATAAATTACTACTACTACTACCATTACTGACATTTTTGCCACTGCCATACTCATAACCTACGTCGCTATCATTTGAATCTTCCACATTGTTGAACAACATGTGTTGCACCTCGTCCTCATTGTCCATCTCCTCATGTGCCTTTTGTGCAGTAGTTAATGAGGCTAGTGATGAACTGGTGTTGAATGAAGAAGAAAAAGGAGAAATAAGGCAAGCCACGTGCTGACAAGTAACTTTATGTTTTCATTATATTATTAATTAATAATTCAAGTATTTTAAATATACAAATATTTTAAACAAGGATAACAATGGTATTTTACATAATTATATTTTCTTTTTCACTTTTTCTATTATCATTAAATTATAAAATATATGTTTTTTTATACAATTGTCATATCTTTTCTATCATTATCAAATAATTCGATGGAAAATTTCTTTCTATCTATTTTTTCATCTTTTTTTCTTCCATCCTTTTTCTATCTACAAATTTTCCACAATTTTTTTTGTATCTTACCAAACAAAGGGTAAAAGAAAAAATTTTAGTAAAAGAAGAGAATGACAATGGGGTACTGATTGGTGGAGTCGAAGGATGTGACAATTTGCGGTGCATAAAGTCATAAACTATACAACACTAAAGTGAAAATGCTTTGTGTGAGCCATAATGTGTGCACTCTGGCTTGTCGACTATTGATTTAATTTTTAGTAGCCAAATCAACGGTCTATAAGTCGATATAAGCACACGCCAACTTATACGTAGAACTTCTCCACACTAAAAATGTAAACTATTTCCCCATCTCACGAAAATTGAAATATGGTTTGTTTTTCCATATTATAGTTATCAGAATCGTACTGATCTAGCCGATTAGACTGGTAAATCGGTGACCCCAAAACTTAACCAATTTAATTTTTCAATTGGACCATTTCTACAAATAAGTCAAAGAAATTCGACTAGCTCGGCTGATTTTTGTGACCTGACTAACCTGGTCGTGTTTTATAGAACCAATTGATTTTTTTTAAAAGATAAAATATTATTTATTTTATTTTATAATATAATTTAAATTTAAAATTAATGTATAATATTAATATTTTACTTTAATATCTTTTTAAATTTTATCCGATTTTCTTTTACCATAAATTAATGTTATTAAACTTTTGAATTTTATTAATAATTTATATTAAAATTGTGTATTAAAAATTTATATTTTAATTTTTTTAATATATTAACTTAAAATATTTATTTGTATTAATATATATAATTATTAATTATATAATTAATCCAACTACGGATCCGATAATTAAACTAATGACTCCCGTCGGATGGATCCGATTCTAATATCTATGCTACATGGTAAAAATAATCAAAGGCCCCCCTCGAGCCACGGTGGGTTAGGTAGCAGTGCTTAATTTACGCCACAGCCGCGAGAAGGGGGGCGGCGGCTCTGGGTAGGTAACAGACAATCAGACATAGAAAGAGCTGTGATGACCGCCCGAGCCCAACCCCCAAGCGGACAAGAGAAGTAAAAGTGCTGTGTGGCGTCGTCACAAATCCAGAGGCCACCCGTAACCGCATTTGTTTACTGACTTCGAGGTGGCTCGGTTTGGGATCCCAACACCTTCACATCTTACAATGTTTTTAGTGCTGTTTTTATAATTGTCCGCCCTCATCCAAAACACGAATGAACCGGCCCTCTTCCTTTGGGCGTTTCTTTATGAGCTTTAAAAATGCTTTACAGATAAGGACTAGGGACAGTTTGCTCCCTTACTTGACATATATGATATTTAACTTAATTTTTTTTATTCTTTTTCTTAAAGTATAAACGAGCAGATATGAGATTTAACTTGTTTGAACTCCATCTATTTGAGGCATGCATAGTGTTCTTTGAAATATATGCACGCAGAGAATAAATAACCAATTTGATAGTGGCAAAATAAACCAATGTTTTCAATGCAAGCCTTGTTTAACTTCATTCTTCATCCACCTCATGAAATTACAGAGCTTTCCTCCTCAAACTATCCACAACCATCATTCCATAATCAGGTCCATCACAAACCCCTCCACTTCCAAAACAGACCGTGGGCTTTCTTCAAACAGAATTAGTGACGTAAAAAAAACTGTAATTGACCTACAATATAATTTCCAGATTTTGATTAAAAAAAACTAAGATATATTATAAGTTGATGTGATTGTTCCATTAAAAAATTGGATTTTACATACTTCTTGTTTATGGAACACGCTGCTAGAAATTCTCAACCCAGAACCAACCAACTACAGCAGAAATATCATGCACTTGTTGAATAATTAATTTGAAAAAAAATCACACAATTTACGTCTTACGATTTAACAAATATCATGCACCTTTTGAATTAGGCAATTAAAGATAATTTTTGATCAGGTAATTTAATTAACAACTTACACATTATGATTTAACAAAATTTTTATAGATCACTTTTTTATCTATCGATTTAGAAAACAATCATTTTACTGATTTTTTATTAAACAATTTTTAACTGTCCGAAAATTGGGAAAGAAAATTGTTTATCGGCTAAAAATATCTGGCCAATGGAAAAATTAAAACAATCATTTACATATCAATTAAAGCGCCTCAATAGCTTTGTCATATAAAATTTAAAATATTACATAATATTATAATAACAATCCTTTATGAATTATTAAATGACTCCAACAAATGGCCCTTTCCATACTTCAACAAATGGCACCCTTTGATCAGTTGATTTCCACTTCCCAACACAATCATAATAGAAAGACTTTTAAATATTTATAATATATATAAAATCAAATCGACAATCTAAAAAATTGAAATAAAATCAATATATAATATAAAGTAGCAAAAAGAAAAAAACTTAATGTGAGTTAAAGTCATATTAAAAATAAATTAATTAATAGTACATTTCTCAATTCGATTAAGCCCCATTTAAGTGATTGATGTATCTCTTTGTCGAACTCATGCTTTCAAAATAAATTTATAATTCACAATATGATGGCATGAGTATGTGGGTTCATCTCATATAAACATTATTGAAAAGCTCTAATCTAATTATACTTATATTGTCAAAGCTAACAAAATATAGTAAAAGAAAATAAATAAAGAAATAAAACCCAAAAAAAATTAATATAATAAAGGCCTATGAGATTTACCATAATTCTAATTCTTAATCATATTATTTGGCTAATAAATATGATTAATTCTTTATTCAACTGACGTGATTGATCTTATGATAAGTACTTTCTCATGAATAACGATGTGCACTAATAATGGTCTTAGTCTATTATATATCTTAACTTGCCAAAATAGAATTAAACTTATTAAAATATAATTAATCATGATTTCTTCTAGGATTATGGACTACTCTCTTTATTATTAGTATTTTTGAATCTTAATTGGGCAATAAAAACAAATAAAAATTTTGGGGTTACGGTGACATTTTGATTTGTGTTGTATACTAGTTATCTTCGAATTTTCTGATTTAAATGTCAATGACATTTTAAAAGTTCCCCAAGATTTCACTTCATTCGTAATCTTCATTCATTCGTATGTATTACAATTATGTAGTTTTTGAATATATGATGGCGACTTATGGGTTTTCGTTACTGTATAAAATACTACTATTTATTAAAGATGATAGTTTTGGAAAGAAGCAAAATAATGAAATTTCCATGCAAATTCTAATCTATTCATTCATTTAATTCACAATCATATGTAAATTATCCATTAACTTTGAAGTGTGGCAAATGCCACCAATTCACAATATGTATTTCATGTTAGCATTAATATATGTTTACTACCGACTCATATAGGCTTTGTGAAGGACTCATAACTATAAAGTATAAAGATATTGAGTTCGCTGATTTATTTAATTATTTTTTAGTTTGAATACATATTGTTTATAATGTTTGATTTTCATATATTACACAATTTATTGTGAGATTGCAACTTAATGTTTTTTTTCCCTGAAGTATCATAATTGTGGTATTTTATTGGTTCGACAGTTTTACATTTTATTTTTCTTGGTGTACTAAAATCAAAATATTATTGATGGCTACCAAGAAAATTCAATACACCAACTAATTATGATAGTATTGATATATAATTATTATTATGATATATTCATGAATATAGGTAGAAAGTCTATTCGTCTAAGCAATTAAATATATACAATTGATTAAATTTTAGAGAATTTTATTGATAATAATATTATAAGAGCATTCACTTCAGGTTATTCAAAAATATAATTTTTTTAAAAATTTAGAGAAATTTTAAAGTTTTGAATAAAAATATACATTGGACCCTCTACACCGTAAAATTTGAAGATTAAAAATAAAGTTGTTATAGATATTTACTATACATTTGATATCTTAATTATTTAAAATATTTTATTTTATTATATAAAGATAGAAATAAAAAAAAAATTAATATCTCTAAAATTTTACTGTATATCCTCTAAAATAAATATAAAGAAAATAAATGTGAATGCTCTAATATATTTTTGAATTATCGTTTGAAGATAAAAAGTCAGCACGTCGCTAATTCAACTAGAAAATGTAAATTTGAGTCTTGAACCTTAAAATTCTAAGTAATTTATTTTATTGTGTAAAGAAACTCGATTATAACAGGAAGAGATTAAAACCCTTCAAACATTACCGTGATCCTTAATATGTGTTACTATATAAAACCGAGAGTTTCGTGTATAAAGACTATATAGAGACTTTTGGATTTCCTAAAATATATCAATTGATTTAATTTAATATAATTAAAAGGAAATTATTTAAAAATAATAAAATGTATTACCAAAATAGTACAAAAAATAATAAAGATATTAATAAACACAAGAAAAATATTTTTTAAATTAAATAAAAAAAGAAAGAAACATATTAGATATTTTTAAATATATTTTAGTTTTGGTAAAATATCACAGTTTAAGAAATTTAACATAAAAGCTTAAAACCTAAAATCATATTTCTCAAGTAAGACAAAAGTTAATTACAAATAAAAATACAATAAAAAATCCCGCTAAAGTAGTAAAAAAATGCATGATAAATTTTAATTATCAAAAATATCTAAATTAAATAAAATTTATTTACTAAAAATAAACAATGTCAATCAATTAAAACAAATTAGGGTATATTGCCAAATCATCTTGGATAGTGAATAATGATTTTTTTTGATAAAACACAATAAAACATAATGCTGAAGTAAGAAAAATCAAAACTTTTTTTTAAAATAATTATACAAAAGTAAAGTTTACACACACACAACAATGACCTAAATGGCTAAAAACAATCAGACAAAAATATATTAAGAAAAAGTTGTTGTAAATAAATGATAGAAAAATGCTAAAGTAATAATAAAAAAATATTGCACGATTAAAGCTTAAAATGCAGTTTTATTTGAGTAAGTAAATATGTGTTACGTATGATAATATATATACAACTATTTACTTCGTTCAATTTATGGTTTTGATTTGTATTTTAAAATTAACAGTGTTTCTCTAATTGGGAGAATAAATAAAATATAAAAGAAATAAAATTATACACACAATAATTTTAAGTAGTTTGAGAATATTCCTACGTCCATGGAATTGTTGCAGAATTTACTGTGAAAGAAATATAAATCAAGTTTACTAACGCTTAATCTCAATATCCAATTACACAATGCAGAATTTTAATAAATAACTTCTATAAAAAAACTATTCTCTCTCTCTCTCTAGAATTTTCACACATAATTAGAATTTTATAAATTTTGAGATGTATCTGACCATGCCTTTTATAGGCTGTTAGACTCTATCTCTTCCACATAATTTTTCCTTATAAAATGTAAATTTAGTTGTAATTCTTTAATTTCCGTTATTATTATTTTTCTTTTTTTTAATAGCATGTAGTTACGAGTATTCACAATCTCTTACTTGAAAACTGATTGTAATCTATCTTCACACCTACGGTAGCTCTTTTATCTCAATTATCCTTGAAGACTAATTAGAGTTGCACAACTCTAATTTATATATTAGTGACTACTTTTGTTAACATATTAGTTGGTTTCTTAGTTTTTTGTATCTTCGCAAATGTTAACACTTCATCATCCAATAAAGATTGAATGAAATGATAATGAATTCGTATATGATTGGTCCTTGAATGATATGTTAAATTTCTGGTTAAGTGTATTGCACTCTGGCTGTTACTGTGCAACACATTTATCTATTGGTTAAAACTCATTTCTGTCAATAAACATTGTAACCAAATAAACTTTTTGCTAGCATTTATTATTGCTACATATTCTATCTCAGTTGTAAATAAAGCCACAATTTTCTGCAACTGATAAATCTAGCTAACTATTGTAGTCTCCAACGTAAACACATATCCTATAATGTTCCTATTATAGTTTATTTTTCCAGCAACCTTGACATCAACATAGCCTTTTCACTTTAGCTCATCTTTTCTGAAACACAAATATTTGTTATTAGTATATCGCAGGTAATTAAGTATCTATTTTACCACTTACAAGTGTTGTTTTTCTGGATTAGACATAAATTTGCTCACTGCTCCCATTATAGAAATAATATCCAGCCTCGTGTATACCATGATATACATTAAACTTCCAATGGTTGAGATATATATAACTTTATCCATGTAGTCTTTCACTTTATTTATGTTTGGGCACTGTTGCTTTAACGATTTGAATGTAACAAAGTATTGTTTACCACTAGTTGATGCAATTGTAGTTGGACCCTAAACATTTGTGTAAATTAATTTGAGCTTTAATTCTTTCAGAGTTGTGTCTTTTCTTTTAAAGTCAACTCATTTTTGATTTCCGAAAATGCAATTTTCATACAAATTAATATCTATTGATTTTAATCGTAATAATTTTTCTTTTAAGCGTAGAACTTCTATTTCTTTGTATTCATGTGATTAAGTTTCCAATGTCACATATTTGAATCTTTAATAAAATATTTTTCATTTATAGTTGTATAAAGGGTTAAATATGACATCAAAAATCATATCATCACAAACTATTGGCCCCCGGATTAATGCGTGGGAATTCAACAATAACCACAACAAATTGAGCTAATCTCGACGCGTCACTGTTGGTCCCTTCTATTTTTGTTTGTTTTGGTTTTTTTAGTGATACGTAACGGTTGGATGTGGGGATGACTGGCCTAGCTATGTCGTGCCAATTTAACTCAGTCACGTCCGCCGTATCAGACAATAACATATGTCTAGAGTTACACACGCCACATCCATCCTCCAGGACCCTCCCTGTAGGTCTCACGATGGCATTCTCGATAATTGAGGAACAATCAGGGGACATTCTGAAATCCAACCAATATATATTAGTGTCTCCGGTGTCTCTCCTCACAACCGGCCGGTCCATAACTCTCATCTCCAAAAAATCGTCAATTCTATCCACTTCCATTTATATAAATTAATGCAAGTCTTGCGCAGTGGCCCCTAAGGCCAGTTCACTCTCCTATCCTCTCAAACACTGTCCCTCTCTCTCATCCCCACACTCACCCTCTCTTTTACACCCCCACCACACACACACACACACACACACACACACTTGTATGACGCATCCGGCGGTTGAAGATGGTCAAATGTTGATCATCTCTCACATGTACCCTGATTGTTATACCCATGTCGTGTCCCACTCTGACCAAGGTAAGCGTTTCTTGTAAGTGTGAGTGTGTGTGTGTGTGTGTGTATGCATTATTTATATATATATATACGGCTGATGATGTGGGGTAGTCGTGTGATTGACTGCCTATTATACGGGTGTTATATAATTATATATATTATTGGATCAGCTGGGGCGGCGGCGGCGGGGAAGTCGACACCGACGACGACGCGGCGGAGACGTAGGAAGAACAAAGGAGGGGAAGGAGGGGTCGGCGGTGGGGCGAGGAAGAGGAAGCTGAGCGAAGATCAAGTGAGCTTTCTTGAGGTGAGCTTCAGGAGTGAACCCAAGCTGGAGTCGGAGAGGAAGGACCGGCTCGCGTTGGAGCTGGGTCTGGACCCGCGACAGGTGGCAGTCTGGTTCCAGAACAGGAGAGCTCGTTGGAAGAACAAGAAGCTTGAAGACGAGTACTCCAAGTTGAAGGCCGCTCATGCAACCGTCGCCCGCGAGAAATGCCACCTCGAAGCTCAGGTTTCCATCCATCGATCTCTCCTTATTCCCGTAACAATATATTTTTAGTACAATAATATTAGAGTAACACTATGTAATTACTGTCTGATTATATAATCAGTGCTCCTATTATATTAGAGTGCTATTGACTATTTGGAGATTTCTGGTATTTTCTTATTTTAATATATAAAAATATTTTAAAAAATTCGAAATCTGTGGAGAATCAGATTTTAATTTTGCAATATGCCAACATCAACTTCTAAAGTTTGTAACTTTATCCAAAGTTTGGAACGTGATGCATTTAACTTTATAGTCGGGCTGGGTCACTTTCATGTGCAATATCTGTTGTTATAAAAAAAAAAATACCTTCGCAAATTTTAATGTTATAATATATATCTAAAGAGAGACTTCTTTTTTCTGTTGCTTTTTATATCGTAAAGGATAGTATTCTTCAAAGAAAGGAAAAAAAAAAAAAAAACTGGCGCCCGGCATAAATAATAATATAATATAAAGATATGGTGTATGAAAATAATAATAAAAACACATGGGAATGAATTATAGGTAATAAAGTTGGAGGAGAGACTTTCGGAAGCGGTTAAGGAGATCCAGAGGCTGTCGGACCGTGGGGACAACAGCTGCTCGAGTTCATCGGTGTTGTCGATGGAAGCCATGGATGCACATCTCTTTGGGGAAGGACTTGTTAACATGTTTTATGAAGGCAACTGTGTTCCGAGCACGGATTGGGTATATGATCCCCTAGGAAACTCCATTAATTAACTCTAATTATTAATTGCCATTGTGTTCGATCTGTATATATATTATGTAAAATGTGATGCGTGCGTGGTGGGGGTGTTTTCTGTACGTGTGCCGTACGTGCAGTCTAATGTATTATATATTGACACCGCTACTACTGCTAGTCGATCGACTATTGTTACCCAGAAGAAGGAACCGTCAGTTTTCGTTCTTGCTTCACTTGCAGGTTGCATCATCACTTTCAAATATTTAGTAGATCATCAAAGCCATGATAAACATGGTTTTCAAATGAACTGAGTTTTTTTTTTTTTAAGTTCTTTAAAATGTGATTGATTGGCAGGATCGATCAGTACTTGCCTTTCGTCATGGTTATATAATAGTTTAAGAGAAAAAGGAAAAACAAATGAACTGGGGGATCCCTATCCGAAACTTAATACTTTTTATATGTGAAGTGAAGGTAGGTGTGTGCTTGTTCTTGGAAAAAAATATACGCATTTCTTTATGGTGGGACACAACGTCGTCATGGGAACACAGACCATGCCAACACGCCCGGCTAAAGCGACCCGATGCGCCCAACATATTTGACCTTGAGTGGAGCCTTTATATAAACACCATGCTAATTAAATAGGTAGCTAAGCTAGCTGCGTAGCTAGCTTATACCTAGCCTTAGTTTATCCATTAATATTTGTTTATTTATATTTACTTATTACGGCACAGCCGCATCAATGCAGTGATGTCATCGATTGGCACTTAAACTTTGGAATGGACTAATGGGATACAAGTAGAGTACAGATGACCTTTCGGGTGAGAAGCTCACGCCAGATGGGATGAACCTCCCAAGTGGCCTGTATCAGTACAGCCGTCAACTCCCGGACCCCAGCCTGTGCATATGCACATGGCCAGGGGCCTCCAAATTTTATCCTATCGTACATGTAATTATGTCTCTGTAGAACTTTTTTCCACATAAATAAATAAATGAAGGAAAACTGAAGGAGTAGTTACAATTTATGTTGCCATGATGATGAGATTGCAATATAATCTTGATATATGCTTTATTTTATTAAAAAAAGATTGTTTTTCGTATGAAAGTGAAAATAATTTTTTATTTTTTATACTTAAAAATAATTATTGAATACAAAAATATAAAATAAAACATTCAAATATGCTCTTAAGATTTGATTATCTTATTTTATGTTTTTATTTTAAAAATATAATAGTTATTTTCAGACAAAAAAAATTAAAAATAACAAAATATTATTTTTATTTTAAAAGTTTCTTTAAATAAAATAGAATTTTGTTATTTTTAGTTTTAAATTTTTTATATAAAAAATAATTATCAAATTTTAAAGATAAAAACATAAAACAATATAACTATGTGTAATTGGGTCTCTCATGTTATCATTGAGTTCTAACTAACATGTAATAAAAATGAAAAAGTAGTATGTTAGTAGTATTAATAGTGTAAAGTAAATTATCTTATATATATATATATATATATATATATATATATATAAAGATAAGTAGTATGTTTAGATTCAATGTAATTTATATGATAAAATTAATATTATTATGAATTTAAATTAATATTAGATTCGATGTACGTTATTAGTAGTATTAATAGTGTAAAGTAAATTAATACATTTTTTAAGAATATTAATAATTTTGAATAAGACTATAATATTATTAATGTGGCTATAATAATTAGCATACTCAAAATAATTCTATTCCAAACTTAAATGCAGGTACGAAAAACTCATTAGGTTTTCATTAATTTATTGGGTTTTCTCTTCATCTTTTTTATGTCTTGATTCACATATATAGCGTTGATTTGGTTTGACTCCCTCTTTAAATTTTGGATGTGATGATCTTACCTATACGTGGACTCTACCCATTGAACAGAAATGAGTGAGATTAATTGTTGCGGCGTTACAATTTTTTGAGAAGTCTAAGAAAAGAATATAAATATAAAATAATATATGATATGATGATATTAAAATGTCTCAAAGATGGTGAAAATGTTTATATAGCAGAGATATATAATAGTAGAGATGTTGAAAATGTTTGTATTAATTAATCTATTTCATTATATAAGGGCCAATTTTTAGGAGTTTGATTATTCTTGATGAATAGTTTATGAGCTTAATTATTTTTTAAAAAGATGAATGTTTAAATTATATTTTTATATACAAATATTGATCCCAAATTCTATATTTTGCTAATATTTTTTTTGACCTTTCAAATATCATTATTTACCGACTTTTTCTCCTCATTTAAAACCAATTTACTTCGCTTATCATCCTTGATTGAACACATTATTAGTTTTAAATTTAACAATAACGAAAGTAAACGTATTTTAAAATAGTTAATCAGGAGACATTATCCAATTAAACATGATATTTGAATGGAAATAGAAATTTTATTTTGAAAAAATCATAATGCAGCAATTTATCCGGGAAGTGAAAAGAAACAGAATGATACAGAAATTTGAGGTCCTTTTAAAGTGTAATTTATATAAAAAAATAAATAAATATTTTTTTTAAAAAAGTGAATTTTGATATACTTATTTTAGAGGTATAAAATTATCCACATCCTTCGAGTCTCGTTGAAGATTCTAGAATTGGCCCCCTCGATACAAGACAATATACAAGACAATGGTTGTAAAAAGAGGGGGAGAGCGTGCGTAAGAGGACCGGCTGTCACGTTAAGAATCTTAATTTGGCAGGAGCATTAAAAGTCCTAAAGAAGGGGTGCCCACTATATTTGATATATAGTGTCGTAGCGTAATATGTGTTTTTTTAAAATATATTACATGATTCTTCAACCAAAAATTTTTATTCGAAGAAGAAACAAGTAACGTAGTTGGGCGTTGGGTTACATAAACGTGCCTTTTTATATAGTGCACGGAAACATTTTTATTGGTTTGTTTGATCTGCTTTCAATGTCATTATTGGATTCCACAACTCTAGTTCAAATTTAAGGACAGAATAGAGGACCGGTATTATTAAAAAAAATGAACAATCGTGGACATGAAAGCAAGCATGCAACAGTGCAAGTTCAAATTAATACGAGTGCTATGAAGAATGATTGAGCTGGTTAATCTTTCCAAGAGATAAACCATCACTGGGACTCGGTAATTAATGTGCTCAATAGTTCAAAAATAACTACTTGTCGAGGAGAGGTGACCGGAATATCTCATACATCCACATTGCAAGTCGACTAGATGCTTAGTCGGATAAATTAAGTTCATTAGTTACTTGGGTATTGATTTTATAAAATGTTTAGCTATTGTCCCCCGACAGGCAAAAAAAATTCTTTTTAAAAGAAAATATTTTTAAAAATGTGATCAAATTGTTAATTTATTATGTTATGAATAATGTGCCTATGTACATGGGAAAGAATTTACGATGCATTTGTTGGTGGGATGACTACAAGTTTTTGAAATGGAGATAATGCTGTAGGGATTCTCTAACTTCTCAGAATGAGTATGAGTGTTCATTATTACTTTATATTCTTTTTGTTGGCTAGGATAACCTAAGGATCTGAGCTAAGTATTATAATTTTGTATAACTGTTTGTGTTGTGTATTACATTAGTGCAAGTGTATACATGTCATATAGACATCACATGTGTATCTGGCATCAAGAGAGACATAGGCGATGAGATCATTATTCTATTTGCAGGACCTAGCTAGAAACAGATAGTACACTTGGGTTTAAAGGAGAGTCTTGGTCTAATGTTTGCCTATACTTGTTATGTATTTTGATTATTTTGTTATGTATGGATTATGGAATATTATATTGAGGTCCTTGATTGTAATGAGTTTTGCAGCCTAATGGTTTATTGTATTCGTGATGGTTTGATTTTATTATGTTTGATAATATTTGGTTAAGAATTTTATCTCTATTATATGGTTGCATTAGATAGGTGATGTAATGTAAGTTTTCAAGTGTTAGTTGTCAATCCATTAACCCTTCAAGTACAGGCATGGATAACTACTATGTCTATGGATTCGAGGTATGATAATGTGGTATCAAAGTGATCAGTCTTGGACCTAAGTCAATAGTGGAGAACTAGTCTACCTCTGGCTCATGTGGGAGATAGCTGAAAACATGCCTAATGAACATGATTCTTTCTAGTGTCCTACATGGTACTTAGAGGTCTAACTAGGGTTAAGGATAGATGTATGGGATGAGAGTGCATTCATGTATATGACATGGCTAGGGAAAACATATTACATTGTTGAAATATTTAACTTGGTAAGGGATAAGGTATTGCAATGCTAAAAATGAAAAAAAATGAATATTTGTGTGATTATAATACCTTTTATTTATGTTGGATTCCATTTTATACATACACATTTATAATCTTTCATGTTGTGTTCTTGTTTTTTGAATTTCGCAAGTCAAAAAAAAAAGCATGATCACCTACCTAAGGTGTACAAAGTTAGTAACTTTTTCTACAAAGTCTCGAGTGTGTCAAAACTAATCATAAATGATAGGGAAAGAAATTTGCAAATTAACACACTTGACTGCATTCAAATCTATAAAAAATAATTAAGTTATACAAAACTCAAATGCCGAATCAATTATGATCATCGCTCTGATTAAAGCTCCGAATTTAGTCCTTAGCATTTTCAAGTTTACTCTTTTTTTATCATGACTATATGGGTGTTGTCATATTTTCAAAAAAATAAGTCAATGGTCAACAAATGAATAGTATCCCTAAAATTCCTTGTGGTACGATTCCAAGGTGCTGGCAATGGTGCTCTTCGAGTTAAGTACAATGTGGTGGTATAGATGTGATAATATTCTTTTATGTTTTGTTTTTTAATTTAAATATGGTTTATGATTGTTGGAGGATGAATGTGGATTGTTGGGTGGTTATGGCTATAGTTTGGATAATAGATGTGGTCCAACAGTGATAACAATTTCTTATAATGCGAGCTTGGTGGAGGATGGCAGTGGGAAAAAAAGAAGGGGAAAAATATTAAAAAATTTATGTCTCTTCACTTTTCTCTCAATAGAAGTGCTTGGGTTTAAAAAATTGGAAGATTATTTGATTGGGTGATGTATATAAGGATGAAAATTAAACTAGAAATTGAAATGAAAATTTTTATTGAAGTAAAGATGGGGGAATGATTAGATAAGGACCAAATTTATGTTTCCTTTGATAAGTTCATCATTTTTGGGATTCAAAATTGGAAATAAGAGTTATTGTGATTGTCATAGATAACCTTTATAGGCATATAAGGCACCATAGGGATGGTAACAAACTTGTAGACCAAAACGGACCATATAACTGAGGTGTTAAATTTATATTTTAATAAAATAATAAAAAAAATTATTGAGTACATTAATTAGTGATATAAAATAAAAATTGATATAATTTGCAAAAGTCAATTTATTTTTAGCTAAAATTTAGTAATATCACTCTTAGAGCATCTCCAATCCTAACAAGTTAAAATGAGCATCTAAAGCTAGATTTAGTTTGTTACAGTGCTATTTTAGCTAATGGTACTTCAACACTATATCATTTATATTTTTTTCTTAAGTTTTGTTTATTCCAATTTACCCTTACCTTATAACCCTAAATCTACCATGTTTATTCATGGAAAAGGGCGATGGCCGGGGGTGATGAGAGTAGGCGGCAGTGGGGAGAGGAGGAGGAGGAGACAGAGGCGCATCATGCCAATATCATCTATTGGAGCAGCAGTGGCGATCAATATGTGTGCATCAACATACAGCAGCAATGACCATGGGTAGATTCGTATACCCACCTAGCCATGGGATCAAACCCGACTCCCTTGTCATCTCAATTGTTCTCCCCGCTTGCGCTAGAATGCCTACTCATAAGAATGGCAAAGAAACCAAGTCCCCTCCAACATCACTATCAACAATTCTATCATGGACATGTATGTGAAGTCCGAATGGCTTGAATCAACTGCCCTGATTTTTGTGAAGATGAAGGAAAGGGATGTTATTTCATGGGCCATCATGATTCTGGGTTATAGCTTACATGGGCCGGGAGAGCTGGGATGTTATTTGTTTTGATGTTAATGGTGTCCATTAGGGTGCTCGCTCTTTCTTTGACAGTGGGGAGAAAGGGGTGATTGAGGCATGGGCGACAGTGGGGTGATAGTGTTCAGAGACGGACGATGGCGGGGTGGTGATGGGCAACGAGAGGGGAGAGGGGGCAAAGTAGAGTGACACGCAAGGAGAAGCCAAAAGATAGAGATGGTATTAGATGACATGTCATCTTCAGCTAAAGCTAAATTTAGCTTTTTTTGTCGCTTTTATTAATAATTTAGTTAGACCGCTATAAAGTATTTTTAGACAAATTTAACTTTAGCTATGACTTTATCTAAAGGCATCTCCAATCCATTAGCAAAAACAAAAGTAAAAGCAATATTTACCTAAAAATTATCTCCAATGCATTAGCTAAACTATTAGAAAAAAACAAAAAAAAAACTAAATATGACTTTAGATTTTGCTTTTGATGATTATGCCACCTCAACATATATTCTCTTTTCTCATTGTTACCCCTCCACCCATAGATCCCATCCCCAACTGTCATCTCCCCTTCTCCCCGGCATTACCTACAGCTGATCCCCAATCGTCGCCCACCCCACCTCTCCCTTGCATCACCCAAAGATCCCATCCCCGGCGATCCCCCACAAATCCCATCCCCAGTCGTACACCCACAACCCACCCCCAATCATCACCCCCCTCCCCGGCACCACCCACAGATCTCATCCCCCATCCTTGGTCGTACACCCACACCTCCTCCCCGGTGTCACCTATAGATCCTATCCTCCATCCTCGTTTGTACGCAGATCCCATCCCCCATCCTCAGTCGTATGCCTATGGGTGTACACCTGACTGAACCATCCCCGGTCGTACCTACAAATCAACCCCCCCCCTCCCTGTGCGGTGTCGTCATCCACAAACCCCAGCTGTCCCCTACCTATGCTCCCCTTTGTGTCTCCCTCTTTCCCCATGGTCTCTCCCCTTTTGTCTGTTTCTTATTCCTTAAGGTAATTTAGAAAAAATAAAAATTAAGCAAAAAAATAAATAGTATAATATTGGAATATCATTAGCTAAAATGAAATTATAGCAAGTTAAAAATAATTTTAGCTAATTATTTTAGCATGATAGTATTAAAAATCTCTTACTTTTTCTTACTTTTCCAATATTATGTTCTTTCGGTTTAACTTATTTTTCATTGGAGGCATTATTCATGTGGGAAATAGACATTCATAGCAAAAAGCAAATAAATTAATAATGACAGAGTAAAGTTAAGATAAGAATAAATAAATAAATAGGGTGAACTTGAAAATAACTTCTTTCTTCTTCTTGGTAAAGACAGAACAAGAAGGGCACGAGTTTGGTACTAAATGCGATAAAAACAAATTAAATTTGTAACCATATTAATAATAGTTTATTACTTTTCCATTGGTTTTTCGGGTACCCTTGGTTTTTCCCTCTCGTTCTCTCTTCAAATACTCTCTCTCTCTCTGTCTTTCTCTCCAACTTACAGAAGCTTCGTTCATGGAGGAAGGCGAGGACGAACTCTTTGACCTCTCATTATCTAGCCGCCTTCGACCTGCTAGTTCTGGAGGCGTGGCAATTGGGTCCGAACCCGCTGTTCCCAAGATCGATCACTGCTTGATGATTGATCCTCACCACCTGGTCATCGGCGACATGATCGGTGAGGGTAACTCTTCCAGTGTCCACGAAGCATTGTGCGTCTCTCTTGTCCCTCAAACACCCTCTCTTTCTCCTCCAATCTCTGTTATGAATTCGTTTCCCCGTGCATTGTTCTGTTTTTGTCTGCTGTTCTTGAAATCTCCTTATTTGATTCCCTCGCGTCCTGTCTCCGTGATGCTGAAGCTCTGGTTCTTTAATGACAGGAAAATTTTAATGGGATGTTTAATGGGGTGTTGAATTTAGTGCATTTAGCTGTATTGTGTTTGTTGTTCTTTAATGTTTTTCCCTTTCTTTTTAACTTTCTCTTTATCAAATATTCAAGTGTTGATTCTTTTGAATTATGATGATATAGAGGATGTTACAAAAAAAAAAAAAAATCACGGGTACAAGATGACTCGTATAATGGGCATTGGTTTTAGTGCAGTTTATCTCAAAGAACCTTTATGTTAACATCGAAATCAGTATGAAAATGTTATATTTACTTTACAAATAAGGACATTTGAGTGGCTGCAATAAAAATGAGTAAACCAACTTGCAAAAATCTATGAGCGTATAGATATGCTGGTATTCTTATATTGAATCAGCTCATCACGCTATTGATTTCCCAAAGCTTGAAGTGTTGGTCCTGGAGAGCTGGAATTTATCTATTTTTCTACTCTTAACTTTTAGACCTTCCTACAATAAATTCTTTATGGGGTTTGAAATGATTAATGGGATATTGAATGTACTGCTGTTACTTTCAGGGACTTTTTTTTTTGCTTCTTTTATATTTCCTCAATGTTTTCATGCTGATGATTATTGAAACACATACACTAGGTATCAGTCCATGCCTGTGGCTGTCAAACTGATAGACCTCAAACCAGAAAGAATTGAACAATGCCAAGAGAGATTTCAGAGAGAGGTTGAAATGCTATCCCTAGTCAAACATGAAAATATTGTAGAGGTACTTGGCTCTTTTACTTCTTGTATATTTTCAATTATTCAACTTCGTTTCTCAATTCCTAGTGCAGAGAATATGATCTTCAAAATGTAACACTTCCTATATTGTTTTCTGTAGCAGCCAAACAGATTATACAATTACTTTATGATTCACGTAATTGCCTGAAAGGTGTTATCAAACAGAAAGTATAGAACTGTTTTATAATGGTTTTATTCTTATATCTGACAAAGACCACTGCTGAAGAGAGATATATAAGTAAGGGACACGGGCCTAGGCAGCACACTAGAAAACATCTCATTAAAAACCCACTAAAGTTTAAACTCGGCTCAATGCTTGGAGAATACGAATGGGGACTTGTTTTGCCTAACCTGTTTTATTCTTTCGAGGGGTTAAACGCCAAATTCTTCGTTAAAATTTTGGCACTCTAGCTATCCTTTCGGTATATGGGCTATGGCACTGAAGCTTTGAAGAGGTAACTTGGGAATACTAAAGCCCTCAGCTCCATCAGTATGACACTGCCTTGAAATTTGTATTTTTTTTTTAATTTTTTTGCTGTTTGCCTATAAGGCTTTGATCTGTGTGGAAAATCCCATGTGAAATTTGATTTTCAATGAGGGACATTTTGTCTTCTTTCTTTCTTGTTGAATTGAGGACTCATTCTCAAATCTATACCACCTTAAAAATTTAACCAAACAAGCTTAGCTTAATTAGGGTGCAGTCTGACCGAATAAGATATCTGGCCAATAAAGACCTATATTTTAATGACAACTTGTAGAAGCATAACCAAAAATAAATAGAAGCATATTTGTTTTTCTTGACTTTAACTACAGCTAAAATTGTTATTCAATTATTTATTCAATGAATAAGTGAACATTACTCAGCAGGTAAGTATTTCTCTTTTATTATGCTCCACTTCTTCCCACTGTCTTTTGGCCTTTGGCCCTTCGTAGTTGTTTGGTTAGAAATTTTCACCATGTAACAGGAAATTTTAGTGGCCCTTTTCCATGCCCCAACTTTAAGATCCTGGGTAAACAATATTTTTTGTGACAGTTTATTGGTGCCTCAGTGAGCCCAAACATGTTGATAGTCACAGAGCTCATGAAAGGTGGTACGCTGCAGAAGTACTTGTGGAGCATTCGGCCTGTTATTCCAGATCTGAAGCTCACTATAAATTATGCTCTTGATATTTCCAAAGTTATGGAGTATCTTCATGCACATCACATCATTCACCGCGACCTAAAGCCCAGTAAGTGGTGGACTTTCCCTTGGGTTCATGATCATTTCATTTCATTTGGCTCATGGTTCCTGACCAAAGTTTTTCCCAACTGGACAAACTTGATCCATTTCTGTGTGGGGACGGCAGTGAGCTTAATTTAATATTCCAATATGTAGGTGTCGTAATACCCATCATATTCATCGATAATAACACGCATTAAAACAAAGTTCTACGTGGAACTATTGGTGTTTGTCACAGGGAATTTACTTCTTACTGAGGACAAAAAAAAAATTAAGCTGGCTGACTTTGGTCTGGCTAGAGAGTTGGCTCTTGAAATGAGTGCTGAAGTGGGCACATATCGGTGGATGGCTCCTGAGGTACATATCTGAAGTTCAACTAACCCCAAATCCGCCTGCGTTGTGTTGTTAACTCGTTTGATATCGAAACCAGATCTGCAGCAAGGATCCACTCCCAAAAGGAGCCAAGAAACATTATGATCATAAGGTAGATGTGTACAGTTTCTCATTGATCCTGTGGGAGCTCCTGACTAACAAGACTCCATTTAATGGAAAGAATAACATGATGGTAGCATATGCTGCGGCTCAGGTATGCCATTTTAAATTTTCCTAGGTGACTTCTGAATATACACACGCACACACAAACCATAAGCTGTGCTGAACACCATGTTAATTATTTCTGTCCGTCATCTTTGAAATTCATTCTCAAATGTTACCTTCAGAACCAAAGGCCTAGCTTGGAGAACCTCCCGATTGAATTTGTGCCACTCTTGCAGTCCTGCTGGTCAGAAGATCCTGCAAACCGACCAGAGTTTGTTGAAATCATACAAATTTTGACAGCGATTGGCTCAACGAAGACTGTGCCTCCCAATGTGATCGAGAGTGAAGATGAAGACGAGGACGACTCGAAAAAGGACACTGGTCGGGTTAAAGGAAAGGATAGCAAGAAGAGTAGAAAACCATTTTCCCACTTATGCATGTGCTTTAGCAACTGAGGAACTGGCCCCAGATCATGCAGAGTGTATATTATTTATACATAGTTAGCCATATGTCGAAGTTTAGTGATTCAGAGAAAAGTCATTTAGAAGTGAAGTCATGGTTTAGTCATTGTTGATCATTGTTACTGTAAAGAGAAGAAAGTAAAAATAATAAAAGTAGTTAACCAAGTTGATGCATTATTATCCAATATGGTGTTTTTTTTCTCTTCCTTTAATTTTTTTTTTTCATTTCTCCGTTTTTAACTGAAGGAAATATATTTACCATGTATGCCGGGTGGGCTAAGTTTTCTAAAAAAAGCTTTTGGAAAGAGAAGCAGTTTTAGAAAGATAAAAGAACCGCTATAAATAACTAAATATATGCACTAACGGCTTTTCGAAAGCAATTTTTCACCAAACAGGGGGGGGGGGGGGGGGGGGGGGGGACTTCGTCAAACTGTCTCATTAACTTTCATGAATCTACCATGGAGTTTTTTGAAAATGAAAACAAAATGAAGCTTTTTATTTTAAATAAGCATTGGAGGAGGAAGACTGTAAATTTTAAGAAGGGAACTACTATTTCATATTTCTTTTTCCTGTCAAGAAATTATTTTAGGGTGGACGTATAAAAAAATTGTTTAAAATATTGTTGTCAAAATAAAAATAATAATACCATACAAATTTAATGGTTAATACTATATTATAAATTACAAAATATCAGTTGATGTTAGTATTATAATATTAATATTCATACTAAAGCAAAAACGATCCTAACATTAAAAAATAAACCTGTACAATACACTAAATATAAATTAATTAATTTGAATAAAACATTATCTATTTTTAAAAATAGAAATAACTTTCAATTAAATTAAGTAACCCGATATTATAATATAAATATTATATAAATGTGAAATTAATACGAATAATAATGTAAAAATGATTTATTTAAAACCCCTGCAAAAACTTTTGGTATTAATAAAATCTTATATGTAAAATTAAAAGGTAATTTGGCTTTGAAACCGATTTGTGACCGAATTTTGAATGAAAATTAAAATCGATACCGATTTTGACTTTCTTTCCTTCTCTTTTTTTTGTCAATCAAACATCTTTGCAAAAAGCAGCCGGTTGGAACAATTTTAGATCCCGTCAAATTATTCTCTTCTGCAAATTAAGAACACTCCCGGGATTGAATAGTGCCTCCTCTCATTTAACTCTTAAGATTTAAGAAATGACATATCAAAAACACAAATAAATATAAAGAAAAATAAATAACTTGTATTGTAACTTTGCTACTTGCTAGAAATTAGAAATTTGGGGAGTTAATGAGTCAAACCGAGCTACCCGTTTTTCATAATCCCGAACTTATAAAAAAAACTTTCAGGTTTTGCTAATGCTTCTTCACAAGCATGTTTGGGCTGGGAATCATATAAGACAATATTATTAGGGTTTTAGTAGATGGATGAATTAGGCCGTAGGATAATTGAATTAATTATTTATGCTATAAACAACATGAAAACATGATATAAAAAGTTCAGTCTCTGACAAGTTGACTTGGTGCAGACCGGTTGGGCAGTGAAGTGGGGAAAAGAACGAAAAAAAATTGTAAAAAAAGTGTGGAAACACACGCTAAAGGGTAAGCTGGAAGAAACAACTGCATATTCACCGGAAATGGCAGCAACCACCAGTAGCCACCATGGCCTCTCGTGAAAGAAAACTACCTTGTCTTACGGGAAGGACTTGCAAATCATGCATGTATGGACAGGGAGAGAAGAATCAGTCATCATGATCTGACTCAGTCTCTGATAACACTGACACTTCGGTTGTTGTTTGCCCTTGTGGTTGAACTGGACCAATGGCACCCTTCAACATTTGCTCCGCTGATCCAGATATTTGGACAAAATTTATGTCACGCAGAACCGAGAATTGTATATACACATTTGAATCCAGCAACTGCTACGGAAAAACCATTCTTACCTGTAGCCTTTATCTTTAGCAAAAGTGTTTTAGCGAACTGGATCTCTGCTTGATAAGAACTAATTACTTTGACCTGAGACAACAATAAACGAGGACTAGTCTAATTCCGATGTTGGTAGGACCTAAAACATATATATTTACACCCGAGCATAAAGTTTGCTTCTAACCGATGCCCCTTAGAAGGTAGAAGACCAGAAACAACAAAGCTTTCAAGTCCCGGATTACCAAGGAAGACAAAAAGTTTATGTTTTAGCACATTTATGACATACTCAGATTGAGTAATTAGTAACACAGTTACAAAGGCTCAACAATACAAATGAGATTTTATCTCACTGCCAAGTCTCTAGAATAAAAACTGTAAGAGGTGCCAAGACATACCATTTCACCGTATGTGAAGTCAATGGCGTCATCAAATCTAGCCTGACGCTTCAAAAAGAATGGACGCAGGTAGTTCATATACAATTGGCTGGCCCCCTGACAATTAAACAACAAAAACCAGTTTTGATATCAAGTTGCAACTGCCTGATCAAAATAAAGAAAAATATTATAGTTCTAAATCATTGGAACATAACCACATATAATGAAATGGTTGGCAACATGAAACTCTAAGGCCAACAGTTTTCAAATAAAATCAGAAGGATACCCAGAAATTCTCAGAACACGCTTTCTGGTGAAACTCACCTCGACCGATGGAAGTTGAAGCCAAACAAGGAATGCAAACTTCATGTGATAGTACATTGGGAACCTGCCAAATAATCATAGATAAAAATTTAAAAAAAACTTTTAAATTAGAAATAATCAGCAGTAGCATGACGATTTGCAGAGGATGTGGAACAAAAAAATATAATTCAAGAAAAGCATATAAATATATGCAAGTGCGTGGATTTATAAACCCTTAAATTATTAATAAAACATCCCACCATTTATGTAAATTAGGTAGCCAAGAGAGGGGGGGAAAAGGCATGCAAATTGACATAAAGGCATGGCATACGGAGTAGCTTGCTATATCTTCACAATAAACAATATCAATGGTTCAAACGAGAAAATAGATGGATTCTCTAGAAAGATAAATGACGCCACGGTAGAACTACTCCTACACATAGGAGTATACCTTTTAGCCAAAATAAAACTTGAATGTAGGAATAATAAACATGATCTAGGATAATTTATACAAGTGACAGAGAGATGCATCCACCATTGCAGGATTGGGCAATTATGACAGAGCATGCAGATTGTTAGTTTTGCCAATATAATATTGATCAACATCAATCCTAGCTGAGGTTGCCAGGATCATTCTCACAATTTCTCCAGGAAGGCCTAAACATGACAAGCTGCAAAAAATATCCTATGGAACACCATCAATTGTTTTTTCTTTTAAATCACAAAAGTGATTTCTTAAAGCCACCAGAAAAGTGGCAAAAGGTTACACAAGACAGCAGACGCTACAAAGTTGAAGACCATCATCATTACAAGGGATACTACAACGCACAACAACACCCATCAACAATGTCCATAATTCCCCTTTTCTCAGTTCAATGCTACCCTCAATATTTTCAAAAACTCTATGGTTACTTTCCATCCATACCACCTAAAAAAACCCAGTGATACTGCACCCAGCAACGTTGGCATGTGTGAGTGCTCAGAAGGCCAACAAGATAAAGAACCCTAACAAAATATTAAGAAATTTTAGATACAAGAATAACTAATTACTAATCATATAATTAAATTAGATACATTTATTGATAACAAGAAAAATGCCTTTAGAATGTACCAGGAAAGGAATTTGTCTGAAAACACTTCCACCAGGCTGAAAGATCCATAAGCTGTAAATATAAGGGAAAGATCAATAGTTTATATTAAAATTCAACAAAATTGAAACTATATCAAACTTTTGATATTAAAATAAAATTTAAAAAAAATGCAGTGAATCAACTATTGCCATTGCTATGATACACACATATTCAGCAGAGAGAAAAAAATACAAAAACAAAAAAAATCAAAATTTTAACAATAAATACTTACAACTTGGTTGGATCAAAACTTTTATGTTTCTCTTTCTTTTTTGTTTTTTTACTGAAGTTTATCGAGTGCAAAGATAAGTCAGGCAAATGCCTGATAATTCTAATTCCCTCTTTCCTCCCCATACTCTAAGAGCAAAATTTAAAAACAGAAAACCTAGGCATATAATTAAGCACCTGAACAGAATGCTGACATGTTGGCTAAATATTTATAAGGGAAGTGTAAAAAGAAGGTAATAGGTGTACAAAATTAGGGAAAATTAATATGCATAACAATAACATTTATATTCAGATCTATTTATAAGATTTCAAATTTTCTAATTATGCTATATATAGTCGAATCCTAACAATAATAAACAAGATATATCTGTTTGACTTTCCAACACAGGGCAACAGAAAAACTCCAGCCAGGCCTCACTAACAAAGATGCCCAATGTGGCATTACAAATGTCCTCCTCCACCTCGCATAGAATTCTCAAATATTTATTCCGGGATGAAAATGGCCTATCAACCGGAATCTCAGGAGTGAGCATAGTTGGCCTAAAGTGTGGCATACACTAAGAAAGTGTGAGTTACAGCACAAAAACAAAGAATGTAATTGTAAAATTTTCAGTTGAGGTTCAATTTTAAGAAAAGATAAAATTCTATGAGCACGACAAACCCAACAAAACATTAATAAATTGCACAAATTGGCCCCCAAAAAAAAACCACAAAAACCAAACCTGCCCAATATAAAAGCCACCGCTGTTGCTCATTTTCATCTTTTCGCTCAATAGCTTTAAATGTAGCGTATACAGGTAATGCAATTCCCACAGAACAACTGCACACAAAATCACTGAACATTACACTGAGATCAACTAATGTTACTTGCTATTTATTTTATTTTTATATAAAAAAAAAAGGAGAGCTATTATTAGCATACAAGAAGTTAGAACATAATCTTGCAACAAATTACAACATGATTCAATTTTGTGGAAATTAATTCATCTTCACGAGAAAATCACATTCATTTCACATTAGCATATTTACATTTTAGGATCAGGTAGTAGACAAGTCAAGACGTTATACAACCAAGGCGTGTCATTAAAAGCACAGACTTAGAGCTCACCACGCAGTTCGAACTACAGCATGAGAACCAAACGGGCAAAGGAGCACCTGTAATCCAACCTGCATCATAAGCACCAACATTCTCAAGACGTGTAGACAACAAAGATGTGCAAGGATCGAGCAAACAATCAATCGACCATCCGTGATGTGAACAGGTGATGTTTCGACGCAGTCGTAAAATCCTAGCAATGATACGGGAAACATAACGAAATTGGAAACCCTAGATAATGGGCCATAACGAGTGCCGTGCTGTGCTGTGTTGTTTGTGCGAACCTGGCTGGTGAGGTTTGATCCGAGGAGGGCCATAACGAGCTTGCGTGCAACACAGTAGGTTCTTGGCAAACAGAAAGTAGCAGTGAAATCCCAGCAACTACCAACCAACGCAACTCCACTTATGAACAACGACGCTATGTAGGATCCGTCTTTTTAGTGTTACTATAATTTAAGCGGTCGCAAATTTTTGGAAAACTTAAATAAATGTATATATATAATAAAATTTAAATTAAGTAATTTATTAAGAGTTTGGGTAAAAAAAATTCCTACCCTAGTTCGTACACGAAAATAGTGCAAAACTATGTATTTTTGATATAATTTATATTTAAAAAAAATTAAGAAACAAGTAATTTTTAAAAATGAACTTTTAAATATAATTTTAAAATTAAAATTTTAAAGAAAAAAACATAAATTAATTTATTATTTGTTTTTTAAATGCAAAATATAAGAAAATTTTGGATTGATTTTTAAATGATATTGCCCACCAGATATTACTTGAAATTTAATACTTAGACAATAAATTTAAAATCTTGTTTCATATTTGTAAACTAATGTTTGAGTTTGAATTTCAACTTTTATGTTTTTGTAAGAATAACTTTTATGTTTTTTGCAATATCTTAACTTTTTATAAAATAAATTATTATTATATTTTTTATTATAAAATGCTTTTAATATTATTATGACAATCTTTGAAATTAAAAAAAAAACAGAATTTGATTAACTCATTCTTGATCCATGAAATGGATCAATCCATTTTACACTCCTAATTAAAATGTTTTTTGATTTACTCTATGCCAAAATAGCATAGTTTTGATGCACACCCCTAGTAAATCATTCATTCTCTTCAATAAAATAAAAATATTTAAATAATTAACTAAATTAAATTACTTCAATTACCAAATGCAATAAAAATAAAAACCAATTCATTTGATTCCATCTCAATTTTATTTTCACAAGTAAAATAATTTATATTTTTATCCATATCATTATCAGGATAAAAATAACTTATGTATTATCTAGACTTTATTTTAATTATTTTTAAACAAATGCATTTTTAATACACATTTGTATATTTAATTATTATAGTATATACACACACACACGCACACACGATACACATGTTACAATAAAAGTAAAAACATGTAATTTTAAAAAATTATATAAATTATAAAAAAAATTTATAAAAAAAAAAGTGATATAACATAATAAATATAACCTATATCTTTTTTTCAATCTTACCTTTATTATTCATCATAGAAGAACAATAATTACATGCCCCAGATCCTAACTCTGCTATGGCAACTATCCGGCGAGCACAGTGACACTTTGGCATCCTAAGTCTGGTGGGGCGACATTCCTTCCTCGGGTTTTAAATCACAGCCTCAATCTCAATTCCAATCTAAATATTAATCCCTTTCGTTCATCCCAAATCACAAAGAACAGGTTAATATTAGAAAGCGAGAGAGAGAGATCCGATGGCAGTATAGATGCTGCCTATCGGGGGAGACTCAACTCAGGGGACAGGATCCAACAGCAGTAGAGAGATTAGAGAGAGAGAGAGAGAGAGAGCAACCAGGTCTACTTGAAGCTGGTAATGAAGGAATTTACTTAGAGAAGGGCCTAAGGAACTGCTAGGCATGAGATAAGCAAAGTGATTATTTATAAGGACATTTTAAGTTGTCAAAAGAGTTTTTAAAAAAAAAATAAAGGCGAATGTGGCATTATAACTAAAACTTAAAAATTTATATAAATATATCTAAATTTGTTGCTATAATTAACCTAATGAAGATACATTTCATCCACATTAAACTATAACTCTTTTAGAAGCTCTGTCGACTCAAATGAAAGAGAGAGAAAGAAAATGCAGTGACCACCGAGGAACCACCTGACCAAAAACAGGATTTACCAATTTTTTGAACAAAAACGTCACACATTGGCCAGGAAAAATAATTGTAAACAGTTGTAAGGCTGCCGGGAAAATTTCAAAAAACATACTTAGTGGACGGCCAAGCCAAGCTATCTAATCTCATGAAAGTGTATACAGGCTTCAAGAAACGATCAAAACAACAGTAGAAGGTACTCAGGAGAGAGAGGGGGGGAGCTACACATCGGTAGAGCGAGTTATATAAGAGACCACAACGGTTATATCGTCAAGCTTGCCACCATAGTAACGGAACCCAGCTTGCTGAGCGGCAGTAGAAAATGGCGTCTCCTGCTTTCTGTTTAGTGCACGGCCGCGTGCAGAAGCTGCTATCTTTTGAGCTGTCTCCTGTGGCCCCAACCCAGATCTTACTGCATCAGTAACCAACGAACTAACCTCGTTGTTAAATAAATTGTCAAACAGTCCATCAGTGCCAGCAATGATTACGTCACCTGGAGCAACTGGAATCGTAAAAACCTGTACACAACATTAACATTTTCCAGGGGAATGCTTCAGTAAATTCCAAGCCTCTCTAGATTGTTGTGACCACATCTTCAAAATAATGGTCACAACCAGTAAGATCTCACGGTCATATTTCATGCAAACCGTATATACGCTATCGATGAGAAGACATGAAACACAATTTTACCAGCTAACCTGACCAGAGCTGGGTAGATCTCCACCATAGCCGCTCTCGAGTTGATATGGGAAATTGAAACCATGTTGCTGTACGGGAGATTGGAAAACAGTGCAGCCATCTCTCACGATGATAAATCCACTGTCACCTAGATTAATGGCATTAATTCCCTACTAAGATGAGAAATCAGAAGAACCCCGTTAATGAGAAACTTAAATATTCCTTGGTCTCAACTGTTCAAGAGAGCAGGGTGTCTAATATATAACAAAAATCAAAAACTTCGCTCTTCATACGGCTTGCCACATAAGTAGATGAAGCAATGGGAAAAAACAATGATGATGAAAGTTTGAAAACAGATAAACCTTCCACAACAACCCATCCATGTTTCAATTCTACTAGTTCTCCACATTTGAAAATCAAGACTTCTGAGTAGCCTTGTTCTCACCTAAAATTATCATCTTAAAAATAAATATATTACTGACACAATAATCTTGAAGAACATATAATAAATAGAGGGTGGCTGCAAATGCAACCAACAACTGGGCAAAGCGCAAAGACAAGAGGGCCTAAATTTAACAAAATTATTGCCAGAAAATTTTCTTTGTTTTCCCCTAGTATCTTTGATTCAACACTCAATTATCTTCTTGGCCATCACAAAAATGAGTAAGACAAAAAATCCCACTATCTTTATCCTGGAAAGCTCAGTCCTTTAAATCCAACATGCAATGTTTTGAGATTTAGGAAGATCTACGAAGATATAATGAAAATCAATGCAAATGCAGAATCAACCCAACCTGATTTGTGAGTGCTATGATGCAAGCTGTCGATGATCCCTTGGCTTTTGTGCTTGAGTGGGCCTTCTCTAAAACCTTGGCTGGGTCAGTTGAACCCTTCGGCTCTTCTTGGATTGCAGAAACTGAATTGGACATTAATTCCCGGGCAAACACTCCTGAATCAACACCAACATCTGCCCAGCCACCAACACCATCGGCTACGCCAATAGCTTGCTCATCGCCACAAATAAAGTGAGCATCCTCTCCACCTTTTTCTTCCTTATCAGGATGTGGCATGTAACACGACCCTGAAACTAGCCTCAAGGGCCTATCCACTACAATATTTCTGACAACTCAAAGAAACCAAAATAAGTCCAAAGAATGAAAGTGAAGGCTTCAATGAGCACCAAGCAAGACCTGCTGCTAAAGAACCATTTCATCATTCAAAAAAACCTAAAACAATTCATTACAAAGAAACTAAACAAACCTCACCACATAGTAATACTTTCTGCCAACACTTCATCCAAGTTGTTAGCAATAAGATTTATCTCCCTTTTAATTAATTATTTATGCAGGCAAAATGTCAAAACCTTAGTCTTTCAAACAGAATGAGACCAGACAAATGGGAAGCCCTGATATGTAATTTACTCACCCTTGCCCATTTGCAAGGATTTTGACCTTCTTTAACAAAAAACATACATAACAATTTGATGCTACTCCAAAAACATCAATAGTAAATAAATATGTGAAACAAACAAACAAGCACAAGAAAAGAGGACTTACTGAGGCAATAAAACTGCAGAATTTGAAATATTCAGTTCATTTAAAGAAGTTTCGAATGATGCATCAGGTGCAGATCCAGCGACATAAGACTTGGAAAAGGAGGTTTGAGAGTTGCTCAACCACAGCCAATCAAATGGGTTACACTTGAAATTTCTACACATTGCATCACATGTAAAATACCCAAAAGCCAGATGACTTTTCATTCTTCCTTCGTTTTTTAAACTCATGCTGGCCTTCTGGCGACTGTGAGAGGTTTTGCCATAAAAGAATACACCAGCCGGTCTTGAGAACTTTGAAAAATTTCCACATCCCTTACTTAAGTCATCCACATAGATATCTCCAATGACAACTCTAGAACAGGAAGAAGCCATAGCTTGTCTCAGATGGGTACTTTTCAGAGACCCTCAATGTGTCTAGAAGTCAGATGGATCTTTTGATATTAAAAATCCTGAGAAGTTTTCCTGAAGAGAAGGAAATGTAAGATTCTAGAAAAGAACCCAGGATCCATAAAAACTAAAACGTTATATTGTCCTACTTGGTACCCACTTACAACAAGACAAAAAGATGTTACTCAAATTTGAGAACCCAACATACCTTGAAATGAAATTATATGGAAAAGAAAACCCATAATACATAAATCATACATAAATCAACAAGTTATAAGGTCCTAATTGCTACCCACTCAAACTAGAAGATACTGCATGTTAAACTTCTGATGTTTCCATCTCAAAACCAATTGTGGGATTACTGCATAATCTTACTAAATACCCACAAGACTAGCCAAAACCAGATGTGGGATTCAAAATCTCAACACCCCCCTCACATGTAACTTGCCTATAAGCTACACGTAAAGAATATTGGGTGGGATGTGGAGCTCAAGAAAGTTCCTCTGATACCATGTTAAAGTCCTATGACTTCCCATTCCAAAACGAATTGCCAATGGGTGGGGTCACGGCAGGATTTTACAAGCAACCACAAGGCTAGACAAGACCCTGGGATTCCAAATCTCTGAGCTTTGAATGAAAATGGAGAGGCGTCTTAGCCCTTCAAACTACAGATTACAGAAGCTTGATTGAGATTCACTCTTAGAAAAAACCATACCATGCGACTGCTGCAATGAGGGGAACTTGTCATTCCAAATACATTAATCCCTGATTTCTCTACCGATCACTGCATTATGCATGACAGTAACGATCACAATGATGATCAAAGCAATAAATATAAACTCTCACAAATAAATTTCAGGCCCTATTTTAAAATGGATCAGAAACTATTGATTTTATTAAATCAAACTCCTCAATACCACTATTAGCGCGAATTCGATGAAATATAACTTCAATATTTAAAAAATACAATAGATCATTTGAGCTGACCATGAGCCCATGACTGAGTTTCATTAAGGTTTTGGCCGCCTCCATTGCCTCTATAACACACTAAATGTAATAAAAGTTAATCATCGAAGTGGGGCTCAAATTTTAAGCCACTACATATTGCGGTGAAGAAGAGCGGGTTACCCATTTGAGAATAACGTCTGCAATGCACCTACGATTTCAAGATATATTGGATACCCTCACACGCATTCAAAGCATCATGCGTGATCTATATTGAGAGTAACGAACGGTCTAAAATGCTTTATTTGTAGCTGCAACGGGAGTATTTTCCAACAGTCCCAATTCAAGGACTACAGAAACTACAGCTTTTTATCCCCTGAGAACAAGTAGATGAGCCAAAACAGGAACGAAATATGAACAGCCAATACCAATCACCCGTGCATGTGATTATGGTACCGGACATCAATTTTCAGGGCTCGATTGAAACTCGCGTCGAGAATTAAAAGAGAAATGAAATAACGCACGGCACGTTCGCACGCACCTGATGTGAGTGACTACGGCTGCAGTGGGAACCAAACAAGAACCCTAGGAATCATCGGCGTACGTAGAGAGACACAGGGCACAAGAGCGGAGACCGGAAATCCCAAGGTCGTTCTTTGGAGCCTTATCTGTCGACTCCTCGGACTATCTGTCTGATGTCGGCGGTTTATGAATATATTATTATATATATTATGACAAAAACGATAACCAAAAAAAAAAAAAAGAGGAACGGAACAATGGGTGGCTCAAACAGTTGAACAGCAACTAGAAGGTGGCGGGTCTTCTTTTTTTTTTTTTTTTAAATAAATGTAAAAAAAAAATGTGGCATAAAGACAAAATTGAAAATTGAGGATTTGGTTGGTGGAGCCAAAATAATATGAAATTGGCTCTCCATTTCTCATAAACAAAGAATAAAATTATATTTTAATGTTTAAACTATCTCTTAATTTTCCAACTTAATAACGTGTTCCCAACCTTATAATTTAGTAGCATATATAAATTATGATATGCTACAGAGTATTCATGGAGTGAAAAAATTAAAACTTTGATAATCTTAAAGTGTCTTATCATTACACGAGTGGTGACACAAAGACACATAAGCACGGTCACACAAGAGATGATAGCAATGATAGTTAGTGGTGGTAAAACTCTAGCTAGGGGTGACGATTTTTCTTTTTCCTTCTTTTAAACCGGGGACATGACACCATGGGGTAGTGGTTAATTATTTTATAAGCAATGGGTTAGAAAAAGTTATAAAAAGTGATAGTATTACCTCAAGAAAGTATTCCAATACAACTTCAGACGAGATGAGATGGTGTCTACTGTACTGGGTTCGAATATACCAATTTCGTATGCGTGCCTCACACTCACTACCACCACTTATTATTCTCAACTACGAAAATTTAGACATGACAAAACGTCGCTGGTTGGTAGGGAATGGGATTCGGCCGCTCGTCCCAAAATATGCTATGACAATAATTCATGTCATTGAAATTTTAATTGCATAGGATTAGGCTTCAATGAAATGAAAAGAATCTCTTGGGTACCAACAGTAATATTATGCTAAATTTAAAAAATAAAATAAAAACAAAAACATGTCTTGTCTTGGATTAATTTACGAATTTGATAAAGAGGAGCACATGTGAATTAAATGATTAATTTATAAACTCGATTGCTTAGCGTAGGACCCAGTTGAGAGGGCATTGGAGGGACAAGGCCGTAGAATTTGGGAGACTATGATTGATGTCCAACTTTCCATAATGATTCTACATGTGACTTTGTGGAGTTGCCCTCATATTCATAATCATATTTTTTTTTATCGATCACACACAGACTTTTATTATTAAGTTCAAAATTCTTAAAGTAAGGGGGGGGGGGGGGGGGGGGGTGGAGGCGTCTGGGTGCAATGCATCGTATAGAAATGTGAGTGGAAGTCAGTAGTTACCAACCATTCTCTAGCAGCATATTGACCGGCAAGCAGCAACATAATAATTCATCGTCCCTGAAATTTGGGTGCTCTGTCCAGACGCTTAGTGCTTTTCTTCTTTTTTCAACGAACGAGTGAGATAGCATGTTTAAGATACGTTGATTATTCGCCCTCAGGTGAGGGTCATTCATTATTCTTGTATCTACATATATTGTGGTTTTTGTGTCCACGTCTTACATGGAAAAGGTCAGGATGAGATAAATGGCACGTATAAGATTAAGATGCGTTGATTATTCATGCATCTATCAGCTGGTAGTCTCTGTGTTACATTGAAAAAGCTTGCTCGCTTGTGGTGCGCAGCATAATTTTATCAGCAACGCGTCTGTAGCAAATTATATTATGTTCGATGTGTTACTTAGTTGATGTATCATAAAAAGCTTCAAAGGACATTCGGATTGCTCTCCTGGAACGCCGACATTTGATGCTCCTGGTACTCTCCGGCGCCACACATGCATTACACTACGCTTGCAAGTTGTGTAACGCTAAGCTACTACAGTACTACCTGCCGTGCCAAACCAGTATTCTAATTCAAGGCCCTTCCTAAATCTAACTGTTGGAACTTGGACTCCATCGAGTGAACTGATTGACTGTCAGCTAGCTGCACACGGCTCCCCTGTCTAAAAATAGTTGCATTACAGTTTACCACATGCAGCCAAACAGAACATCCAGGCCCACTTATAAAATGATTTTAAAATAAGCTACACGACATGTTTTGACATCATTGCCCATTTTTCCTAGCCTCACACGTTCATGCCAGCAACCAGCCTACCACCTAGGCAGAGATTACAAAAATTCATGTCACTCCAAGCTCTCATCAATAAAGAGCATGCATTCTCCTTGATAATAACCATTCTTCACCGGTTACATAATTAAAAAGCGCATCACGCCCTGCGGAGTTGACAACTAAACAGCTATAATTTTAAAATGCTTGCAAAATAGGTGAAACCACACAAGTTTTCAATGTTTATTGACGAATATATAGTGGAATTCCTCGAGTACTTGGATCTTCCTTGTTTTTTCCCCTTCTCCAGAAGAGTACCCTCTAGAGTGTTTGCTGTCTCTCTCGCAGTCTCCCCTTATCATGAGCTCCTTCCCATGTCTTTGCTACCCAATCCACTAGTTCCAAATTGCGCCATGTCAAGGCCACTGCTGCCTATAGAAGTCAGCAGAGCCGAGCCAGTGTTGCCGGTGCCGATTCCCAACCTCAACCCCAGGAGGTCAAGAGTCGTTGGCTTTGGTCCGAATAGAGTACTTCCCATCATCAGATCCTTCAAGCCAGCAGGTCCATCGCCCGGTGGGAGGCCAAGGCCCAGGCCTGACGGAATTGTACCACCCTCGTGAACCATCTGCTGGTGGTCTCTCCATAGATTATCCTGAGGCCTGGATGTATAAGAAGTAGATGATGATGATGATGATGATACAATCCCGAACCCACGCAGCAGGGAAGCATTGGTCGCCACTGCACCCATTTGAGCAGCCTTCTGCAGCAGCGCTGTTGCAGACAATGCGGGCTGTGGAGGAGAGAACTGCTGATGATCCCCGAGCATTGAGGCACGACTGGTAGTTGAGAGACAGAGGGATATGGGCTCTGTGGGGCCCACGGAGGGGAAACCGGTAGTTTGATGCTCAAAGCTTCCATTGGGATCCGGGAGAGTTGCTGAAGCAGAAGTAGAAGTGAATAGGCTTGCGAATGCAGTGCTACTGCTGGCTCCAGTTCCATTGTTGCCGCTGGAGCTTGCAAACGCAGTGATACTACCAGCTGCAGCTCCATTGTTGCCACCCGAGCTCGTGCTGCTGCTGCTGCTACTACTGCTCCCGTTTACACAAGTTGTTACCTTTGCATCTTCCGTGATTTGGGTAACATTTTCAGGTGGATCTGGCACTGGAATTGAGAGAGATCCCTGTTAGGCTTGGAATTTCTTGAGTTTTGTTTTTTCTTTTTTGCATTTGTTGTGTTTGGTGAATATTTTCATATACAAGCAGAGGTGAAATCAAATAGCAGCACCAGACAAAACCAGCTAGCTTACAAACGCACAAAACTAACCAAGACCTGTTGTTTTCACTGAAATTAAAACACATCCGACAAAAACAACAAGAAGAATACATTGCTAATATTCCAAAATTCAAACATAGTACCTGGAGTTGGAGCCTGAACTGTCAAGGCAGCTGGTACTGCAGCTGCGGAAGGTGACGGAGGGAGCACAGCCACGGGTAGCAGCGGCTGCGGCAATGGAGGAGAAGCTGGATCAACTTTCTGAGATTTGGGTTTCTGCGATTCGGGTTTCTGAGACTCGGGTCTATGAGATTTGGGCTCTTGTTGGGTTTCGAGATTGGCCTTCTTTACGCTTTCCACAGCCAAAGCATCACAGAACGCCCTATGCGTGATAAAGCTATCTCTTCTTCAAAGCGTGAACAGGTAATACATAAACATTAAAAAAACAAAAACTACTTTAGAACACCCAAAAAAAAAAAACTGTTACCTCAAATCCGCTATATGATGCCATATAGACCAAGGAATCAGAAACAAACTAAATTTGACGAATCGAATGCAAATGCAATAGCCTGTGTAATAAATCAAAGGCCCACGATAAGGGGGGAAAAAAGAGAGTACGCCCAAAACCTGGAGAACAAGGTGCCACAATCGCATCTGTACTCTCTGGTGCCGCAAATCTTGGAGTGAGCCTTCCAGTCAGACTGAACAGCGTACCTCTTGGAGCACTTGTCGCACCTCCACTTCTTGTCCCCATGCTTCCTGCAGAAATGTTTCTTGATCCCCGTCAGGTCGCCCAGCGCCCTCGCCGGGTCGTGGTGCACACACGACGCCTCCGGGCACACGTACACGCGCTTCCGGACCTCCTTCCCCGACCGCTGCCGCAGCTTCCACGGCAGGTTGTGCCCTCGCCGGTGCAGCTGCAGGTTCTGGTCCCGCTGGAACCCTTTGTTGCAGATTTCGCACACGAACCGGTTCGTCGCCAGCAGAGTCTTCGGCGACAGCGCAATCACCTCCGCGTTCGGATCTGCACACACACCCCACACACACTCGCATCGCTTCCTCATTTTTTGTGTCCGGATTCAGATATTCATTTTTATTTTCTAAGAATATAAAAGAAAAAAAATCGTTACCCGGCATTCCTGGTAGATTTCGCTTCTTCTTTACCGGAACCGGAGGCGGTGACGGATGGCCGGAGGAGGAGACACTTGCTTCTCCGCCGGAGGCGGCGGAAACAGCGGTCATGGTTGGATCAAACTCTACGGCCTGTTTCGTTTCGGGCCCCCACAAGAATTGGGTTGAAGGAACTGAAATCTAACGGCTTGATCGCCGGATTGGAAGCATATTGCGTGCAAGCTTTGGGTGTTCAGGGGTTTTTGGTCTCCTCTCATCTAACAGTCAATCTCGAATCTACCCCTGTCGGTGCAACTACCAACAGAAGCTTTCATCGTTTGCAGCAACAAACCACTAGATTCGAGCTGTTGGGACGAGCTCTGGAGCTGGAAAGACGAGCAGATAAGCGATCACCGGTTGATGTATTTGAATCTGGAATCGACCCAACTTGAATTGACACCAGAGATTGAGATCGCCATAGTCCTAGTGTCTAGCAGCTGCGTTGGACTGAGATTGATTGGTGGTAGCCTCGACAGCAAAGGACTAAAAGGTGTGAAAACCAAAGCACCGACCGCGAAGGACTAAAAGGAACACGCAGCGACAAAGAACACAAAGTCGCGAGAGAGAGAGAGAGAGAGAGAGGAGAAGGGAGTGAAGATGCTGACAACTAAAGATGGATTGTTGTAAGGTCTTTGGTCTGCGTTCATATGTTTTGTTTTGGCTTTTCCATAAAAGGAATATACATTACCGTGTACATAAAGATATATTTCGCTAAAGGTAAATTGAAATAATACCAACGTGGTTAAATCAAACACATTTGTTAAATTAATTATTACATATATTTTTAAAAATATATACTTTAATTATTATTAAATAAAAATATTTTTATTATTATGTTACTATTAAATATACATTAATTATTTAAATATATTAAATAATGATAAGAGATGTTCGGACTCACGAGCAAAAATAAAATTTAACTTAAATATAATTTTAGCTAAGTTCAACTTATACCTCTCATTCTCATTCTCTCCAACATCACCCCTTCCTCTCCAAAGACCTCTTCCCCCCCCCCCCCCCCCCCCTTTTTTCTCGAGCATCTCTACCCAGATCCCATCCCTACTATCCTTTTCATCTCCCTCCTCCACACATCTCGCCTCCTCCATGTGTGTTGTCTGGCCCCTCCCTCCTCAACGCAAATTCCTAACACCAAAATGCTTTTTCATCAAATGTTTTTTCTGTATTAGTATTAGATTTACCAAATGTTTTTTAAAATTATGCATACATGACATGATATTAATTGAAGAACCAATAGAATAAAATGCATAATTTACTAAAGTTTTTAACTAAAATACATATTTTAATAATATTTTATATTCATATGTAATTAATATTGTGTCATGTATGCACAAATTAGAAAAACATAGCTCTTACTATACATAAACCAGAGTTACGCTATGCTTTCAAACAATGTTGATTAACTTAAAAATAACTTCTAGTAATATGCATACTTACTTAAAAATAACCTTTACGAATATAATTAATGATTTCTTTAATAAAATAAATAAATAAAGCTCAAAAGTTGCATTTTTGTTCATTAATGATTAAAATTAGTGTGCTAACTTTTCAGTGTTGACTTGCTGAGTAATTTTAACTTAGAACACGAAAATGGGTGTTCTATGCAAAAAGTTAAAAAAACAAAAAAAACAAAATGAAATCAAAATAAGAATGTGACACGGTATCGTTTTAAACGAAGGCATAAAAAAACATAACATGGGTACTGTTCAACAAGTGATGAACAGTATCTCGATTAAAGCTCCTTTGGTAAGTTTTTTAAAAAAAATCGTTTTTATTATTTATCTTGAACTTCAACCTATCACTTGTAGTAGTGGTGTTAAAAATAAATTCTGGGTTAAATTTCAGAGGTGAATTTTAATATTTATACATTTTTATTTGTTTAATGTGAGCTATTATGGTTTTCATTATAGTGTTATTATAGGCTCCAATTAACAAAACAAAATGAAGATAACGTATCTTATTTTAAAAGGTTGTGATTATCATTAAAATAAGTAAAATTGTGGGTGAGTTATGTTTGCATATATTGACTTTATACATTACGCTTTACGCGAAACTAAGAGGAAATATGAGCATCCGTGATAGTCACATACGAAATTATTTTATTAAGTTTGGGTTTTTCTTTTTAAACATCTTAAAATAATAAAATTATTTATATTTATATATTTTATTAGAATTCTATAATAATATAAAATTTAAAACATATATATATATTTTTTGGAAATAAATGTGCGATTGAGTTGATAGAAATTTTATTTTTGGATTAAAATTTAAAAATTTAAGTCACCCATTTTACTTTTACTTATCGTTTGATATACAATAATAAAGTTAAAGAAAATATTATTAATATAAGGATCAAAATTAAAAATAATAAATTAATACAATTATAAAAATACCCTTTCAATTTTTAAAACTTTCAATATCGATTCGATATTCCATCAAAAGCGTCCCACCTCGATCCGTCCCTTTTGACACCGCCGTCAATGTCTTCCTCGGAATTCGCCAGCATCGCCACCTACTAGTGCCAAAACGGTGGCGAAGGAAGCCTTGCCGCAAATAATAAATAAAAAGATGAGGGAGAAAATAATATAAAATAAATTAAATAATAAATATAGATAGAAATAAAAAATAAGATGATTGATATTTTTAAAAAATAAATAAATTATATACTATTCATCCTTAAAATAGATATAAAAATGCTAAAATTAATGTGAATGATCTAATACAAGTAAGAAACTCAATGAGCTCTTTTTAAAAATTATAGGATCCATTTGATGGGTCTAGATCAGTTATCAATAAAAATAAATAAATTTTTAAAAATGCTATCAAGAAAGTGCGAGTAACTTAAAATAAGAATTAAAAAGCCCGAAAAATAATTTTTGCCTTGGAAACCGAGAAATTTATATATATATATATATATATATATATATATATATGCACATATAAATTAATAATAATATGGTTTCCTTTTTGGCGTAGCAAATCCAATGGGTATATATTGATGATAATGATGTCAATCGGCAGTGGGCAATTAATGATGTCAAATCCGGAGCTCCCGGAGGACGTCTGGGTGGACATTCTGTCAAGGCTGCCCGTGAAATCAATTCTACAGGGGTGGCGCCTTCTCCTCGCTCACCCTCACTTCACTGAAGTCCACTCCCAGAGGTCAGAGCAGTACCCCGCCCTTCTCTGCTTCAATTACACAACACGTTGCTTGACCCCCGTCGAGATCATCGGAGATGGCAGCAACGGCGGCGGCGATACCACCACCACCACCACCCTCACCCCCGGTAGTAGTGCTGCTGTCATGAAACTCGAAGTCAAAAGCTACAAGTTGAATCAAGTGGCCACATGCAACGGGGTGGTGTGTTTCTCTTGTCGCTCGGACACCGGGTTCACCCGTAACACCTCTTACTATATGTGGGCAACCCGCTGGTTGATCGGGTTCAGGACTTCATACGAGTGGAGGAATTCACACGCAATCGGCATGAGGAGTAAGGATTCGGGTTGAGTCTCAAGACCAAATTAACGGTACAAGATTGTTGCTTTCTATTTCCCGGCGGGCGGAGAAGTTGATGGTCAGATCCACGTGAAGATACGCACCATAGTTCCGGATCCCCGCTGGCGCTGGGAGTGGCAGTGCCAGTACGACGGGAGGAACATTGGCCCCTTCCCGCGCGGTGTCTCCCCATTGAACCCATCCCGCATGTTCATCGGGTCGTACCAGCTGGACGGCGGAATACACTGGCTGCTGGACTGTGACCGCCCGCCACCCCCCATTAATATCTCGGCTGGACCTCGACAGCGAGCAGTTTGAGTGGCTTCCCACACCGGAATCTGAGGATTTCCAGTTTGATGCAGCGTCGACAAAGAGAATGAGCCTGGGGGTCTCAGGGGGTCATCTCATAATATTGATACACATGCACCGGAATCGGCACCATGCATGTGGATTTGGGTGAGGATGAAGGAGTCATGGATGAAGAAGTTTGTGGTGAAGGGGGCGCGCGGCTGGCTTGACCCGGTGCCTGATCGAAGATGTCAGAGTCCTGAGTTACGGCCGATGGGTTGATGAGGCCGCTGGTCGGCGCGAGGCAGCGGAGGTTTTGTTCTACTCCCGTACCTCCTCAAGTATTTTTTTTTCTTGCAGCACTAATGGTCACCTTTTTAGCGTATGTCCGTATGTCCCGACTTTGCTTTCCATCTACGACGACCGCTTAAATGCCCAAGAGGAGCAACTCGGCGCAACAAGGCCTTCACAGCATCCATATTGAACCCGACAAAATTTAATAGGTTTATGCATCCATATTTAAGAACACGACATTACAAACAGCTGGTTTGAATTAATCCGTTCAGAATTCACGACATCATTAATGTATACAATTCACTTGGATTTCATCGGCTTTGTTGCCAACACAGCTGGTTCTCGATCATTCCCATCCAACCCTTTAATTTATTTTCAATTGCTATGTTATTCTATTTGTTTGTATCGTGTGAGTGTATATATATTCATATATATTTTTACAATGTTTTTTTTTCATAGTTTTGAATTTGCATAAAATTAAATATTAGATTGAATATTTAATCTAAGTTTTTTAAAACATATCAACTGGATCCGGAATTCAAATCTCTATTGAATTGTATGTTTGTTTTTATAGCTATATAAATTTTAGAATATTTAAATTTATAGTTCAGTTTTCAAAATAAATGAATCTTATAGTTGTTTAAAAAAAATCAATTATTTTATATATACATAATATAAATCAACCAACTGCAATTACTTCAACTTTTATATAAAGTATATTCTTCCTTTAAATATACTCACACAAAACACTTTGTCAAGTATATAGGTTAATTAAATCATATTCTCAATATTATTTTTTCGAAAATAACAAAATTATTTCAAGTGTGAGTCTTTACAAACATGTGAGTAGATGATAAACTTGTTTCATCACCTGCAAATTAATAATTTATAATACTACTAATAAGTTACATGTGGAAAGGGCAAGTGAGGATTGATATCACAAACATATTGAGAACTTATTAGATTTGTGAATAAAGCTAGGGATTTGCCAAAGTATACAATAAATAAATAATTTATCTGAACTAACCTAATACATAAAGCTAATTTAATATAGTTAATTGGTGATTGAGGATGTATTGGCTGTACTTAATGTATGATGATTTGAATCGAGTGACCTTTTATTGAGTTAAGATTGATATATTAAAGTTTTTAAAAATAGTTTTTGAAAACATAAATCCAAAAAATCACCACCAAACATACCCTATAACTCAATAGTTACTAGACAATGACTTAGTTTAATAATATTGTGCTTTTAAAAAAAGTTATTTTTAGTTTTGCTAGAAAAATACGATAATATAAAATAAGTTATGAATATTTAATAAAATATAATTTTAGAAGTGTTTTAAACTTTTAAAACATGCTATAAATGTTTGATAAATTAAAATTGTTTTAAAGATTTAAAAAATAAAAAATCCATTTGATTCGCTCCCCTACTCCCCTAAATCTTCGTCTGACCACTGCCGAAACATCCTTGCATGGAATATCTGTCTCTCCCATCTCAAAATCGCATGGCCTGTCAAAGGTATGAAAGGATAATATTGGTATTTTAAAAATTTTAAACAATTTCCTAATGTAGTTTTTAGAAGCAATTTCAAAATGCTTATAATTTTAAGCAAAAAGATAGAACTGTTTTTTATAAATACTTTTTTTAAGGTTACCAAATAACTTTTGTTATTTTTGCTTATAAAATAAACAAAAACAGTTTTCAAAAAAATACGGTCAAACTAGCCCAAAGTTATATTAGAATATTTTTCAAAGGTCACATATAATGATTAATATCAAATATAAGCTGAAAAAAAACATATAACAATCAAAAAACTGAACCATATTGGTTTTTTCAACTAAAATATTTAACAATCTAAAAACCGAAACGTATAACTATCACCAGGATTTACTTTATTATTTTTGAGAAATTATTTTTTCTTTGAAATTATATTACTTTAAATATTCAAAATGTTGAATTTGAGTAAGAAATGACCAAGATATGGCCCAAAAGGTCATGTTTGTTTTATCTATTTTATGTTGTTATTCTTAAAATGTAATAATAATTTTTAAATACATAAAAAAAATTAGAAACAAAAAAATGTTATTTTCATTTTTTTTTGTGACATCTAAATAAAAATAATTTTTATTTTCTCTGTTGTATATTTACTATAAACAAATCAACTATCGAAAACAAAAATAAAAAATAGTCTAACCACACATAACTTGTGAAATGTGAATTAGAACACGATCAAAAATATTTTTTCAATTATGAAAAATGATAACCCCATCAGTACTTGCCAAATTGTTGAGACCTCTGCATCCAAATTTTTGTTTTTGAGTGTATATCAATTTACACGTAAAAAAACTAAATTAAGTGAGAAACAAGGAATATGTTCGTCAAATAAACGTGAGGAGGTTTATAAGTGGAACTCCAAAGCAAAAAGTATTCTTAATTATTTCCCAGATCGCAAAGTTAATAGCAGAACCGCCCAAATCATAGGCACGACAAATTACAAATATTGGCTCAACTATACCATTTAAGGAATGAGCTTAACAAAGCTAAAATTTGGTTAACCCAGATCCGTTTCTTTGCAGCACCAAACAATGACGCTAACATGAGTTTAAGGAGCACCGATGAAATTGTTTTTGTTTATTTTTTTATGTGGTTTTTTCTGATTTCGTTGTGATTCGATTTTGTCTTATGCAATTTTTTTATGCATGTAATTCTCAAGCTTTATTTTATTTATTTTTAAAATTTTAAAATATATATTTTTCCAATGCGATTTATGGTATTCATACAACCTTAGTGCTGCTATATCTTTTTTTTAACAAAAAATGTGAAACTTATTTTGAAAATACTAAAAAAAGAAGCTTATTTTTAAAAATTATTATTGATGTAATTCATAGGAATAGCAAAATTGACCAATCCCAACAAGCCATTAGATTGGGCTTAAAATCTTTTCCAATCCACTCCGACTCAGGTTTTTTTAAAGAAATATAAGGTAAAAACATTGTCATGTCCCTTCCCATCCTGCCTCGCTTGAACTATCCAAATCATCGGGTTGGGTTCCAATCAGGACTTTGCATATTTGGGTTGGGTTCGAGTCAAGCAGTACTTGGGCCCGACCCAACACGTTGGCATTCATGGTCATTCGTGCTGATGAAATAATACATTTTCACATTCTTTATCTTGTCAAATATAGTTGTTAAAACTATGGCAGGAGAAATTATATTTAAAAAAATCTAAAATTAATATTTTAATAAATTATTGAAGATTTTATTGAGTCCAAGCTAAGAACATTCACATTGGACTGATTATCTTTTAACTAAAATTTAACTAAAAGATATACTTTTATAAAATTTAGCTATTCATCATTTATGATCTCAATATTTTTGGCAGTACTTGGGCCCGACCCAGCACGTTGGCATCCATAGTCATTCATGTTGATGAAATAATACACTTTCACATTCTTTATCTTGCCAAATATAGTTGTTAAAACTATAGCAAGGGAAATTATAATTATAGTTAAGATATATTAAAAAAAATCTAAAATTAATATTTTAATAAATTATTGAAGATTTTATTGAGTCTGAGCTAAGAACATTCACATTGGGCTGATTATCTTTTAACTAAAATTTAACTAAAAGATATACTTTTATAAAATTTAGTTTTGTTAGCTATGTAATATAATATTATTTTTATATAACCCTAATAATTTCTCTCAATCTTCTTATTCAATCACGTTCTCCCGCATTGCCACCCACCTTTCCCCTAACAGCTCTCTTTCCCCCTGCACAGATTGATGTCGCCCCCTCTCATGCATAGTTCAATGTCCCCCCCCCCCCCGCCAGCCAAATATTAAATTCACTGTAGCAATAGAAAAGGCTATTATGGAGGGTTTTTTTCTCTTTAACTATTAGAGAAAAAATATGTCTTTATTGCTATAATGAAGCTTTAACTAATAGCACTCTAGTGGTACATCATGTATTTTTTTGCTTAACAATTAATTTTTCCAATCTACTCTTACATTACCTTTACCAAATCTCAAATCCCTAATTGGATGTAGGGGCACGCACGGCGGCTTGGAGAGCAGGGGCGTGCGACGGGGGCGGGGGACGAGGGGCGATGGGGGACAGGGAATGCAAGGGGCCGGTGGGGAAAGAAGAGCGATGAGGGGATAAAGGGTATATAGAAGAATTATGATTTTTTTAGTAACATGGCATATTCACCTAAAGCAAAAATAAAAGTCAAATTTCATCTTTATTTTTTCTTTAACTATGCATTTAACTAATGCATTGGAGAAAATTTTTAGCTAAGAGATACTCTTATTTAGTTAAATTTAACTAATAGCTAACCTATTGTGAATGCTTTAAACACGATGAAATGACAATACGAACCTAAAAAGTAAATTTACATACCCTACAAATCGTGTGGTATTACTTAAATATGTGGCCAAGATAATTTATTTTTTAATTTAATCAATTAATTACTTTAACTATTAAGACAAATTAAGAACCATAATCCTTCAAAAGATAGTACATCGGTCTTATTTTAATCTCTTATATTCTTTTGATTTATCTATTTACAGTTAAATAAAAAAGCAACCATCATTACAAATTAGAAAACACGTAAAAGATACTAAGCCAAAAAAGCTTATCATCACAAATCACAACAGCCTATTGTTATCAGAAAACGAGACGTGCCTGTTTAATATTTAGTTGACAAATAGAAAATGGACCATGTCACGTTTTCTATTTGTTGAATCTAATTAAATCGCACAAACCCTTCATTCTATCATTCTTCCTCAACAACGAACCAACAAGAGAGCCCTCTCTCATTTTTGTTCTCGTCAAAGAAGAGAGAGAACGGCCGAAAATGGAGAGCACCGAACGTCCAAAACTGTCATGCGGCGGCAACAAATGTTCACTGCATCTCCACCGACAAGACCATAAGTGTCTTCTTCTTCTTCTTGTGATTTTGTTTTCTAATTACATCCGGGAAGTTCATTGTTTTTTGAAGGGTAACTATTCGTGCTTTAATTTGAATGATCATGGTTAGTAATTACACTTGTCGCAAAAGTATCATTTGTTCGATTATATTGACTATACAAAGCATGTACTGCTCTTGGCAATTATTAACAGCTAGTAGATGGGGAGATAAGTAGATTATACAAAGCATGTATTGCTCTTGGTGAATATTAACAGCTAGTAGATGTGTAGATAAGTAGACTCAATGGTACATAGCATTGTAATTATACTTAAATTGTTAATAATGAAACCACCCCCATGTCTTGAATGCACACTAACAGTAGTATTTACATTAGATTAACCAATGTAATATCTAAATGTATAATTTAATAAATACGAGAGAAATACATTTGTGTTGGACTCATTAAATATAAAAAGATATAATTATGAGCTTCAGCAATTTATTTGGATTCTCTAAATTTGTAAAATCACTTCACACTCATCCAATTTTTTATTTTTATATTTTAATTTCCTTCTTTTTTTATAACCTCTCTTTTACTTTTCTATATTATATTATTATTTTGATAAATTTAATGTGAAATTATGGATAGAAAGTTTTTAGAATTATGAAAATTATAATTTTCATTGAATTTTAAAAATATGAATGACTAATTTAACAATAATGCTTTAAAGTAACTCAAGTTGTTTGTGATGATATAACAGTGTGATGTGTGACTACACGAGCTAGAGACATGTTGTTACGTTGCATTATAGATCGAAAGAAGTTAATTTCAGTTTTCCTTGCGTATGTAATTATTATTATTATTAATCATCTCATGCGGGCTTGTCACCTTATCAACGGCTCATATTTTGTAAGAGTACATTGAAAAATCTTTAACAAAATTTAAAGGTTTACGAGGAAATTTAATAAAATATGTTTTAAAAGCTCATTTTAAGGCTATTTATTTTAACAAAAAATTAGTATTCTTTCAAAATTAACAACTACTATTCGATCTCTATTTTTTAAAAAGTATTTGTTTCCTCTTCTATCATTTTTTATTTTTCAATATTCCTTCCATTTTTTTATTTGTTATCTCCTAAAAAAAATAAACAAATATTTTAAAATAAATATTTTAATTAAGTAATAAATATAAATTATTAAAATAGATATACTGAAAAATATGTTCATCGGTAAAATAGCACAAGGTATATTTTTGTTATTTTGAACAACTAAATTTGAAGAGGTTATTGTGAGAGCACTCAAAGTCTCTAAATGTACTTTTTTTTGTTAGTTTGAATAATCAAGTTAAAAAAATATTTAACATCTCAATTTTCATTTTTTTTATTTTTTTAAAGTTAACATTATCAATTATACTCTTTTAAAGTTAACACGTACTATTCATTAATTTTAAAAAATAATTATATTTTATTTATCCTCATTTTCATTTTTTTTATTTCTCTTTCCTTTTTTATTTCTTTTCTTTCGGTTTAAAATAATATTTTAATTAACTAGTAAAATAAATTATTAAGTTAGAGAGACCAAAAGAATGTCACTGTAAAAATAATAATTTTTTTAAATTATAAAAAGCAAAATTTGAATAGTATGCAATTAATGCTTTTATTGGTCTAAATATATATTTAGTTATTAATTTATAGAGAGCACGGTAAATAAAAAAAGAGATTAACCAAACGTCCATATCAAATTAGCTTTTATTATTTTTATTTGTGCAGATCATTTTACTATCAAAAACAGGCTCTGGATCATGACTATAACATAAAGTTTTAAGGGCTTCGATTAAATTTCTCGCTAATTTGTTTTCATTAAAGAATTTAACTACTATATATTCCAATGTATTGCTGTAATTGCTATGCAATATGATATCCATTAGTTGATCCTTTCCATGAAAGTGAACTATGGTGTATAGCTAAATCAATTTGTGTAAGCTAATCAATTTAGCGATCGATGGTGATGTCAAATTTGGCTCAGTCTTGATGGCCTTAGGCATTTGGCCGGCGGCTGGTGTCAAACATGGTGGTTGTGGCCAGTTATGGCCGGCGTCCACCTTTGCATCTGGAGAAGTTGTTATGAACTTGTCTTTTTCATTCTCTTCTCCTCTCATTTGTTAAAAAAACCTGTCATTTGTTCTATAATATGTGTGAAAAATAGAATTAGAAAATTCGTGTAAAATCAGAGAGGTGTGAGATCTGAAAAATCTATCTTTATTATATTGGAATCAGTTCCTCCCGTGAATGTAAACATTTCTTAGTTGAACTACGTTAAATATTATATATTCTGGTATGTGTATCTGTGAATCGATCCCAACAATTGATATCAGAGTCCAGTGTTACAGGCATATCGTTTTGGCTAGTCCTGTGCTATTGAAATTTATGATTTGGAGTGAGTTTCATTTAAGTTATTTCATGGTTCTATTGTTTTGTTAGAATCAAAATTAGGCTCACAACAGGTTTTTTTCTTAAACTCGGGTGCAGTGGATCCCCTGAGCATATCTCTTATTTTAAAGATATTAATGTTATATATAAATAATTTTATTATTATTGAATTAATATAAATTTTATAAATTTTTTTATTCATATCCATTTAATGAAAAAGAATTTTTATATAAATTACTGCCAATAAACTTTTCTTTAAAAATATATACTTGTCAGCGTTCGTGAGCATAGCACTATGGCGGCCATGTGAGACTCCACTTCTCGTGTCTTTCAATGAAGTGTTTTATTTAGGGTATAAAAAATTTATGTAATAGTGTAAAGAGAAATAAAATTTCAAAAAGTTACCTGGATGCTTGACGTGGTCAATCCATTGATATGTGCATAAGTGCATTGCCTTTTTTTTTTTTTTTTGAACTTTGTTTAATATTGTTATAATGATAATAAATGTAGCCTCGAGATTGGCATGGTAGATGGCGAGATGCACGTGGTTTTACTGTTAAGAGTCCAGTAACCATCAATCGGTATCCATTCAAAATTTCAAATCAAAATGCTAATTTTAACTTTAAAAATTTTCATAATGTGAAATTAATAAGCGTTCACAATTACGAATATGTGCTTTCTTCTTTTTCTTTTTCTTTTTCTTTTCGTGGGTGAGATATAATCCGCTAACCACGACTTGTGGTTTAATCAGTATCAGATGGCACCATATCCGTCACGATTGCACACAATTGTGTGAAGCAGTCGCATCTAACAGGCATAGAGAGGTTGAGATCGGACAACGAGTAATTCAAACGGTACAAGTTGGGATGGTCAGGATGAGGTGAGGCTACTAAATGCAACGGATTGAATTGGATATTTAAAGGTAAAATTATTTAAAATTTTTTTATAATATCTAGTCGAGATAGAGCTATTAATATCCATAACTATCCCGTTATTTAACTGGGGCGGGAAAAAAAAGACTCGGGTCAGAGTGGTTCGAATCAGAATTGTCATCCCTAAGTCCGCCCTCATTGGATCACGCATAATACATACAAATAATAATAAGGTCCATGTCAATTAAGATTTATTTTAAAAAATATAATTATTTTTAAATGTTATACATTTATTTAAATTTTTATTACTTATAAATGATTTTAAATTTATCAGATTTAATGTTTTTACATATAATTATATTTTAAAAAATAATACTTAAAAATAATTCAAGTGCATCCAAATTTTCAACTAACCATCAAAAATAAAAACTCAAAATTACTTTTCTTTTTGTTGCCTACCGATGATATAAATAATAAGAAAAATACCAACTTTCCTCCTTTGTATAAATTAAATGAGATCTGAAAAAGTTTCTCATATAGTATAACTTGTATCGAAATGTACCACATAAATCCAACACAAGACACGCCAATTTTAACCTCGATATGGGAATAAAAACCATGAGATCAAAGCTTAAATAAATCTTTCACTATCAATAATATGAGGATAAATTTTGGCAAACAGAGCTGATTTCTCTAACAATTGATCCAACATGAGTTCTCTCTCTCTCTACACCCACTTGTTGCTGTTTTTGTTGTTGGGCATGTTGAATCTCATAGGCTATATATATCTTTCTCTTAGTTTAAATAATTGAGCTAAGGAGAAAAGTTTGCCCCCTACTAAAAAGGACCAACCAAACAATTCCCTCTCATAGTTTTTGTGGAGGACTTCTCCATATATACTTGCTTTTCTCTCCTAAACCTCTAGTTTGTCTTTAGCAGAACATTAGTCTTCAATTTAAAATATTAGTATTTATATGAATTTTCTTAACTGTCAATTGTATATTTTCCCAAAGAATATTTAATCCAATTATATCTTACTTGAATGTGTTTAGATTTTGAATGAAATATAGAGTTCTTACTATGATTTATTGTTCACTAACTCCTGCATAAAAAATATACTTATCCTATTTATAGTTAAGTTCTTTCAAGAATCATTTCATTTATAATAACTCTTACGTTAGAGTAATATATTTAGCTTTTATTATAAATAAATGAATGCACTTTTGTAATTATGATTGCCAATATAGACCACGAGAATCTACAATATATATGTTTTCATAGGGACTTGAACATCAATGGCGGCGAGGGAAGTATATGAAATATATATAGTTTAAATTAGTGTACATGCTCGAGAAGGGTAATGTAGTAGTTGATGTTCTGAGTCGAAAGAGTTGAGTCATTATTGTATATTGTGTTATTAAGAAGTGAGAGCTGATGGGATAGTTGGATGTAATGGTCATGCAGTTATTAAACAATGGTAGAATAAGTGTTCATAATGCAATTATAACAATTCACGAGCTATACCATTGAATTATGGAAACTCAACCAAGTGAAATATTGCATTTTATTTTGTTAGGGTTCATATTATTTACTTTATTCACTTATGGAAATATTGCAATTAATTAAGATTGTAACGGGGAAACACAAGTTGAGATGCCTTCAAGTGATATATTAAAATACAAACTAAAATTTTAAATAAATAAATAAATATGATCAATAAACTAACTTTAAAATTTTTCCAATGGCATGATAATTTACTATAATTCTCTTTCACTATAATTTGTTTTTCCATCTATATGTTTTTGTACACAAATTTTAATTTTAATAAAGGGTTATATACATTTTTAAAAAAGTTCACTTATCTTTTTTAAAAATTTACAATATGAAAATGTTGCTAAAAAAACTAATATGAATCCAAAAACATCTTTTTCATAGATGAGAAAGGTAAAAACAAAGTAGCAAATTTTAAATTTTTACCTTATCAATTTAATAACTGATATAAAACCATTAAATTATAATGCAAGTATTACAATTCCAAATGCACTGTGTCGATTTCAAGGTTCTTCTAAAACTTTTACCGCAACAAAAACTAAGGTTATTCTTTTCATGATGATCAAAACACGTTAGCAGTAGCCAGATTTCGATCTTCAATTATTTTATTAGTCGCAAAGCTCTCAAATATTCAAAAATATGGATTTGTAATGGTTTGAGCTTATTCTCCTATTCCTGATCTTCACCTTTTTATTTTATGTTTCTCTCTTAGTTTTTTGCATTGACTTTGGACGATTTTTGCACCAATGGAAGATCCAAAAACTATACTTGATTAACCATCAATTATTGACCATTTATCTTATTCTGTTAAACTTTTTCGCCATTGAATTAACATTCTTATTTAGGGTTTAATCTAGCCACAGTCAAGTCTAAGTCTCGGTCATTGATCTCTTTTTTTAATTTATCTTAGCTATTATATCAAGATCATTTACATGAAATAATCATAGTCATCTACCTTAGTATCACGTGTCATCTCAGTCATTAATCCATATGATGATCCAGACACGTGGCACTTCGTGTAATGCTCAATATCTTCCCATAAAGATAAAATGGCATATTCCATTAATTAAAAATGCTTGAAATAACCAAATTTTAATTATGACATAAAACAAAGATTGTACATGATGAGCTTAGTGCTCAAAAGTGCACGTGGTGTGAGCAAAAGTTGCTTTAAATGTTGTACACTTTCATATGGTGAAATTTAATTTGCACATATCAATAGCTTCTCCTAAACAAAGCAATCTTAAAATGCATATTTTAGTGCACAAAAGTGTGGTGAGAATAAAAGTTGTTATAAATGTCGTATTCTTTCATCTAGTGAAGTTTCATATGCATTTGGCAATGACATTTTGCATTGGTGATCCACTCTTACATGTATGAATCTCCCTTTTCTAATTGCATGACACTCCAATCATTTGCATGTTATTTGTATAGTATATAACTCCCACGCATGGCTTAAAACATTTCTTTTTGTTTTATGTAGGATATGTTTATTCTTCATCAAACATGGTTGACAATAATTTCAATAATCCAAACTACTTCCAAGGTTAGGACTTACAAGTATAATAATATTAATTATTATACACCACGATATGTGTTTATGGGACATAGCATAGCGGTGAGGTGTAAAAACATACAATGAATTTGATATGTGTTTTAAATTTCGTGTGTTGATTTTGTAACTTTTTTTACTTTATTTGTGTAAAGTTTGAATTCTTATTTTATTAAATAAATTTTGTTTGAAAAGAGAGGATGTGTTTTTTTAAAATAGGTACCAACAAAATTGGGAAAAAAGAGAAAATGGTGGACCAATTTGAAAGAGAAATTTTTTTGAACTCTATACGAAAATTGAATTTAAATTTTAAAAATAAAACAGCATTGAATCCTCATATTTAAATGCATATCAAACACCATTTTTTATTTTCAAAACATAAGATACCCATTTTTTTAAATAGAAAACAAAGTCATGCTCGAAAATGAGCGTAACCAAACAATGCCTATAGGTTGTTTGGTACATATTTGTGGTTGTGTGTTTTTAATTTTATGACTATTTACTTTATTGAAGTTATAGTTTAAATTCTGATTTTACAAAACATCATTTTTTGGTAAGAGCATCCATTGAGATTCCATATATGTATTTTTTTTAGTTTTAAGATTTAGTTTAACAAAAATGCCAAAAAGCTACCCTTTTCAAACTTTATATTGTAAACAAAATTTTAACAAAACGAATAATAAGTATATATATATATATATATATGTTACACAATACTATTTACTTTATGCTTATTAAACTATTCTATTTTATCTGACTGCAATTCCTATTTTTTTCCTTTAATCAAATTTTCTGGTTGATTTAAGCTAATAAATAAATATTTAAAAATAATATTTTAATTGACAAATGATTAAAATAAGGAGATTGAAAAGTAAGCTTTTAAAAAAATAATACTATCGATTATTTTAAAAGGGCAATTTTAGATAGCATGCAGTGAATCCTGTAAGAGACAGTGTGTATTGTTTTATATACTTTTTTTTATAAAATAAATTTCTATTTTTTTTTAAATTGAATATCACCAAAATTAAGAAAAGATAATATGCTGGATCTAGATAATAAAGTATAGGAAAACAAGAAGGAATAAAAATAAAAATAAAAATAGGAAATCATGTTTATAAAAAGTTATTTTTACATGGGTATTTGAATCTCTATTTCAAATAGAGTAACAAATAATATTTTTTTGTACATGTTTGGTATAATTTTTGATTTTCGTATTATATTTTTTAAATTTTATTAGAGTTTGTGTTGAATTGTAATTTTATTTTTTTAAATTTAATATGATAAAAAATGTGTTTTAAAAGAATGTGAATTTAAAAAATAATATTTGATAGACTCAAGTAACTAAATAGAAAAAATATAAAATATAAAAAATTATTTATTTTTAGACAAAATTAGATTTAAGAATAAAAACAATTAAAAATAGATTTTAAAAGAGACCTATTTTTTAAATAAATTTTATTAATTTTAAATTAGAATAAATACATATTATTTTTAAAATTTTATAAATAAATGGGCCTTTTATTAAAAAACTAAAGAATATACTTATTATATTTATTATTATATTTAAAATATAATAATTATTTTCGACTAAAATAATTGAAAACAATAAATTCTTTTTGATATTTTGCAACTCAATTTTTTTATATTTCCTATCATTTTCTCAAATATACTCTGGTTCGCGCTAGGTTTTGCATAGAGATAGTGTCACTGTCGGCACCTTCGGTACCGGAGCTCGCCGGACAGAGAGAGAGGTCACCGGAGATGGAGGATTTTGACATGTTCGATCTCGACGAAGATCCGAGCCAGGCACCGGCAGCCGCTCCCATGTTCAAACCCAAGGGACGCAATATCAAATCCAAGCCCAATTCCAAACCCCAAGTGAAGCAAGAGGTTCCAGAACCCAAAACTGAAACCCTAGCTCCGATTTCGAAGAAGAAGGAGGAAGAAGAAGAAGAGCCTCCGGAGTCGAAACCCTCTCATATCGCGAAGGGTAAGCCATTGGAAGCAGCCGCGACAGCGTCTCCAATGGAGGTCGAGGAGGTACCAGAAGAAGAAGAAGAAGATGTAGTTGTGCGCGAAATTGATGTCTTCTTTAGCCCCTCTCCCTCCATCGGCGACGATTCTCAGGTGGTTTCTCAATCCTGGGACTAATTGTGTTATGCTCTTATCTCGGGTTATCGATTATTGAATCTCATATTGGTGAAATGTTGTCTGTGTTTTGATACAGCTTTACGTTATGCAATACCCTCTACGGCCTTGTTGGCGTCCATACGAGCTTGACAATCGATGCGAGGAGGTGCGTGTGCGCTTTTGCGTATCCTTATTATATACTTGTCGATGTTTGTTAGTTAGTTTGTTCATTTGTTTGTTTGTTGATATTAAGCATGCAAACTGCCAATATCATTGTTGCAGGTAAGAGTAAAACCTGGAAGTGCCGAGGTTGAAGTGGATGTGAGTCTCGACGTTGATTCCCAAAATTATGACCGGGGTAAGAGTGCTGGCCTAGAAAGGATGAAGAAGCAGGTTTGTTTTTATTCACACTGTTATGATTTATTAGTAGTTCTTTGTCACTATCGATGGTCATTTGTGTGTTCTGACTTGAGGAGTAAACAGTTCATGAATAACAAAATAAAGCTCCCCAAAATTCCTCTTGAAGTTTTATGACACTCCTCATTCTTTTATTGGAAAGTTTAGGTAAAAGCTAATTCATATATCTGCTTGGTTATTACGGTTAGTTTGTAATTGAGATGGTTGATATGTAATTGTTTGTTTCTGTTGTCAGCACTCTTTATTGATTTGTCACGACATTATAGTTGGCTTCAGCCCCCATAGTCTTAAACTTATTCATAATATCAAATCTGATTTCAATTATATACATGGTTCTTGTATTTGGGTCTTCCTTTAGCTGGGTGGAGCTACTATTTGGAACCCAGTTATGGAGATGATGGAGCTTTGTTTGGCTGGGTGGAAGCGCCTTTAGTTCTCAAAGGGAGGTCACCTCACTTTGGTTAGGAGCATCCTTTTTAACTTGTCGACCTACTATCTGTCATTGTTCCCTCTTCTGGTGGCTTTGGGCCTGTGGCTTCTCGGCTCGAGAGGATTCTAAGAAATCTCCTTTGGGGATTTGTTGCGGGTAAGTCCAAACTTCATTTGGTTCATTGGGATAGTGTGTGTCGCCCTCTTTCTTAGGGCCCCTTGACCATTAAGAAGTTGTGCCAGTTTAATGTGTCTTTTTTGGGAAAGTGGTTGTGGTGGTCTGGGATGGAGCTGGGGTCCTATGGAGGGAGGTGATTGCAATGAAGTATGGAGTTTCCTATGGGGGTTGGGCCCCTTTGATGCCTCACGGACCCCATGGTATGGGTTTATGGAAATTCATCTGAGTGCAGTGGGACTCTTTTTATCGGTTTGTGGTGTTTGAGTTGGAGGACGGTACTTTTATTCGCTTTTGGGATGATGTATGGTGTGATGTTTCTCCATTGAAGCTCGATTACTAAGAGTTTTATCGGTTTGCATGCTTCCCTAATGCTTTTGTGGCTGATGTTCATTGTCTTCGGGGTCTTACTGTGCAGTGGGAGGTCATGTTTTTGTGGGCTGCCTAGAATTGGGAATTGGAAGCTTCTTCGTTTTTTTTTATCGGTTGTATTTAGTTGTCCTAGCGAGACTTGCTGCCAATAAGCTATGTTGGCGACTTGAGCGGGAGTGTAGTTTTCATGTTAAGAGCCTTTACTCTCTTCTAACGCTTGCTTAGCCTGGGATATTCCATGACGAGTGTGTGGAAAGTATAGGTCCCGTCTCGAGTTGTCTTTTTTGCTTGGACTGCGGTCCTTCACAGGATCATTACTGTTGATAATTTGCGACACTGTGATTTCATTCTTGTTAGCCCTTGTTCCATATGCAAGGCTTCAACGGAGTCCGTGGATCATTTATACCTTCACTGTCTGTATGTTAGGGAGCTTTGGGACATGATTATGGGTTTATTCGGCCTTCTTTGAGTGATATTGTCGTTCGTTTGTGTGTTGTTTGAGTGTTAGCTCGGGGGCATAGGACGGTGTTTGGTGGTGTAGAGAGCTGTCTCTCATTGCCTTCTTTGGTGTAATTGGCGTGAGCGGAATGCCCGTGTTTTTGGTGATAGGGGACGATTTTCTTCAGAGATTTATCTTATCTTTTTTCAGGGTTTGAGAAAATGACTTTTTGCTTCGTGTGGGTTATTTTTTCTTTTATTTTTTGATGTTGTTCATGAGTACTCATTTTAAGCTTGTTGTATGTTTGATTCTCGCGCACTCTTTGTGTGCGATCTTTTATGTTTTAATAGAATTTCTTACTTTTCAAAAAAATTATATACATATGGCTTATTTATAGCCAAAACAATTAGTATAAAAAAATAAAATTACTTTTTTTAATAGATAAAAGATTTCATTAAAAACCAAACACACAAGAAGTGTAGAACAAAGGACAACTGCCCAACCTGAGCAAACCCAAAGGAAACTACTGGCAAACCAAGTAACTATCACGGAACAAGAAAATATAATGCTGGAAAATCATAAGAAATAAGAAACCTAAACTGAATCAGAAACCCCTAACAATTAGAAAACTAATAAAATAGAACAATAGCATAAATAATAAACTAATAAAAATTAGAAAACTAGAAGTTCACTTCTCATTTGTTATAAAATACGAATGAGGGTTGTCCTCGTGTGAAACTGTATCACTCTTCCATTAGATGCATGCCATTTTCAACTATTGAATGGAGATGTTTCTTTACTCGTTGGCAATGGGGAAGATGTTGATGACTCTTAGCAAGTAGCAACTGAGGCTATCAATAAATTTTCAAAAGAAAGTATCCGATATTTCAATATATTTTAATCATATCCCCACATGGTTATTGCTTTGACATCTCTTCACCATGTTCACTGGTATCTTAAAATTATTAATGTCACCCTTTTGTTTCATTTATCTTTTTTTTCCCCCTGCAATGCTAATAACAACATAATCTTTTTTCATGATATTTTCAGACTTTATCATCAAAATGGAAGCCTCCTCGGACAATGGGTTATGCTGTTGGTGTTTTGATTGGCAACAAGGTGCGCTTACATAATTATTGATATTGAAATGGCAACAAAAGTATTACATTTTTTTTAATTTGTGATTTTAATTTGCTCCTACCACGTTAATATGCCCCCCTAGACATCTAGCACCAAAAAACTTATGCTATATATGGGAATGACTTTTTTAATGCATATGAGATTTGGGTGCACCTATAGGCATCAAATTATGAATTAATATACTACATCTTATTTATTTACATAAAAATTTTTATCCAAGTATGTGAGAATTGGTATAGTTGGAACACTTGCTGCTAAAGATAGCAAACTAAAAAAACAATCTATGTTCCAAAATCTAAGTTCGGGAGTCAATTACGATTGGAAAAAGGTTAACACTCTTACTATGTCCAAAATTAGTACATATCTTAGGTTTGGAAAGTTTTTACTTAGTTTGTTTTTCAAAATGTATTTGGTTTGTTTTGGACTTAAAGAGAACAAGCTAGAGGAGGATGAATTTGTGGGAGTTAGTATGTAAGTGCTATGCAAGACACTCTCTGAAGCTATATCACCATTAATCTTGATGGTTTTGGTTAATTTCTAAAGAGTGAAGGTTGTCACTACCTTCTTTGGTTGGATTGATGGAATGGAGGACTATTTTTGGTGGTTATGAGGGACCTTGAGCTTGTGTTTTCAAAATTGAATTTTATAGTAGCTAATAGCTATTAAATATAAGGGCTGATTGTTACATGTTTTTGTTTTTGTTTTTTGGTTTAATAATTTGTTTTTTTATTGAAATTGGAGATTGAATTTTGAAATTTAAAAATAAATTCTGTTTGATAGGAGAAAATATGTTTTAAAATTAGTAAAAAAAAATTAAAATGGTGGCTCCAAATAAGAAAAATAAAAAAATAAAAAATAGTTTGAGTGTTCCACCAAAATGAGTTTAGATTTGAAAATAGAAAATAGATTAAAAGTTATTTTTTAAAAATACTTTATTCAAATATAATGTTACTTTATTTAGGAAACAAACGTATTAAATTACTTTTGAATTCTAGATTCTGTTTTAAAAACAGAAAATAACTTTACCAATTGAATCCTTTGGTGGCTGATGATATAGCGTTTTGTTGCTATTTCCTGTGTCATAATATTGATTTTTTTTCTTTAGCTCCTTGTAAAATAATCTGTTATCTTCTTGGTGCTTTTAATAAATTTTTGTTTGGTTAACGAGAAAACATGAGGAAATGGTGATAAGATTCTTATTAGTTTAGCTTGTCTTGTCAATAATTTTTTTAATAAAAGATTTTATCAAAAATTAAGTACACAAAAATGATAAGCCCGAGTAACACTGAAAGAAAACAACCAGTTTAAAAAGAGCAAGCAACCAGCAATAACATCAAAGATACAAGAAAAATGATAATAACCTGTGGCATACATCCAATCCAATAGTGAGTGGAAAAAACGAATTGTAAGTCTCTCCACGTGCTCTCACAATTCTCGAAGAGTCTCGCATGTCTTGTCAACAAATTCAAAATTTGTAACTTATATTTTTCCTTGTAAGATTAAATATGTTTGTCTACATTCTAAAGTGTTCAAGGGGTTTCACCTTCTTTTATATTGCAGTTACACCTGAATCCTATTCATGCAGTTGTGCAGCTCCGACCATCAATGCAACATTTTATTGGCCCAAAGATGACAAACAATTCCTCTGATGACGTTGATGTATCTGTTAAATCAGAAGAGCTTAAGGAAAAGTCTATTGCGCCCCCCAAAAAACAGGTTAATTAGCACTCTAACGCTATTGAACATCTGCATCAAATATTTCATTATAATTTTGTTACCTCTTTTCCTTTATATTGTCTGGTTTAGTGGGAGCAGGGAAATCCAAGATAGGCTCTCTGACACATATTAAAATGAGTTATGCCTTAATTCATTTTAGATTCAACTTTATATATTTGGTCTGTTTTCTTAAACTTAAGGTTTTTGTGCAGAACAAGCAGAAAGGAGTTCCAAATGACACTACAATGAGTGATGCAAAGGTTTGGCATGCACTGTCTCCCAATTTATATTCACCAAAAGGCTTTATTTTTATAATTTGATTTTTCTATTTCTTGTTCACAATATGTTGGTTTTACACATATGCCTAACAGGCTAAGCAGCTATGCATTGTTGGTCGCTTTGTTATTTAAAGTGATTATTTTAATAATTTCCCTTCAGCAAAAAAGAAAAAAGGAGAATGCACTACTGGCTTTTGGTTTGGCAGTTAAGATTGTGATTACAGTTGGATGTTGGCTGTTGCTGGGTTTAGAGCTTATTGTGAATTGCTTCAGACCATCCTTGAATCTGAAATCGTGTGTTGTATGCATGTTAAACTGTTTGGACATTCTTTATTGTGGCAATTGTGTTCTTTCTATATGCTGCACATAAATTTTTGAGTGATAAATGGGAAATTTTGCGTTCCTTCTGTTCATTCTATCGCTCACTCTCAGTAATATGTGGAAATTTCTTATTGATTCACCATGGTTTGGCTCTGTAAATTTTACCATTGGCAGATTTTTTTCCCCATGGTTTGCTTTGTAAATCCGCTCCCCCCCCTCCCCCCCCAGTTTTTCTCATTTTTGGTTATTGGATGTTTTCTCAGAGTTGGGTTTCACTCAAGTACCATGGTTCAGAAAGCGAACTCAAGTCCAAGTATTTGCAAAAAATGACGACCAAAGAAAGTTCTCCTATACAATTTTCAATGAGCCCGTATGCTTCTGTTTATCTAATATACTGATCTGTATTTTATTTTTTTTTTTAAATTTTATAATGTTTTAGTTCTATATTTCCCCCCCTGCAGATATGATTATATCGACACTTTTTGTCCGGTCACCGTTAGCAATAACAAATTAAAAGATCCTTCAAGAAGGTCAGTCATTCTGCTACTTATCCAGCATATATTCTGGTTTAATATAAAACTATGTTTTTTCCATATGGAATTCTTATTTTCACCGATTCAGCTGTTAATGTGGAAGCAGAATATTAGTTATCAGTGTATTTGGCTACTTGTTATAATTTTTTGTACCTGATCCATGCTGAGGAGGCTGGATCGCTGCGTGTTCATTCAGACTTTGCAACTGGAACGCCTTGTTTCAAGTTGTCTTGAGATAACATGTTCTGGTTTGATGAATGCTAAATACTATACCCCACACATATGGCAATATCGAATATAGTCATTTACCAACACAGCATCGGTTTGGTTAAGGCATCATAGGTTTGGTGTTTTCGTAGCATCATGAATCATGATACCCATGCCCTATATATACATGGGAAAAGTTAGATGTAGGTGTTGGAAATATTATTAGCTCATTGGGTTAAGTGAATGTTGGAGCAGGGAGAAGTAATTGTGTATATTCACCCCCATAATAAAATACCTAGAAATTTTCTTCTTTCTATTTATTTATTTTATATTACTACATGCTATTGGAGGAGGTTAGAGTCTAGGGTTAGAGCGATAGAGAGCAAGTCTTGCTTCTTCCACTGGTTTGTCTTTATTGTAATTTTTTTTATGTATAAATATTTTATTTTATGTTTACAATTGGCCGTGAAACAAAAGAATTTTGGGGGGTTGAGGTAGGGTGGGGTAATTTGACCACTAAAATTGTGGCTCACGCGGTATAGGCTTCTGCCTCTGATCCCTCCGTCACACAACCTCATGCTTCATAATGCAGGACCATCTATCTTCCAACTATCCTGTGTAAGCAGCAATCAGCCTCCTGCACAGCAGTGGAGTTTGTGGTTGCTATTTGTCTTTCTCCTAAAATTGTGGTTCACTCCGGTATAGGCCTTTTGCACAATCATGTTTATCTTTCTCCTTGTAAGATTCCTGCTGCTGCGCTGTGTCCTGACTCTGCTCTAGCTTGCATTAAATGCTACTGGTTCTCAGATTTTATTTGTTTGTGCATCTTGTTGCTGCTTGCTAAGGGCATCCACATCTAGTTTTAAGTCTCCATCTAGTTCTGTATAAAAACCTTTTACATTCCATTCTTATCCTTATTTCTATTCTTTTAAATAATATTTTTTCAATTTCATTTACCACTACCAATCAATGTCCATCCTGGGGAAAATTAATTCATTTACTGCAAAAAAATCATAGGAAATAATTTAGGGAATAAACAGGTGATCCTCAAATCTGGGGAGGACTTAAACCTTATCTCCAAATTTCATTTTACAAAACTGGATGGAGAGCCATTTTCATTGAAACTCTTAAAATTAATTCCCAATTATAGTAAAAAGATCATTATGTAGAACTGAATAAGGATGCCTCAAGTAAGCTTCCTTTTCATCGTCCCCAATGGCGGCGTTGACCTCTGCTCCACGATTGGCATTGTTGACGTCGACCTTTACTCCATGATCGGCTACCGCTGCTTGGTTCTCTTTGTTTCTTTTCCTTGCACTACCAAGTGCTCTTGTTATATTAAGTCAACAAAATATTAAACGTAATGTGTCTGCGAGCTATTGTTATATTAAAATAATAATATATCATTTCTCTTCTGCAAGTTTTCTTATCAATTTATATAGATATCGTGAATATATGATTATTAAATAATAAAATTATATTTATTTCAGATTTTAACCAGTGAATTTGTATTATGGATGCTTGAAGTCAAAGCAAACATACATCATCATCATCAAGCCATTCTATTAGTTTCAATATTAACAAAAGATATCCTGCATAATATTTTAGAGGATCCAATATATATATATATATATATATATATATATATATATATATATATATTTTCTATAACATGTGCTTCGCTTCACTAAAGTAAGTGATTTTTTTGTTCTTTGCGTTTAAAGCGATCGGGTATTCCTAGCGCCTTAGGTGCGCCTAGCGCTTTTGATAACCTTGCTAATAATGTTGTAATTGTTGGCATATGTAGTCAATGAGGTTATTGAATTGTAATTGTTGGCATAGGCAGTCAGAACTTGGCACAATAAGGTTTTAATCGTTATCAACAACAGACAAGAGTTTGCAACCAACATGATAATGATAAGAGGAGGCAATATACTCTTAGATAACCACATAAAACAATCTTTAATTAGTGAACCTACATAGAGAGTTTGATAGTATGCATAAAAAATATCATTACTTCTGTTTGAGATGCCTCGCATTTTCTGAGAGGGTTTTTTCCAATCTTCTTTACTTTCCTCGGCTGTTGATTCGAAAACTACTAATTATATGACTAGTAACTTCTTTTAAATTACCTCTTTTGATCTTTCCTCGGTTGTTGATTCGAAAGTCTGTTCAGGTTGCTAATGGGACTCCTATGTCAATTTTCGAGGTTAGAAACGTCTCGCTCTTATTCACTTTTTCCATGTCTTCAATCTTAATAACTCTTAATCTCTCAAATAATAATTTTTTTGTTAGCCAAATTATCAAATGTCTTAATTATTTTATAACTTTTGGTTCTACTCATTGTATGAAGTTATTGTCAATTGACATTAGACTTGAGAGCTTTGAAATCTGAGCCTTGTCAGGGATTTCAAGTAAGGCATGAGACACGACAAAGAAAAAAAATACTTTTGCATTCTCGTTTAGGGCATTTCTCTTTTGTTAATTTAGGACGTTTATTTTTTTAATAATTTAAAAATATTTTTGCTTTTAGTTTAAAGTGTGAATAATATATTTATGTTAAAAATTATCATATTCCATTTAAAATCAATGTAAATAAAAGTTTTCATTTTTGTTGTGTTCATACTAATGTTTGGGTTTTTTTTCTACTCTTGCTTTGTGATATAAGTATTTTGGCGTTGGCTGTAGAGGGTTTTTTTTCGACACAAAGGGAGGTTGGCGTTGGCTGTAGAGGGAGAGGATGCGTTGGAGATAGTGGGGGTAGATGTGAGAAGTACTATTGTTAGCAAAAGTCAAATTTGGCTTCTTCTTTTTTTATTGTTTTAGCTATGCATTTAACTAATGCATTGGAGAGATTTTTTAGCCAAATATACATTTGGCTTTTGCTTTTACTAATGGGTTGGAGATGCTCTAATATTAGAGTTATTCCTTTTCTTATAGCTAACTTAGATTGGCCTTTTTGTCAGTTTGATACGAATAATACTTTTTTTTATGATGATTTGATGGAAAAGGTATATATGGATTCTCTTCTTATTTTTATACCAAAAGAAGCAGAAGTATGCAAGTAAGGTGTTGAAATAGTCACCAAGGATTTGGTTTGGTCAATTGAGTCATTCATGCAGGGATATAGTTTCAAGTAGGCTTTGGTTGATCACACACTATTTTATAAAAGAGAACACTATTACGTTGCTTTTTGTTTATGTTAATAATATGATTGTTACAAGTTATAATTAGTGTGAGATGGAAAAGCTTTGATGTCATTTGATCAAGGAGTTAAGAGTTCAGAAATACTTTTCTAGGCATTGAAGTATCTTGATCAAAGCAGGGAATTTTAAGGTATTATGTCTTAGACTTCCTAGTTGAAAATGGCAACTCGACCCACAAATATGTTGATATTCCTATTGAGGCTCCTGATCAGGTTTCAACAATAAGGAGAAATATCAATGGTAAACCTGACATCATATGCAATTAGTTTTATGAGTCAAATCATGCATAATTTGAGTAATCACCATGTGGGTTATGTGAACCATATTTTAACATGTTTAAAGTTCTCCTCTAGCAAGAGTATTATGTTGTCTAAGCATGGATACTTAAATATTATAGGATATACTAACTTTGACTTTGATGGATCTAAATTGGAAAGAAAGCCTACTTTCGGGTATGTTTCTTTTATAGGTGGTAATTTGGTGTCCTAGAGAAGCAAGAAACAAAATATAATTTTTGTATTAGTGTAGAAGTTAAATATTGTGCCATTCCTCATGCTATTTAAGAGTTCACGTGGCTATGTATCCTTTTGAGAGATATTGGTTATGGCCCTCAAAAGCTAATGATGTTTTTTGTGTGATAACACAACTGTCAATGACTTGCATCTTGATTGTGGATGACTTGTCACATCTCAAGTGAGATATAACTTTATGCATGGAATAATATTCAATATTCAACTGAAATTAATATATAAAAATGCAAGGAATTATTGTTTGAAGGAATTACAGTCGGTTTTTAGGAATTAATTTATTTGAGTAAGTAATGTCGGCACCTAGCAGCAAGAAGTAGAGAAAAAGAGGAAGAAAAATAAAGCAGAGAAGAAGCACAACACCGAGTGTAGATGGGTTGCGATTAGCAATCGGCCCAGAATCCTACAATTAGCCACAAGTTGGCACTCAGCCCACTTGACAGTTGGCAGATTCAGAAGTTGGCACCGTTGACGCAAGTTCGGCAAATCTCGCAATTCATGATGCATGTGGAGAGGAAGACGAGGGGGATGGAGGGACTTTCGGCGAAAGAAAATTAGGGAAAAAAGGAGTGGAGGTGGAAGAAAAGCAACATACCATAGCAATTCCATCCATGATGAAGTGACCTATTTCAACATTGGTGTTGCTTCTCGGCTGAGATATCGGTTAAGATTTACGAGATGACGAAAAATCGCGAGTTCTGCATACTGAGCCTAGATCCGCATATTGCTGATATTGTGACAAATCGGCGAAAGGAAATGATACATTGAACCATGATATTGAACTTGATAGAAATTAAATCAGAGATATTTTAAATTTTGGTTTAATGGATATGAAGAGAATAGATCAATTAACTTATATGATGACTCATGCAATTTCTGGTGATTCTTTATACATGTTTTTATCCAAGTTGGACATGTGTTATATTTATGCATTAACTCGTGGAAGAGAGTTAGAATGAGATGTTAATGAGTTGTATTATTTAATTGTATATTTGAGATATTTATGTATATATTTTGGTTACCTATTTAGGATTCTTTTCTTTTTAGGTCTCTTTTCAATTTTGCATGTGCATGTTTAAAATCTTTTCTACTAACTCCAATGAAGAGTTAAAGATGATGTGGTGACATGTGTACTTTTCCTTTTAGGCTTTGGTGAATAAATCTGCTAATTTATTATTCGCCTAAGAATACAACACAATTTCTCTCTTTTGTACTTCATATCCAGACTTGTGCTTTGTCCTTTGATGAAGTATCTGAGTTCTCCAATTTCTCATTTGTATTCCAATCTAGATGACAACCTAAGTAGCCACAGAGCCAATTAAGTCATCCAACGGTTTGTATATTTTTACTAGAATGTGTTTGTTTCTTGAGCTTTGTTTGTTTTACTGAAAACAAGTTGCATTTGGAAGAGGAAAAACCTGAAAATTATTTTTTTTGAAAAATAGTTTTTTTATTCTATGGTTTTGCTGTGTTATAAAATTTTATAAAATTTAAATATTTAGAGAATATTTCTTGACGGGTAAAAAAAGTGTGAGAGCTTTGAGAGTTTGAGGTGAGGTAATTTTACTAAAAATGTAATCATATTTTTCATTGATTATTGTTGACCCTTTTCCTCACTTTACTAAACACTAGAAAATATAAAATTTATTTTGTAGGGAAATATTTTTTGCGAAACAAACCATACTTTACTTTTTATGATATAAAGATTGTAACTAAAAATTACGATCTAAAGAAGTAGCTCCCACGATTTAAAGTATCAGATGTTCCAATCACTTATTGGATAATCCAATCATGTATGAGTGGGTGCCAAGATGAGAAGTGAGGGCAATTCGTCAAACTCGCTGATTAGGAAGTCTCTTAGGAATCATAGTTGGGATCTCGTCCAAGATACGATGAGTCATCCCAATTCAAGGAGTTTCGTCTCGTCTCGATCGATATCTCGGCCTAGATTTTCGAGTTCAATTGTCATTTATTGACACACCCGCCATTTGAGAAGTTGCTGCTATCGGGCTGAGTTGCGTCAATCCTCGCATAATCTTCTTTGGCGAAAGAATTTCATTGTTCTAGCCTGCTTGCATCGACTAGCATGATCAATTCAATCAACAGCCTCACTTGTGTCATCATCTTTCCTCTCTGAGCCAGCCACTGTCATCCTCATCCCAGCCTCATATGTCATCAACTGTTACCAGCACCAGCCTCACCCACCTCACTCGTCTTTGCTGCCCCAATGCATTGCCCTTAGACATATATATATATATATATAATATGTTTGTATTTTATTTTATCTTTTCATTTGGTTTATTATATTTATTTTATTTGTTTAATCTTAAAATACAATAAATAATAGGAAAAAAGGAGAGATTGATTTAACTTTTTTGAATGTTTTGTGAAATAGATTAATGTTTGTAGGATAATTAGATTTTTTAAGTAATTAGATTAAATAAAATTAATAAAAATAAGTTTATTAGTTTTAAATCCTAATAAAATAAAATGTTTAAATTTATAAAACCTAAAATTCAAAAAAAAAAAGATTTAAAAAACTTTTAGACTTCATTTGATATTTTTTAATGGCTTTATTAGTTTAAAGCTAATAATAACTTATTTTAATACCATAATAGTGTGTTATCGTTTTTTTAAAATGTTTAAACCCTTATCATGCATTCTAAAATATTTATTTTGCTTGTTGGATTGTTTTAATGTGACTGCTTGATTTTTTTCTGATTTTTTTGGAAAAAAAAAAATTAAAAATTATTTAATACCTAAAGTTGTATCTCACCTTAGACACGACGAGTTATCCCGTGACTTTGAACCATGGTAGCTCCCCATATTGCTTTCAGCCATGATTTGTCAATGTAACTTTCTGGGTACCTTTCTAATAGTTTGTAACTCATAGCACATCCCTGAGTAGTGAGTGGCTCATCTAATAAGTCACCACACTCCATGCAACTTACTTCTCTACTTTCTTGATTGTAATTTTTGGTTATCTGGTTTGACAGATTCTCAATAGCTTCTCTGCCTGCAAGGACGACTATATGCTTATCACATTTGCTGTTTGTATAGATTAAGATTTTATTTGTTACTGAGATGGATTTTTTAAATTATTATTCAGATTACCATGCTTCCTATAAGCTAGTCAATTTCTGGTAGCACTTTTTATTCAACGTTCAAATTTCTGATTGGATTATATTTGTGTGGGTTCCTCTTATTAAGAGGTTCTATTTTTTGTATGTGAGCCATATTCATTTGGTTTCAGCCATCTCTTAATATTAATGCAACTTTAAATTTATATTGCAGGTTGCTTTCACTGTCCCTTGAAGAACGTATTAGGACATGGCTTCTTGAGGTGTGTAGAAAATTATTTTGAATTAAAAGATTGCAGTACTCACATGGAACGTTGATAAATTCTTGTGCTTTCTGGTCTTATGTTGGTTTATCCCTGGCTAGTGATTGTTTTTTTGGTTGTTGAGAAAAATACATTCAAATTCAATCATGTTTAATTAATGCTCGAATCACCTACTTGAAAGGAATGTACTCTCTTGATTGTATGGTTCTTTTTTTTTACTTATTTTTTTATGGTGATACAAATTTTGAAATGTTATTAATAGGGACCTTCAGTGCATCGATTCAATTATCTTAAGCATCATCTTGCCCCGAATGATTCTGCTGAAGATGTTCTACAAGTCCTCAAGGAGTATGCACGGCTAGTACAAGGACTATGGGTGCCTAAAAGCAAATATTTATGTCAAGGGAGGGATGGACTGGAACTTGTAGCTAGAGATTATGTTATTCTACAGTTTAGCAAAAATCCTATCATCAAGAAGAAATATCTTGATGACCAGTTTTCCACAAATACTAATAAAAATGAAAAGCTTTACCAGCGTATAAAAGTAATCTTGAAGCAATTAGCTATTGAAAGGCCTTTATTAAATGATTGGAAGTTTAAAGAGCCAACCGATGTTTCTTTTATAAAACTTTATCCACATATTGTTGAGGAGCAGATACCACTTCTGGATGCCTCGGAGAAACAATTAGCAAGTTTTATTGGACGAGGAAGTGGGCCAGGTGCAAAAGGTTCCTCCATTAAACCTGCCAGTCCTTTGCCTGGTACATCAATGAATTCTATTAAGGGGGATACTGCATTGGCAAATGAAAGTGCATCCCAAAGGAGAATCATGCCAAATGAAATGAGGGTAGCTGTATTGAAGGTCCTTAAGATACTTTTCCAAACCCACCAGGTTCGCAGGTAATGTCATTAAATATTTCTTTTGCGTGATATTTGAAAATTTGTCTTCTTAGTGATCTTGATTTCCCATTGTATTCTTCTTTTACATATTCTTCCATCAGTCACTGATGACCCAACATGACTTCTTTTTCTGGTTCCATGTAGCTGAATTTAGTTTCTTTGGATTTAGTTAAAAAATTTTGTGTATTTTTTTTACCCAACTATCCATCCCATTCTTCGTCCTTCTTCCCCCCAACCCCCACCCACCCCATCGTAACCTCTACCCTTGCCCCGTGGATGCATGGGGTTGAATGCACGATCTCACCTTGGTTGTGCGTTCCTGCCTCCACGCTAACTCCATGGAGCCCATACTTAATCTTTCATTGGCTATGTTTTACGGATACATATTCAGATTTTTATACCTAGCATGAGCCTAAACTTGCAGGAGTTATTGAAAATTTTCCAGGAGTGCTGTTTGTGATTGATGTTGGAATTTATTGTTACTATTTTTTGCCAGCTTTCAAATGATTACGGAAGGCTTGCAGGATCTAGCAGGTCCTCAGTCTACTCTCAAGGGAGATGCTAACACTGCTTCGGCTGCAGCGTATGCTCTTGATGCTTCAAAAGAGGAGCTTGAGGAAGTATTAAATCAAGTTGCAATTTATATCCATGGTGTCTATGCTTTAAAGTCATCTGTGGCATTCCCAGAATATGATCCATTCAGGTAACATGATTTATATTTATAATGAAAGTGAAATCTGGTTAGTTTTTTTGTTCCACCACTGTTATCTTTCTTGAAACAAAGGAATATGCTGTTTCCATTCTTCGTTGCAGAGATGTTGTTATTAATCTTTTCCGTGTGAAAGGACCTAATGCAAAAATTAGGAAGGCTGATTTCTTGGAAGCGGCAAAGATTGCACTCAAAAGGACTGTCCCAAACAATGAATTTACAAAGGTAATTGTATAATATTTACAAAGCATGCAAATTGATTCCAACCAACTTTGTAAGGGTATATTTGGTTGAGATATTTTCTGTTTTCATTTTTAAAATATAATATTTGTTTTCGAGTACATAAAACTGAAAACTGAAAACAACAGTTTGTTTTCACGTTTTAGGTCCTAAAGAATGAAAATAATATTTTGTTGATTTTAGTTTTATGTTTTATATACTCGAAAATAGCTATCACATTTTGAAAACAAAAAACCGATAATGTGTTCATTATATAGTAAGACTGAGTAGAAAAACCGATTTAATCTGATAAACTAACTGATCAAAAATCAAATAAATCGATGATTATTTCGGCGGATTGACTAACCTGTCAACTTGACTGAAAATCAAATAAATCGATTACATAAATAGTGCAACCTGCCCAAACTGATTATGAATTTTCTCGAACGAGATAAGAAATATAAAAATTTTATAAATTAGAGGTAGAAGTTCATTGATTGTGAACTTCCTAGGTTGAATTCAAAGATATTTTTTATGATGATAATTTATTTTATTTTATTTGTTGGAATTAGATATTAGATTATGTATTTTAGTTTGTGTTTATTGTGAATTTAATGTGAGAAATGTACGATGTTATGATTGAGCAGAAAAATTATTAATATGATTTTATCCGACAAACCGATCAATTGAAAATCGAATAAACTAATTTGGATGGGCTGAGCAATTTTATCAATTCGACCGAAAACTAAAACTTCAGTTTAACAAATTGATATAAACCGTCCAAATCGATTGACGATTTGACCTTGTTTTGTTATTTGTTTTTACACAATTTTTTTAGTGCTTTTTAAATTTATTCAAATCACTATGTTGTGTTGTGTTCTATATGGAAGGACAGACAGAAGCTACCATGTTGAACGATGTATTCTTGTTTTATTTGCAATACATTATTAAACTAATCAATTGGATGTCATCTCGCAGCTTTAACCGAAATTTAAAAAGGTCCAGTGCGATATTTTATTGCTAGCCTTCTCTGATCAACCAACTGTATCCCATATTGGCAAAGTCAACAGAAATTAGAAGCCTCTAGAATTTAGAAAATTAGAGGGGTATATTATTAGAGTTTGGATTCTTTGCGGTACAGCATTTAAGCTTTAGATCAAAACTATGCCGTTTTGGAGTTTTTTTAATATACACACACACTAATATAGCATAGTTTTGAAGTGAAAAATATATACCAATATAGCATCGTTTTGATGTGAAAAATAGGAAAACAATATTACAACAGACGTCCTGATTATTATGATGGAAGAGAGATTTTACATCTATAATGAAAGGTTTCTGCTGTGAAGTTTTTTTTTTTTCAAATAATGGTCCTCTGTTGCTATTGCATTATAAAAGGTCCAATTGTGTATTTCCGATGCCATTTATATTCTCGTATCCAAGATCTCGCACTGCTTGTCTGGTTGAATTTATATGCTATTTCTTTTTAATTATGCAGGTTATACATGAACTGTGCGTCTCCAATAGTTCTGGTTGGTGCTTAAGAAGCCCAGCTTGAGGAGCCCCAAATCACAAATTCATAGTCCCTAGCTAATGGTGTAATTTTGTTTTTCAAGGTAAAAAAGGAATTAGCTCCTCTACTTTTCTTTTTTTGTTTACGTTTTTTCTTTCTGGTGATCATTTTGAACCAATGCAAGGCGAGTGTACGCCAGGTTAAATATGGTAAATAGTATCAAATTTGTCTGTCAAATTTAGTCAATTTTTGCCCAATGCAAGCCAAGTGTTTACCCTTAATTCCCTCACATTATTAATTAGTCAATTTGGTATAAGTTTTGATTTATATATTTTATTTTTTAAATTTTATTGGATGTTAAAGTTTTTATTGAATTTTAATTTGAAAAGCAATTTCTGTTTGGTAAGAAAATGTATTTCCGCTCAAATTATAAAATGGAAGAAAAAATAAAAAAATATTTTTTAAAAATTGAATTTAGATTTAAACATAAAATATAATTTTAAAAAAATATTTTAAAGTTTATATGATTAGATTAACATGGCTTACATCGGATTTATTGTTTTTTAAAATAATTCTAGGAAAATATCGGCGGACATGTTGACTTTAGAGAATATTTGGTTGCTTTTTTGTTTTTGATTTTCTGTAAAAAGACTTTGTTCACTTATTCTCAATTTGTTTAATACACACCATCCCTCCTGTCTCCCTCACCTGGTGCGCTGCCCCCCCCCCCCCCCCCCCCCCCATTCGACCACAACGATCGAGTGACGCCCACCCCCCGCTCTGTTGTGCCACCTCTAAAGAAGAATAAAAACGGAAAAAAGTAACCAAACAACAAAAAAATGTTTTTCAAGAAAGATTTTGAGAATACTCGAGTATTGATTTTTGGAAATTAAGTATCGAGTATCGGTGCCAACATAGTTTAGTCTGTCAGTTGAGTCGGGTCACAATGGCTCAGAACTTCTCACCTTGAAGATGGCGTGAAAGATTAAATGTGTTGAGATGTGGAAAAAAAAGGATCACTTCTAAAAGCAGCCTTTCTCTTCTTTCGCGATACCACCAGCGGACAAATTTCAGCATATATCGTCTGTCTGCTTTTTTAAAAAGATAGTAAAGGAACGCCGATTCCACACAAAAAAACTAATGCGGCTAGCTAATAAGAACTAGGAAGTAAATAATGCGGCTGCTTTTAATAATTTAATATAAAATAAAAGTAAATATTTTGAGATGAGAGATTTAGGAGAAATTTTTTATATATAATTTAATAATTATATGGAGTGAATAATATTTTTTAATATATTTGAAAATACTATATAAATTCTACAAATGTTATTAATAAATTTAAATATAGGGTATCTGTTGTATGAACGATTTTATAAGTTTTAAACTTTTTTCCTAAATATAAGGAAACGAATTTTTATAAAAAAATCCGTTATTAGTACTTTTAGATTATTTATATTTTGCTTTTAGATTTTGTTTTTGAGAGAATTTAACGAAGTCACCTAGAGGCCGACTCAGTTTGATTACATATAATTATTTTTAAAAATGAAATTTTTAAAAAAAACTATGAGTAAGAATATCATAGCACGAATTTCAGGGTTGGGCGGCCTAGATTAAAGAAAGTTGTATCTGTGAGGGATTCAAAATTTGTGGGAGCAAGTCAGATAGAAGATAAGGAGATTGGATGAGCAAGAGCCAGCGGCAATTGTGAAGAGATTGTTCATAACCTCAATAACTTCAATTCTTCCACATGAAGGAGCTATTGGCAACGGCAGGCTGGTCAATAGAATAGAAGGCATTGTCAGAACGAGGGCGGCACACCCATGGAAATCTGGTGTGTGTGCAACCACAGTGAGGATCGTTGAATCTAATGATGGCTACCATTTTCAACTATCTTATATGCGTGTACTATTGACATATCACTGATTCACCGTCACACCACTCTTAAGATGGGCTCATAGCACAATTTAATTGAGGTACAACTGCTAATGACACGCACAAGTGTGAGATCGCTCTTCCAATGTTGGGTTAGTTGTTTTGTCTTCCGCAAATAAAATTATCATAGCATCTAGCTGAGCTTACCTACCAACAACAAGACTAAATATTAGATTATAAGTTTTGGATAAAAATGACAACAAAACTAAATCTTCTTTTCTTTCCACCCTTTTAACTCATCAATAAAAATACATAATAGCTTAATTCTTTTAAACTTGTTGTCTTTTCATCTTCAACAAGTACAAAGATTAATGGCCACCAACACTAATTACCATAATAACCAATTATGATACCAATATATTCATTACAAGAAGCACATGATATGCATCATCAACATAATTTTTAGGATGACAAAAGTTCATGTGGTTTTAAAATATTACAATGGAATGCATATTATTAATAATTTGGTTAAGAGAAGGATGGTTAAATGGCAAAATGCTTAAATCTGTGAAAATCAAAATGTTTGCGGATTTAATTGTCTCACTATAAATAAATTGTACACTATTTAGGGATGTATATAAGTATATTTGAGTTGAAATCCATAAACTCAAACGCAAACATGAATTTCTTCATATAAACCCAGTTAATGTCCCTAATAAATATTTTTTTACCATACCACAAGAGTTTGTATTATAAAATAGTTTTTGAAATCAATCATATTTCAATTCACTAAAAGTACTCAAAATGACATTTTAAAAAGTAAATAAAATTTTTAATAATTTATAGACAATTAAGTTATCCCATCAAGAAATATACATTTAAAACTATTTCAAGAATAACAATTTGAGTATAAAAGGAAGAATGTTTTTTTAAAATAATATGATTATACTTAAAAAGTGAAAACTCATTTGATTTAAAGGGTATTGAAAATTTGTATTCTGAACAAATATTTGTTAATACAAAATTTAATAATAATTTTATTTCAAATTTACTACCTAATCACTACAAGTATAGCTGTGTAAACTTTGAAATGACATAAACATAATATGATATCTATAAACCAAGTCATACGGTTAAAAAATCTAATTAAACATAACATTGATATAAGTATTCAAATACAACATTTCAAAATATCTATAAATTTAACATACTTGTTACACCATGGTTTATTTTTTCTTGCTAAATTTGTTTGTTTGTTTTTTTCATTTGTTGTTAATTATTTAAAAAAGAAATAATTTTTATAGTTGCTTTTGTTGGATGATTTGACATGCATTTATTGGACACAATAAAGTATATCAATAGTTATCAACCAATAAATACATGTCATGTCAGTCAATTATTTGTACGATTACCAAATGAAAACTATAAGTAAAAAACTCTCATTTAAATGCCTTTTTGATTGAAAAAAGAACAAAAAATAAGTAAATAATAGTATTATTATTATTACACTTTTAAACCCAAAATAATAATAAATAAACAATAACAACAACAACACATAACCAAAAAAAATTGGATGACAATGTGGTAAAACAAAACCATATCCATGTTGTGTTACCAGTGTTATTATTTTTGTTCTCGTAAACATGAATAAATGCATGAAAGTCATTGCCAAGATGTGTATCAAAAGGGTGAGAGTGGGAGTTTTGTTGGGACATAGGAGAGGGCCAATATATTCATTACAAGAAGCACATGATATGCATCATCAACATAATTTTTAGGATGACAAAAGTTCATGTGGTTTTAAAATATTACAATGGAATGCATATTATTAATAATTTGGTTAAGAGAAGGATGGTTAAATGGCAAAATGCTTAAATCTGTGAAAATCAAAATGTTTGCGGATTTAATTGTCTCACTATAAATAAATTGTACACTATTTAGGGATGTATATAAGTATATTTGAGTTGAAATCCATAAACTCAAACGCAAACATGAATTTCTTCATATAAACCCAAGTTAATGTCCCTAATAAATATTTTTTTACCATACCACAAGAGTTGTTATTATAAAATAGTTTTTGAAATCAATCATATTTCAATTCACTAAAAGTACTCAAAATGACATTTTAAAAAGTAAATAAAATTTTTAATAATTTATAGACAATTAAGTTATCCCATCAAGAAATATACATTTAAAACTATTTCAAGAATAACAATTTGAGTATAAAAGGAAGAATGTTTTTTTAAAATAATATGATTATACTTAAAAAGTGAAAACTCATTTGATTTAAAGGGTATTGAAAATTTGTATTCTGAACAAATATTTGTTAATACAAAATTTAATAATAATTTTATTTCAAATTTACTACCTAATCACTACAAGTATAGCTGTGTAAACTTTGAAATGACATAAACATAATATGATATCTATAAACCAAGTCATACGGTTAAAAAATCTAATTAAACATAACATTGATATAAGTATTCAAATACAACATTTCAAAATATCTATAAATTTAACATACTTGTTACACCATGGTTTATTTTTTCTTGCTAAATTTGTTTGTTTGTTTTTTTCATTTGTTGTTAATTATTTAAAAAAGAAATAATTTTTATAGTTGCTTTTGTTGGATGATTTGACATGCATTTATTGGACACAATAAAGTATATCAATAGTTATCAACCAATAAATACATGTCATGTCAGTCAATTATTTGTACGATTACCAAATGAAAACTATAAGTAAAAAACTCTCATTTAAATGCCTTTTTGATTGAAAAAAGAACAAAAAATAAGTAAATAATAGTATTATTATTATTACACTTTTAAACCCAAAATAATAATAAATAAACAATAACAACAACAACACATAACCAAAAAAAATTGGATGACAATGTGGTAAAACAAAACCATATCCATGTTGTGTTACCAGTGTTATTATTTTTGTTCTCGTAAACATGAATAAATGCATGAAAGTCATTGCCAAGATGTGTATCAAAAGGGTGAGAGTGGGAGTTTTGTTGGGACATAGGAGAGGGCCAAAAGAGTGACATGTGTTTTTGTAAGGACCTAGTCCAACACATTTGCTTTGGTTACAGGTGCATGATCCCAACCGCATGATTTTGTATTTAAGGATAAACACACAATCTATCCTTAATTCTCCCCACATGTAATTGTACTCTCAAACTCAATTTATGGTAACTATGGATAATGTCACGCTCTGGATTTTTTAATACCGAGAAATCGGTTAGTGATGCCTCGTGCCTCACACCTAAAAGGACAAGGGATTGGTGAATGACCACCTAAATAGGGTTCTCTCTATGGTGCTGCCCAAAACCTATTACAATCTAACTACATGCCATGCACGGGCCATACAGTGAACACTTTACTTATATAGCAACAAGTTGTATAATAAATAAGGTCACCAGTCCCAAAACATGGTATCTCAATAATAAACATTCTCAAATGTATAAACATGTCTTAGTTTTAAAACATTATAATGTATCAACCATAACAACAATTTAAAGAAAAAAAGCTAAATAGCAAAGGGAATGCACCTACCTTTCGAGCAGGTAATCTCCTATCACCTGCTAAGACTTGTAAAAAAGTCAGAGGGATTTATGTAATGTCCCTTATTTGAAATAGGTTGAGTGACAGTTTGTATTTGCCATTGAAGATGTAGTTTTGATGTGGTAGTCGTAAATATAGTTGTTTTGATTATAAATTAATTTTATTTAAAGCCTGAATGACCTATGGGCATGATAGTATTTTTTGTAATTAAAAAGTAAATAAGCCAAATAAGATATTTTGAGTTTTAATAATGTTGATATAAAAAAAATTGGGGCTTCATTAATTATGAGTTTTTTTTGGTATTTTTATTGACTTTAAAAGTAGAGTTTTAGTCAATTTAACAAACATAATATAAGAAGAGAGAGAGAGAGAGAGAGGGGATGACATTTTAGAGAGCCTTAACTGTTTGGTAATGAGAGAGAAAGAGAGGAAGAGAGAGAGAGTGTGTGTGTTTTGAAACTTTAAGGTGTTTTTGTAGTTGCATCAAGTTAATTCCCAACCAATTGAGGTATGTAATTATATTATTCTTATTTCTCACAATATTAGATAGTATATAGGATTTATTTGTTCTTGATATTTAAAACATTTTTTATAATATTTGAGGCTGCTTTGCTTTCTTATCTCACTTATAAGAAAAGTGAAAAGAACAAATATGATCGGTCAAAGCCCTTTTAAAATATAGTTTATAAAACAATATACATTTTGATTTTGAAAGCATTAAAAACAAAAACAATCAAAACACCTCAAATATGTTTTTAAATTATATTTTAGGCAAAAATAATTTTCATATAAAAAGCAATTCCTATTGATAGAAGTTTAAAATATTGTTACATATATATTTTTAAATCAATCCAAATAATTATGTATTTACATAGTATTAGAGCATTAGGTGTACACTCTTCAAATGTATATTTTTGTTAGTTTAAAGAATTATTTTAATAAAATTTTTTAAAACTCTCTTTTTCACATTATTTATTTTAAAATTTTATTTAACAAAATGAATAATCATTTTCTATATTTAACCAACAACTATTTACTCTTTATTTATTAAAAAATAATATTTTCTTTTACTATATTTATTTATTTATTCCCTCATCATATTTAATTTTGATTTAATAAATAAATAAAAATTTTAATTAATAAATAATTAAAATAGAAATATTTAAAAGTAAGTTTTAAAAACTCAACTTGTTAAAATAAAAAAATTAATATTTTTAATTATTTTAAATAGTAAGTAGGGCATCGACTTGAAATATATTATAAAACTAAAATTTGTGAGGTCCATGTCAGCCTTAAAAAAACAATTCGATCCTTCTGCGACACCGCTGGGGTGCGTTGTTTATATAAATATAAAAGTCTGAGAAAACCCTAATTAGTCCCAAACAAGTCCTTACTCTAGTTATCTCTTTCCCTTCATTCATTCGACTCCTTTAGCAGGCTCGGAAGCTTGCTCTGTAGAAAAATCGAAACCAGAGAGTGAGAGAGAGAGGAACAAAGCGATGCCGGACTACAGTGAGAGGTATGAGGGCAACGGAGAAGATTTCGCTTCTTCTCCTCGGAACAGCCATGGCGGTCCTGAAGATTTCACCGACTCTAAATCGCGTGTACGGCCATTCTGCTTCAATTTTATGTGGTTTATATTGGTCAGCTACGATCTTGTTGTTTCGATTCGGCATCTGTCAAGAGTCCGATCGAGAATATGTTTTTTTTTTTTATTTTTCCCTTTCATTTGTGTTCACACAATGGCTAGCGTAGACCTATGTCTTTTTATTTTTCGTTGGGATTTTTGCGCTTAGGGTTTTCTTGTTCTCTCTTGAATTGGGTGAATTTAGGGTTTCTTGCGTAAAGTAAAACTAGGGTTTTATAATGAAAGTTGTGTGAAATTAGGGTTTTGTCGAAGATGTGTCAATAGTTTGGGTTTAGTGGCTTACTATTGCTTGATTCTGATAAAATGCATTACATTTTAAAAAAATTTATGGGCGTCTTTACAATTGTACTTGTTCTGTTTGTTGAAGATGTGTCAATAGTTTGGGTTTAGTGGCTTACTATTGCTTGATTCTGATAAAATGCATTACATTTAAAAAAATTATGGGCGTCTTTACAATTGTACTCATTCTATATTAGGGTGTGTCCAGTGTATTGTCTTTCTCTCTCAAACTTATTGAGTTGAATCTGTTGCTTTACATGGGAAAATATAATATATGTTGTGTGTATATATATATATATATTATTTTATGTATTTCCTTTATAATATATGAAAAAGCATTGGCTGTTTTTATTGTATTTTCTGTTAAATTTTGATAATTTGCTGCTTTTATGAATTTTGAAAACTTAAGTTCGGCCACGTTTGCAAGCAGTTAGACATTCTGAGGTATACCTGGTTGTAATTAACTATACTTTAGTTTATTTGGTTTACACACTGATTCTTTTTTGCTCCTCATGACTTATTATAGCATGGTTCCCGTGATTATGAGAGAGAGTCTTCAAAGAGTAGAGAAAGGGAAGGAGAAAGGGAAAGAGGGCGTCATAGGGATCGGAGTGATCGTGACAGGGAAAGAGACCGAGACCGTGATCGTGAACGCCACCATCGAGACCGCCACCGTGAGCGAAGTGAAAGAGGTGGAAGAGGCAGAGAGAGGGATGATGATGATGATTACCACCGGAGCCGGGAATATGATAGGTCATACAAGCACTTTGTTGTAGTAGCATTCATTCCTTGATCCTTTCAATGTTGTTAAAGTTATTAACTATCAAGAGTTTGAAGACTACCTTTCTAAGTTATTCGTGAACTCAATTGTAATTTTGGCATTGATGAAGCAACATTTTAGTCATTATATTTACCATGAAAACGTCTTACTGTAATTTTGGCATTGATGAAGCAACATTTTTGTTAATTATTGATTTATATAAATTAAAGCATGAACTTACTTTACTACTACTTTGATTGGAATTTTGTATGGGGGTTAAACAATTAAAGTTTTAAATGTTTCAGACGAAGAGATTATGACAAAGAGAGAGATGACAGACATAGGCGTCGGTCTCGTTCTCGTTCAAAGGGTAGATCTGAGCATAGATCACGATCACGCTCGAGCTCAAAGAGGTACTGTATAACATTCGTTCACTTGTTGAAGAATAGGACTTTTTGGTACTTGCACTACATATGTCGACCACAAAGTGTTTCTGTATTTATTAAACTACTATGTTTCTCTTCCCACTAAGTTTAAAATAACTTTCCATATTTACATTCAAAAAAGAAAATTATATATTGCTTATCCCACTACATTTATTTTTTACTTGTTTGACTAAATATTGTGCAATTGAAAGTTCATCAAGCTTTTTAATTACACCCTTTATTTTGCAATGCCATGCTTGTTAGCGAGTGAGATGCCTTAGATTCTGCATTTAGCAAGTGACATATTGTGCTGCTGCTGTTGTTTCTTGTTTTTGTTGGACATGGCAGTGGGCGTATTGGTTAAACAATGTATTGGTCACATGATTTACATCTTAGTTGATGACTGGCAAATTTATTACGCGATAAGAAATCAAAAAAATAGAACGGGAAGTGAGAAAGTTATGATTTCGAATAAAATAGCAATGTAGGGGACATGGATGAGTTACTATGTATGTCTCCTTTGCTGCAGATCCCTATTGGCTGTGGTATCTTGAAATTATTGAAATATAAACTGCAATTGTGTCCCATGTCCTATTTTAACTCTTAGAAATTTTTGTATTGACTACCCTACAATTTATGCTTTCACATCTGTATTTTCTTTTGGATTGCTTGGTCTAACTGTGTACTGTTGCAGCAAAAGGATTAGTGGTTTTGACCTGGCGCCTCCTGCTTCTGCAGTGCTAGCTGGTGCAGCTGCTACAGGTACACACCACATCTTCTATAATATTACCAGTTATAATATAATAACTGTGATGTTTCTCTCCTGTTTTTGTTTTTGGCTTGGTAGTGTGGAAAGTTCGTATCAAATTTCTTGCTGTCCTTTTGGTAAGCAGTACTTGTTCAGTTTTTCCTAAATTTTAGGGGATGGGTGGGGGAACTTATTCAACCTCTATGAGATGCAATATGTGGATGGCCTCTGCTGCTTTCCTTTTTCCTTATAACTATTTACTTGATGCAATAATTCTGGAACTGAGAGATCTTTTGGTTTGTTCTTGTTTTTGGTGTTTGTTTGTTTGTTTGTGTCATGTTGTTTGTTGTAAGAAGGCAATGTTGGGCTACTTGCCCCACTGTGCTGACAATGGGCGTGAGCCGACATCTGTAGCTTTTATGTACAAGGAGGAACCAATGCACCAGTTTGATGGGTCTTGTTCGTCTTCAACCGGCAACTATTGCCTGTTTTGGTAGTTTTGCGAATATTTCCTCCAATACTTGTAAATAATGTATTACCTTTTATTTTTTAATAAGATATATTGCGGGCAGATACAATCCCTGTAAATGATTTAGTTTATCTGTTTAAAATAATTTGTCCATTGTCGACTAGTTCTTATAATTATCATAAACATAGGTTATTAATATCAGTGTTTTAAGATATAATTTTATTAGCTTTTGCAGGTCAAATGCCTGGAGCCCCTCCAACAATTCCTGGTATATTTCCAAACATGTTTCCCACCCTTTCTGGACAGGTATATCCTCTGTTTTTTTTTCTTAATTTCATAAGAACTTGGGTTTCTGTCCCTTCTTTGCGGGTATGTTTGTGTGTTTTTCACAAATCCTTATATTTATTTATTTATTGTTTCATTGCAGCCATTTGGAGCTCTTCCTGTAATGCCTGTTCAGGCAATGACCCAGCAGGTTGGTTGGGTCTTGGATGCCTTACAATATTTTCGATATTGTTCCATCACGTTTTTATCTTTTCATTTTTGCTTTATTTTCTTGTTTAACAGGCTACTAGACATGCTCGAAGGGTTTATGTTGGTGGACTTTCTCCCACAGCAAATGAACAGGTTTGTTTCTAATCTGGTTGACTTTTCACTGTCTCTTCGTATCCATGTGGACACAAAAAGGTGCATTTCTGCTGTTACAAAGGTTCAAAATTCTATTGCAAGTGCGATATATATATATTGTAAAGCTGGCACGGATAAATTAAATGCTAAAAGGAAATGTCTTGTATTTTTCCTTTCTAATAATGTGTCCTTTGCGTGCTTGTCATGGCCTTAACAGAAATGTGTTGTATTTTTCCTTTCTAATAATGTGGCCTTGTGCATGCCCATTATGGCCTCATCACTGAGTGATCATTTATCTCATGATTTGTCAGTCACATTGATACACCAATACTCAAGATTTTCACGTTTGTTTTCATTGATATTTTTGAAGTAATTAGGTTTTTAGCCTGCACGTAATGGATTTCCCATCATTTCTTGTTTTGAATGAGAACACAATGCAGGGGCGGCTCTATGCTATAGACAGGTGTGCAGCTGCACACACTGACCATAAAAAATAAAATAAAAAGTGAGAAGAAGCTTCATGATTTGATTGCTGCCAGCCTGCCACCCTTGATCTGCTGGAGTTGACATGCTAGGGCCAAGCTGAGTTCCCAGACTGTGGTGTGTGATGCCTATACTGATATCGTCGATCACTCGTTCACAAATCGCATCTTAGATCGACGCACAGTTGGTTTGGGATGTTGAAGACTGTATGATGGCAATGTGTTGTTTGTTGTATAAATCGAGTGTGGATTTGAGATCATGGCATCTGAGCTAGGAAATGTGACTAAAGGTTTAAAATATATATCATATATTTAACAATATATACATAGATCAACAATATATGTTTATACATATATCACATATCAACAATATTTCCTATACATCAAGGGTAATCCTATACAATATTACTTATAGCTTGTTGAGCTTTTGTTCCAAACCCTGCCATGGGGCGTTTGAGCTTGCAAGCTTCTAGGGCATCCTTGTCTCATTTTCAGTTGTCTTGGACCAAATGGTGTGAGATCTTGGCGATGGCGTTCTTTCAGCGCTCCTCCCTCACCACCTTCAATAGCGGCTTCAAGCTCTTTCGGGCTAGGGATGTGGGGAAGGATTGGAGCATGTTGCTGCAGTTTGCTATGAACAGAGATTGCAGGCCGATGCTGCCACAGTTCTAGGAAGTTGTATTCAAAGAGTTTTGTAATGAATGTTGGATACCCTAAAATTCCTAGAGCTGCCCCTGGAACTACACACCACACACTTCTCAGCATGTACTATTAGCCAGGTGTAAGTCGAGTATGAAAGAGGGCAAATAGAAAAGGGCTGACTATTGGAATATGTGCCCCAATACAAATGGTGGATGCTCTAACATTTGATAGTGGAGTCGCATGATGGATCGCCATTTTTATGTGATTTATTTTAACTAATCATTTCAATTTAATATTTAAAATAAATAATCAAAATTTCATATTCAATACTTTATCGAGTACGATTTGTCTGTGATCTTAGTAATCAGAAGGTTTGGGGGCTATTTCTTATCTGAATAATTGCTTTTTGTTTTTTTAATTTAAAAAACAAACTAGATACTTGAAAAAGAACTAAATTCGAAACCTTTTTATTTTCTAAGTTCTCCAATCTATTGAATTATAAATAATCCTTTTATGTGATCATTTTCAGTAATAAAATACGTGCTCCTGTAGTAGCATTTTGTGCTATCTTAAATCTTATTGTATGAAAATTGCTACCATTAGCCATCATTAATTACTTTGCTTATTATTTATATCTTGTTTTGTAATTCTTAGTTTGTTTTTCTGATATATTTTCTGTTTTCCAGTCTGTTGCTACCTTTTTCAGCCAAGTCATGTCTGAAATCGGAGGAAACACTGCTGGCCCAGGTATGTTCTTTTAACATGGAAGTGCAGGTCTGTATAGATCTGTTTATTCGCTTTGCATAGCAAAATAGGGTTACGTATGTGTTTTGCTTTTGCCTCAGGTGATGCTGTTGTAAATGTCTATATAAACCATGAGAAGAAGTTCGCCTTTGTGGAGATGAGGTCTGTCGAGGAAGCTAGCAATGCTATGGCTTTAGATGGCATTATTTTTCAGGTATTGTGACATCACTGAAAGGTTTTTTGTGTTTGTTTCCTTTATTGGTTATGTTACATGGTTATATGCAGTGCTCAAAAAAGGGGCTGAGATGGCGCCTGAAGGTGCTGCCTCACCGCCTCTGCCATTAGGCGTCCTGAAATGGGCTCCTCAAACACTTCCCTAGTTGATACCCCCCTCAATCAGCCTCCGTTCAGCTGCCTCAGCTTGAATACAGGCTGAGGTGGCAGCTGCTGCCTCCTTCCTCTCCACCAAAACACCAACCACTGCCTTGCTGCCTACCCATTGCCACTGTGAAACCCAACCACCACTGTTGCCAAGCCCAACAGTCGTCTCCTCATCCAGCTGTTCATTGATGCCATAGAAATTGATCGTCTTCCTCGCCACCAACCATTGTCATCATCACATCACTGCTAAGCCTAATTGCCTCTTTCCATAATGCCACAAAAATCAGCTGCTGCGATTGCAGATGTAGATCCTGGCATAGCTTATAATATCATTGAAGCCAGATCTGGACATGACTAGCCTTTATGACAATGCCAGCATGCTGAATCTCGATCCTCATCCTCCTTGTTCTGAGTCTTCATGGATCTGTGGAACGTGGTTTAGAAACCCTAGCCAGGGAGAAGAAGATGAGAAAGGGTAGAGAATATTTCAGTAAATACAGCGAAATAAAAATGGGATTCTGTGATGATAATGATGCATTCTAGCATTCCATTCCCCTCGAATTCATTATTAAGGTGGTTTAGAAACGCTAGCCAGGGAGAAGAAGATGAAAAGAGTAGAGATTATTTTAGTAAATACAGTATAATAAAATTGGGATTCTGTGATGATAATGATGCATTCTAGCATTCCATTCCCCTTCATTATTAGAGTGATAGTTGGTCAGTGGGAACATTGATACCACCATTTAATTCGTGTGAGATATTGTTAGACTGATATCGTTTCTCTTTTGATGGATGACTAGGGAGATTTATTTTAGTATTTGATTGAGATTTCATTTGATATTTGTAGTATGGATTTATTATTCTATAACTTATTTTACATAATTTTCAAGTCATTTCATTTATTTTGAAAGTTTTCCTTTTTTTGTCTTTCATGGTTGAGGCGCATGCTTTTATTGTACTGACGCGGCTGTACAACATAGGGGCCGTGCTGCATGCCTCATGTACTTCTGAACCTTGGTTATATGACACTGTCTATTATGATTTGTTTGAATTAATTAACACAGGGAGCTCCAGTTAAGGTTAGAAGACCTAGTGATTACAACCCTTCACTTGCGGCAACGCTTGGTCCGAGTCAACCTAATCCCCAGCTGAATCTGGCTGCTGTTGGGTTGACTCCAGGGTCTGCTGGAGGACTTGAGGGTCCTGATCGCATTTTTGTTGGTGGGCTTCCCTATTATTTTACAGAAGCACAGATCCGGGAATTGCTGGAATCTTTTGGACCCCTTCGTGGTTTTGACTTGGTGAAGGACAGAGAGACTGGAAATTCCAAAGGCTATGCATTCTGTGTTTACCAAGATTTATCAGTCACAGACATTGCTTGTGCAGCTTTGAATGGAATCAAAATGGGCGATAAAACTTTGACTGTCAGGCGTGCAAATCAAGGAGCTTCCCAACCCAAACCTGAGCAGGAGAATGTGTTGTTGCATGCGCAGCAGCAGATAGCATTGCAGGTGAAAGGGATAAATCTTTGTTTTCTATGTTATGGCTTCTGAGGAATTGTTCGCACGGGTTTTTTTCTAACTCATGTTTCTTCAGAGGCTTATGTTGCAGCCTGGTGCTCTTGCCACGAAGGTTGTGTGCCTAACTCAAGTGGTTACTGCTGATGAGCTTAAAGACGATGAAGAGTATGAAGATATACTGGAAGACATGAGGCAAGAGGGTGGAAAATTCGGTAAACACTTGCGATGAACACGTCTTCAAAAGCTCAAGATCAAATTTTATATTAAGAAGGCATCCTTATTGCGAAAATATTAATTTCATTTATCTTATATTCTGTTTTACAGCGTTTTCTAGTCCCACATTCTGCTATAAAGCATCAGGCCTAACACACTGACAGAAGACTCTATAAACTTCTATCTATATGATGTTCACTTGAGATTTTTTTTCCTTATGCGTTTGCAGAAAATGCTTGGATGATAACTTATTGTTTTGTGTTTTTGGCAGGCAACCTGGTGAATGTTGTTATCCCTCGACCCAGTCCTGACGGTGAGCAAGGCCCTGGCGTGGGAAAGGTTGGTACTGTTTTGTTTTTTGCACTCTCACGCGTTTGTCATTTTGGGATGATGAAAATGTTAACTGCCATTCCTTGTTGTCCATGAACTGGAATAGTTTCCTATAGTTTCATGCTTTCTGTTTTGCACTTGGGGGAATGCTAATACTCTTGTTTATGTACTAAAAAAAGGTATTTTTGGAGTATGATGATGTTGATGGTTCTTCAAAAGCACGAACAGGAATGCATGGGAGAAAATTTGGTGGCAATCAAGTTGTGGCTGTTTTTTATCCGGAGAACAAGTTTGCCCAGGGGGAATATGATGGCTAGTTGTTCCATTTATCTGGATTGCTTCGTTTTTATGACTTCTCTTCCGTTGAATGTTTCTACTCGTTCTGTCCTGCAGAATTTTTCTCCTTGATGTTATTAATAGGGTCATTGGCAATTATCATAGATTTGTAGTGATCGTTCTTATTGACATCTCTTAGACATTGTTGGTCGTAGATTCTGTTTTAGTTATACAATATTCAGAGTATATGGGACCAAGTTTGAAGAGCTGTGTTCTCTATAACAGGTGGTAGAAGATTTAACTGGTTAAGTGTATGATGTTCCCGATTTTGTCGTATATTTTAATATTCCTCTTGTGGTACTGGGTGTGGCTTCGCCTTTTACGGGCAAGCAGTGGTTCTGTATTTCACGTGATATCATGCAAATGGTCATCGGGTTATTAAAACAGTATCAAAAGGCTCATTTGGTTTTAAAGTAATTGTTTAGGCTGCCACAATAGAAAAATTAATGATTTCGTTTGAGTATTTTTCATTTTTACAGATATATTTGATTATATAAAATAAGAATTTGAATTAACGGCAAAATGTATTTGAATCAACGTGATAATAAGATAAAGATGTTAACATTTAATTAAGTAGTTTAAAATTTAAAGAATAATATTTTGGTTTAAGTAGTTTATTTTAATAAATTAAGTTTTTTATTAAATAAAATTCATGTAATATCAATGAATTATATCATCAATGTAATTCAAATTTTAACAAAAATTAATAAAATAATACATAATAAATATTAATTATTTTAAATATTATTATTAAATACAATCAACTATAACGTGATAACAACAAAAGTCAATGCCAAATAATCGGTGGTTATATCATATGTGGAGTTAGTATTTGAACGATCATATGTGGAGTTAGTATTTGATCATTATAGAATTTGTTATTAAATTTACATGTAATTTATGAATTTTAATTTTATATTTTATTGAATTAATATATTTTATAATAATTTTCTATTTTAGTTATTTACTGTTTTAATTATTTTTATAGATTTAATATTAATTTTAATAATTTTTAATGTTAAATTAATTATTTCAATTTAAATATTATTTCTTTAAGCTTAATTTGTAATTTTCATTAAGTGACTACTAATTATTTGATTAGTATAATTTATCTCTCTCCTTGTATTTTAGGTTAATTGAATTATGATTTCTAATTGATATATGAAGGTGGCGTGGATGGAAAGAAATAGTTGAATGCAAGGCGTGTGAAGAGTAATAAAAACGAATTTAAAAAGAAAGTTTAATAATACATGTGATATGGAGAAGAAATAGGCTTGCTTAGGATTTTATTTCATGATAGGAGATGAGAGGCGTGATATGAGTCATGATATGTATTTCATGAGTCGAATTTTACTATGATAATGAGTTTTGACTTTTGATAATGTGTATTTTATATTTGAGTTAAAAATAGTAAATCATGTGAATAATATTATTAATTCAAATTTTAACGCATTTATCGATCAAATAATACTTGATTGAATCATTTAATCTTAAATTAACATATTAATAAATTTAAAATTAAATTTGAATCAAATTAATATAAGTATCCATAAATTATTTTATGTGTGATATGAGTCATGCATGGTAAGAGTGACATTTAAGTCTTTTTACACTTGATAGTATGTATTTCATATTTGAATTAAAAATAATAAATCAAGTAAATAATATTATTAGTTTAGATATTAATAAGTTTTCAATCAAATAATATTTGATTGGATCATATAATCCTAAATTAACTTATTAATAAAATTAAAATTAAATTTTAATATAATTCATTTATATTTTATATCAAAATAATAATAATATATTTACTTTTTATTATAATACATATTTATATTTATTATTAATTTTAAAATAAATTATGTACTCTTTATTAATAATAATAATAATATTATTATTATTATTATAAGTACTATGAAACAAAAATAGTTTAACCTAATTGGAGAGATATGTTGGTGGGCAGGGAGGTTTTTGGGTTCGAAACTTTCTGACAGTATTTTGTTATAAATTTTGCCAAATGCGCATGGGTGGGGCATGAGAGAGAAAGAGAGAGAGAGAACGAAAACATACAAGAATTGTGCGAGGCCGCCGCGCCCAGCTTCATCTTCCAATCTCATTTCCTCTCCCTCCTTACAACCCTAATCCATTCCATTAAACCACAACACCCCCACCAAAATGGCTTCAACCTTCGCAATCCGCCGTCTCCGCTATCTCTCCACCGCAGCCGTCGCCCCTGCGATCCCCTCTTCCTCCATATCCATATCCGAAGTCAAATCCAAGCTCGGATCCGAGTACCACCCCGACAAGGCCCTCGAGATCTACTCTGTCTCCGACAACCCCACCGCGACGCCCACCTTCGCACGCAGCATCGAACGCCTTGCCGTCCGCCGCCTTGTCATGTCCCGCCGCTTTGCCGAACTCGAAACCCTAATCGAATCCCATAAGAAAGACAACCCCCTGGTCACCCAGGAGCCCTACGTCGCCTCCCTGATTCAGCACTACGGCCGGGCCGGCATGTTCGATCACGCCCTCAAGACTTACGAGCAGATGGATGACCTCGGCGCTCCCAGGTCGGTGCTGTCCTTCAACGCCCTCTTGTGTGCTTGTAACCATTCTAGATCGTTTAATCGGACGTCCGGTCTGTTCTCCGAGTTTCCGAAGAAGTTTAGTTTCGTTCCGGATGCAGTTTCATACAGCTTATTGGTGAAGTCGTATTGTGATGCTGGGTCTCTGCAGATGGCCATGGGGGTTCTCAAGGAATTGGAAGACAAGGGAATTGAGATCACTGCTGCGACGTTTACGCCCATACTGGTTTCATTGTACAAGAAAGGCAAGGTTGATGAAGCCGATAAGTTGTGGAAGGATATGCAGGAGAAGGGTTGTGCCCTCGACACTGCAGCTTACAATGTTAGGATGATGCACGCCCAGAAAGGGAAACCGGAGAATGTGAAGGCTTTGATCGAGGAAATGACCAGTGTTGGGCTAAAACCTGACACCATTAGCTTCAATTATCTGCTGACTTGTTTTTGCAATAATGGGATGATGGAAGAAGCCAAGAAGGTGTATGAGGGGTTGAGCGAAAATGGATGCAGGCCGAATGCTGCAACCTTTAGGACTCTGATATTTCATCTGTGTAAGGCTGAGGATTTTGAGGAGGCGTTCCTGTTTTTCCAGAAGAGCGAGAGGGAGGACAGGATCCCAAATTTTGGGACCTTGAAGCATTTGTTCAAAGGCTTAATGAAGCAAGAAAAGTTGAAAGAGGCGAGGGATTTGATCGAGGTTGCGAAGAAGAAGTTTCCTGATGTGAAATTGAATGCTTGGAAGAAATGTGAGAAGGATCTTAATAGGGTTACTTCTGCCGCTGCTAGCGCAGCCCAGGAGGTGACTGAGGAGGCTGCCGTGTAACTTCTGCTGATTACATGTTAGGTTTTGGTTTATAGGAATCATAGTTGGATTCATGGTATCTCTGTATTTGCTCTTTTTCATCTGCAAGTGGTTTGGGCTCTTGGTTTTTTTGTCGTGTATTGGGCTGGATAATGTGGTTTAGTAATTGGAATGTTGGTTCATCAAGCTATGTAATCCATGTTCGCTGTCCTCGGTTATTATTATTATTATTATTATTATTATTATTATTGCATTAGTTTTTTGATTCTGCAAACGCTTGAAGTTTTTGGAACTAAATTTTGCCTTGTTCACACAATGGCACTGCCTTGCTCGGGGAACTAAATTGTCCAACATGATTGGAAGGGAAAACGTGGTATTTCACCCAAGTTGTATTTTTAATCAAAGAGCTGGGGTTCCGGGAATGAGCTTTCCCTTGTTATGAGGCGGATGGAGAGTTAAGTTTTTAAAATTTCAAATGTATCAAATGTTTGAAAATGAGATCTCAGGAGTTAGACTTTCAACATTATTAATTTGCACGGCATTTAGAGCGTAAATGAATCAACATGGAGTCGTGTGGAAAGAGAGACAAGGAAATGAAGAGCACTTGGCAAACGAGAGAATTGTATTACTTAAATGATTTACAATTACATGTATAAATATTAAAACTAGAGCAATACTCTATACACAATCTTAGCACTAATTGTTTTCGTCATCAAAAAACATACAAATGGATATATTATACATGATGTCACTAACTATTCCTATTTCAAACTTAGATATACAAAGTATAATATGGTACAAAACTTGTCATGTGATACTCGATCGTAACATTCACCCTTATTTAAGCTCATAATGTCCTTGTCATTCCTTCATCCTTATAGCGTTGGATGTGGTAGACAAATTTCTAAAAAAGATCTTCTTGTTCTCAACTCATCCTTAGTCCTTTCACTTAACTAAGTACTTAGTGTAGTTAGGAACTCCCTTCCCCATATTATCTAATCGGCAAGGATGCATTCTATGTCATTGTTAAACTTAGTGATAACAGTTGGTGCTCATCTTGATTCTCCATGAGTTGGATCCTTGGTGACTTCATGAAAGGGTTTTAGGAGACTTACATTGAAGACATTATGAATCTTCAATTTTAAAGCACTAGTAGTAGATTTTTCTATAGAAGTTTGTTTCCCTATATTTAGGAAAAAAAAGTTAAAAAATTATAAAATTATTCCCACAACAAATACCCTACATTTAACTTTTTTCATAGTGTTTGTACAGTATTTCCTAATATATTGTGAATTACTATTTACTTCCTATAATTATTCAATTATATATAAAAATTTTCTCTTATCTCTTTCCTTCACGTTTCTTAAAATATTTACTTTTATTTCATATTAAATTATAAAAAAATTATTATTAAATAAAAAATAATATAAAATATTATTTTAATGATATAGATAATGATTTAGGGAATCTATTGTGGTATATATTTATATATGAAAATAAAAAGTAATTTTTCTGTAAAATTAGGGAAGATGGTTGAAAAGCTATTGTTAGTGCTCTTAGAGGAAATTAGACTTGGTAGGTTGCCTTTGTTACTTGTTTGATGATAGGAAAAGGGCCTTCATACTATTATATTATGCCTTTATGTGCTTGGAGGAGAGGCTTGAATTGGTTGGGCAATAATTTCACTATCATCAAGTCTCCAATTGCAAACTCTTTCAGATGTCGCTTGGCATTGGCTTACTTTTCCATCTACTTGCCAACCTTGTCAAGGCATGCTTTTGCAATGTCTTCCTCCTCGTGCCACCGACTTTATAAGCATAGGAGTTGCTCCCATTATAAGGAGAGACAACAACACTCGAAGTTAGTAGTTGTCTCATGACAATTTCAAAGGGGCTCTTTCCCACCACTTCAGTCCATTGGAGATTATAATAAAATTTAGGCAATATTGAGCAACTTTGCCCAATTTCGTCGGTGGGAACTAACATAGTGCCTTAGATATTGCTCCAGGAGGGTGTTAACACACTCTGTCTAGCCATTAGTTCGGTGATGAAAGCTGGTTAAGAAGTTTAAATATGTCCCTAACACTCTAAACAACTCACGTCAAAACTTGCCCGTGGAGCGGGGATCTCTATCACATATACTCTTTAGGATTCCCTATAGCTTTACCAGGTTTTTGAAGAATAAGCGAGCTGCTTCATCCAGTTTGCAATATGGCGAGGTTGGGATAAATGTTACGTACTTATTAAATTGATCTATAAACACCATAATGCTCTCAAATCCATCAGACTTAGTTAAGGCCATAATAAAGTATATCGAGACACTTTCCCACTGTCTTTCAGTGATAAGCAATAGTTGAAGAAGCCCCGTGAGTTGTTGTTTGCTTAATCTTGTTGGAAAAAAAGACAACTCTTCACATATACCTCAATATCATCCATCATTTGTGGTTAATAATAATTTCGCTAAATGAGGGCAAATGTTTGTGTCATACTTGGGTGACTAGGCCATAAAGAATCTTGACATTCCTTATCCTTGAAAAAGTTCCATCACAAAGACTCAATGGTCAACTATCATGAGAACTTCATCATCTAGCCAAAAATGTCGAGTCTTACCTTCACTAGCCATTTTGAGAAGATTCTTAGCTACGTTATCATATAGTATTTCTTCCTTGATGCGTTCAAGGAAGTTGCTCCTTGCAATGCTGGTGGACAAGGTTGCTAGTTCTGCCTTAGAGCGTCTGCAATAACATTAGCCTTATCAAGCTTATATTAAAGCTTGTAATCAAATTCGGCCAAGAAGTTTTGCCACCAAGCTTGCTTAAGACTAAGTTTCTTCTATGATTAGAAGTAGCTCGTGGTGATGTTGTCGGTCATGATCATAAATTGAGTTCCAAGTAAATAATACCTGCATGTGTATAGACAATGGATGATGATCGTCATCTCCTTGTCTTGCATCGTATGTTGCCTTTCAGTATCATTGAGCTTGCGGCTTTTGTAGATGATGTGATGTATGTCTTGCATTATGACACTATCTATTGTATAATCGGATGAATTCGTGTGCACTTCAAAGGGTTTGTCATAGTTTGGTAGCACCACAATAGGTTCCCTGGATATTGTTTGCTTTAATCTCTAGAAGGAAGCTTGACACTTATCCGTTCAGTGTCAATGATCATTCTTTTTTAATAAGTTGGTTAAGGGTGTCGCAATAGCAAAGTACCCTCTAATGAACCAACAATAATAGTTAACAAGCCCAAAAAATGATCGTAACTCTAAGAATTTGGTTAGAGGCCCCCGTTGTTGGATTCCTTGCGCTGTAATTGGATCCATCATGAGCTTCCCATCCTTGATCCAATGTTTAAGGAAGTCTGTCTACTACTTAGGGAACTAGCATATCTCCTTTTTGACATATAACTCGTTTTGTTGTAAGACTTGAAAGACTTGTTTGTAGTGTGCCACATGTTCCTCAAGTGTGTTATTGTATACCACGATGTTATCCAAGTAAACTACGATGAATTTGTTAAGGAAAGAATTAAGTACCTTGTTCATGAGGGTGCAAAAGGTCGACAGTGCATTGGTGAGGCCAAATGGCATAATTAAGAACTCAAATGCCCTATACATTCACGCTCCAGATTTTTAACCCAAGGAAACCGGTTCGTGACTCCCTTTTACCCACTTAGTAGGATAACGGGTTGGGTTAAACAATGTCACACAAAAAATCATAAACACACAAGACAAATCACATGTTTATTCATAATTTAAAAACTCTTTTACATCATTCTCCACGTGGAGTTATATTAGTTCCTCAGAACAACTTAAAAATAAATGAAAACAAACAAAATAATAAACTCATAGTCTCCACCTTGTGTTCCACCTAACATTTGTAAGTTTCTGAAAAGAAAACAATCACAACGGGAAGGGTGAGCAACCACAACTCAGTAAGGATCATATTTCCCTAACCTATCCCATGCTCCTAGCATCTATATGATGAAGTGCACAAGTGTAGTGTCATCATAATATATAAAAAGTCCATAAGAATCATTTTTACTCTATAGGGTACATGAGCAGAACATGGACAAACAATATAAGACCCTCAACCTTATCTACACAGGTCATTACAACCTCGGCCACACATGCTATCACAACCTCGACCACACAGGCTAACACAACCTCGGCCCCATAGGCTCCACATCACAACGTCCCACAATAGAAACAAAAACATAAATCATAAATTACCATACCATATACAATTTAGGATAATATGACTCAACTAATAGTAACATACATTTCACACGTACATGTGTGTGTGTGTATATATATATATATATATATCACAGAAGCCTTATAGCCTATGTTAAGCCTCACAATACTCATTTCTAACCATGAATCCTTTAGTGATTCCAGGGTTTCCCATGAAGCAGTATCGCGAAATACAACTTAGGTGAGCTATGTAGTCCTATGAATCCTCCGCCAAAGTTGATGTCCTATATGTTGAGCATATTGTCGCACAAAGTTGTATCTCAGCAAATTGGAAACTATTTTAGCCTTTTATATATAATTTAACAATTGGCAATATAAAACAAGTGATGAATATCTCTCTGTAATATGTACTCCTCTACAGTCAATAAAGCTTTCCTCTCCTCTATCTGTGGATGTAGCTGATCAATATAAAATTTGTTATTGAATTTGCATATAATTTATGGGCTTTAATGTAATATTATGCTAAATTAATGCATTTTTATAATGATTTTCTCTTAATTTAGTTATTTACTATTTTAATCACTTTTATATATTTAATATTAATTTTGATAGTTTTTAATGTTAAATTAATTATTTTAATTTTGATATTAATTTTTTGAGCTCAATTTGTAATTTTATTAAGTCCTATTTGGGTTAATTTTGATATTAATTCTTTGTATTAATTTTATTTGAATATTTTTGCATGAGTGTGATTGGTGAGAGATTAATCTAAGAAGGCGGCATGAATAAGCATGTGGCATGCGATTGAATTTGAAAGAGAATGGACATTTAATCAGGTGGGCCAACATTAAGAAAGAGAATTGGAAAGAGAGTGCCTATTAGGTGAGGTTTGAAGAAATTGGAAGTAAGCTTTAATGATGTGGGCTACATTGTTTTGATGAAGACAAAAAAAGGCAATTATTTTGCCTATTTATACACAACACCCATACGTCTCTTGACTATCCATCACGTGACACCCAGCCTTCCTACCCTCCATCAACCCATCACACACCTAGCTTTCTCCATCGTCTCATCGCACAGTGCTGCCCATCACATTTCACGCCCAGTGCGGTAGCTAGAGAGAGAGATTTGAGAGAGATCGGGCATCAAGAATTAAAGATTTGAATTAAGTTCAAGACCGAATATTTAATTCTCTGCAGTCTATTTTTCTTAATTCTTTTTTATTTCTGTTGTTTTATTTTTTTCGAACAGATTTGTGATTTTTCAACTCATTGAGGGATAAGTATTTTGTAACCGGTTTAGCGTAGCACTTTGAATGCTTGTTTTGAATTCATTTTTTTAATATTTAATTCAGTATTTTATGTGTTATGATTTAGTTCTCCATCCTTTTGATTTGTTAATTTAATATTCCGATTGAGTATTAATTTAACAATTCATCGTGCGTTAATATTTTAATTGAGTGAAAAGACTTATTTCGTAGGAAACAAAACAGTCTTTTGAGAATTAATTCATAATTATTCTAGTTGAAAGAAATTTATAATTTAATTATATTCATGGTATCTTAGTGCAATTAAATTATGAGGTCATAATTTATTTAATTTATCTCTTGAGATAGTGATAAACAATATTCAGATGTGAAGTTAAACTGCTTACATATTTAATTAATTAAATTTTGTAGTTTAAAACCTTTGCTTTAATTAGTTTTAATTCAATCGAAAACCCACCAATTTTATATTTATTCTTTTTTATTAGTTTTCACTAAATAAGTAATTAAATAAATTGAATTAAATTTTATAAGTCCTTCGGTAGATAATGATCTAGGTTAAGCCACTAGCTATACTTAGTTTAAATTTTATTTGAAATGCATGTGCAATGAATGCTTTTTTTAGTAGCCAACACATTATTAGTGAACCACATTAAATCTTTGCTATTTATTTGTATTAATTTTGTTATCTTTGCCGAGTATTATAACAATTTCTTGGTTTCATTGTAGGAAGTTATTATAATAATTTTGTAGCTTTAACAAGACTTAATGTATATCATCAAAAGAGGTTATGAGAATAATTTAAAGCTTGAACAAAACTTACAAGCTAATGAACAAGAAGTTGCCAAAACAAAACTAATTGTTTTGGAAGAACGTCGCACAATTAAATAAGACCATCTTAAAAATACAATGCATGACACAATCTTGCCTCTTGAAGTAATGAAGATATGACGATGATTATTAAAGCACATGAGGATAATGATTGATATTTAATAAAGAATACCATTAAAAAAACAAGGCCATCCAAATATTAAAGAAAACTATTGTGAGGATCTAAGAATCACCATAGTGCTTGGAAGTTGGAACATATTATCTGCTTTCTAAAACTTTATAAAAAAAACTTAAGACAACTTATTATAGCTCAAAAAATTTAAAGAGGTTCCATTGCACTCAAACTTATAGATTATGATGATGTTCTTTGGCTAGTATATAATGATTTCGAGAATGAATATAAAGCAAAAAGTATACTACAAAATGAAAGAATTTATCGAAATCAATTTGATTTCATCTTTTTATGGGGATGATTCAAATTATCTTTGTGCATCATTGGTTCCTGCTATACGAGAGCGCTTCCTTTAAAAAATAATCTACCAATCAATTTGGTCATTACAGTGAGTTTACGTATAAGCTTATAAAATAGCGAAGTTGACAATAAAATGATAGTGGAAATCCTTTGCTGGTAAAGTAGAGGGTCTTTCCTTTTAACCATTATATTTTTTTATGTTCCCATTCTATTGTTGTATTTGAAGATGTTAGAGTTAAACATATACCACAATATAGCTTTTGGTCATTTTTTATTCATTTTTTTAAGTCGCATCATATCTATATGTTATGTGTTTGAGTTTTATTTTATTCATTTTTTATTACAAAATTGTACTGGCAATTAACTAAAAGTAAGTTTAAGACGCTTTCTATTGTTCACAAATAAAGAGACAAATGCTAAAAATAAGTTCCAATAAGCTTTTCGTTAGATACTCTATATCTATAAATTGCTATAGTGATTCTTTAAAAAATGAAAAGTTATTATTTACTATTCATATAATATTATATTATTTCTTATTTCTCTCTTTTTTTTCCATAAAAGAGGAAAAAGTATTATTTAATAAAAATAATATTAATTTGAAAAGGATAATTAGAGTGTAAGTAAAAAATGACTATCAACAAATTTATAAATGTAGAGGTAATTTAAAGAATATTGTTAGTGTTAGCAGGAACACACTTTGCATTCACGCACTTTATGATTCCCTTTATACGAGTGACTGTAGTTAGCGGATATATTTCATTTATTTTCACAACTTTGCGGCCTTACATGCAATTAAATATAATCATTGGATGCGTGAAATCTTTTGTACATCTGAAAATGAAAATAAGAGAAATCGATTGGATTTAAATGAAAAAGATTATAATATCTTAAAAATCCATTAGTTTCACGGCAAAAATGTGTGAAAAAAAATCATATGTAATAATTATTAAAAAATATCTTATGTTAATTTTTAAAAAAAGTTCACGAACCCTCATTCATCTTAAAATTTCGGGCTGTCACATGAAAATAATATTTTTAATGATGATTGTTAGTGTTGGGAAATTGTGTCCCATATCGGAAGAAAAATGAGAAGTCAAGAAGCTTATATGGTAAAGCAGGCCCAAAATGTCACAACGCGTTTTAAAGCCGTGCGGGCCGATGTGGCGAGCCCAAAGCGGACAATATTGTGACATGCGGGTGGGCCTGCGCCTTGACCAGATCCTAACAAACTGGTATCAGAGCCTGGTTGTCTCCGTCTGGTGTTCCATTATATCGAAAGTCTTCTCGGTGTAGTATGTGGCCGAGCGGCGTGTCCCGTAGTATGCGGCGGTATCTGATTATGGAATACAAATCCTTGTCTTCAGGTGATCGAATCTGTTTGCTCTCAATCAGAATGTACATTGAGGGGGAGCTCCCATGACGAACCACATGGTGGTAGCTCATCAGTTTCATAGGTGCGTCTCTAGCCTATGCTGTAGTTCGATATGTGACAAGGGGGAGATTGTTGGGAAATTGTGTCCCATATCGGAAGAAAAATGAGAAGTCAAGAAGCTTATATGGTAAAGCAGGCCCAAAATGTCACAACGCGTTTTAAAGCCGTGCGGGCCGATGTGGCGAGCCCAAAGCGGACAATATTGTGACATGCGGGTGGGCCTGCGCCTTGACCAGATCCTAACAGTTAGCCCCAAGGTTGCAGTTTGAAATTGACGTACTTGTTTTAGGCAGTATTATACATCTTATAAAATATGTCAAAAAAAAAAACATGCAACAGCAATTCCAAAAAACTTTGAATGGTATGATAATTATAATATGAATTATGATTTAATTTTAACGGTTTAAATTTATTTTTTACTTAATTATAATTCATTAGTGACTTTATAATATTTTTTAATAAAAGATTAATATAATTTTTTAATATTATATGAACTTTAAAAAAATCACATGTGTCAATGCTCATTGGCTGAGACTTAGTTTGATAATGTTATATTTTTAGAAGGAGTTACTTTTAATTTTAATAGGAAAAAATAAGTTGATGTGAAAATAAGCAAGTGAGTGTTTGGTAAAATATAATTTTAAAAATATTTTAAATTTTAAAAAACAGGTGTTAAGGGTTAATTTGATAAAATTAAAATAAAATTATTATGAAGATATAAACGACATTAATATTTTTTTTAATTATATTATAATATTTAAAAAAAAAAATTAATCCAACCTCCTTTCCTCTCCATCCCGCCAACCCCCCGGGTTTCCCTCTGCTAACCCCCCCCACCCCTGCCGGCCCCTCTTCCCATCTGTGCCACACCCTTCACACCAAAACCTGCTCGCAATGCATGGATCTAAGATTCGGGTCCACCAACCAGCGGCAGACTGACCCCATATCAGATCGCCATGCTGTGGGTGAGGTTGGCTCCGGCGCCACGAAGACCCGTTCGTCCGAGGTCGGCCTGTGAGTTGAGGATGGGGTTGGGCCCACACCCACAGGGGTGGGCGGCGACAAACTGTAGGGCACTGAAGCAGCAGTCGTACACCGTCTAGAGGGATGCTCCGGCGCGAGGTGGTACTCGATGGAGACGGCGAGTCGGCGATGGCGTTGGCTTTGGATACCAGGACTGGGAGGTGGGATCCAATGCATAAACCCCCACCCCCGCTGCCCAAGCCCAACCATTCGAATGAGTCATTTTTATTTTTCAAAATTTGCTTCATTAAAAAATAGCTTCTAAAGCAACTTTGAAGCTTTTGTTCTTGAGAAAAATAAAACATAAGTTTTTTTGTATGTACTTTTTTTTTTAAAATTTACCAATTACTTTTTTGCCTAGCTAGTGAGTCACACTCTCGGACCAAACTCCAACCCTAAGAAAATTAATAGTTAATTTTTTTTATAAATCTCTTTATTTTTATTAGTTAAAAAGTTATAAATTATCTTCTTCTCCTTTGTAAATTTCTACGGTATTTTTTAATAAAATACTCATTACTTCCTATAATTATTAAATTACATATAATTTTTTTCAATATTTTTAATTTTTATATTTTTCATAACTTTTACTTTTATTTTATATTAAATTATAAAAATTTATTATTAAATAAAAAATAATATAAATTATTATTTTAATAATATAAAGAGTAAATTTAAAAATTATTATAATATATATTTATAAAAAATAGTTTAAATTTATAAAATTAAAAAAATATTCGTAAAAAGCGGCTGTGATTGCTCCAGGTCCGAGTTCCCTAACAAGGGGTTCAGATTCCCAGGGAATGGGGAGATCGAACGGCCCCAGATCCCACAAATTTCCAATATCGTGATTGACTGCAAAGTGCAAAGTCGCCACGCTCCAGCTTCAGTCCCAGCTGTCGTGGATTCGGGAGATCTCTCGTGCTAAAAAAAACAAAGAGCTATAATTTATTATAATATATTCATAGATTAATTTATGAATTAATCGGGTTTTTTTTGTGATGAATTTATTGTGATGGGAGTGTTGATAGGGAATCTCTGACGTCGTGTGGCTGCAACTCTGACATATCCTGTTTGCGGTAAAAGACAAACCTCGCGTTGGTGTTGCGTTGCCTTCACGAAACCTGAAACTGCGGTACAGAAACAACCTATTTGATGTATTCGTGCATCGTATCTATAATATATGTGCTAGATTGCTAGCAACTAGCTAGCTCTTTGAATGCTTCATTCACTGCTACTTTCTACTGCTTTTCCTCGTCGACAGGCCTCTGTTTAACTACGTGACACTTGTAAACTCCACTGGATATATACGACAGGTTGCTGGATACCTGGACTGTCATTACTGTCCACGAGAATGCTGTACCGTATACCCATGTTTCGGTTTCTGTGTTAAAGTTTGAGTGTTCTCATGTGCGGATTGGATCATTCAGATCCCTATTGCTTGGTTGGGTAAGAACAGGTGATTTATCGAGCCTAATCATCCACTTTTGGAATCACTTCAGCAAACTCTTGGCTCCCACAAAAGGGGCTAGCAAGACAGGTGCTTAACAGTTTATTGGGTTCAGTTTATAGCCATCATTCAAGAATCATCATTTTCGATGTGAGATGGGTTATCACAAACTCCTGGCATATTACGCTTGAGATCATTTTGCCTTTTTTGTTTTGGTGTTGTTGATTTAGGACCTGTTCATTTTGTGTTTGCTCAGGTGCCGTAAATTTTCAAGCCGCACACATGTAGGATCCAACCTAAATTAATGGAGAGCCAGTTTTAATAATATTATTTTAGACCGGTACACAACTCGTCATAAAAAAGAAAAGTTGAGCCAAATGTGTTTGATATAAAAAGACTTTAATGGATATAAAAGGACAACGTCATACTTAAAGCACATATCATATAATATCAAAAAAAACTTTAAAGTTTATAAGAGTATGTTATAGCTAGAAGGCCTTAAATTTAAATTAAACGACTTTTACATAGAAGACCTTCAAAATAAATTAGAGGACCATTACTATAAAACTTTTAAGTTAAAATCAGAGTACTTTTATATGTAAAAGGTTATAGAAGTCAAAGTTGGAGGATTTTGTTATCGGAACATCTTTATTGGAAAACTCTAATAATTCAATTCTAGATTTATACAACATCAAAGGCTGAAAATATAACTATAGTAGTTAATAACGTCTTAATTAAGATCAACTCAACTTTTTTGGATTTTGACACATTAAGTTCCTATGCTGTAATGGAAGAAGAACAAGTTATTGATATTTTCAAAATCCAAACAAGATCATACAGGTATATGCGAGTGTATACAGAAAGAGAGGTAAATCTGTATACTTTAAACTATTTTCTTTAGTTTTAAGGAGTAGTTTACTTATCAGATATATTCTTACAGATGTGATTATCATTTGGGTGATATTTTAGTGTCGTGTGTAAGATCAAGATAACAGCAGGTATGTAGAGAAAATAAAAAACAAAGACACACGATCTATGTGGTTCAATCAATGTGATCTACTCCACGGTGATGAGGGTGTACCTACACCGAGTCCAATCCACTATCACTTTTAATACAATAGGGTCTTGTCCTTATTACAATAGGATTAACTCTCTTCTCTTTTAAATGCAAATATAAAAATAGTATTACTCAAGTACTCACTTACTGTAATGAACTGTCTAGCGTAACCTGATCCTGCAGGTTCAACTGTTTGCACCATTTGACCTTTAACCACATACTCCTTTGGCAAACTCACTCTCTATTCGTTGAATGTTTGAGGAATAAAGCTAGATAAACTTATTGTTATCTTGTTCTCTATTTCCTTTTCTCTGTGTATGCATTACGAACTACTTTGGGTCTCTTTATATGTCTTGATACTTGGCATGTATATTGAGAATGTTCTGACGCCTACCTGAAGTATGGCATATGCTTTTCTTTTATATGACGACCATGCATAAAAACCATCTATTAGGGTTAGACCTTCCAGCTTTAGATCTACAGTGTTAAAATACATTAAACTACCCTTGGATAACGTCCACGTGTTTATTTTGATACTTACCGAGTTCAGAAACGCTGTCCAAGTAACTTACTGAAACGATGTTCTTAACTGCGTTTTGATCCTTCGATTAGTTATAGCCTCAAAGATGATTACTTCATAGCCTCACATATGCTTCACATAGTACACACGCTACGATCTTTGAGTCTGAATCTTCGAGCCTTTGAGTTAGCACCCTCAGACCTTCGAATCTGATTAACTCCAATTTAGAGCCAATGAAACTCTGATCGTCAGGTCAGGTTTTTGAGTCTTCGAGTCCAGGTTAGAGCCAACGATGAACCGACTTCTGAATCTTCGAGTCTTTGAGCTGGGTCTCCAAGTTAGAGCCAGTGACTAACTAACTTAGCTAATCATCAATTGACATCAACAAGTCTCCAAATCTTCGACCCTAATCTGTTCACATCAATGGGTCTCTGAATCTTTGATTATTCAAGCTTCAACTTTGTGACACCGCCACCCTTCACATGATGGATCTTCAAGTCTGTGAGTTTTCGAATCTATGAAACCGCTGCTCTTCACCCAAATGGATTTTGCATCTTTGAGTCTACAGGTCTTCGACCCTACGGAGCTTCGAGTCACTGACTCTTTAAGTATGAACATCCTCGACTTTGTGAGACTTCAAGTCTACGAATCTTCGACTTCGCGGATCTCCAACTTCGACTTTGTGGGGCTTCGACTCTGTGGATCTTTGAGTCTTCAGATCTTCAATCCTGGACAGATTATGATAGTACATAGGCAAACTCTCTTTACGAGCTCACTTTATGGTATTACTCTATGAAGTTATCCAATAAGTACAAAATGTTGCTGCCCACCTGCAAACCATAAACGGTTGATGACAATGACAACCCAGAAGGTTGTGGGAATAACAATTATCAACATCATTATTGAAGTATGCAACAATCCCTAATATGAGAATGAGGAAAGTAGGGCAACCAAGTGTCTCGAAAACTAAGGCAACAAACCTTAATATAAAAATGAGTACAAGTAGTGTCATAACCCTAGGGATTCCTTTTAGGGGAGTTCTCTATTCCCTTTTGACCGCCCTTAAGGCCTTAAAACCCTAGTTTATGTTCCCTTTATTTTCTTTTGAATTAAAGCTTGGATTTGGGAGATTTTTTGTGGATTGCAAAGGGGAAAGGATTTGGATTATCTTAATAAGCTAGTCTTCCTTGTTTACGTAATCTAGACTTGATTTTCAATATTAATGCATAAATCTCATGCGTCCATAGCTTGATATGTTTTGCTATAGAATAAGGGTAGCTCGATCCTAATTGCTCTTTGTCGTATGTCTTTGATTTTTATTCCTATCTATTTGTAGTATTGATTTTGTTTTAGGAAATTATCGAGGGATTATTTTGATGGGTGTATAATGTGTTTGTACCCTAGTGTCATAGGCTAACAGGAGTAATTTTTTCAACTCTAATGCCATGCAATGAAGGAAGAAAAAAGGAAGAAAGAAAAAATATATAGAATAGATAATGGTAATTATCTGTTCATAAAATAGTTACATAGGATAGATAGATTATAACGCTTTGCTTGGCAAAGTATAGAAAAGAGGTGGATGAATTTGATATGGAAAAGGTATAAAAAAATAGTGAAAAAAATAATTGTTTGGTTGGGGTGAAAAAGAGGTAGAAAATGTATTTTTTATAATTTAATCAGAATTAAAGAAAAAAATAAAAAAATAATATTATGTAAAATATCAATTTTATTAATTTGTAGGATTATTAATAGTGAGATATTAGGGGCAGTTTTGAAAATAAAATTTATTGTGCATTTTCTCCCTCTTTTCACGCCATTTTGAAGAGGAAAACAACATTACACATTCCACATATTCCCATGCTCTTTCCATATGTGCCAAGGGAAAATAAATTTTCGCTTCTTTTTTTATACGCAACCGGTTTTTTAGTGTCCAAAGACACATAATCGGCTGTACGATTAACTCTAAGTTTTTATGAATATTCACATCCAATTTAGTTAATATTTAATTATTTTACTAAAAAAATATTTTTATCTACGTCAGCAACTTACTTTTTAAAAGCATATACGTCTGACTCATTATTTTAAAGTTAAACTCATTTAAATATTTTTTTCATCATTTAATTAATATAAGCTCTCTCATTTTAAATATTCATTTAAAATACACACGTTTAATGATTTTTTTTAGAATTTTTATCTGTAGAGTAATACAGTAAATAAGTATTCCGTGGGAAAAATCTGTAAAGGCACTTATTAAATCGGATGGGAGATATTTTTTAATATTTAATTTAACGAAAAATAAATGACAGCCACCTTGTCCAGGGGTTGAGGTGATAAATTATAAAGCTATATATATATATACACACACACATGCTAAAAATAAATAGGGTCATATATTATTAGATGCTTGGTGGGGTGGGGTGGGGTGGTTGGGTCCACAGCGATGGGGTATTACGTGGTGGCACCCGGGCGTCCGAGGGTCCATTTGTTTGACTTTTTTGCGTAAGAGATAAGTTGCCAGGTTATGACACGGGAAGTGTCTAGCTCGCTACATTTTTACTTTCGGTTTGCAGCAGCAGCGAATGCGAATCTAGGCCACAACACAATGGGTGGATGGGTCCCCCTCCCCCTCCCCCTCACCCATCTCCAGTCTCCAGTCTCCAGTCTCCAGCCTCCAGCCTCCAGTCCAGCCCCCACAACACAAAACCATATTTTCTGTTTCTGTACGTAGGTAGGTGCATGTGTGTGATTATTCAATTAGTAAATTGCTTTTTTATTTTTAAGCCCACATTTTATTCAATTTATTTTATTTATCAACGCCTATCTTATGTATCTAGCTAGTGCTAGTGCTAGTGCTAGTGCTCCATGAATAAAACATATATAATATTGTTTCTTTAAAAGGCATGGAGTTTTATTTCTAGCTAATTATAATCATCACCTATGTCTCATTTAATTTAATTTGTTCCTTCCAATATTAATTCCAGCTCCACTTAACCCATCCAACGGCGCGCGGTTTTGCAGGTGACGATCGATGGAGCTAGCTAGAGTAACAATTGTAAACGGATTAATTTATTAATGCATTATATCTTGAAAAAAACAATAATGCTATAAACAAAGCTATGGCTTAATTTTGAAAAGTTAGGATTCATTATCCACGAAACCAGATAGTCTAGTGTTGACAAGTTTGCGCTGAGAATAAAACCGCAATTTGCCTGTCTATTTTGTTGACAAGTGCTCATTTTTATCCATTTCAAACAATTATTTTGCACCAGCAAAGCATTAGGCGCGCGTGTAGGGAAACCTATATATATATATATATATATATATATATATATAATAGTAATTCAATAAGCTCAATTGCCGTCAAATAATGTTTTTCACAAGATGACCAAATTCATTCTACGCACTCAATTGAATTGACATATTTAAACTCTAAATGAATCTCATATAAAACTCCTTCACATTTCAATAGCAGTGATATCAATTTGATGACATCATTGTCTTGTTTTCCTAATTAGCATATACACACACACACACATATATATATATATATATATATATAGAGAGAGAGAGAGAGAGAAGTTTCATGGGGATTGCTGGTGTTGGTTCAAGAAACCTTTAAAACTATACAACACAACAGAAAGAGTCCAAAGCGAAGTGAGGTGGGTGTTGTCTTCGATGCAAATGGGGGCCAGCTAGCTTCTCCTTGGGCATTGACTTACAACCAATTGTGACATTAATGAGATGAGAATATTTATTCTTAAATTTTATGAAAATTTTCGGATGTGAGGTCGATCAATCATCACGCTCAAATGTTGCCGAGAGGCTTTGCTTACGCGCATAGTAATTTAGCACTACAGGAATGTACGTATAGTAACTTTTTTTCCATTGTCCAAAGGATCTCGTATTCAAATGGTTTAAGATTTTAAAGAATCAAATTCCGGTGAAATTCAAAATTCACATGTATTCGGTGATCCACCGGGATATCCGTCGACCACCATCAACTTCAGTTTTTTTTTTTTTGTTTTAAAATCAGGATTGTTCGTTCAGTTCACATTTGGAAATGAAAACAGTTGCCTAATTATATATATGGCTGTGGTGCCAAGAGCAAACCGATTTGGTAAATATATAATATCGCTTGTTTATTCACTGTGATACGTACGTCTTACAAATCTCTTTCTAGCTCGTGCGCGTCTTGGTTTAGTTTGATGGCCTCTTAGCTTTCTTTATTTCGCTTTGTACTCATTGTAATGCATGTGACATATCCTTGCGACGCATAATGAAGGCCACATTCCATTCCCTTCCCCTCTCTCATTTTCCCTTTTCCATACTACGTTTGCTTTTGAAAAGAAGGAAAGCATTATTAAAAACCATGACGACGTTTACTCGTGCAAATTATTTTATCAAAAACAAATGCAGGGGAAGTTCGGTCGGTGGTCATGGTTGATTTAAAATCGAGAACTTTTTAAATTTTGAAAGAAAAAAGAAAGTTAATACCAACACTAAAACATCAGAAATTGAAACCTAGCTAGAAATCTGCCGACATTCGGTAAAATAGTTAATTCAAATTTATATACATTCTAGCAATTGCCAGCCTATTAATTAGAACCACCTAGGCTTTGAAAACGCTATATGGAGAACATTTTCAAAAAGCAATTGGATAAAAAGGAAATCTATTAAACACTAGCTAGGATAAGAAGAAGAACCAAATGTAATACATAAAAGTAGACATCTAGTGAGTCTTAGGAGTTATTCGCTTCGATGCGATGACGTTTCAGGGTAATGAGTTGGAATCGTAGTTCGTAGTCTGAAAGCACAATACACCTTTTAGCATTTATCATATGGTCTAAATTAACGTAACATTTCCCAACGAATTAAATAATACACCTTTTAGAAATGTGTAACTTTTGTCATGCATGCGGTACGGTGCAACAAAGCCAAAACACTAAAATAAAATAAAAGCTAAAAATAATAATAAACTAAAAACCACCATAACTTTAGATTTTAATTAATTAATTATGAGCGACCAGCTCGTCGGGTGTCGGAGGATGAGGCGGCGGCAGCCCGGCCCCTACGGAACAGCGTTTCCCATATTTCAGAGAAGGCGTGTACGATGATTGCGTGATGCTGGGGCGAGTTGAGAGACAGGAAACAGTTGAGTAGCTGTTCCAGATCCTTCTCCTCGAAGATCTGTTTCTCCATGATCATCTCCACCATCGACTTCTTGAAATCCTCGTACGGTGTCTCCGACCGCTTCACCACCGCGTAGCTCTCCCTTACCTTCCCCTCCACCCGGCAAGGCCTCAGCCGCCGCATAAACACAGACAATCTAGTCGGCGACTCGCTCTCCACCGACAGCCTCCTCGGCGCCGCTGCCGCTCCCGCTCCCGCAATATTATTCCTGATCTTCTTCTTTTTCTTCTTCTCGTCCCTCCGCCTCGGCGCCGAGCCGCCTACGAACCTAGGATGATTCCTCCAGTCCGAGGATGTTGTTTCCGTCGAAAAGCTTCTCGAAGATGAGACCAGTGTCTCCGTCTCCTCCTCGTACCTGTCGAGCCCGCTGTCGCTGCTGAAGTACAGTCCGCTGTCGGCCGACGATGTGCTCGCTCGCCCTCTTGTCGTCTTCGAATTCCTCTTCCGCTCCCTCCGCTTCCTCCTTTCCACCGTATGCAGCGGCCGAAGCATCGGAATCGGCACCTCCGGCTGCGGCGGGGCGTCATCCGACGTGCAACCCTCGTAGACCTTGGCCACCACATGCCACTTCTCGTCCTTTCGCCACTTGAAATGATCGGAGGAGTCGCCTTCGGTGGCGGCAGCGATGCATCGGCGGGGAGCCTGTTTCAGGCAGCATCCGAAGGCGGAGATGAGGGCGGACGTTACTCGGCGGCTGAGGGAGTGGCTGCGGCTGCGGGACTTGGTGAGGCCGCGGGGACGGTATTTTAGGCTGGGGGAGGGCAGGCAATCTGTGCCGCCGTCGATCTTGGTGTTGAGTGGAGGGAGGATGCAAGACGAAGGGGCACTGTTTTCCGGGGGGGTGGTGTCGGCGGTGGGGCCTGTGCAGTAGCAGGATGGGAAAGCATGGAACACCACCGACAGTCGAAACCTGAAATGCTTCTTATTCGCCATTGTTGACGTTGTTGGCCGCTTCAAAACGCGTCTTCTAATTATTGTCTCACCCGACGCGGGCTTATATAGGCCTGTGCAAAAATCGACAACTTCGTGGGTGTGTGTCTTACGAGCGGTGATAGCGCGTGAGGCCATCTGTCTGTTCCACTGATGTCCGTGTTATTTCTTCTTTTACCTGAACTAACATTTTATTATTTATTTCAAATTTGATTTATAGGATGAAAGAATAATGTAAATTTTATTTTTTATAATAATGTTTTAAATTTACTGTAAAATAATTTTGGCAAGTGGCGTGATTGAGAGGTGCACCATGTAGTTTAGCTGGTAAATTTTACTCGTTACTCATTTCTTGCGTATTAGACTAGGAATAGTATTTTTTTTTATTTAGTTGAAATAAGTTAAAAAATTTAAAAATTACCCCATGAAGTTCTAAATTTAATTTTTTTATACGATTTATACCATATTTTTTAATGTAATTAAGAGAATATATTGAGGTAAAGGTTTATATAAAAAAGTAAAAAATATTTTAAATGAGAAGTTAGTGTGACTGCCCTTAGATACAACATTACCTTGACAATGATTATTAGTCTACTCCAATTCTTCTTGTGGATCGACCCTAAATGACCAAATTAAGAGATGAACAAAATGTAATGTATAGAAAATAATTACTATATGTTTAATTTGTTATCATTATATACAAAAAGACAAGAGATGGGGTAAAAGTAGTGTCGGTGTTGTCGTTGGATGTTTAAGCAGTTGGATGTGGCCTGCAAGATCACCTCCGTCACCCATTTCACCCACATCTCTGCCTTCAAGGATGATTCTATATCCCTCAACTCCAACACCTCTAATGAGGATCCTTCATTCCTGACGAGAAATCGAATACATTTTAAAGTGAATATACTTCAATCAAATACATCTAATGACTTCTCAAAGAGCAACAATGCATTTATGAGAACGTATCAAGTTATTCCAAGAGAGCACATCTCTTTAGAGAGTAATCCATGCTACCGAAACAATGGTAATTATGTTGGAGTAATTTAAAGATTTCAGAGAGATCATACAAATAGTATATTCCTTATGACCAAGCTTCTTGGATAATTTATTTAATCAGATCAAAGACCATTCTTGAAGTAACTAGTTTATCTAAAAGGGCAAAGATAAGTGTGTAATTGAACATTAAATAACAAATCTAATGCTCGAACAACATTCTGATACTCCGATAACAGTCCAATGCTCAAAAAGTTATCAGATGCTTGGATAGTCAAATACTTGGATATTTATCATATCCAAATATATCAGTTCGATGCTTGGACAATACTCTAATCGTTAGTTATACATTCAGTTTCATAATGTCTTGTCGCCACACTTAATGTTAAGTTCATAAAGTTTCAAGGTGATAGATATGAAAACTTGACATTCCTTTATTGGTAAACAAAGTTGGTTCTGTCATTACTGATAATTTAGGAAGGCTCAGTTGGTTCCCAAGAAATGAAGGCGAGTAACTCAAGTTACAGATTACGAGACATTTATTACGAAAACTTTGTTTTGTTTTGAGAAGATCCTCAACGATGCGTATACTTTCTCGAAACATATTTAATACTTGTCATTAATGAGAGTGCAACATGAATATTGCCCTAGCCCAACGGAAAACCCTGTTGTATTATTCCTTCGTCAAAAACCCTAACTATGTCATCATTATAAATAGTGCACCATCACATCATTGGAAACAAATGCATGTATGAGCAAACTCTAATATCTAGTGAGAGAAAAACCATAATTTCCTCCTAGAATGTTCTTCAACCTTCAACATGTCTTTAACTCCCATTGAATCAAGATTCAAAGTGCTTATACTTTGTTTTCTAGAGAGAGAAAAGAGTGTTCTCAATTGTAATAGCTTTTAAATCTTTGGGTATTCATTGTCGGATCTATTTAAGTGTTTTTACTATTGATAAATCCTTATAAATCAATAATACCTATTTTCGTATATTTTCCAAGTATAAATACAAACAAAAGTTTCATGATTCTTGATTATTTTTTGCATCGTTTATTTTATTGCAATCAAAGAATCTCATGTGCTTTATAAACTTGTAAGTTTTTAAAAAAGACCTATTTAAATCCTCCCGAGGACTATCAAGTGATATCATAAGGTCCAATTTATTTTCTCTCATTTATATTGTCCCTCATATAGGTCGAATAATGTATTCTAAACTTATTTTGGTGTCATGCGTTACACAATGTTTTGGAATATTTTCCTCATTTTTCTTTGCTTTTACATCCATCCTTACTTATGCTTTGTCTTTTGTTATCCATTTTACTCTTTGTTTTATAATAAGTCTCTCTTTCTCTAGCCTCTCCCCGCCCTCCATTATCACCAACTTCATAGGGATGAAGGGTTCATCGTCTAGAAACTCTAGAAGATTGTCATGTTGAGAGCTTTGCATTCGAATTTTCCAATTAACAGAGTCATATTTGTTAAACATTGGTAGCCTAGTACTAGTGCCATAAATAAAGTTGTGTGAACTAGTGCTTGTGGAAGCCATGATGTATTACTTAACCGGTGAGGGTTTTTGTGAATGACTAAACTCTAATAGTTTGTTTGGTACGCGGGAATAAAATTGGGAGAAATGAAATCATTAAAGGAATGGAATTGACATGGGAAAGAAAAGTAATGTATTAAAAAAATTACTGAAATATCCTTAATTTATTATTATTTTTTTTTAATTTATGCTTCATTGTCTTCACGTTGCGTCGGGGTTGGATCTGGGCAACGGCGTGGGCGCTAGGGTATGGCCGGCGGGGCTGGATCTAGGCAGTGGAGGGGATGGGTGATGTTCGGGGGGGGGGGGGCGACGTTGTTGGGTGGCGTCTTGCTAGCGATGGGATGGGGACGGGGGGATGGGGCGGGGGGAAATGCAAAAACAAATAAAGGGCAAAATAATAAAAAAAAGGTTCCCTTACATGAGGGAACCTTTGTAAACCCGAGGTAATGGGAAATCAACTTACTCCTATATGGGGGTATAACATTCCCATGGGAATGGTTGATTCTCTTCCCATTGGTGTACCAAACGTGAAAAAGGAATGAAATTTGATTTCTTTCCTTTCCTTTCCTGCATACCAAACATGGTCTAATATCACTTGTAGTTTTCTAAGGTGAGCTAGAGGGGGTGAGTGTAGGTCATAGAAAAATATATTGGAAAATAAAGGCTATATTTGGTTAGTTTTGATTATTTTTAAAATATAATTATTTTTAAAAACTATATGTTTAGATTATTTATACTATTTATAAATAATTTTAAATTATTTAACCCATTATTTTTAAAAATAATATCTTCTTACCAAACATCCTCAGACACACAAGCGAAACACTGCAGTACTTTATATTAGTAAGGAAAACACCCTCCATTCCAATTCTCTTTCACTAACTAGTGAAAATGTGTATTATAATTGTTTTATAATAGTAAACTATCTAATTTTATGAGTTAATTATAAACTCAGCTATTTTATATCACAACGTAACTAAACAAATAATAATGAAAATTTAATGTTGTAACCATCAATTGAACATTTAGAAAATCTCAACGTAGTGATAAAATTGAAATCTTAGGGATTTAGATTTTTTTTAAGACTAGAGATTTTCGCAAGAAAGAAAATGTATGTTGACCAATGAAATTTTTTCGCGAAATTTGGATGATATCTTACCGACAGTAAATATCATAGAAAAATGAAAAATTGTAAACATACTAAAAAATCTGCCGTCATATATAAGATAACATAATGTAATATATTTATATGGGTGGTTGGATGTGATAAATTTAAAGCTATAGGAAATAATCCTAGGAATGAAAAAAAAATGTATATGTTGGTGACTCTCAATTTGTCACCGGCTAGCCCTCAAAAATGCCTTAAAATGGACTAAAAACTCATTGTGTCAATGAATTATTGAGCTCAATGTGATCAAATTATACGAATATTTGCAGCCAAAGTAACCATGGGGTGGCTGAATGTTCAACTGATTTGAAAATATTTATTTCATCCACCTACCCATATAAATAATATGTGAGAAGTCACACCAAAACTGTCTTCGTAGCCCCTTAATCATTAAAGAATATAAATATATAATATAAATGCGGGTCCTCCTCAGGAAAAAAAAAAGCCATAGACAAGATAAGAGGAGCACTCCAGCACTTGCTTATTGGATGTAGTTAGTTTCATACATAAGCATTGAGAACTGAGATCTGAAAAAGTGGTAGCTGCCTCCCACCTTTATAGCCTACATATACACAATACGACGAGCCAAATGTCTTCCTTAGAACCTGCCTTTTTCTTTTCTTTCCTTTATTTTGTTTTTTTAATGTTTTCTTCAAGTAGCGTAGATTAGAAATTTAGAAGGAAAAATGGACCAAGAGACAACTTTATGACCAACTCATGGTGGGATCACAACGGAATGAAATAATGCAAGAATGCGTCACCCATTTTTAGAGTGGAATTGAATGCCATGTGACGTATCAAATAACTCTCCCTCCCCCGTTTTTCTATTATATTATTATTAGTGCATTTCAATTTTTAAAATTTAATGTAAGCTATTTTAGCTAATTATTTTTAATAATTTATTTTAATTATATTTTATTATTTTTTAAAAAAATTATTTAATATTTAATTGTATTCAAATATTAATACAATTAATTTAAGAAATAATAAGATTTAGCTATATATAGGGGCAGTTTGGAGAATTATTTAATTTAGAAAATATTTAGGGTTAGAATTAAGATGCTCTTAAGGTCAGGTTAAATACAAACCACTTTATATAAGTTCAGACCAAATCATAATTGAACCTAAACAAATCATTGTACCAGTGAAATACTGTTGAGTATGTAAAAGACTTGTATATAGGATTTTGCTTATCATTATTATGAAAAAAATTAACACTTATTCGCTTAGTTTTTTGTTTTGTTTTTTGTTTTTTTTTTGCATTTATTTCTCTTTGTTATCTAAATCCATTTGATAACTATAAGTGTTCATTTGGTACGTAAGAATTAATTTTGGGGGAATAGAATCGCCGGCATGGGAATCTAATTAATATGGGAATGAAATTGAATGATTTATTAAATTTTAGTGTGTTTAGTATGTAAGGTAATGAAAAATAATAAATTAATTTAATTACCAAAATATTCTTAAATGAGGTTAAGGGGAGGGGCAACGGCCAACGGCTGAAAAACGGGAAGAGAGAGTGGAGGGGTGGCAGCTTGCGAGCGGGGAGAGAGGCAGCGGCTAGTGAGAAGAGAGGAGGGAGGGGCAATGGCTGGCAGGTGGGAAGAGAGAGGAGAGGGTCAGTAACGATCCATTTCATTCCTCCATCCAAAAGAATGCTTGTAAACCTAATGGGTGTGAGTAATCAAGATTATCTCATTTAAGGGAATATGATTCCCACAGTAATTATTCATTTCTTTTCTTATTTCATACCAAATGTGAAAAAAAAAAATTATATTTCATTACCTCATACCAAACATGCCATAATGGCTCGTTTGATATGTGGGAATGAAATAAAATTCATTTCATTTCCATATTTGATATATACAATAGAATGTAATGATTCATTACCTTGAAATGAAGATTACCCTGAATAAGGTAATGTTAATTATCCTCACACTTTAGGTATTGAGTGATTACCTTATATAACACAATCAATTTTTCAAGCATACCCTTTATCCATTCATTTAATAGGAGCTTTGTCGTCATCTTGCTAGTGTAGATTTAATTGACGACGCCATTAGTGAGGGGAGGGGCAAACAACGACACAGGGGGGAGGGGGTAAACGATGCCACCAATGGTGGTTCATTGGTTTTTGTGCATAAATTTATAATTTTCAAATAAATTTTTTACTCATAGTATTGTATATCAGTCATGTCATGAATAAAGTAATGCATCATTTGATTTCCATGTTAAATTTATTATCCTTAATTTTATTCTCGTATGCCAAATGAATTATAATGGTATATTTATAAAGTTTTTTTTTATAATGTTAAGAATACAAGTAAAAATATCTTTGAAAAATGATGGTTGTATAATTGTATAATTTACTTGGATTTTAAACTATAGATAGAAGCTATTGTCAATAAAAATGTTAAATTAGTTAGTTAAAGTATATAATAATAAATTCTTATATTATAATATTAGTATTTATCAAGTAATAATATAAATGATTAAAAAGTGTTTTATATAAGTCCCTTGTTGGAGTATGTGGCTCATATAGGGTGTATGAATGATACTAATAGAAGGCCGAGCAAATGAGTGGCACAGAACGAAGCTTGGCTGGTTTAGTGTTGGCTTCTTTTTTGTTGGGCCAGAGGCCCAGGTGGTTTGGGGGGTGTGGGGGGCGGAGCCCCCCGCGGTACGAACTTGGGTAACTATATATATTGTTGTAAACCCTAGTGATGTATTGCAGTTTAGAATAATAAACAGAAACGCTGTCTCTCTCCCGTTGACGTATCTGATTTTGGGGAACCACGTAAATCTTGTGTTTTTGTGCAATCGCGTGCGTGCGTGCGTTTCGATCTTAGTTTTACATCCCTCACACGCACACACACGGAAATGATAAAATACTGTATTTAAAACTGACCGCTGCCGCATATATCATAAAACAATTGTGATTTTTTTATTTTATATATACATTATTATCATTGTGATTTTTTTGAATTTTGGATTGTATGTACGCATTATAAATAATTGGTCTAAAAGAGACTAGTCTCCGAACATGTGACATTCATATTACATTCTAAAATCAAACTAAACTAATCGGTTTTGATTATATATAGAAAATTTATATTTAATATAATACATGAATATCTTTCAACATTTATACCAATTATTATTTTTTCTTCCAAAGTTAATAATTTTATAAAAAAATATTGTGTATAATTGGCTTGCAGTATCATAAAATTATAATTAATTAGATGATCGTAATTTTTATTTTTATTTTTTTATCTCTTCCGATATGCTATCATATCATAATTATTTATCAATTTTAATTATATGTAGCATTAATCTAATTATGTATACTTTGTTATTATCTCCCTAAGTCATTTTTTTCTTTCCATTAATTTTTTTATCTTATTTAATATTAATCTAATTATGTATACTTTGTTATTATCACCCTATTTACATGCGCATCCATTGAGTCTATCTAATCTAACCGGGCGGGGTATTGGAGGAGCCATCCGCTTCATGAGTTGCCGCACCATCTCCTCCGGCCTCTTCATCATCGACTGTTGCTGTTCATCAATCACCGCCCAATTTCGCTAGGATTAACTCTTCTGTTGTTGTTAACAATGATTCAAGACAAGTTCTTGAGACTCTGATACCACTTAACATAGCACAAAAGAAGAAATAGAATGCACCAATATAAATTCTCCACAATGTAGCCGCTAGAATCCACCAGCGTGCGAAAAAAATTAACGCAAGTCCGCTTGAGTTTAGAGATATAGACATTAATGATAATGTATTGTGTTACAAAAACATTTATATGTAATTTTCAAACTCTGTCTTTGTCGGGAGTCATCTATCAAAGCAGTGGCTCAGCTTGCCATGCCGCCCAGTGTTGATCCGTCTAAGGGTTGCTCCTTTTTTTCGCACATTTATGAAAACATTTATATGTAATTTTCTGACTGTGCCGATTAAGCTAGCGAGCTTAGGTTGTCCAAATCGGCTAAACGCGAACTAAAACAACAAAATAGATAGATTAGAATAGCTGAGTTTTATGCTTTCGGTAATTCCTTACCTTTGTGACAGGTCAAGGTATAATGTTTCTTTTTTCTTTTTCTTTTTTTTTTAAAGCAACCTTATAAAAATTATTATTAATTAATATTAGTAATAATTAAGTGTTATATATGTAACGATAAACATTTAATAATTAAAAATCAGTTTGGAGCGGGTTTGGTCGATTGATGGCCGATTTCCTTTTTAATAATAGGCTGTTTAACGAAATTAAATTTGGTTAAAAACGGGTTCAATTAATAATGTTGGACCTGGTTGAAATTGTTATTGGTTTCCGCTTACACCCGTACCCGTACCAATGATATCAAGCACCAAATTCATATTTAAGCAGTCCTCGAAAACAACCTAGCTAGCTATATTATCCAAAACAAAATAAAACAACACCGAGAGATATGAGAACATATATATACAGACAAAACAAACATATATATCAACATTTGGTCGGTCATGACTGAATTAACAAGCCGTCCAGCGCTCTCTAGCTACCACACGTACGAGGGACTGTGGAGCTAACGGAAAGGGTCGGGTTTTGAAGTGGGTGAAGGGAAAAACAAAAACAAAAACAAAAACCCGGTTTGGGTCGGGTCTCTCCCCAAAAATAGCAACTTCAAAGAAACCAAAGTCGCACCCGAAGCAACCGTGCCCACACGACACCGACACTAACGGAGAACCTTATTAAGCAGATCTACTCTCCACCCTCACATTTTTCAAATCCATCGACTCCTTCCTTCCTTGATTATTCCATTTCTCTTATCCACCATAGGCGCTGCTTTTTCTCTAACAAAACAAGAATTAGCTCAAGCTTGGTTAATTGATCCTCACAACTCTCTCTCTCTCTCTCCCATTCATCGTCTCTTTTTTACTTAATCTCGATCAGAAATATTATTAAAATCCTTCAATATTATATATCAACCCCTTAACGTACATGAGGAGACTGTGTCCGAACTTGGAGCGAGACGATGGGCTGGAGACGGTGCTGGAGGTGCCCATCCCGGAGGAGATGTTCAGAAGCCTCGGCAACAACGTGGAGGTGCGGTGGCAGAACATGCAAACGTGGATGAGGGCTCAGACCTCCGGAAAATGGTCCACGCCGCTCATCGCCGCCCGATACAACGACCTCCGCTTCCTCCTCTTCGTTGCCGGCTGCCCTCTCATCCCCCTCCGCGTCCACCTCGACCACCGCTCGAACCGCCCCGTCCGAGACGGCACCATTGTAAGCATTACCCCCCGCCCCCCACTTCTTTGTTTTTACGTACACAAAACAAAACAAATGACATAGGCTATATATATATATATATTTGAGGCGTGTTTGTGCGTGTGGTTTATATATATATATATATATATATATATATGATAGAAGAGGAATGAGCGTAAATGTAAATGCAATTACAATTGCGTGTTATATATGTGCTACCTGCTACAATATTCATTACAGTTAGATTAATGTATGATTTGGATTGTTAAATTATGATCTCACTTAAGATCATTACCTTTTTATGGAAATTAACCCATGCATAAGAATGCTCTCCTAGTTTTAAAAGGAACATTTTAAGCAAGTATATATTTCTTTTCTTTCATTTACTTAAAAAGGTTATATACATGTATACTCACACACAATTCACAAACACATAAAACTCTAAACATACTTTAATATATTCTATCATTCCGAAATAATACAAATATAAAATCCTGTATAGGGTGAATACGTTTTTTCGATCTCCTTTGCAAGTTATTAATCATCCCCAATATGTCGAATACACGGTTCGTGTAAGGCATCTATAAGGTAGCTATCTAGCAGAAAAGGCATTTATAAGGTATCTAGAAGAGAGTAGGCCTTATGTTTCAATTACGTGCCTTGGCAATTGCTTAAGTACTGACAATAATACAATTGATGATCATGCATTCTTTCTGTAGGAAGCTTCGACAGCAAAATACATAGTACAGCAGTACGTGGCAGCGACCGGGGGTCCGCCCGCACTAAACGCGGTGAACAGCATGTGCGTGACCGGAAGCGTGAAGGTGGGTGCATCAGACTTTACCCAAGGCGAAAACGCCAAGGGAAAGAGCAGTGAGGAAGTGGGAGGGTTTGTGCTGTGGCAGAAGAACCCAGACCTCTGGTGCCTTGAGCTAGTCATTTCTGGATGCAAGGTCACCTGTGGAAGCAATGGCAAGCTCTCATGGAGGCAGTCCTCCAGCCAACGTTCTCAGGTCTCCAAAGGCCCTCCTAGGCCACTTCGTCGCTTCTTACAGGTACACACATCTTTATTTTATTTCTGCGTGTGTATATTATGCGGGTCATTCCCATAGTGCATGTACTTGGTTTTCTCTCCTCAATACCTTCCTTTGAGGGAAAAAGGAAAACATTTATACAGGGCCTTGTTTTCTTTTTATATTGGAAATTGTTTTTATCATGATTCACATATATAGATCCAGTATTTCCCCCTACCCGTTTTGTCCACCATATTTGTTGTTATACATGCAAATAACTTTTTACATAGTTTAAATTTAAAAAAAATTCAAAAACATTGGTTAAAAGGGCATACTAAAACCTACAAACCTACAAAATTTGAAAACTTCAAAAATTATGTAAGGCCCTCAATTTTTCTGATCAATTAACATGCAACCAAACTTCCATAAATTTCATCATGTGTTAGTTGACCAGAAAAATTGAAGGTCTTGACATATTTTAAAGATTTTGAAAATCTGTAGCATATGTAACAGAAAATCCTAGCACCTGTAAATTAATCACACATTTTCCTTTACTAAAATATTACCTTTTCCCCCCGACATTACATATTGTTTTAGTAAAGATCGTGTACTTGTGATAGTGGCACACATAAACATTGTTCTTCTTAAGATGTTCTACTGGTCAAGTTTATGAATAAACCCACAGAAAGCATTTGATGAAACCATCATTTGAGAAATGTTTGCGCAACTTAGATAGGCGTAAATATTTCCTCCCAAGAGAATCCCTTCGTTTTTCTATATAATACATAAAAAGAAACTCCATAGATTTGATATCTTTCTGATCTCAAGCCATGGTTTTTTTAGATATTTTATAACTAGAATGCTTCTTTTTCCCACCTAGTTCCTCCACTCGAACTCCCGTTAGATTTGGACATGATACATTTTTAGTTAAACAAGTCCCCTCTTTCGGATCCAAGTACAATCAATATATTGATATTGAAAAACCCAAAAAAAAATCTGGATTCAATCAAATCACGGGGGCTGTTGGTTTCCAGTTTTATGTATCCAATGGAAGGCCAAGAGATATTTTCCTTTATTTATTTATCTATTTCTTGTCAACCACAAAAGAAAAAAAAAAATCTAGTTTCCTTTTTTTTTTAATACTGGCTAATTCACTTTTTTTTCTGGCTTCACATTTTCGGGAACATACTTCAAAGCAAAATGTAATTGTAAGAAGCTTACAAAGCCATAAGAGGTGTGAATATAATGGTGCTGCATTAAATCATGCATGCAGGGACTTGACCCCAGGTCGGTAGCATACCTATTTTTAGACGCAGTTTGCATAGGGGAGAAGATCATCAAGGGGGAGGATTGCTTCATCCTCAAGCTGGAGACGAGCTTGGGTGCGCTTGAGGCACAGAGCGGGCAAAGCTTTGAGATCATCCACCACACGGTATGGGGGTACTTCAGCCAGCGGTCTGGACTGATGGTCCAGTTCGAGGACTCGCGCCTGCTTCGAATGAAGACCAAAGGGGACGACGATGTCTTCTGGGAGACAAGCACGGAGTCGGTGATCGAAGGCTATGAGTACGTCGACGGCGTCAATGTGGCGCACAGCGGGCGGACACTGGTGACGGTGTTCAGATATGGTGAACAGTCTGCCAACCACAAGCGGGTGATTGAGGAGAGCTGGAAGATTGAAGAGGTGGAGTTTAACATATGCGGTCTGTCGGACGAGTGTTTTCTTCCTCCATCGGATATAAATGCTGCCAAGTACTGGAGATGTCCTGTGGCACGTGAAAGAATATGAGATCATATATAGAAATACATGTCTCATGATTGATTCATCCAATATTCATTCATTCTTTCTTTCCTTCTTTAATTAATTACCTGCCTTCTCATTTGGGTTTGACACAGTGGCGGATCGAGGAGCAGCTAGAAAAATTGGGTATGTATATGTGGGGCCGTGGGGGCACATTAGTGCCAATATTGGGATCTTCAGGAGTTGATTGGAAAACAAGTAGCAGTTTTTTTTTTTTTTGTTTCTTGTTCCTGTCTTCTTCTTTTTTTTCCTTTTTCTTTTTCGGTTAAGAAAACAAAAAGATCAGCGTCTCGGGTCGAGGATTGAAAGCAGTATTAAGGCTAAAACTAGCATGTAACATGTTTCCCACTTGGAAATTGGAAAACATGAAGACGATTTCACGAAACACTCCGTCCTGATGTGCATTCAGGACCCGGTACGTGCTTGTGCTGCACTGTGACCCAACCGAATCGCGCGCTGATCGAAAGTTATTTTTGCGATTTTTAAATAAAATTATTTTTTATGTACGGCCATAATCCGACATGTGTCAATTAATTCAGGGAAGTAGTATTGGATGGCAATAAAATGAATACTTAGTCAACAGCGTCAAAAAAAATACAAATTAATATCCATGTGTTACAAAAGATGAACTAAAAGTTGTAAAATTATGTTGATACCGAAAAGGAGCATTATTGTGAAATCTGAGACTTCACAAGTCTCTTACATTAAGAAGGAACGTGCCTCAAAAGGAAAACATGAATACCTTTCTAGCCCGACTAATTTTGGGGTCGGCGACCTTTGGGGAGTGGTTTAGCCCACCAATTGCAAGAACAAAATAGAAATTGGGCTTGAATCCGAAATTAGTTAATATTGAGCTATAGGTGGCTTGAATCGTTAGAACTATAAATTATTTGTTTACATTGAGGAAATTATGACTTTATTTACAACAATGACAAATATATAATAGTGATAAAAGCGAGCAATGAGTTTATCTGATTACAATGTTTATTAACAACAATGAATTTCAAACAAGAGAGAACGTGTTGTAGTGATAGTTAAAATACAATACACTTAACAAAAAAATTAGTATTTCATTTATTGGTCATATATAGGACTTCATTATTATTTCATTTCATTATTGTGGAATAATGAAGTGTTAATACTTGTGAAGATACAAACGAGTAATAATCCAACTTACATGTTAATAAAAGCAGTCACTATAGATAAATTAGAATTGTATGCAATTCTAGTTGATCTTTAAAAACAATTGAGATAGAAAGAGCTATTGCATGTGTGAATACGTATTGAAATTAATTTTTATCGAGTAAGTAATTGTCAAGAGTTGCAACTTCAACTTATTGATTGTCAGCTTGAATTGTGAGGATTTTCTTTCATGGTAAAAATTTATTATTTATTATGTCCTTCAGAGTGAGAAATAATTCTGTGAATGTTCATACTTTTCTAAACGGACGGAACTTGCCTCCAACCTGGATTGGAGGAGGTTTCTTTAACCCGATGACGTAGCAGTAGCTACGGTTGCCATGTGTTAAAATTATATTTCCATTCAATTTTTTTCTGCTCTCGTCTTTCTCTCTCTACCGTAATACTCATAAACCATCTCGGTCAGAGAATAAAGATCTCGTGGGTGAAGCACACAGTGGCGTCGAGCCCCACAAGCCCCTGCAGCACGTTGCATGGGCTTCCAACCTTGCCTCCACTCACCATCAACCCCGGTGCTCCCTCCATTTCCGAAGTGTACCAACCCAGCCAAGCAGTCCACGCACCCGTTCAACTTCAGCGTGTTGGTGGGGCAACATAACAGGGCATGTCATCCCCTGCCCCGACGGCGAAAGATAATTAACTTCTTTTTTCACTTCTTTTTTTAAAACGAAAAACATCCCAACTAAATTTTAGACGGGTGGAGATATGGTGAGTAGAGGTTAAACATAATAGGAAACTAGCCAATATTAATTATCTTTGTTAATTAAAACGTTAAACATTCCAACTAAAATTTGCTTTAATTTCTTAGATATGGTGGTTTCATAATAGGAAGGTCTCACTTTGTCCGGTGGGCATGAACAGATCCACGGTCTCCTCCGTGTGCTTCTCATGGTGACGGAATAGTAGCAGCGCTCCATGGTCTCGTGATACCCGGACGAGATCCGTTGGCGGAGGGAGTTGAAGGCTCCCATGGAGTCCCGAAGCTTCTTGATGGTGAGTGGAGGCAGGGTTGGAAGCCTAGGAAACATGTTGCAGGGGTTGGTGGGGCTTGACGCCGCTGTGTGCCTCGCCCACGAGATCCTAATTCTCTGACCGAGACAATTTCTGAGTATTACGGTAAAGAGAGGGGTAGATGAGAGACAAAAATTGAATGTAATATAATTTTAACATGTGGTAGCCTTAGTTGCCACGTCATCGGATTGAAGAAACCTCCTTAACCCAGGTTAGAGGCAAATTCTGTACTTTCTAAACCATGTTAAAATTTCTAGTATGTTTAATTTTTATTTCATCATTTTTTTTGTTATTTTCTCCAATAGTTTGACGGCTATGTGCAGATGAAAAATGGATATTATGATGATGGAAGGGAATATATACAACTTTTATTAAAAAATTCAAGTATTCAAGTACATTTATTTGAGTGTTTTTTTTTTTTTTGCTTGGGTTTGTGTATAGAGAATCACAACGTTGGTAAGAGAGATAAAAAAAATATTGACCCTCTAGCATCTCCCACTAGAAGTTCCTTTACAAATAGAAATTCCAAGAGACTCCCTATTCTACAGATAGAAAGCCAAATGTCAAAAAAAAGCTCTACCAAACTTTTCATTTGACTTTTCACATGAACAAAATATATAATAACTATTTATTTTTAAAGAATTATTATTTATTTTTTTACATACTATTTTATTATTTTTTATATTCTTCCTTCTCTTTTTTCTTTCCAAATGAAAATTTATTATGGTAGAAATATAATAAAAATTATTGTTTTAATAAAAAATAAAGTTAAAATAAAGAGTGTTAAAGCAAAAAATCACTCTTCATAAATAAAAAATTATCTGCGTGTGTGAAAATACATATTATTATTAAAAATGTCTACTACCCTAATTTAAAATACTTTATTTATAGCATCATGTAATACGTGTCTCGTTTGGCATACAGAATTTGAAATGAAAGAAATTAAAATCTATTCTTTTCCTTTTTATTTGGTATGCAAATATTACATGTTTGGTTATTATTTTTAAAAATAATTATTTCTTTTTATATTTTGTGTTTTCAAATTTTGTTTCTAAAAATAATTTATTTTCAAATTTAAAAAAACAAATAACATCTTTTTTGTGTTCTCATTTCTCATCTCTCATGCGGCGGGACGCTGGCCACCTCGTGCTGTTGCTGCTGGACGGCTACCATCCCAGCCGTTGTCACCCACTTGGACGCCCCAGACTCCCCCAGCCCGCTGCGATGACGCCCCCCATCCCCATGCCGTCCGATCTGTCGCCCCAACCTCCTTAGCCCACTGCGACGACACCCGCCAGCGCCGCCTAATCTGCCGCCCCCAACCCGTTAATCTGCATCCTCGTATGCGTCAGATTCCAGTGTTGCCTGCCATACTCATTAGTTCCGCCTCGTTAGTGGAGAAGATGACGACGTTAGTGGCGTTGTTGTTGTTGGTGCGGAGGGAGTTCACGACCGTGACGCCGCCGGATCTATGCCTCCACCATTAATGGGACCGAGGTTAGATTGCATGGAGAAGCCCACCATTAACGGGACCGAGACCGAATCCATGCCTCCGCCGCTGTTTCGCCGAGGTCGAATCCATGCCTTTGCTGCTGTGTGGCAGTCAGGCCATCTCTAGCTAGCGCTCCAACCAAATCCCGGTGCTAGGCCTCCTGGCGGCCCTGTAACATCTCTTTCAAACTCAAGTTTGAAGTCTCTGTGGTGTGGTCGTGTGGTCAATGCCTGCCTGAGATAACGCGAGGATTGGGATCTTTGAAACACTGGCTGGGATGGATCTAGAGACTAGAGAGCATGTTGGACAAGACATTTAATAAGACTTAGACCCCTTGAATAACGTTTGAGAGAAAGAAGGATTATTGGGGAAATTATTATAATTTTATCTTTATATATGAAAATTAAGATAATTAAAAAAAACTATTTTAATTTTCATGTTAATCTTATTTTCTTATATATTTTATTTCTCTTAAATTTATTCCCACGTCCTATAGGGTATTCAATGATGCTTCTAAAAAAAATTAAATAAATAAAAAAAATGAATGCTAATCCATATATATATGCATCCACTTCTGCGACGCCTCGATGGCTCGTGTGTGTGTTCCATCCAAGCCTCTGCCAGTAAGGAATTCTGAAGGGATACGAAGATGTCGGTGAGGTTTATGAGCATTATTATAAAAATAAAAATATATAAATAAAAAACTCTCACCACATGTCGGCAGCCATGTTAAAGTTAAAAAAAATAAATTTTGAGATAAATTTATACTACTTTATATTTGAAAAATCAACTATTTATTCTCAACACTTTTCACACACACACACACACACATATTTATATATTTAATAAATTTAAAAATATAAAATTACAAAATATTATTTAAAGGAACGCATATAGAAATGAAAATTTGAAGGGAGAAGTTTTTTGAAAATGCAAATTAGAGGTTCCACCCGGTCAACGATTCAACTCTCCACCCCAACCCCAATAATCCGATTCGCCCACACCATACTTGCCGTAGCTCGCGAAGCATACAATTCCATTCTCCATCCCCTTCCCTGAATGAAACCCCATTCAATCATCTTTCTGTGTTTCTCTAACTCTCTATCCCTCTCATTCAGTCCCTCTCATTCACTCTCCCAAATATCAAACGTCATCATCTCTCTCTCTCTCTCTCTCTCCAAATCTGAGTCCATCGGAGAGAGACAAAGAACAACCAATACCCTAACCCCCCCCCCAGGCAATGATGAGATTCAACGATTACTGAATCCGAATCCCCCAAATCTCTGTATCAGATAATCAAAATCTCCGGCATCCGAGATGAGAGACGACGACTCGCTTCCGACGGCGGCGGCGAAGAAGGAAACATCGGATTCAAGCGTCTTCGGGCGAGGACGGTACAAGTTCTGGGCTCTGGCCGCCATTTTGCTCCTCGCGTTCTGGTCCATGCTTACCGGCACCGTCTCCCTCCGCTGGTCTGCCGGTAACCTCAACCGCCTCTCCGACGACCTCGGCATCCCCCTTTTCGACGACCTCGATGTCCTCGTACGTATACGTTCGTTTTCTGGGTTTGTGGGTTGGGTCTTCGTTCGAGATTTTTGAATTTGTCAAAATTATAGGCCTGTGATTTTGGTGTTTAATGCGATTGTGGATAATAGGAGATGGAGGAGAGAGAGGCTGTGGTGAAGCACATGTGGGATGTGTACACCAACAGTCGTCGGATTCAGCTGCCGCGGTTCTGGCAGGCGGCGTTCGAGGCTGCGTTCGAGGACTTGACAAGCGACCTCCCTGGCATCAAGGAGGCTGCGGTGTCTGAGATCGCCAAGATGTCGATGCGCAGCGTTCGCATCGAACCTCCTCCTCTCCAGTCTTCGGTTAGTAGCAGCAAGCCGCTTCCATTTTAATCCGTTCATTTACCAATTTCTTCAAAGTTTTTACTGGTTGTGCTTGTTACTGAATTGATGCCTCAATCGAATCATGTTAGAGCTAAATGCCTACAATGAATTAATGGGTCTTTCTGATGTTTGGTAATTGGTAAATCATTGATGTAATTATGTAGGTGAAACTTTGAATTGTCGTACAGAACATGCTCCTCTCTGATGCTGCCCATTACATATGATGAATCATGTTGCAATTGAATTAGCTCAGTAAATTCGAGTTTAAAATCATTTTAGGGAAGATATTTTAGTTTTTATTTTATGTGTGAAGGTTGACTAATTTTAATAGTATTTGTGCATATGCTGTATCCTACTTCTTAATAGTTTTGAAAAAGCTGGTAGATAGGGCAATGGTAAAGTAAAAGGGCTGTACGTCATATACCATTCACCCAAAATATAGTGTGTGGTTATGAAAGCATGGATGCAGCTTGAAAGTGATTTTATGAAAATTGATAGATTAAATGACAACTTGATGTTATTATTAGCAAAGAATAAATAAAAGAATGTTGTGAGTGGATAATTTAGTTAGATTACATTTGAAAATAGGACAAATCAGCTGCATAATTTGGAAAATGAATTATTATATTATTCAAGTTTATGATTAATAAAAAACGGTTGAAATGCATTAACTGAAATTTCTTGCTATTTAAATTCAAATTTTCTTTAGAGTGAATAATCCATTAACCAATGTGTTAAGTTGGCATGAGGCTTATCTAACATCTTCACTCACTTAATATATGTGTTTTTTTTGTAAGTTTTATTTTAAATAAGCTTATTTCACATAATGTACCCCAGCGTAGTCAAAAGCGAGCGCCCCAACGCTTAAGCGCACCAGGCGCAGCGCTGGGGGACTCCATCGCTTCACGGGGGGTAAGACACAACATCTTCAAGGAAACGCGCGCCTTGCCGCGCTTCCTGCACTTTTGGGCGACGCGAGAAGCGCTCACCTTGTGCGCGTCTTTTACCCTTAGGAAAGACTAAATAATAAAAAAGGAAGATAAAATATTTACGCGATGACGGACGACTTCCATCGACGACAGACGAACACGACTTCTATCGATGTCTTTCACTTATGCTCCACGATCGGCGACGACGACGGGCAATGATGCGACAACTTTGCCGCTACCTGGTCTGTGACTATGTGTCCGTAATAATTTTTTAAATTATGTTTAATAAATTAGTGTACTGGAAAATCGTGTAGTGTGTGTAGTGTTAATTGTTAAATCGTGTAGTCTGTGTGTAGTGTTATATATACTGTTATCTTAAATAAAATTATGTATTAATCCTGTGATATGGATTCTAGAAGTCAAAGCAAACATGCAATATCATCAAGCAATTCTATTAATTTCAACATTAACAAAAGAGATCTTACTTGGAAGTATAATATTTTAGAGAATGAAGTTATTTTGGAAGAATAAAATAATATTTTATTTGATAAATTTATGATAGTAGTTATAATGAGAATGATTTGTAGACATTTTATTTGATGGATTGTTATTTATGAATAATATATGTATTTCTTCTCTAACATGCGCTTCACTTCATTAAAGCGAGCACTTTTTTTTGCTTAAAGCGATAGGGTACCCCTAGCGCCTTAAGTGTGCCTAACGCTTTTGACTACCTTGATATACCCATGGTGTCAAGGTTGATAGAGGACTCCTTCCCCCTTAGATGAAATCTATTTGTTTTGCTTATAACTTTGTTCTTATTTGTGCATTGTGTACTATTTATGCCTTTAACTCAAAATATTTGTTCCTATTTTGTGCCTCTATCCTTTTTCTTTTCAATAACTACTGGAATATTATCTTAATGTTAGAATTTGAATGCTTTACATTCTCGTGCTTGTCCATTTTTGTTGCTAAGGAAAGCATTTGCTATGAGACAATTGATGTCTAAAAGCACAACATTCATTGCAGATTGAGTTCCCATCATTAATCAGTTGCCCACTTACTTTCATCCTTGTTGTCTCTCTTTCTCTATCACTTATCTTCATCCTTTAATCTCTCTTTTGAATTTGTGAGTCTTCAAATAGTTTGACTTAATGAGCAGTTATGGGTTGTGTGATTTATCTCTATATAATAAAGTGTCATGTACCCTAGTATGGTCCCCCCCCCCCCCCCCCCCCAAAAAAAAAAAAAAAAAAAACAAAACAAAACAAAAACAAACCTCTTGTAAACCATGGTTTTTTAGATTTTTTTCCTAGGGCTTCCATTTCTCATGTGTTTATCCTCCATTGGTACAGAGGTGCCGTCTCACATGATCTACTGGTGTTGTTTGGTGTTATGCAATAATGGCAAATAGTGAAATGATATTTAGAAAGAGAAGGTTGTTGAAGGATCTCAAGTTATGCAGATGGTGGTGTGGCTTGTATATGGGTTATGGGTGCTGATTTTGATAGGATTGTCTCCTTTCCCACAAGACCATCGAAGGCAAAGCTAGAATGTGCTTGAAATTACCGCATGTGGTGCAAAACTATTTTTGTTACTTTGAGATGTATGGGGAAGGAGAATCATTTGATTGATTGTCTTTCTCATATCTCGAATTCAAATTATTCAACTTTATATGTTGATGACAGTTAAATCTTTGGACTTATATAAAAAAGTTAAATCTTTGGTCTTCTCTTGAACTCCATGGATCGAAAGGGCCCAGTGTTAGGGGAGAAATTGATGCTATAAGAGGGCCCGGTGTTCTCTGAACTAGAGATGTATCGTCACTTAGCTGGTAAGCTTAACTATTTCACTTTGAAAAAATCATATGGTTGATCCATGTATTTCACATTGGCATGTTGCCTCAATTTCACTCAAATTGAGGCACATTTTGTGATGTTGATTGGGCTGGTTCCTTCCATCGGATGGGCGATATTTTGATTGTGAAGTAGAATATCATTTTGGGGCTAATGCGACATAAAAACCAAATGATCATTCTTAGAGCATTCCCATTCGGCTCAATAAATTTAAAGTTTTGCTAAATTTTAGCTACAAAGTGATAAAAGGCCTTGACAGCAGGCTCGCAACAAAATAATTATCAAATTAGCTATTTCCAATTCCCTCGCCAAATCTGGCGAGCCCTCTCCCGTTGGCTACTCTTTTTTTTGAATAAAATAATATGTTTCATCTATCATATCTCTCCTCTCTCTCTCCCTCAATCGGCAGCAACACGCACAACCTTCATCGCCGGCACGGCAAGGGTGACGGAGGGCCATGATGTTGCAAGGGGAGGGCCGGGGGGGGGCGGGGGTGATCAGGTGTTGACAGTGTTTCAGGGGGAGGGCTGGAGGGGGGGGCAACCGTGGTTGATGGCGTTGCGGGGGGAGGGCCGGAGGGGGCGACCGGGGTTGACGGCGTTGCGGGGGGAGGGCCGAAGGGGGGCGATTGGGGTTGACGGCGTTGCGGTGGAGGGGGGCGACTGGGGGTTGACAGTGCTACAGGGGGAGGAGGGCAACTGGGGGTTGATGGTGTTGCAGGGGGAGGGGGCAATGACACTGCCGGGGGGACAATTAGGGGCAGTGTCTGTAGGGGGAGGGGCGACAGAGGGCGATGGTGCTGTCGGGGGTGGTGACGGGGGGGCACAACGATGTAGGGAGAGGGGGGCCGACGGTCCTGCAGGAGGAGGAGGCGTGATAGCGCTGAAGGGTACAAGCAAACTTCTCATAGGTTTATGCTTCATCAGCCACAAGCAATCCAAGCCCGCATAAGCAGTAAACTTCCCGTCAAAGCACGCGCACGAGGTGAGTCCATGTGTTTGCCTGCGGGGGCGAAACGACGGTCGTGGAGTCCTATGTTGCCGACGGGCCAGCAGGAACACAAAGGAGGAGACTTGTGTGTTCGCAGACACCATCGGATCAAATCTCGTCTGGAGGAGAGAGAGTGTATTTTAATTAATATCTTAATGAAAATAGAAAAAAATTGTTGAGCCTATTATTTCATAGTATAAATTTAGACTAGTTATAATTTGTAAAAGTAGATTTTTTTGCTAAATTATAACTAAGCTTTGTTGAGCCCGATGGGAATGCTCTTAGCTTCTTAGTTTTTTTGAACCAAAAGATCATTTATGCTTCAAATTGGCATTATTAGTTATGGGGAGAAGGGGAAACAATGGATCTGGTAGAGGCTAGTGCATTGGAGCAAACAGGGCCGATGATGATGAGACATGGGTTCGATGTTGTGGAAAAGCCTATGGAGGCAACAATGCTTGAGGTTACAAAGTCCATTGAGGACTCTAGATTCTATAAAGTTGAGCAATGTTGGAGATTGAAGCCTTTGTTAGACATGACAACGAAGATGGAGGATCACAAGCAACCTCAAGGATGGGAAATTAGTGATTGAAGGAGAATGATAGTTTCTATTTTATTTTATTTTTTGGTTAATTCTCTCCCCAAATATGGCACTGTTTGTGCCATAAAATTTTGGTAAAAAAAATAGCACTGCAGGTAACATAGTTGCTCTCTTTTTTGTGCCCGTGCCACCCTGAAGCCCTACAAATGTGTGAATAGGTGCGTGCACAATTGTGTCTCATCTTGCCTTGTGCCTAGGCATACACTTAATTACACTTTTAATAATTGTGAAGCAGATTCTCATTTTGTTTGAAAAGTAGAGGTTCATGACACTTGTTTTGATTGGTGATCATTTGGCTGTCACAAGCTGGAGGCATGATTGTTGTTCTTGTTTCAGTTATAGTTGGGCCTTTCTGTTTGGGTTGAGCATTAGTCGGTTCGATCGATTTATTTAGTATTTTAAAACTGAATCAAAGACTTTTGGTTTGAAAAAAAGAAAAAACAAATCAAAACGATCAATAAAAATGAAAAATCATCAGCTATTGATTCAATGTGGTGCATAAGATTTCGATTTGATTTATCAGTTTTTGATCATTATTAATATTTAATGGCGGTATAGATTTGAATTTATCAGTGGACAATTTGTCTACTATTAATATTGTCAATCTATCCATTAATGCTTGTAAGAAACAAAGATAAAGTGTTTGAATACATTAGCTAAATTGTAAATCAATCTTAATATATCGGTTGCTTAAAATTTAAACTAAATAAATCAAATTAATTTTAAAAAATGTGTATTCTCGGTTTGTTCCCTTAGGTTCCATTCAGTTTTTTTGGATCGATTTTTAATCACTCCTACTTCTTGTTTCTACTTGAGAGTAGACATGGCAATAGGTCAGGTCGGGTCGGAATACTGTTTGAACCGAAATTTTATAGGCTGCCCTAAACACACCTCGATCCATTAGTATAAGCACTTCAGGTCAGATCGGGACGGGACAATATTTTTAAATTTAGTTTTGCTTTTGAATATCAAATTGGAGCGGGTGGGAGCGTGGTAAAATTGCCACTCCTACTTGAGAGGTCCTGTTAAAACAGTTGGAACTTTGGGTCTTTATTATTATTATTATTATTATTATTATTATTTATCATCATTTTGATGTATTTATCTTTATATAATAAAGTGTCCTAATAGGATAACACGTTTCCCCCACTATATCTTTCTATCTCCAAATGTGGGGTTAAGTTACTATTCCTTTTGGGGCTGTGTATGCACTCATCCTGGGATGAGGGTATGGATGAGAAACAGTTCAGTATATTTTACTGCAGTATCTTTCATGTATTTCTCTAGGTTTCAGCAACCCTGTTTGAGTTGCTTGAGTCGAAAGACTGGATTTTACCGAAGTTTGTGTTTCTTGTCTCTGTCAGTTGCTGAGAATCTGTTTAGACCACACTTGTTGAATTGATGATGGGTGGCTCTACCACACCATGTTAACAATTCGCATTAATGTTTAACCGGTGAAAATTTTGTTTGAACCTCATCTGGAGCAAGTGACACTGCTTTTATAGCTATATTGTAATTGGCCAGCCTCACTTGATGCCATATACACTTGGATCATCACCATTGAGTTCCATTTTGCTAGATAGGGGGGCCTATAACTCTGATTTCATTGAAATTTTACCTGCTTCCCAACCTTCCATTCTAGCCTTCCTTAAAAAATACTGACGATAAAGGTTTAAGGTCTTTTTGTACATTCTGCTAAAGGTTTTCTTAGATAAAAGACCCCCAATTGTTGCATGCAATTTTGCTTAAAAAATAAATATGCAGCTTCAAGCCAGAAAGGTTTTCAGCGAAGGCTTTTTGTTTTAAATCCTTCTGGCCTCCATTTCTTACCTTATTTTAACTTTGCAATTTTGTGGAGTTTAAAATTTTTTGAGATACTGACATGTTTTCGCGGGCCTGTTTTTGTTGTTTCCATGTTGCAGAGTGTAAGAGAACTCAGCAAAACTCTGCAGCAAGCTGGGAAAGACAATGCGGCAGAGATCATGGCAGGAAATAGGTGATGATGCAAAGGAATGTTGGATCCCAAGACAGGAAGTTTATATTATTTTTTACCTTGCTCGGCCACCTTATAATTGCTCAGCAACCGCAGCGCAAGAGTTCATAGAGAGGCTGGGTTTAGCAGGTTCTAATGACAGCGAAATCATTTACCAAATTTAAGTTTAAATTCCTGCTCTTATATTTCATTTTTAATTGGAAACACTGGATGTTGGAGCTCTAATTATAAGAATTATATTTACCGGGGCAGCAAACATGTGCCATCCCTTTTTGTCTCTTTTTATTATATTTTGTTTTCCACACGGGACCCTTTGTTTTATAATGGTGAAAGAATTTTATGTGAAAAGGGAAAAAGTGAAAAAGGGTAGAAAAAATATTTATTATAGTTTAGTCGGGATTAAAATTAAGTGAAAAATGTGGTATTATTTAAAATATTATTTTTGTTCTCATGTATATAATTGTGAAAATTAAGTGAATACTTGGTAGTGGGACAATATAATTATAGAGAGGATTCATTAAAATTATTCACTACATGTACCAACAAAATCAATGGCCAAATTATAAGGGCGGGAAAATAATGATATTTAATATAAAACATCTTTCGTTTTTTTATCTTATTTAGACAAATTCCTGTGTTACCAAGCAAAATAAAAGTTGCTTGCACCGAAAGTGAGGGGTACAACTAAATCGTAATAGAGGGAAGAAAATGAGAAATAGAGCAAATAAAAGCAACATTATAAGAGCATTCACCATAGTTTCTTCAAATTTGACTCTTTAAAATAATCAAAAGTATATCTTTTCTATTTTAACAACCCAAATACACTTTTTAGTCTCTCTATTTTAACCATTTTATCAATTAAAATATTACTTTTTAAATATTTATTTATTCTTTTAAATGTAAAAGTAAATGTGGAAAGAGAAAAAAGAAATAGAAAAGTAAATATGGTGAGAGAAAATATAATATTTTAATAAATAGAAAGTGAATAGTATTTGATTAAATTTAAAGAGTTACTATTCATTTTGTTAAAAAAAAAAATTTGAATAGAAAGTTTGAAAAGTGTAATTTTAAGGTATTTTTGTTAAACTAACTCTTCAAACTAACAAAAAAATACATATAGAGAGTCTATAGTGGATGCTCTAAATAACAAAAAAATGTCTCTATTACGTGGGTTGAACATTTTTAAGTTTGAAAATTTTGATAAGTTTTTTTGTGCATAAAGGAGACTTGAGACTACCATTGAGAAGAGTTCATTGTATCTTGAAAACAACACACTAAAACATTAAAATATTGATAAAACCTTATAGTATAAAGAAAATGCAAATTTTACATATTAATAAATCATTTTGTTGAATTTGTTGCTTTTTATAATCTATTTTTCTCTTCATTTTTCTTTCTATTATATAATCATTTTCTCTCGTTCTTTTTCACGCGTAAGCTCGCACGCGCACACAAAATATTTCTTCATCCTCCTTTTTTTTTAGTTTTAATGTAGCATATGAATTAAAAAGGAAAAAAATACTATTTTCATAGGCCAAATAAAGCATTGCATAAAAAAAACTGAACTCATAATTAGAATATATGCACACACATGAATTAGATGGCAAGATTGAGGAGATCATAGAATTTGTTAATAGGGAAATTTGGATCCATCAAATTGAGAATAACTAGGAGGGGCAAGGTTGATTAAAGCTAAGCATTGTGAGTGGTTTTGGCCACACCTTCTCCTTGGCAAGGCCGCCTCACTTCAATTCATCTTGAATTGTCTTATAATGACAATTTATTTTTTTCCCGATTGATCTAGGTTTTGTCATGGTGACCAAAATATACTATATAAAAACATTAACGCCATCTTTTCAATAATTTTTCTTAATTTTATAAACTTAAACTATTTTTTACTTTTCTTTATAAATATACAGCACAAAAATTTTTTTAAATCACTCGTTATATCAATTAAATAATATTTTATATTAATTTGTTATTTAATAATAATTTTTTTATAATTTAATATAAAACAAAAGTAAATATTAAAGGAAACGTAAAAGAGAAAGTGAGAAGAAATTTTATATATAATTTAATAGTTATAGTGATTGAATAATACATTGAAAAATATTATATAAACCTCATAAAGAAAATTATATATAAGACATATGTTGTGAGATAATTTTATGACTTTTTAATTTTTTTTTCAAATAGTAGAACAAATTTCTATAAAAATTCTGTTGATGGCTCTACGTAGTATACGACAAAGTATTATATTATCAGATTAATATAAAAATTTTATTGCATAATTAGTTTTTTTGTAAAAAATTAATTTTACGTGAGCACTCAAAATAATATTTAAAATTTATTAAATATTAATTAACTGGGATTAATTTATTTTCCATTAATTGGGCGAAAATGACATCAAATTATTCATTTTGATATTTTCCTCGATAGAGCCTCGGTCCTCCGCCTCATGTCTACCTCAACCTCTTTTAATCTTGTCTGCAGCGCTATTTTTTCTAATATTTGCTAGTTTGCATGGTGAAGAAGAGCGGCGTTTGGGAATGCGGCAGAGGTAATTGGGGCTTGGACTTGAAATTTAGAAATCCAAGGCCTAATTGTTGAGAATTCATGGCCCGTATACTACTATACTAGGGGCACTAGCAACAGCTATCTCATTAGTTCACTCAAATTTATAGTTTTAAACTACTTTTTGCTCTCCTATATAAATATACATCATAGATTCCCTAAATCAAATTCTATATTATTAAAATAATATTTTATATCACTTATTTTATTTAATAATAATTTTTTATAATTTAATATACAATAAAAGTTAACATTATAGAAAACCTAAAGGAAAGAGATGAAAGAAAATTTTTAAATATAATTTAATAATTATAGGAAGTAAATAATACTTCCTAATATATTTAAAAAATATATTAAAAGTGTATTAAAAAAATAAACAACCCACAGCCCACGAATCCACCCAACAACCCACAACCCAAAAAAGTGTATTCAAAAAATTATAATTATAATTATATTTAATATATAAATAGATAAATTATATAATTTTTATTTATTAAAATTTAATACCATGTCCGTCGCAAGCCTCCAATTAACTTAAGAAGACTAAAATTAACTCAAATTAATTGAAATTGGGCAAGATATTAATTTTTATTTATTAATATTTAATACCATGTCAGCGTGCACGTAAGCCTCCAGTTAACTCAAATTAATTGATATAGGGCAAGATATTAAGGGCATTCATTTTTGTTGTTCGCACACTTTTTTCTATAATTTGAGGATAAACACAATTTTGCAAAATAAAATGTGGGATGAGATTTTGTGGATCAATTATTCATTTTTCAAACAATTTTTTTTATAAGTGGCAGTAAATAAGATAGATAACAAATAGAAAAAATAAAAATAAAATTCAAAAATTAAATATAGAAAGTTTTGATATGATAAATAAATTATAAAAAAAATGCATTATTAGTTCCACGGGGTTTCAAAAACGTTGATAAGATAAACCAAACTGGAAAAAAAATAAAAAAAATAAAAGAAGTTACTACAGGGGGTAGAACATAAAATTTGATAATTGTGTCTATTTTATAAATTCTTTAGGGTCCGTCGTCTGTAGGGGTGTGCATGGGTCGGGTGGGATCAGGTGGAAGGCAAAATCATCAACTGACCCGTCCTTAACGGGTGGCTAATTCTTTCACCTTTCAACCGACCCATCAACCTCAATAATCGGGGGGTTTATTAATTTTTTGGCGGGTGCTAATCGGCGGGTAGAGCGGGTGTCAACCGCCATTAACTGGTATATAATTAGATGACATATACTGAAAAAAATTAAACGTATAAACTCTAAAATAATTATAATCAAAAGTATATTATTTTATTTACTAAGTATTTATAATTACATATGATGAAATATGTTAGATTTATGGATCATAGCATCACAAACTCACAATTATAGGCATTGCGCCGCATAACTCTTACCTCTCGCAATGGGAAAGATAATAATAAACTAATGTCTAATATATAGATGATAGAGTTTATTTTAATTTTATAATGGGGTGCGGCGGGTTGGGTTAATAACGGGTTTGAACATTCTCACCCACCAACCGACCCAGCCCACCAAAAATTAAAAATTTTAACCGACTCACTTATTTATATAATTTTTATTTACAGGTAGCGAATAAGTTCGAGTTGGATCGGGCAGGTAAAGCGGGTTTGACAGTCCTTCACTTCTTCTGCGCGCCAAAAAAGGAAAAACGCATTCGGTGGCACTTTCGATAATATTTAGAAGTTCAGAGGCATTTTCCCAATAGCTCCGATATTTCCCGAGAAGTGACGTGTCAGAGAAAGCGATTGGCGTGGAGGCGTGGAGGTCCCCCTCTCTACGTTTCTCTCCAAAACAAACACAAAAGACTAACATCCCCACCGTCCATTCCTCCAGGTCATCGATCCGCATCTCTCCAATCCAACACCTCCCATCCATCCAAATCTAATGATGGTCACGCGTACCACGCCATCCCTTGGTTAGGTTAACATCGGGTCCAGGTTAATCCGACCCTCAAACTCCGACCCGACTCTACCCCCCCATGGGACTTCGCCCCTAAGAAAGAGAACGATAAATCCAGAGAGAGATGGAGATAAAGATAGAGAGAGAGAGAGAGGCGAATTAGGTTTTTGTTTCTGGTCTGTCTCTGTATGTGTGGCTGGTACTTGGCCTGAAAGTTAGGGTTCTATGTTCTTCAGGTGACGACGACGACGACGACGAGTGATTGATTGAATGATCGAGTCTGAAATTTTTGTTTGTGTGGTTCGTGAACCGTGACTGCCCTCCCCTGAAGATACAAATCAATCCATACACATGCTTGGTCCCCTGGTTTTTAAAATTCGAATCCGTATTGATTCGTTCGTCTGTTTCGAGATTGATTGATTGATTGATTGCACCGAGACAGTTCATTTGCGTTCGTGTTTTTTTTTTCCTGGGTGGGTTTCGGATTCGAGTATCGATGGATGAGATTTGGGAGAGGGCTGTGGAGACGGCGCTGGACGGCCAGACCGATCACTCGTCGGCGCGTTCGCTCACCCTCGACGGAGCCGTGAAGTGCATCCATGGACGCCTCCCTCCGCCGGGCTTTCTTGAGCGGTTTGTGAACCTCCACCACCTCTCCATCGCCAACACCGGCGTTTCGTCGCTGGAGCAGTTCCCGCGCCTCCCGAACCTCCAGAAGCTCATCCTCTCCGACAACCGGATCTCCGGAGGCCTCGAGTTCCTCGTCGCCGCAGGCCTCGGTTCCCTCCGAGACCTCGACCTCTCCAACAATCGGATTCAGTACATAGAAGATCTCGCCCCGCTCGCGAGCCTCCGCCTCGTGTCCCTCGATCTCTACGAGTGCCCCGTCACGCGCGTCAAGGACTATCGGTCTAGGGTTTTTGGGTTGATCACTTCTGTGAAATTTTTGGATAAGATGGACGCGGATGGGAACGAGAGACTGGAGTCGGACGAGGAAGAGGAAGATGACGACGAAGAGGAGGACGATGATCCCGGAAGCGGGGAGGTCGATGGCGAGGATCGGCCTTTTAATAACGGTCATGGCCAAGTTGGCGTCGGGCATGATGGCATCGTTGATGTTGACGAGGACGATGAGAGTGACGCTGATGAGGAGGAGCCGGAGCTGTCGGTGTCGAGGAGGGCTAATGGATCGAATCATGTTCAGGCCAACGGTTTCCGTGTTGCCCATACTGGTGGGGACGGCGACGGAGGGGCTGAAGATGACGATGGAGAGGACGAAGAGGATGTTGAATCAGTGGAGGAAATTGATGACGAAGAAGAAGATGGCGATGAGGATGTTGTTGAAGTTCATGAGATAGAGGACAGTGACAATGACGATGATGGTGTTGAGGACGAGGATGATGATGAGGAAGATGATGACGAGGATGAAGAGGAGGACGTAGAGAATGAGGAAGGGGATCTTACCGAGCCTGAGAGGATTGGGCGCGTGGCTAGCACATCAGGCGAGATTGATGCACATGAACATGGGGAAGATGATGGAGAAGAGGATGATAATGGAGAAACTGGGGAAGAAGAACCTGTGGAGGATGACGGGGACTTTGAAGAGGAGGTAACGCTACCTTCATCCTTCATGAGTTTTTTCTTCTTTTTCTTTCAGATCTGCTTCCTATTGGGAGTTATTGAGTGCCCATGTTTTTCGATTACATTTCTGCAGTGGTTTGTTGGTTGATTGTTTATGAGGAAAAAAACCCCAATTTAGTTGCTAGTGAAATTAAGTTACTCTGGCTCTGGCATTACTCCTATATTTAAATTTAGTTTCCACCAGGAGAATCGTTTCATTGTATTTTAACCTTTTGTTTTTTGTTTACTACGTTTCAACTAATCAATTTTGCTTTTTTTTTTTCCCAAAGTTGAGACGCTTAGTTTTGATACTTGTTTGCATAAAAATGCTACCTCCAAAACTTGTGAACCTTTTTTCTCACGGAAGATTTAGCATATATGCATCCAAAGTTAATTACTTAATTTTACAGCTGTCTCCCAAAGAAAAATGGCTCTGTATGCTGTGAATCTTATATTTACTGTTTTATTATTTGAGAAATAAATAAATAAGCTGCTGTGACAATTTTTAACCAATAATATATTTTTGAAAGCTCGTCATTTCTGATTTTTCACACAATTCTCGACTTGAAGCAGGTGTTTTTGACTGTTCTTTCCTATCTTTTCTCAGAGAACCGATTTCTAGTGAATAAATGCTTTTGATTCAGGGTTTAAGTGATTTCTTTTGACTCTCCTATTTGAAAGAATATATGAATATTCCAACCGTATTTATCCATTATTTTATTAATTTGTTAATTAACATTATTTTTACATACACTTTGTGAATTCCTTTTTTAGTGAATGTGATTATGATGGCCATGTTAAGTGTTGTGTAATTGTTCCTTGTGTATCGTACCACTATTCATCAATCTTAAATTTGGTATTAATTGTAAGAATGTGTTTACTCTACATTAGGTTGTATGCAGTGGGATAGCAAATCACTTTGTCGTTTAGTCCTATTTTATTCTTGGTTTTATCTAGGGGGTATGCATTGCTGTGAAGATTATAGTAGGAAGTTTGTAAATCTGGCTTTAAATGTGTTTGTTGACTTTCCAGTGGGTACCCAGGAGCATTCTCTAACACAATTTTTTTTTAATCCAACTCTAGCAGTACAGGAATAAATTTGAATTGTATGTTGTTTTGCCCACATTCTTGTATTTAGTTCATTTTTTGTGTTCTATTCATGATATGCGATTATGCTTCCATTATAACTGTGTGTTGTCTGTTGGCCATAATATTTGAGACTGTTTAGTTTCAAGAGCTTTGCCCCTTTTCCTACGGTTGAGGGAGGGCTTCGAGTCTTGCTGGTATTTATTGCCCCTTTTTTATTGTTTGAAAGTGTAAATTCATTACCATTTAATTGTTGATTAGTTTAGGAGAATGATTGATCTTTTTTCAACTAGGCTGATTTCCAATAGTTCATCTTTTTGACTTTATTTTCTCTTTATTGTTCCAAATCCAAATCTTTACAAGGTTCATTGATTTCACCATGGATGCTTTTAATTTTGTTGATTAGCTTGGGATGTGATTATGAGCACAGTTCTTTGTTTGTATTGCAGGAAGAAGATTATGGTGCAAATTACTTAGTTAGGCCAGTTGGGCAAGCTGAAGGAGATGGTTATATAGATCTTGAGAATGACGAGGATGATTCAGAGGAGGAAGTTGAAGATGTCCAAATGCTGCCATCATCATCTTCACAACTTAAGCGAAGCAGAGATGACGACAATGATGATGGTGATGATGACGATGATGATGGAGGCGAAGGTGAAGATGATGATGACGATGAAGATGATGATGGTGACAATGACAATGTTGTGTACAGGAACCCTATGAAGAAGCAACGGTGAATACCTCCTTCCCTCCAATGGCAATGGAAAGGCCTTCAGATAGGGTTCAATGGTGGTAGTCTGGTGAATGTTGGTGGTGATTTGCAGTCTTGGACAGTATTTTTTTTTTTTTTGTTAGGAATGGTGTTTACCCTTCAGGCATGGCATTGGCGGGAAGGAAGGATTGTGTTCGAAAGGTTGTTAGTTTATATACCTCTCCTCTTATGAGTTGGCTTTTATATAGCCGTTGCCTGGCATTCAAATGGCAGTTAGGGTTGGGCCACAGATGTTTCTCGTTGCTTGAGGCTGTCGGGTTTGAAATGAAGAGCTAAAGACTACATGGCGGGAAGGAAAGAACCTCGGATGTTTGTTTTGTTTTTTTGCTTTTTTTTTTTTAAATGTTGAAGCAAATCCTTTTAAATGGGACCTTATTAAACAGCCTGTGGATAGGCTTTTTAAATCCATTTGTTGAATCAGACTTAGACACCGAGTAGTGAGTAGGATGGTCGGCTTGCACCTGGTTGCAACGTGGCACACAGATATGACACGTGGTTGTCAGAGGAAAAGGGATCTCATTGGATGATAATTTTCCGGTGCTGGCTCATGGACGACATGTGGCCACTGAAGTATTTGTCGTGAGAACAAAAATGGCTGTTGGATCGGAAGCGGGTGAGGTGAGCCGATTGGGTTGAGCCGTGGCCAGTTACGGGTTTGAACCGGGAGGCCGGTCCTTTTGCTGAAACCTCGTTGTTTCTCTCTCTCTCTCTCTCCTAGAGTCCCATGCGTTTTCATGAACGCTGTGTCACATGGGATTCCTCCCCCGCCCCGCCCCGCCCCACCTCACCCACGGGATGCGGGCTGCTGCCTGCTGCCTGCTGCCGTGCATTTGGTTTACACCTTTGGAAACGTGCCCACCAGCTCAAAGCGCTATCTCTCTGTGATGGGCCCTAGCAGCAGAAGATTATCAGTACAGGAAGCAAAAACAGCACCGCACAGCATGATTTAATATGGTAAAATCAGGAAAGAAAGGCTCCGCAGAAGATCAAAGCATTTACGGCCTCTCCTTTTTTGTACAATTATATTTAAAGTCATGAGATAATTCTCCTTTTTTGTATAATCTTATATATATATATATATATATATATCCCCTCCATTCTAGTCGGCAACGACCGAAATAATATTTTCACATCGAATAATTAATATCCAGTGGCTTTTATGACATCCAATAGGGCACCCTACATTAATATCGAACAATTCATTTGCTACTCCTTTATATGTTCAGCACCGTAAAAATATACTAATTCACTTATATTTTTGATAATGTGTGTGCATATATGTCTTTTAAAAAATATGAAAAAAATTATGTTAGTTTTTATTCCTTTAATAATTTGTTTAAATGTAGATGAATTTTTTTTAGATGCCAGTTTTCTCCCTATTTTGAATATTTATTGACAGTAAATATTTAAAAGCTTATGTTTTCTCAAATTTAGCTCTTAGTATATATAAAAGTTTTTTATTTAGAAAAAAATAAAAAGTCATAAAATTATTTTCACGTTCTATATTTATTTTTATTAATAAAATTTGAAAAATATTTCTTAATGTAATGGAAAGTATTCTTCACTTTATATAATTATTAAGTTATATAAAAAAAATTACCTCTTCCTTTCATATTTTTCATAATTTTTATTTTTATTTCATATTAAATTATAAAAAATATTATTGAATAAAAAATAAAAAATATTATTTTAATAATATAATAAGTAATTAAGTGGATGTATATAGTTGTATAAGAAAACAAAAAAAAAAATTAACTATATAAAATTAAAAAAATATTCGAGAGACTTAGTGTGACTGTTTCAAGAGAGATAAAGTTGTTAAACTCAACATGAGCCCAAACAATATAATTTAATAATTCTTCCTCAATCTATTGTGGGTCAAGGGCCTCATCCCCTTCTTCAAATCCCAATTGGTATTTTTCAAAGAGAATCTCTATCAACAATAAAACAAGATTCACCCAAATAAGCAATGTCATTCGATCATTATCAAATAGAATGTAATTCTTTTTTGTTCGTGAGTATCACACTAGAGTGTTTTCTACTTCTAATAAGCCATGAACTAAACGAGAATTATTCTCAACAAGTTCATAAGAATGGATCCTATTTTTTTCATCGAGTCCATGATAGAGACCAAAGATCTTGAGCGACTGATCTAGCAGAATAACTCAAAAGATAAAGAAACATCATTAATTTCTTCATATTCGTTCCAAGTTCGAAGTACCATTTGTACAAATAAGAATTCCCTTCATTACATGATTTCTTCTTCATATAAGTAAGATTTATGGGGCAATTTAAAAGTACATTTTGGTGCAACATTCCTTCCTATTTGATAAAAAAGAATCATATGATCCTAAAGTAATCTTACCTAGGATCACAAATTCCAAGTATTTCGTTAAAGAGCATATCTAATTGTATTAATGCCTATAATTGATTTATTTTGTGTAATACTAACCGACAATGCCTATTTAATTGGTAAGTGCTACAATATCGTATGCATTATAACCCATGATCATGGACCCAAATCTATTAGTATGGAACATATTCTTTTCCAAATGAAACCCTCTACTATATAAAAAACTGAAAAAGTGCTTCTGTTGTTATGGAAAAAAATTACAGTTAGAAAAAGATTATATTTAGTTTTATAATGATCGAGTGACATTGCATTGCTTTATCAGCTTGAACTGGGGAATCCCTTAGATATAGATATGATACAAAATGTATCTTGATCTATTGTTGATAAAAGATTTATTTATAAAAATATGAATTGGAATTTGAAGAAGGGAATGGGGCCCTCGATCCACAACATATAAAGGAGAATTTATTCAATCATATAGTTTGGGATCTTGTTGAATTTTATTGAATTTAACAACTTTGTCTCTCTTATGCTAAATTTAATCTTTTAAAAGTTGTTCCATCGGGGTTAGTGCATCAAGGGTTAAAGCATGGATGTTTTGTATCCATTGAACAAAAACATGTAATTGTATGGCAAAACCTAAAATCATATATTGAGGGTGTCCTAAAGGACAATGGTATCATTATGAATATATGACCTAAAACTATAAAAATATAGAAATATACAGGTCTAGTTGAAATATAATACAATTACATCACGATGCCTAAGAATACGATCTAATAAATCATTGTATCGAGTAGTTGGATCATAATGTTAGTGCTACAAATTCAATCAAGGCAATGCTGCATAATAGAATTAGCTAAGCTACTTGTTTTTTAGCGGCTTAGCTAAGACGGTTTGCATGTGATTAGTATTCCCAACGGAAATGGATAATCCCATGAATAAATATTTGCAAATGAAGTATTAGTTAACACTAGTGTTAGCTATTTTTAATCCTACATCATAATACGTGAACCATACATGGCCTATATGTTAAATTTCCTTTAAATTTGTGTTATTAAGGCTGAATGACACTTTGGAAAATGGTTGAATGACACTTTGGAAAATTGGTGAAAGCCTAGATGCTAAACATGAGAGATTTTGGGAGTGTTTGGTATTATTTTTATTTTTGTCTTTTGGTTTTATGATTTGAATTTTAATTGAAATTGAAGTCTAAATTTTGAAGTTTGAAAACAAATTCTATTTGATAAGGAAATAATGTATTTATAAAAAGTTTGTTTTTAAAAATTGAGTCTCATAAAAATTGATAAAAATATATATGATAGGCCCGAACAACAAAGCAATAATTTTTTTTAAAAAAATAAATAAATTAAATTTCACACAAAAATTAAATTTAAATTTAAAAATAGAACTAATGTTGTTTTCAAAAATAACTACTATATTCAATTTAAATAAAGTACTATTAGGCTATTAGGTAAGAGCTTCTCCAATAATATTAAGTAGATTTTGTTTAACTAAATCTATATTTGACTTGCTAGATATAACTTTTCTAATAGTTTTAGTTAATTTTAATTGCTTAAATCATTTTTTTCTAATTCACTCTCAGATTGCTCTCTCTCATCTTCAATATTGTCTTTTTAGTGTGAAGGATAGGTTAAAGTTTTGGGGGTAAGAGTATGATGTGATAATATTAATTAAAACTATAATTTTAGATAAATTCAGTTTAATTTTTTTTAAACTAAATACAACTTATGTTATAGTTATATTATTAGAAAAGATTTTTTGTATATAGTTTAAGCTAAATTTAATTTTAGCCAAGAGCCTTGACATTAACTTTATTAAAAGCCAATGAAAATTTAAAATTTAATAAATATTTTAAAAAAACATGAGTAAAATATTTAAATGTACAACTTTTAGCTATAATAAATATACCTTCTCTACTTATAAAATATATATATATATATACCTCCTTCGCATTAGGCTAAGTGTAGCAAGCACACACTATCCGGACTTGTCTCATCATCTAATTAAATAGTTAATCCGAGACTTTTTTAGGAACATAGTTAATCCGAGAATAAATAGTCGAACACCAGTCTAGCCTGAATTTGCAGTCTTCTGCGTGGGCGGTGAAGTGGTGAACCCCCAACGCCTCTCTCGCGCTCTCGGGTACATGTCGTAAATCTTATTCACTGCTTCACTGTGTTTCTGCAACCAGCAATCTGATTTCTAATTTAGGTTTTTTAGAATCTCAAAAGTTGATCGATCAATCGAAAAACCTAGGGTTTCTGTTCCCTTGCTTTCGTTAGCGACGCCATTACAGTTTATGTAAATTTCAAATCATTACCTTTCCGAGATTAAGTTGATCGATGCACGTAGAGTCACCATTTGTTTATTGTCCATGCGGATTCAATTAGGTTGATTTGTTCGCAGCCGAATGGTGTTGTGCTTGGCTCCTCAGAAAAATAGACAATAGAAGTAGTGGTGTTTAATTGTTTCTTAGTCAGTATCATCTGATGCGTTTCTACGGATTTATATTACTATTATTTGTTGTAGTAGTTATTGGTTTATTTATTGTTTGTTCGGATTTGTCTTTATAGTGGAGTTTTTTTTTCTGTTCTTTTTCTTTCTATTTTCATTAAAGTCTCTGTGATCTGGATTTTATGATTTACCTATGGGAAACGTATGTTTACTCTGAATGTACTGGGTCAAAATAAAATTTTTGTATTGGATGAAAATTAGTGTATTGGCTGGTTGGTTTGGGTTATGAAAATTATCTTGCTGATTAGTGTAGTAAAGCAAGGCAATTTTCTGGTTAATGCTAAGAAACTTTTTTTTATTATTATTATAAATGGATGTGATATGGATTTATGATTTACTTATGGGAAACATTTGTTTATTCTGAATGTACTGGGTCAAAATATAATTTCTTTTCATTGGATGAAAATTATCTTACTTATAATGCGAATAGTTAAAGTAAAACGAGGCAATTTTATGTTTGATGCTGGGAAGCTTTTTGCTTTTTTGGTTCTTGGAATTTACCTGTTCAACATTATCTTTTGGCTGAGAACCAACTTGCTTATAAGAAAACGTTTTGGACATGTTTTACGTGTGATGGGAAAATCACTCCTTTAAACAGTAAAGAAATGTTTTGGCCATGTTTTTCTTCCCCTTCTTTTCCCTCGAATTGTAAAGATTACTTTTTTCAATAAATATAGTGGTTTTTTTAAAAAGATTATTATGTGCGTATATATAATGTATTATGGTTCATCTGTGAAGATTAGTAGAGTAGTCTTTTGCCTTCTATAATGTTCACCTTTAAGTTATTTTTCTGCTACTTCCCAGAAGGAAAAATCAGTTGGAAACTGTGCTAGGATTGTATGTGTATGGATACCAACTCGACCAGAAGCACATATATGAAGCTTGAAGCCAGTCAACTGTTAATTTTAACTTATTAAGATCACCATTCATAGGCTATTTGTATCGCTTTGAATCCTGAAGTCTAGTGGGGTGAAATTAAAACTTGGGTCTCCTGTTATTTTTATGTGACCAAAGAAACCTAAATAACTCCATCACTACAATTACAAAAATGATAATGCTATATTGTACGTTTCTCTAACCACTCTACATTCTTCAAATACACCTTCTATTTTGTTGGTGTTGGATTCAAGGTCCAATTGAAGTTGAAGTGTTGTGTTAAACTTTTGAATCAGAATGGATGCAGGAAATAAGCCACTTAAGGTGATTGGAGGAACAAGCAGCAAAGCCTACATGGACCTCCGAGAGATAGTAAGGGAGCATGCCATTGCCTTCCTTCCCGCAAAATCTTTGTTTAGGTTCACAGCGGTCTGTAGGGACTGGAAGCTTAAGATCTTAGCTCCTTTTTTTGCCCACAATCAGACAAATTCCTTTCGCACTATTTCAGGCCTCTTTTGTCAGACTTATGGAGCCTCGCCATCATTTATATCCGTTGATCAGGAGTCATGTGGTGTGCCAGATCCGTCTTTGAAGTTTTTCCCAGAAGATGTTGATATCAGAACCTCATCTAATGGCCTGCTATGCTGCCAGGGACGTTCTGGGGACAGGTCATACTACATCTGTAATCCTGTCACAAAGCAGTTGAAAAAACTCCCAAAGCCTAATGCTAATCACGGGCCTGAACCTGCTATTTTACTCATATTTGAACCATCGGTGTATAGCTTTGTGGCCGATTACAAGCTGATTTGTGCATTTCCATCTGCTGACTTCGATGATGCTTATGAATTTGAAATCTATTCTTCTGCACTAGGATCTTGGAAAATTTCGGGGGAGATTTTTTTTAGCAACAAGAAAATCGAACCTAGTTCGGGTGCTCATGTTAATGGGGTTGCTTACTGGAAGATTAGGACTGGTGGGTTCATTGCTTTTGATCTTGGGAAGGAAAGGTCTCAACTCATCAGTATGGTTTCCGGTAGTGGGTTAACTTTAGGTGTGATGTCCAAGAAGCTTTGTGTAGCTGGTGTGTCTCAAAAGAATTTGCTAGTGGTGTATTCGCTGTCTAATGTTTTCTCGAACACAATGGAGATGAAGAATCGTGCACGTGCATGGGAGGTTATATATCAGATCCCGTTAGACAATTCTATTACTCAGCACCCTGTGCGCTCAGCAATCTTTGCAGGTGATAATATGGTGCTGCTTCAGTCTGAGGGAAATATAATGTCTCTTGACTTGAGGTCACAAAAACTTTCCATTCTGCACGATAAAGTTGCATATGGGATGAACTTTGTTCCGTACGTGAATAGCCTCGTCTATTTTTAATCGTTGGTTGCCCAGGTTTCTGTTCTTTTACTTATATGCCGCACTGGGAATTTACATTGGGAGTCGTCTACCCCAACTTAAAATAGATTCTATGTTAGCATGGTTGATCCGTGATACTTACTACTTTTTCTAGCGTTAATGTTTGTTGCCGATGCATTGGTTATGGTTCAAAAATCAGTGGGACGTTTATTCCTGCATGTAGTAATTTATGTTGTGGTTTGTCCACGCAAGTGTAGTGTTATTGTTTATGAACGTATTATGGCCTTGTTTAACTTTGTTCCTTTCTTTTGTTGATTATATACTTTGAGTATAGAGATAATGTGTACCCCACTAGAGAGTTTTATCCAATTTCAAGTGTCGTATGGGCGTATCCATCCGAAACTTATTTAGGTTTTTTTATTCTGTTTTTTTTTTTTTGAGCTTGTTGAATTTTAAATTTTAAAAATAATTTTGTTTTGTATTACTTTAAAAAGAATATTTTAAAAAAAATCGAATACTATAAAAATTTAAAAATATAAAATATAATGAATTCAGATAATATAATTAATGAAAAGTAATATATATTATTAAAATTGAATTTGAATTTTAAAATTAAAATAATTAAATAATTTTAAAAAAAGCTATGGGTTTACATGTTTCAAAGATAGAAAACGGAATTTAATTATATATGAAAGTTGTGTTTTAAAAATTTTAAAATAATATTATGTTTTAAATATAGCTGGCCACCGTGAGTGCTTTAAAAACATTGGTTCTGTCTATGGCTATTGTATATAATTTAGAGATAAAATATAATATTTACAAGAAAAACTTTACTATATCTAGTTTTTTAAAATAGGACATAAGGATATAGTTTTTACAGTAATTTTCAAATTTAAAAATCTAAGAGCATTCATATCATATTTGATTTTTTCATTCTTATTTTGAGATGAATAATATATTTATTTCTTATAATTTACTTATTTTATTAAAACTTTTTGTATCTCATTTTTCATTCATATCTATATTCATTTAAATAATATTTTTTATTTTTTATTTATTACTTCTTTTTTTCCAATCAATTAAAAGTTTACATGTATAAAAATTTATAGAAAATATAATTAGGAATGAATAGTAAATTTTCAAATATGAGAATTTATTATTCATTCGTTATTCTTATATCCTATTTTAGATAACCTAGTGTAGGTTTTTGTTTTACAAATTTTTTAAATTTTCTCATAATTTATAGAGAAATATTAATTATGGCAAACCTGATGTGGATGCTCTAACGTACAGCCCTAAATTCATTCCTCATTTGTTCGTCCTACATTTTTCTTCTCTGGACTATTACATGCTCGTACGAATCAACCTCCTCTACTCCCTCTTTGCAAAAATTGTTAATTTTAATGAATAATATAGTTACTTATTAATAAAAGAAACAATAAAATATTACTATTACTCATTAATTTTAAAAATGTTATGCTTAAAAATAAAATGGGATGAAAGAATTCATAGGTAGTCATTACACAAAAGGAAAAAAAGTAGTTAAAGATTATAAATGGAAAAGAGAAAAAATAATAAAGAAAGAATTTATAAAATCTTATTTAAAAGAATAGAAATAGAGATGAGAAATAAAATGTATGATGTTTTTAGAAGATAAGGAAATTATATGAAATAATATAACATATATTCCTAAAAATAGGAATAGGAAAACCAAACCAACGTGGATGCTCTATATGTTCCTTGCAACTTGCAAGACTTTAAGTCAGGGAGAATAATATATACATGGGAAATGTTGCAAAGTTGATGTGATGGTTTGCATTTATTAGAAGTATTTTATTGGATTTCAATGAATGCATGAATGTAGGTTACGCCAATTGTATGGTAACTCTTCTTAAATATAATTTATTTTCTTAGTTTTTATATATGTGTGATGTCATATTTTGTGATTTAATGTAAGTTTAATAAGGCACTATACTAACACAAGCATATGTCGATCATGTATACTAGAGACTTCATGTTATAGGATGGTAGAAATGGAGATCACCCACTAAGCACTCGTGCTCATCCTGCTTTATTACTATTTCTTACAGGTTTTTGTCAAAAGTAGCTGGTGGTGATATAGTAGAGTAGGTCAGGACATTTTGGGTATATGATTTATTCTATAGTTTAAACTTTGTTTATTTATTATTTTATATTATTTTTTTCGGACTTAGGTCCGACAGTTGTATGAACCTTATTAATGAAACTTTATTGTAAGTTAATTATGGTTGTTGGATATTTATGAAAAATAAATATATTATTGTAGCTTTTTAATAAATTAAATATGATATTAAAATTAATTTGTAAGTGTAATTCTATTACTATTGTAATATCGTACGATTGGATCGGTCACCAATCATTTAACCTAACGTGGGCATGGAGACTTCAGCTCCTAATTTTGATTTCCTTAGAATGTGGGAGCACAGTGGGATGTAACGTGACAATGAGGATTATGGATATGATGAGACAATTGGTTCTAATGCTTATGATAAGGGGACACCACACAAAAATTTAATTTATATTTAAAAATAAAAGAAGTTAAAAGTTATTTTTTAAAATAACCATTAAACTCATCCATTTATAAACTAGGATTTAATGTCGGATGTTTTCTTTTTTTACTCCGGTTTTGCCCGAGCTTGTTTAAATTATATTTAAATTGTTAAAACAAAAGAAGAAGAAGAAGAAGAAGAAGAAGAAGAAGAAGAAACAGTTAATACTCCTCGAAAGCGGCTGGGAAGCTTCCGTGGGAGTGGAAGGAGAGAGACGTAGCCAACAAACAGCCCGAGGCCTGACGCGACACTGTGGTCAAAAAGTACACCAAAAGCCTTTGTCGGTTTTCGTACGCTACGCTAACGCGCAAACGATGTGACACTTTTTTTTTATTTTTTTATAACTCATTCACATTCTATTCAAAATCAATCCTCTTCCTCCCACCCCAGAAATCCCAAACCAAACTCCGGATGAACCATCCACCCAAGTCCTGCAGCAACGTTACACGAGACTGGCCTGTGCCTGTAATTTGGTATATATTATGTTTGTTTTTAAAATTATCATATTTTTTTTTTAAAATGCGAACGACATTATATATGTTTATCGATCTGTAGCCATCAACATCGATGTTGCCACATAAATTCATAATACATTATTAATCGGCAGAAGAAAGATGGTCTCTATTTTATTTTATTTAGTGCACGTTTAGAAGAAACAGTTCCATATATATAGCCCCAAATTTCTCTCTCTCTCTCTCTCTCTCTCTATATATATATATATATATATAGTTTAGATATTCATGTATTGAACTGGAACTGAAGAGCACGTACGCACAAGTGTACCAAATGACCAAAAGCAATTTTCTGAGGCATAGCAAATGGAAGAACCAGGAGATGGATGGAGAAAGCAAAATCAATAATCCAGACAAGACAGGGTGTACGTACGTGCAGGTGCACAGTCAGTTTTTTTTTTTTTTTTTTTTTTTTTACTCTTTTTTTTATCTTTCCATACAAAATTTATTTATTTAATTTTATGCAAAGTAAGTTGCTGGGCTGACTTATAAATTAAGCACTGTACCTGCAGGAGGAGTGGAGGAAGAGGGAATCAATAATCCAGATTTGTTGACCTGGGAAAACAATGAGCACATATATTATTTATTTACGTCCTTTTTACAAGTTTATTTTTGTATAAATCTCCGCATACATCTACATCTGAATCTGAATAATAAATTACTCAGACCCATACATCCGTAATATGATTAAAACTAATCAAAACTGTCATGCCATATCAGATGTAAACAAAAAACAAAAAACAATTTAAAAAACACAAACACATGTATCACGATTTCAGCTTCCTCATAGGCCGTAGCTAGGCTGATGGCATCCAAGTATCGGAGGTGACTAAATAATTTAAATATTTAAATGTATTATTTTTTTGTACTGGATGGATGGATCATGGATCATGGATCATGGATGGATGACTACGCACAAGTGGTCATTAATAAATAATGGTAGTCAGATTTGGTTGAACGGGATCGGAAAGTTGCACGTACGCCTCGCGGCAGTTTTTGTATAATAAACAAACAATTTTTAATTAGTACGTTAATATACAGTTATTTTTAAAATTTAAAAACAATAAATAGGATTTCTAAAATTTTACAACGCATGTTTGATAAACCATATCCATTATCCATTATATATACATACATATATATATATATATATATATATATATATAAAATTCTACTCAAATCCACGAATATGGCGACTATTAAATTAAAGCAAAAGAGATGGAGTATACTTTATTCAAATCCGCATACGAAATGGTCAGAAACCGTGTGCCCAAAAAACTTTAAAAACCAACCCCTAAAAATCAAAATTAACGTAAATTTGAACCGATATTGGAGCAATCACCCGCTAATTATGACACCCATCCACGTTAATACATATTATTTCTCATATAATATATATATATATATACACAAAAAAAAAAACAGGGTATATACCCTTAAATTTGACATTATTATAAATAAATTATCACATACGAATATAATAATTTAAATAGAAACGATACGTGCAACACGTTATCATCATAAAATTATAACTTTTGATGACTGGGTATGTTATTAATTAAGTCAATTGTCTAATGATTATGTAATTGGAATAATAGGTAACATTATGTAATCTAAAAGATGCCCCAACATTAACCTAACATACCAAAGATCATAAACATCAAGATTCACTTGTTTTCAGGATTTAATTTATTATCTATAAGTATTCATCCATAATATAATATATGGAATCAGAATATCCGGGTTAGGTATCAACTAAATTAGAAATGTTTTTTTCTTCTTGCCGTTGCAGATAATAACACTATTTATTGTTTCCCATCCCCAATCTAAAATGCCTTTTACTTAATTATTACCGTCCCAGTCCCGGTAATGATTGAATAATTACAGAGAAATTACGGTGCAGATGCTCCATCGATGAGGATAAGTTGATTACACGTGTCCCTGACCCACTTCACCATTTTCCCGTCCTCATCAGTCATGCCTTGGTGCCCAAGCAACTTCCGCGAACGGGACTTTGGCAGCCCCAATTCTCACTTTTTTTAAGAATGTTTTTTTTTTTTAAAAAAGAAAAAAGAAAAAGAAAAGTGACGTCATCACCTGGATTAAACCAAAAATGCATTCCTGCATCCAAAATAACAAAAGCCTCAACTTTATTAAGCAGGGAAATAAACGAAACAAGAAGACTTTATCTGAAGTCTTTAACACGCCCATGACCACCACTTGCCTCCCTCTCTCTCTCTCTCTCTCTCACTCTAAGAAGACTCTGTTCCTCTCATCTCATCTAATCTCTCTCTAAACCTCTCTGCACTGCTCTCTGTCTGTCCCTGCAATCTTTGAAGATTTTACGGTGAAGCACTTTCTTGGTTTTCGATCTACCCAGGTTTGTTTCTCGCACTTCATCATCAATTATATATGCTCTGCCTTTTATGAGTTGCCTTTCCGTTTATATACTATATAATATGCGGTTATAGTTATATATATGTATGTATATATTGATGTTTGTCTGGTTACTTCTCCCCTTTATGGTTCTGGTTCGTTCTTAGAAAATTTGATTTAGTTCGTTTTTGTTCGTGATCTTGAGTGGTCTTGTTCATGTTTGAGTGACGGGCTCTGTTTGGCATGAGGGCTCTTTGGAATCAGTGACTGATAGATGTTTTTTTTTTTGTTTTTAAGTAGGAGTACGTTGCTCCATTTCAGCCCCACGGGGTGGAGTGGTGGTCGTCCCCGTCCACACCTGATCGTGCGTTCGACCCACGCACCCGTGGGGAGGGGAGAGGTAGGATCACTAGGATGGGGTTAAAAAAAGGAAAAAGAAAAAAACCCCCCTTAATTTCAAACCCTTTTTCTTGATCTTCTTCGGTTTACAGTTTTTTTTTAAAATTTAGTTCACTACTGTCCGTGATCATTGATTTACGATTATGGGTTCTGTTTAGTATGCTATTGAAATTAATGGCTAATTGGTATTTCTCATAGGAGTCGCTTCCTGCCTGCTTTTCCGGATGAACCCATGAACCTGTAAAATTTCAAACCTTTTTATTTCTTTTAATTTTTTTTACATTTTCTTTTGTTTTAAAGTTTTTGATTTGTTGTACAGACCCTTGGGTTTATTTTCCATATCGATCAATTGGTTCTGCTTAAGATGGTGGTTCTTCGAAATTAGTGACTGATTGATTCTTTTACGGACCCATAAAACGTGTGAACTCAAATATCATCTTGTTGATGATCGATCGTGAGTGTTCTTTTCTGTGTTTGATTAGTGTGGGCTCCGTTCAGAATGCACAATCTTTGAGATTACCGGCTATTTGATCTTCTTATTAGTGTTGTTTCTATTCCATATGAACCTTTACCAAATCATAGACTCAAATTTCAAGCCATTTTTGTTTTGTTTTTTTTTCCGTTAGTTTTGATTTGGTTAATTTTGTTTGTGAGCTTCAATGTTGTTTCCACATTTGATCAACGGGCTCCAATTGCTAGGGAATCTTTGAAATGGTTGACTCATAGATTCTCGTGTAACATTTTGTCATTGTTTTTTGCGAACAAATTGATGTTAAAGCAGTAGAATGATTCGTTTTTTTTTTTTCCTTTTCCCGAAAAGGTGGAATGATTAAAATTGGTCTTGATTAGATACTAAAGCAATTAAAATCGTTGTTTTCTTGCTGATCAAGATTGGGTTTGGTATAGGATACGATGGTGATATTTGAGGAAGAAGATTGGGAAGTGATTGCGAAGAGCTTTTCGACTTGGTTTGGTGAACAGGATCGCTTTCCATTATGGATCTGAGAACAACAGTGGGCGGCGTCTTCAGACTCTGATAGCAGTAAGGAGGTTGAGGAAGTTGCTTATGATGTGAGTTATTAATAGATGCTACAAACAAGGAATCATGATAGCATGCAAATACTTGGGTTGATAATTAAAGCAGTCTGTGACACATATCCGACTTTGATCTTTTGATAGCAGTATATGTTTAATAAATTGCTTTTTTCATACAAATTGAGTTCTGCAATGTTTTTTTTTTCCAACAATCAATGCAAATTTCATTAAGAAAGTCGGACAATTTGAGCCTGGTCATGCAGCAATGTATGCATATAGGCAACTCAAAGAATGTCATTATCATCTTAGTTTTTTTTTTCCAAAAACAGTGTATCCTTACAAACTGAATCTGTTTGTAAGGATTTTTCCGAATCCCCACGGTTTGCTTTCGAAATTTCTTACCTGGGCCTAATTGCTGATAAATTGTTTTTCTTGGCTGTATTGCAGCTTCTGGATATCGCACCCGCTTCCTCCAAGTCCTCTCAATTGAGATGTCACAAGAAGAATGGATGCTATGCTCGCGCAGAACGAAAGCCTGCAGCTACCCTTTGAAGACACTTTTCATAAAGGAATACGGGACTCTGTTTCCTTCCGGCCACATCTCTTATCCATTCCGTAGAAAGGGCCAAAACCTGGGACCAACGCATAACCTTCCTTTCCTTGCTCACCAGCAATCCAACTGCTTCCTCTGAGAACTCTCTGGGTCTTTCTGCTGTCCTCCCAGAATAATGGCCTCTCATCCCTCTGGACTAGCGACCCCTTTTTTCCTCTCCCTGACCGGGACTGCCCACGCGGGGTCCCCCACCCAACCTGGCCTTCTTGCCTGAGAAAGTTCGTACTGTGAGCTCATGCAATGGCCTTCTGCTGCCAAAGTGAATATGGAGAATATGGCAATGGCTACTACATTTGCAACCCTGCCACTACGGAATGGCTAAAGCTTCCTCCCCACACCTCTACCATGGGCTGGCTAATGCTTTTATGGTGCTTGCCTTTGACCCTTCCTGCTCAACTTCACCCCCGTTTACTACGTGATCTGCGCCGTACAGATGATGTACTTTCCAAATGATCAAATTTGAGGTGTACTCTTCCATGAAGGGAGGGATGTATGTGAAGATGTGCTGTGTTTGAGGAGGGTTTGGATCTGAAGACCTCACCAGGTGGAGGATCTACATGAATGGGGTTGCATATTGGAAAGCCTCGTCCGAGAAAGTGTTGGCGTTTGACATACATAACAAGGACTATGGGATCTTGCTGCCGCCTCATGAAGGCGGGGTCTTGGTGGAAATGCGCGGGGGAGGTATGTTGTGTGGAGGCACATTACGGAGTTGGGGGAGAGTGCGTGGTGAGCGCCAAGGGCTCCATGATTTGAACTCCGAGGCAGCGTATCCGTGATCTGGCTTGGTCCTGAGGCTGCTGTGGGAGGAGTGCAGGGACGTTGCAGGGCTTTGGTTACCCCACAACATGTGTTGGCGGTTCGTGCTGGGAGGATGGTGTTCTGTCACCGGGTGAAGGATGGGGAAACTGTTGGTGTTGAACAGTGTGGAAGATGACTCGGGGAGATCTTCACTCTGGCCGTACGTGAATAGCCTTGTTCAAGTTGAAGCAGAGGCAAGTGGGCGGGGATGTCAACTTCTCACTTCAATGTGCCACTGCTGGCTTTGGAAGTTTTACAAAATGAGGCTCGTACTAAAGTGTACTTTAGACTGTTACACTGTTGAAACAGGTATATGTGATCTTTTCGATGTTTGATCATACGAGGATCTTACTATGGTCTTCGACTGTAACTTCAGCTTTCTGATCAAAAATTTTCGTGAAGCGCCTGCAATGTGATTTATTCAAATTTTGAATCCAGCAGTGAAATATTCTTAAATATTGACCTGACTGCAGTTTTTGTAATCGAGTAATGCAGATTGAGGCTGTATGCTCACACTGAATTTTGAATTACAATGGCCTTGCTCTCATTACTGAAAGTGCAGTTCTGTAAAAAAAAAAAAAAATTATTTAACACCATACTATATCTGAATAAATTGCCTTATTATGAGGCTCTTCAATATAGGAAATCACTTTCTTGGATGCTCTTAATTAGGCATTTACCATGAATTCTTTATTATTTAGTTAAAATTTAACTTCAAATATTTTTATATATAAAATTTAATAAATAACTTTTATATGACAAAATGATAGCTACAATAAATTTTATTGAAATATTAATTTTTAAACAGTAATTATTATTCATTGGAGCTAAAATGAAACTCAGGAAACTAACAGGGAGTTGTAAAAATCATGATTAGCTTAGCTGGCCTAGACATAATTAATGGGCTGATTGGTTACATGACAAACCCAAGGGCCCGCTGGATCCACGGGGACATGGGGGGCCAGACAGGGAATTACTGCCATCAATTTTACACTCAACCAATGCGTTTGAGTTATAGTCCCCATTTTCATCTGCCTCGTAGTCATCGGGTTATCACTTATCCCAGCGAACGTAACGTAACGTAACGTAACGTAACGTGTGAACTATAAATTTGAAGGGTTTTAGTAAATTAAATTAAACAAATTAAAAACCAACCAAAAACAAAAAAAAAACGCTGAGTTTAAGGTTTGTTTTTTTTTTTTTGGGATTTCTGTGAAAACGTGATAATTTGTGTTTCTACTGCGTGCACGGATTTTGTTGCGCTTCATTTGTTAGACATTTTCATCTAGTATTTGTATTCTGATTTTTGGTGTTCATCGAGTATACAGGCAGGATCATTGCTACTTACTACTCCATCATGTCTACTTGGGCGTTGGACCATGAATCACTGAATGAAATGTGGAAAAGGTCTTCAATATGCTGTTAGAGGCAAAATGTACCTCAGAGCCACTGAGCTTCAGGAGGAAGGAAAGGGTACGCACACTCGTTCAGTGTAGGGTCTTGTTTTTGGTTTGTTACTCATATACACACACACACACACACAGAGGTGCACAGTCGCACACATACATGCCATCTTTGATCGTGAGCTCCTCTTTTTCCTTCAAGTATTTATTTGAATTTTTATTCAAGTATTTGCGGGTGTACAGATCATATTCTTAAATATCGGGAACCCACATGCTCTCGGACAGAAGCCCATGACATTTTTTCAGGTTCATTGGGACACTGTGATTTGCAATGTTTCTGTTTTTTTTTTTGAGTTTCTCTGGCAAACCCATGTAGTTTCAGTGTTGAACCCAGGGCATTCGTGCTTTTACTGCAGGTGGTTGCTCTGTGTCAAGCCCCATTTCTACTAGATGATCCTAATGTGGGATTCATATTCCTGCAGATGCAATTGCAACAGAGCTAAGCACTATCTTTCGTGGACTGTGGGCGGCCTAGGTATTCATTCCTATAATCCATGCACGCCTTGCGATATGATGTCAGCATTGGAGAAAGTAAAAGTCTATATACAGGCCTCTCTTTTGTGCAGTACTTTAGGAAAATCAAGTGTAGTAAAACACATGACAACAGGTTGAGGCAAATTATCACTGTGACTAAAAATTTGATTTTTTTTTTCTTTCCCCCGTTAATTTAAGATTTCATGTATTTTAAATTGTTTTTGCATGTTTCGCTCTTGGTTCCCAATGTGCTTTCTTCTCCTTCACATATAATAACTTAAACCATATTGTTCGTTTCTCTGCATCTTACTTGTGTAGATGGTTGTTTTTTTTTTATATGCATGTATTCATTTGTTGACAGAGTGTTCTAGTTAATTCGCTACAAATGTTCTTATTAAAAATATAGGTGCTTACTGTGACACTCGGAGGCCTTCCTGTAATAAGGAAGGAAGTGGCAGAGTTCATTGGCAAGCGTGATGGATATCCAAGGTGATAATACTAGGCACTAAGTGCACCTGAGATATAGTGTTTTAGCAATTTACTTTCAACCTGATCTATATTTTTAACATCACAATGGCAGCGACCCAGAATTCATACATCTCACTGATGGTGCAAGCCAAGGAGTGATGCAGATCTTGAATGCATTGATACGCGGTGAAAAGGATGGGGTATTGGATCTTCCTTCAAATGACTCCATAAACAATATATTACTCTACTGTATATGTTTCTCTGTTGCTCATCATTTGCTTGCCTTCAAAACTCTAATTGCTTGCATCATGTGTTAAATAGAAGTTGTTATTTTTTCCCGGGTATTGACCCCGATTCCACAATACCGCTTTATTCTGGTGCATTAACTCTAATTGGTGGTTCTCTGGTTCCATATTACCTGGAAGAGACTCAAAACTGGGGTCTAGATATTCTTAACCTTCACCAATCAGTTGCAGAAGCTCGTGCTAAAGGAATTATCGTATGTATTTCAATTAATATAACCTTTCCAGGTCCAAGTCGACAGAGTTCTTTTACTTCTACCTTGTAGATCTCTTTTTTTTGGGCTTTGTATTAGCCGTACTACTTAGTTTCCTTTCTCAAAACATTTAGTACAATCAGTCATGCAATTTTAAAATTTTCTGATGAACTATGATGATCAGGTGAGAGCTATGTGATTGTAAACCCTGGCAACCCTACTGGTCAGTGTCTCAGTATAGTCGATTTAAAAGAAATATTGCAGTTCTGCTTCAAAGAGAAGATAGTAGTGCTTGCAGATGAAGTTTACCAGCAGAATATATACCAGGATGAACGACCGTTTGTTAGTGCTAAAAGGTTTGCTAAAAAAATAAATCTACTCTTATCTTAAGAATCAGTAAATCCTATAGATTATTGTTCTCATATTATGAATATGAGAACTAATTAAATTTGAAGATTAAAAAAAAATTAGCTAAGAGTTGATATTTTATCACCCACTGTGAAAGGTTCTCTTGGATATGGGTTCCCCAATGAACAAGGAGCTCCAGCTTGTTAGTTTCCACTCTTTGTCCAAAGGATATTCAGGTGAATGGGACAGCGAGGATACTGGGAGATGGCTAACATTCCTCAACGGGTTTGGTTTTCTTTCTACATTCTATAACAAGGGTCAAACGCATCAGACAATGTTTTTTGCAGTCGTAATTTTTCAAAATGGCATTTCTCCTGGTCTGCACTAATTCCTGTTCCCTAATTAAGCTTCCACGATCTGATATTGCAGACTGTTGACGAGATATATAAACTTGCATCATTGTCAGCCTGTCCAAACATTCCTGCACAGATGCTTGTAAGTAGAGATTTGGTTGTTCCACTTAATTGAATATTATTAAAGAAGAAGGAACAAATTGATTGTTGAGAGTCCTGTTCCTATTCCTTTGCTGTTGTACCTTCACTTGATTTGTTGCATGGGGACTTGGACTCCCATCAAACAGTTATGTAAGCGTAAATAATACTTATTTTCCTCTTTACAGATGGGGCTGCTGGTTAATCCACCCAAACCCGGAGACCTCATTTGATGTGTTTTGCAACTGAGAGGTGTAGTTTCAGGCTGATTTACAAACATACTTTTTGAACTTGCATAAAAGCCTATGGAGTTTCATTCCAGCATTTATCCATAATTAGTTTGGTTTCGCCATTGGAACCAGCAACACTATAAGAGTGGGTTTGGTCATGAAGTGGACTAGGAAACCTCTTTGGTTTATCAATGCATTCAGGCATAACAATAAATACGGCATATATATATATATATATATATATCATTTTGTGATTTATTATTGGATGGACTCTTCGATTCTTTGTACATGGGACTATAAAGTTTCTCAATCCTAATTTATGCAGAAAAGGGATCTTTGAGTCACTGAGGAGAAGAGCACATGTGATGACTGATGGATTCAACGGTTGCAGAAATGTGAATGCAATTTCACAGAAGGTAAAGAATAAATAAATCCAAATACTGTTGCAATTCTTCCTCATTATTATTATTAATATGCGTCGTACCAAATGGCAACAATGTTGACTTCAATTCAGGAGCTATGTACTCATTTCCCCCAAATACGCCTGCCACCCAAAGCAATAGCAGCCGCAGAGAGGGCTGGACAAGTTCCGGACATGTTCTACCGCCTCAAGCTACTGGAAGCCACCGGCATGGCCACTGTCCCCGTTTAAGGATTTGGTCTGAAAGAAGGGTAAATGACTAATCAACTCGACATTTGATGTTAAGTAGTTCTTTAATCTAGACACAATAGTAAGATGGGTGTTAATGTTTTTTTGGTTTTTAGGTCTTTCACTTGAGAACAACCGTGTTATTGGTTGAGGATGACTTGCCTTGAGGTCATGGCCAGTTTCAAGAAGTTTCAATGAAGAGTTCATGGAGCAATATGAAGAAGATCACTCCCCTCGAGCTTGCTTTTCTCTGAAACCCATCTTTAAATTATGTACTAACAAAATCATTCCCCTGCTTTTCTATGAAATCTAATCCCGTCCCTGCTGGTTGCTCCAAATGGTGGTTTCGAGTCATTTCTCCTGACCTCCATTCTCGTTGTACACTTTTTTTCACCATACCCGTTTAACAAATTAGGAGGATATTATTATATTATAAGCAATGAGCTATAAGAATGCAACCTGACTCCAGACCTGTGGTGACTGATACCCAACAATCATAGAATTTGACAGGGTTATAATTTTTGTTGAATTAAAAAAATATTTATATAAAAAACAAATTTAAATGTTCTTGTCTTCCCGCCCCGGTGGTGTGGTGACATTTTATTTTAATATTTATTTAAAATAAACAAATATTAAAAGTTTATAGACCTTTTTTTACCTCAACACTATTCCCATGATTATGGCCACTTTCCATTTAGCCGTGCTGCAGCTTCGGAAATATTCTCTCTTCCCGGTGGTTACTATTTGAAACGTAATGGTTATATGTGTGTAGAGATGGCATCGGCTGGGTTGGAACCGGATAAGGATTGACTCACACCTGTCCCTATGAGTTCGGGTCGGGACGGAGAGAGACTAATGAGTACGGTAAATCAGGGCAAGGTGGATAGTTGATATTAAAAGGCAAAATTGTTAAAAAATTTGGTTAAAATGTCGGGTTTAGGGATGTCGGTCACGACGGGTTTGAGACGGGTCACCCTTATCCCAGGAACCCATATGATTTAAGAACGCTGTCTTCGTCGGGCCCAAACCCATTTAAGCGACCCAAAACCCATCCCACTAGGTTGGGCGGGTACAATTAAATCCATTTATTTTACCTTATATATAAGGGTTTGGGACGGGTTATCCCGTCCTAACCCATCCCGAATCCTAACTGGATCGGGAAATATCCGTTCCAAACCCGCCCGAACCTCGATTACGTTTATTACAAACCCGTCCCATTAGGTGAGGGAATGACGGGTACCCAATGACCCACCCCATTGTCATCCTGGTCTAGTTGAAACAGAATGACGATACCGTGACCGTTTCATTATCTCATTAGACGACGGACGGAAAAAATATCGCGCCAAAATTGTCATCCTATGTGTCGTCAGAGGTAGGAGTGAGCATCGGTTGATTCGGTGAGTTTGTATATAATTTTTCAGGCAAACCAACGACATTCTATTTGAAAAATTCAAGCCAAAATCAACCAATAAATGTTAAAAACACCGGTTTGGTTGATTCAGTGCATAAAAATTCGGTTTGGTTCATGGTTTGAATCAATTTTTGAATTTTAACGTCAAATAAAAAATACATTCATTTTAATTCTTAAACATTATCACAATAGGCAAGTTTACATTTCTTATGAGCGAGATCCCACGGAGATAAGTGGAAATTGAGAAGTGGAAATGTCAACCTTTGGCCTTCCACTTTGAAAGCGCAAAACCAAGAGTCTTTAGGAATTGAGAAGCAAAAAGTGCCACGTCCAAAGTGATAACGTCTGTTGATCAGTTCGGTTAACCAAACCCCAAAACCGTGAACCAAACCAATAGCATCGGTTTTCCAAAAATAAAAACCAAATAAATCAATATAATTTTAAAAATCAATTTTTTTGGTCCAAACGGTTTGATTCGATTTGATTCATCGGTTTGGTTCGGTTCTTGGTCACCCCTAATGTAGGCCCTCAAATGCAATTCGTTTGGTCTTTTGGTCTGCCCCCCCGAGGCGACTTCTGGGTTCTCACCCATATTCGTTTGGTTCAATCAGGGGCTCCCTTTTATCTTTGCAATTGTGGCCTTGTGGGCGGGGGAAGTTCATTCACTACATTTTAAGATATCACCTCATTCATTTAGAAAAACGACAAAATACAACTTGGGAACGTGGAGCATATAATTGGAATCTAATGCTAGTGCATGACAATATGTTTTGAATAAAAATTTTAAAATAATAAAAAATTATTTTAATTTTTAGGTACGTATTTTTTATATATTTTTTATCCAAAAATAACTATTATTTTTTAAAAATAAAAAAAATCAAAACAAATATATACTCATTTTATTCTTCGACAACATAAACACTCACCGTCCAATTTATTAGTATCGTAATTTTTTATCTTTTTTTTTTATCATAATTCTCTCGAGTCTGGAGCTGTTTTTTATGCTCGCATTTTATCATAACACAACCTCTCATTTATTTATTTATCAATTACGATGTTTATGAATACTCGAGATTAATAAATTAATTAATAAGTATAAATATTTATTTTTATTAAATATAATATGATCAGGGGACTTGAGTCGATTTTATATTCGGAGTGCCCAAAAAATTTAAGAGTTAAGAGCTAATTGCTAATTAATCAACAATGTCGATCGGCGGATGAGGAGTGGAGGTGTTCTTGTACTAGCTGCTAAGGAAGAACGAAGGGCGAAGGGTTGGAGGTGCTTCCCACCGCCGCGCGCATAGGCCCGTTGGAGGACGACGTCGGTGCGATGGTGTCTCTAAGGTCATGAGGAGAGAGGTCGGCCGATTGGAGGACTTGTAAATCACGTATAATTGTATGAATGCCCACACCTCAATTCTACAAGCAAGATGCCAAGATGGCAAGATTGGATGTCTCCCCGCTAACCTAATGAATACTAAGCTCAATCTTGCAACCAATTGCCCAAAAAGTCCTAATTAATTGCTTGCAATAGTTGCAACTTGTACTATTATCATCCAAACTAGACGGCGTGGGGGAGAACGTCCCCGCATCTTCCGTCTGACCAATCTGTGTCTATATTGCTTGGGAGAGGAAACATCGTTGCCGCCTCTACGTTAGGACCGAGGGTTCCGAGTGGTGAATGCATGGAGACAACTTGGCATAAAAAGACAGAGGGGAATAGCTAATTTAAAAAAAGCATTTATTAAAAAAACTTATGATAATAATACTAATATTTATATTTGGGTACAAACAAAAATGATATATATATATATATATATATATATATAGTTTTACTAAAATAATATATTTATTTATTTCATTAATGGGGTTGGACATAATTATTTAGGCTCCTTTAAAAATTTATTTGTTTATGGTAATTTGATTTTATGTCTCCTACAATTGGGCAATTAGGCAGCCACCAAAGCTTTAGTTAAAACTAATTAATTAGAATGATGGAAGGGGGAAGGGGGGCCATGGCCCCTAGTTCCCCAAGTGGCTCCGTCTCTGAATATGATTATTTATTTAATATTTAGTAAAAAAATGTTTGTTTATAACATATAAAAAAATGTAACAGCTATTTTTAACCAATGAAATTTTAAAGTTAGTCGTAACATTTTTTTTACTATACCACTCCACTCCAATCTATTGTTTATTGTTTTATAAGTGTACAGAATCGCACAAGTAATACAATGGATACTTAAGTTCGGTTATCGAACTCTAAGGAAGGTGATTGAATATAAATCCTATTTTATCTCAAATGACTAAAATTAATTTTGATTTTTGGTTTTTGTTTTAAAACAAATCACATAATTCAAATTATAAATACAGTTATGAAAAATTTAAGCTAATTCAGTAATCTAATTTGGTATTTCTATATAATGAAGAGTATATCGAGTCAGGACTTCATTTGATGTATTTTTTAATAAAAACATAATCGTAAAATTCATATTCATTTCTGTTTTCCATTTATTACCCAATTACAATGCATGAGCTAGTGTTTTTCAAGACAATAGCTCTGTCTACACTCTAACATGGAGGCGATGACCATTAAGTATGGATTGTTTAATCTAAAGTTAGCATCATATCCAATATTGATTTTGTAACCTATATTTTATCCTGGTTTTCACATATTATGCAATTCCTAATGTGATCATCTAGTAATTATATTTCATCTTATAATCCATCATATAATTACCTAAAATACATAATAATATGACCATTATCAATACATACAAATAATTAAGACTTTCAATAAATAGATATCGAAATTATGAATTTGTAGAATATTCTAGTTAATACATTAATAACATTATATCAAATTCCATCCTAACCTCAATCAAGAGGTTTTGAGTTAACATACTAGGTATATAAATATAAAAGAGAAGTAATACATAAATGAAGGGAAAAGAAATAACTGTGGCTTGCTTGAATGTGGATCCGCCCCCTCTGATGTCTTGCTCCAGCTTGTAGTGTTTCAAGGTGGTGCTGATGCTCAATCCTCCCAAAACTCACTGAATTCAGCTCTCAAAGGATGATTATAAATTTTCAATATTTTTCTCCAATTTTCCAACCCCTCTTTCTTCCAAAAAACTAACCTTATATAGCCTCTTAAAGCGACCTAGGCAACATAAGAAACGAAAATGTATCCCTTAGCTAAGTTTAATCATAGCCTTACAGGTGTAAACCACTGGAACTTACACAAGCTGTTTAATTAAAAATGTTAGGTGTGAGATATTGTGCTTCGAGACTTGGAAATAGTTCTTGTTGGCTTGGAATCAATATGATTTTGATAGAAAAGCAATTGTGGGTGAACTAAAGCTTCACTTGACCATCTTCAAAACTCACCCGAGAAGATAAAATGATCTAATAATACTTGAATCAAAGGGAATATGATGCAATCCTATTTGGTCGGATGAATATGCCTTCACCCAACCATCTTCAAATCTCATCTAACCAAGAAGAGGCAATTATCCATCAAGACTTTAATCGATGTAATCCAACTTTAGATCACTTGGTCGAGTGAATAAGCTTCACCTAAGCATCTTCAAATCTCACCTGATCGAAGGCTTGAATCGACGGAATCCACATTCAGCTCACTTGGTTGGGTGAACATCCTTCACCCGACCAACTCCAAAGTTTACCCGACCAAAAGGTAAAGTTCTTTTTTGTGGTATGAGTAGTCCGAATATGTAATAATTAGCTTGGTCGGGTGAATTTGTCTTTTCATCAAATTTCATTGTCTTTTGTTGTGTAGCTTCTAGTAACCTCAATCTCTTGCTTCTATGGAGAAATTCTCAAGTTTAATATAAATAATACAAAAGATAGGCAAAAAACTCCAATGAACGCTCCATTTGATGGTTAGGGCATTAGATAAAAAATATAAATATTTTTGAGTGATAAAAATATATAACTCATGATAATACACACATGAAATTGCCCAAAAAATAGTGGTCTAAATAAACACTATCACCTACTCCTATGGGTACCCCAAAGCCCCCCTCTTGCAACTTTAAAGATTCGTCTTCCCGGTCTTAGGAGTGTTCTTACTTTAATCTATTTAACCTTATGGTTTTTAAATAGTTCTACACTAGTTGATTACCCCATCATGACATTTATTACATGTACAAAAATCTGACATAAAAGTTAAAAAGAGTGAGGAATCAAAATCACAATAAGTCCAATAACACTAACACGAAATTGATTTAAGATTGAGATATCAAAGCTGACATGTTAGTGAGATAAAGAATTTTATAAGAGAAGTCCAAACTACTATGAAACAATGAAAATCACAATCTTATAATTATGTCTATGCAGATATTCTATATTTTTGTTAATTTATTAAAATTAAATATGCAAAATACATATTATATTTTTGCTTGTCGTATTATCATTTTATTCATTATAGTAGGTATTATATATTATTTATGATGTATTTAATATGTACCATTCCATGGATTTATAAAATTTACATTATTAATATACTTTTAATTATAATTATTATTACATTATTAACTATACATTATAATACTAATATAGTCATTTAACATATTTTAAATGATGATAGATATTAGACAATCAAATAACCTTGTTATAAAAATATTCTATAACCATTCAAATTTCAGTAAGGTAACCTCATTTATAAACTGCATTTGCTACCTAGTCATTATAATTAATTATTTTAAAATATAATATTAATGATAATTTATTATTTATTATTAAAAAATGAATCCTAGCGTGTATTTTGTTTGAAAAATAATCATGAATAATTTTTTAGTAAAGAAAGATGCCTTTTAGTAATTTTTTTAAAAAGTCATTTGATTAAATTTATATGTTTTTATGCAATTTTTATGATCACATTTAGGTGTATAATGCCATAAACAATCTTTAAAATGTGATGGAGATCCAAGCAGATCCTTTATGGAATAAGCCCATTCGCTGCAAAGGCGCAACTACCTGCAGCCCATTCGCTGCAAAGGCTTGCCTTCCTGAGCGCCTGATCACAAGCCGCTTAAGTTCAAATTTCGGTAGTGACTGTTATTTTGAGTTAGCAAAAGTGCTGTGTGTATGTTTTTTTTGTCTTATTATATATATGCAACTGCAAAAGTGCTGTGTCGGCTAACTATAAATATATGCAACTAGATATATACGTTTATGAGTTCATTGCACATCTATTTCGTATTTTCTAGTTGCATGTATTATTTGCCATATATATATATATCTTTCTTTTTTAGCTCAAACCGGTTTGTAATGTATATATATTTTAACTCAGGCATGTGCCTAACTTTGCTAGTTCAAATGTATTATTTGCCATATATATATATATATATATATATATATATATATCTTTCTTATTAGCTCAAACCGGTTTGTAATGTTGATATATTTTAACTCAGGCATGTGCCTAACTTTGCTTATGGTTTACGATTGCTTACAGTAAGTCAGTAACAGAGGTAGGGTAGAGTGACCATTTTTAAAATTTCCTTATATTGAAACTAATATAATTTTAAATTTTAAATAATAATAGTAAAAACATAAAAAGTTATGCTACGATTAATTAAGTAAATAATTTTTATAAATGTAATTTTGATGATAAAATAGAATAAACTCAACGTAGGCCAAGTGGCCAACATATTCTTTTATATATGGAGGTATATAAAAAACTTCAATCGAAAAAAGAAGACAAATTTCAATTTTAAAATTGAAATTGAGAATCAAAACAATCAAATGGAACTTTAATGTTCATTTAATAATCTAAATTATTTAATCGGCTAAACTTTGATGTAAACCAGTAATAAACATCAAACAACACAATATATAACTAAACAAGTTAAGATATTAAAAGCTTAGAAAAAAAGAGTAAAATCTATTAATTGAGATTGATCTTACTAATTGGTATCTATCACTCTCTCTCTCTCTCTCTCTCTCTCTCTCTCTATATATATATATATATATATATATATATATATAAGAAAACATCATAAGAAAAACCTAATGCCAATACAACAATTTTTTAAAAAGAAAAAGAGTAGCATGGTTATGACTAAACATAATTTTTAGTTATTTTTAATCTCGTAAAAATGCATATATATATATATATCTTATTAACTAAAAGATAGATAAATAATTGCAAAAAAATTAATTCAAAGGAAGTATGATTGATGAACCACATTAATTTACTGAATCATTAAAACCATAACAAGATATCCAGTTGGTTTCTTTTATGGAGCCACAAGTAAAATAAAATACAATTGCATAATTTTGATGTTTTTTTTTAAATTCAAGCAGAAGCTCACAATTGCACAACATAAATGCATAGTAGTCCTAAAAATATTCTTGTGTAACACCGACACAGGGTATATTACCATTATCAAGGGCAGTATAAAAGATATAAATGCGTCTCCAACGGCAACGCTTTTTGTTTTCTGTTTTTTTTTCCTTTCTTTCATTAAAGGGTGGGAGGAGACATACGTAGATGTGGCACAACAAAGCTGTCAAACATGATCAATAATTAAAAGAAGGGGTGTTAAACTTGAAATCATGAATGGCAGTCAATATTTAATTATTAACATATGCTGAAATAAGAGTGGGAGTGTCATTATCAATGTTCCTAAACCTCAAAAGCAAAATAATATTAAATAAATATATATATATATATATATAATTTTGGAGCGTCTCTCTACCGTGCACTCACCCCCACCACAACAACACTTACCCCCACCCCATAAAAATTTCCAGAGTAAATTTAAAACCAAATATAAATTATTGCAAAAACGGCTTAGGCTGAGTCGTTTCGAAAACAAACCCAAACCTATCCGAAAATATAATAATGTTTTTTAAGGCAAAAAAGTCACATGCCGTAGGCGTGGTGACCGTTAGTACTAGCAAGATGCGCAGTCGACCCACAGAGTCCACAACACCTTATCAGCATAATGATCCAACGGCCACGCTTCGCTAGCCGTTGCGTTTTAAATTTGGTAGGTTCTCCACACACAAATACCCCCTCCATTACCTTCCCAAGCTCACTTCACCTTTTCCCCTCCCTCAACCCTCAATCCTCAATCCTCCTCCTTCATTGAACTTTGATGCTATTGGTCTAGATTGAATCTGGGCCTGACGCAGCTGAGCTTTATAAGTTTGGTTTCTTGCCCTTCGATTCATTAGTTGATTCATTCACTTGAACACACAAAATGTTCAAATCTGACGAGAACAATCTGGGTCAGACCATCAGCAAGCCATCAAGGATGCAAGGTAAGGTCATCAATCTTGTTTAACCCGGCTAAGGTTTGAAATTTTCCTTCAATTTGTAACATGGGCTTTTTTGTTTTTTTTTTTCTATCCTCAAGAAGGCTCAGAGAATTGTAGGAGAAAGTTTGGGCAGGAAATCAGACCCAACAACAGAAAAGTTCTGAGCATCATCAACCAGAACTTGAATGTGGCAACCTCAAATTACCCATGTGTGGTCAACAAAAGAGGATTCCCAGAGTAACTCAGGCCCTATATTTACTTTGACTTATATCTTCATTACTGTAAAAAGGAAAAAGAAAAAGAGAGGCTAATGTCTGGTTTATCTTTATATTTACTTTGGATTTTATCTTCACTAATGTAAAAAAGAAAAAGAGAAGCTAATGTCTGGTTAATCAATCAGGAATCACCATGGAATCTGTGGGAAGAACAAGCCAATCACGAGGTTAGAATTTGAGATCTCACTTCATTTCAACGACATTAGTCTGAAGTTCGGAACTTCATATCGTTTCTGATTCCAATTTGTTCGGTCTATTTTTATAGGAACTCATCTGCAGCACTGTCATGCCCAGAGGAGGTACCTAACTTTAATGGATCTGGCACTCGTATAGGCCCAGTTGTGGAGCCATGTTTTTTGCGGGGAAACTACTGGTTAATTACAGGAATGAGCAAGAGACTGAAGGCATCGGATGAAAACTGCATATATGTTGATGAAGAGAAAGCAACAAAGACCATACAGAACCAATGTTCATGGAACAAGCAGAAGATGTTGCCGAAAAAGAAACCCTTCATCATATGGTATCTGGGGTCTCCTTTGTTCTCTACGCTACATTAAACATCTGTTGTGAAATCACTTAATGTGATCCGTCAAAATGTGACATAGGAAGAAGTGGAATGGAGGACATATTTGAAGAGGCCATTCTAGATATAGATGGCTGCGATGCGAAGAATCCGCTTGCAGCTGTGGAATACGTGGATGATATCTATGCCTATACAAAAGGATGGAGGTAATTTGAGTTCATTAAGTGCTATGATTATCACATAAGATTAAGGAATATGTTGAGCTCTATGTGGTTTGGCTGAACATTCTTGAAGTCAAGTTGTTAACGAGAAATGAGTGCTTTTATGTCCCTTAGAACTCCAGACTATATAACCTTCAAAAGTATTAAGAGCCCAAAACTTCAATACTTCAACGGATAAATTGAAAAATTCGGAAATGTTATTGAAAAGTTTGCTATATCATACACGCTCCTCGAACAGGCTTACTTCAAGGCGAACGTTTTGGGGTGGAAACTTATGAAACTTCATACACGCTCTCCTCGGATTTGGGTACTTTTGGGGAAACTGATGTGCATTCGTGTCCCTCAAACTCGTTGACTAGTCCAGTATAACTTATTTTAAATGCTGCCAGGTTAAATTTTCGGTCTCTATGTCATAAAGCTCTGATAAGTGTAGATTTGGTTCTCCAGCTCCAGTAGTTGGTGTATTTGGGGAAAGGTGTGTCAGAAACATCAGTTTTCTTTGAAGTCGGCTGGCCTAACAAAATTATTTTAAAGCAGAGTTGTGCTGTGTGCCCTCAAATTACATGGCCATCAATTTGACATTAATGAGAGGATGAGGAGCATACTAATTGACTGGCTCGTTGAGGTACATTAAATTTCTTACACAAAAAAAAAAAAAAAGTAATTTGGGTAAATGCTTTCCTAAACTTTTCAGGGCTTGTCTAAAAACAATAAACAGGTGCAGCACAAAGTTTGAACTCCGGATGAGACATTATTCCTCACTGTCAATCTTATAGACAGATTCCTATCTCAGCAACCAGTGGTGCGAAAGAAGCTTCAGTTGGTAGGTCTAATTGCCATGCTCTTAGCCTGCAAATATGAGGAGGTTTCGGTTCCTGTCGTAGAGGACCTGATTTTATCTCAGACAAAGCTTACAACAGAAAGGAGGTTCTTCAGATGGTAATGATCTAACGTTTTGTTGCATTTCAAAAAGTAATAATAAAGAAGAAAAGATAAAAGTTGGGCTCGATTAGGATATAATTCGAATTTCAGAGAACCTTTGTTGGGTAATGATATGATTTTCATTTAAAAATATAATTATGATCTAACTTTTGTTGTACTTTGATGAATGATTTCTGCAGGAGAGCTTGATGCTCAACACATTACAATTCAACTTGTCATTACCCCCAATACGTGTTCATGAGAAGGTTTTTGAAGGCATCTCAATCGGACATGAAGTAACTTGACTTGAACTCATCAATGATGTCCACAGCTTAGTTTTCTGGGAAACAACAAAAGTTGATGTCTTTTTGTTGAAATCAAACAGCTTGAGTATATGGCCTTCTTCCTGACGGAGCTATGCCTGGTGGAGTATGAGATGCTCCGATTCTCACCATCTCTGTTGGCTGCTGCTGCAATCTACACTGCTCACTGCACGCTTTACGGGTTCAGCCAGTGGAACAAGACTTGTGAATGGCACACTAACTACAATGAGGACCAACTCAGTAACTTCACTCATCCAGCCCCTTCAATTATAAGTTCGATCTTTAAAACTGCTTTGCTTTTTGTAAAGAAAGAAGAGCTTAATGGGGTGTGAGTTTGGTTTGTTGCAGGGAGTGTTCAAGACTAATAGTTGGGCTCCACCAAAGGGCTGGGACTGGGAAGCTAACTGGTGTATACAGGAAGTACATTACGTCAAAGTTTGGGTTCACAGCAAAATCTGAACCTGCACTGTTTCTTTTAGCGAAGACCCAACAAGTTTTATAGCATGAGATGTATATAATAAACAATAGGGGTTGATTGATTCCGGGGTTGGGTTTTTATATATTTGGGGTTCTTGATTTAGCAACCCTTGGTTGCCCTTCCTCTCTGGGAAACTGATTTCTTCCTCTGTCAGGCGTTTCATAGCCTCCTTAATTTTATTGTTTTCATTACAATACAGCAGCGGTCGCGATTGCTTTGTATCATTTTTCTGTAATTTTTATTTTTTTTACAATAAATCTAAATGAAGATACAAAATTGTCCTCAGTTTGTTCCATTTGATTGAGGATTACCCCATTTTTATTGCTGATGTTCTTCCCTATGATTTGTCTAATGAAATGTGGCAATGGAGAATCAAATTATACTTGCTGTATTTTTAGGAAGCAACTTGGTTACTAGCTGTTGCTTAAAAGTGGAAATCAAGGAAAAAGCACACAGGTCTCTCTCTCTAAATATAGCTGTTGCTGAAAAAATGGGAAATCATGAACCCAAATGAAAAATGAACCCTTTTTTTATATTAATACGATGAATAAATTGTGCCAAGTGGAAAACTACAAGGACTCCACTTTTTAGTTCAAAAATGAAGGGGTCAAAATACTCCAATCAATCTTAGATGGACACTCAACTTGGGGAGTCGGTTGGTATTTCACTTTAATTTATTTTTCCTTCTCTAATTAAAAATATTTTAAAAAGAAAAGCAAACATTGCAAACAAAAAATCATTATTGCTTTGAATAACCCTTTGGCCTCACGCCCTCACCAACCCCCAAACAGAGCCTTCCTCATGACTCAAGCTATATACGTTGAATCTGGATATATAATATAACATAATATAAAATACAGAGACCTTGTTTCCAAGTTCCAACAACAACTTGAGATCTCCTCCTCAAGCCTGGCTCTCTCCCCCAACTCCCTCCTCCTCAGAAACCCACTCCCCCGCCACTCCCTTGCCACCCATGGCAACACCAACGCCAACAGCTCCCTCCTCGCACAGCCATTCTCCCCTCCTTCCCCGCTCACCACCAAACCAAACCCATTTCATCTCCTGCTCCGCCACCGCCTCAGGCGCACCCGCCGTCCGGGTCCAAGATCCGCCGTCCTCCGCCTCCGGCGACCGCGTGTTCAACTTCGCCGCTGGCCCGGCGATCCTCCCGGAGAGCGTCCTCCTCAGGCCCAGGCGGAGCTCTATAACTGGCGCGGATCCGGGATGAGCGTGATGGAGATGAGCCACCGCGGCAAGGAGTTCCTCTCCATCATCCAGAAGGCGGAGGCTGACCTCCGCGCCCTCCTCCGGGTTCCGTCGGACTACGCCGTCCTCTTCCTCCAGGGCGGCGCCACCACCCAGTTCGCCGCCGTGCCCCTCAACCTCTGCGCCTCCTCCTCCGGTCCCGTCGACCTCGTCTCCGGTTCCTGGAGCGACAAGGCCTTCAAGGGAGGCCCAGAAGTACTGCAACCCCTCGTCGTCTGGTCCGGCAAGCCCCACAAATACACCTCCTCCCCGCCTCCTTCGATGCCCTGTCCCAAAACCCTAGCGCCAGGTTCCTCCACATCTGCGCCAACGACCATCCAGGGTGGAGTTCGCCTACCCCACCTCTCTCAACCGGGACGGCCTCATGGTCGCGGGATGTCTTCCAACTTCTCCAAGCCGGTGGACGTCCCGGTTCGCCGCCGTGTACGCTGGGGCGCAGGAAGAACATCGGCCCCGCCGGCGTTGCACCATCGTGATCGTCCGGAGGGATCTGATTGGCAACGCGCAACCGACCACGTCGGTGATGTTGGATTACAAGATCCACGCAGATAACGATTCGTGTACAACACGCCTCCGTGTTTTGGGATTTCATATGCGGACTTGTGTTTGAGGAACTGTTGGCGCAGGGTGGCCTGGAGGAGGTGGAGAAGAGGAACGCGAGGAAGGCTGGGAAAGTGACGAGGCGATTGAGGGGAGCAGGGGGATGATAGGTGCCTGTGGAGAAGTCGGTGTGGTTGTTGATGAACGTGCCGTTCACGCTGGAGAGGGCCGAGCTGGAGCCGGAGTTCATCAAGGAGGCGGCCAAGGAGAAGATGGTGCAGCTCAAAGGCCACCGGTCGGTGGGTGGGATCAGGGCTTCCATCTACAATGCCATGCCTCTGGCGGGGGTTGAGAAGCTCGTTATGTTCATGAAGGATTTCCAGGCAAGGCATGCTTAAAAATTTGAACATCAATCTACTCACACTCTTCACTGTTGGCTCATGGAAGAGGAGGGCCGGTACAGTGAGAGAGAGAGATTGCGGTTTGGTTGGAAAACATGCAGGTTTAGTCTTGAATTTTGATTCTGGGTTTTGCTTTTTTTTTGCTCTTGCGTTACCGAGAATGATGTTCTTAGTTTGAATGTGGGTTTCTCTTCTGATGAGGGGAGGGCACACTGAGACTACTGGATGACCATACCCCATTTATCTCTGTGAGAGTGAAAGTTGATGAGTATCACAATTTGCTGTTGAATTTCATTAAGAATAAAATGGTATTTGATCTTTTGGATGTTGCAGGCAATTGGGTTTTTAATTCTTTGGTGAAGGCGGAACTTTTGATTGATGTTATTTTTGGAGTAGAATGCGACTTCCCCAACTCCTGTTTTGCCCTGGAGATGGATGACAGGAACAGATGTGTGGATTTTGATATATGTATACCATCCTCACAAATCCAAAATGATACGTTGGTCCCAAGTGTCTTGCTTTTATCCTGGCCACAACAAGTAGATCTTTTTACTAACTTGGTGTTTTTTGTTTTTGGAAATTTCTTGGCATGATGTTTGAAATTCGGATATCACTTGAATGAGATTAATAGAGCCTAGGTGAGGACCCCGTTGTACTACTGTGGTTCACAACTGTTTCCCAGGTATATTATTGACAACTGTGATACGTTGCTGCTGAGTGGGACATTGCAACTGGGGTTTTCTGGGTAGGCTGTAGTATGGTACAAAGGATGCTGTTGGTTTCAGCGAGGGATTCTTGAAAGCTGAGTATCACGCAGTTTCTGTTTGGGGATATACCGATAAAGGTGGCTTGATCTTGATCAATAATTTCTGGGTGTTTTATGCTGGTGGGGTTTTCTGGGGAAGTTGAGAAGTGGCATTCGGTTTCCAGGAGAAATTATTGAAAGTTTTTCTCTTACTGCTGATCGTGTGATGTTTCCATGTGATTGAGTTTTGCGGGATAAGTTAATTGTAATTTGTCTTAAAATGCAAGCATAAAATCGAGTCACTCGCCTTCCTTCCAGACAACCAACTCCGCAGCCCCTTCTTCCTCACCAACCCACATACCATGATATGAAAATGACAAGAAAAGAGCTGTGCAGTGCTGTTGAATATTCTCTGTCTCTGATAGCTGATGGTTTACAAAACCAGTATGACATTTGTTTGCATTTTAATTAACATTCAATCAAGTTTCGGTCAAACTTCACAAATCAAAGCATAAGGTTTTATTTTTGCTTTATTTTTTTCATAATGCAAGTTTCAGTAAAACCATCCAATCAAATCACTACTTGGTTTATTTCTTTTCTTGTTTTTAGTAATACAACGGTCACTGCTAGGGAATGTTTAATTTTTAGGGGTATGAAAATATAGTGAGTATATTATATAAAAATTGTGATTAATTTTTGATATATTTTATTATAATATATATTATATTAAAATTATATTCGATTAAATCATCAATTATAATAGCATGTCAATGGTATTTTAATTTTGGGGAGGAATAAATATAATCACAAACTCATAAAATATTTTTTAAAACATATAGAAGTATAAAAAATAGAGCACGAATTTTACGGTGGGAAGAAGACTTGCCGTCGGTTGCTTTTATTTTTAGTCTATCTTATTGTTGTTTGTTTCAAAAATTAATCGTTAGATTATATATTCATGTAGTTTATGTTGTTCTTGTAAAATTTTATAGTAATTTGATAGTTAAATTTTAAACAAATATAATTACAATAAATAAATAAATAAATATCAAAATCCCTATTAACTAAAACCTATGGCTAAAGAATTAGAGTCAAGAGGGAGGAGCTAGAGAAGAATCGAATCGAATAAAAGGGGTTTTTGAGATTGAAATAGTTTAAAGAGTTTGAAACAGCTAAAAGAGGGTGGCGGTAGGAATATGCTAGTGAAAACATAAACAGGATTTGTCTTTTTCTTTTCCTTATTAAAGTTGTGAAGATCCACAAAGCAACACCCACAGGCATGTCACAATATTGTTTCTTTGGACGATTACATCGGCCCGCACGACTTTAAAACGTTGGGACATTTTCAAATCGCTTCACCATATAAGCTTATTGATTTCTCCTTTTCTTGAACATGGAAAAAATTTCAAAATAATTTTAAATCGTTATTGTCAAACTACAATATGGGGCTTGAGATTTTCTAGAATGATGAGCCTATCACCTATGAGGCGTCATGAGCTCTCAATAAGATTCTTACCGAAGTAGATGGGTGGATCCACCGACAAGGATTTGTATCCATAATCTGAAACTGGTACACAATAGACACCCGCCCTCACATGACACCTGAAGACTCGATATAATGGCATACAATGAAGTAATAGGACAAGCTCACGATATCAATTTGATAGGATCACAATGAAGGGGCAGTACCCGTACGTTATAATATTATTAGCTTTTTGCTGACCATATTTCAAGATACTAGCTTTAAAACGCATTTTGACATTTTAAGCTACCGTAATATAAGCTTATTGACTCTCTTTTCGGAACTTTTCCAACAAGTAAATGTGTTATCTCTTAATTTTTAACAATTGCAAGTATGGCCATTAATTTTCTCTGCGCATCTTTGATTATTATTTAGATTTTACCATGGCGCGTCACAAAGCCCAACAATGCGATGGATACTTGTCTGTTCGGAGCAGGAGCGAAGGAAATTTTGGATAGTAAATTGTAATAAAACCTTTTTAAAAATAATAAAAATAATTTTCAACTCCATTTTCATTAAACGTACTCTAAGCCGGGTTTGGCACGAAAGAAATTAGAAAATTGATCATCGTGCCAACAAAATCAATAAATATTTTAAAAAATTATTTAACTATTTTTTATTTAAAAATTTAAAAATAAATTTAATTAAAAATTTAAATAATTTTGTTCTCTACTTTATTAGCTCACCATATTTTTTATATATAAAATTAAAACATTTTAAAAATACACAAAATTATTTTTAAATTAAATTCAATAGAATACAAAAATATAAAATACACATAAGGTAAAATGATCCATCAAACAGCGGGGTAAAAAGTGGCAATTGATAAACTTGGACCGCAACCGTCTTCGTTTGCAGTGCCACTTCTCAATGCCTGTTATCCCAACTCAACACGGTTTTTAAAACCGTTGAAGCCTAATAGAATGAAATCCACCGAATTGGCAAATTGAATTCACCTACTATCATTTGTTTCCAGATCCATTGGTCCTAGAATAAAAAAATAAAACGATATAATCAACATACAAATTTGACATATATATACACACGTACAAACTATTACCCGGCAAGGCTTGCAAAAAGTGTAGTTTTTTAATGTAAGACTGCACACTGGAGATTCACCAGTACAGCGGTTTGCGGTGTTTTATCTGTCTTTTGCATTGTGTGAAGATTTTCCTTGTTTTTCTGCCTCATCTTTATGGTCAAGTGAGAAACTATTAAATTAACTTACTGGTGAGTCTTCCTTCTGCAGAACTGATAGCTACATTTTCAAAAAAACTTTTGTAGCATCTGCGTATTCATAGAACAAGTGAAAAAAAAATCAATATATTAGTGTGCATACCCAAGAAGAACTGAATTTAATTCAACCCAATAAATTTTGGAAATCAATTGTATAATTTGCCCAAAATAAGATTAGCATTAATAAAACCATTACTCGACCGGTGCATCTACCTGCACTACCAATGTGTGCAGCAAATGCAGCATATTTCTATACATTCTGACATCATTTTTCCGTTTACACAGAGAATCGTGAAAAGTTGAAGCATCCCATTCCGACCTTTAAAATACTCTAGCTAAGAGATGGGTTAATGCCAAGTAACAGAAAGAACTATCTATGAGGATTCCATCATTTACATCAAATTGGACTGTGAATAGTGATATGAAGCCTTTTGACAGCCAAGTAATTTTTTTTCTCCTTCTATTATATACTATCTATTTTACCCTTTACAAAATAATATACATATATTTGAAATATCAGAAACTTACCTCAGAATGACCCCAAAAAAAAAACTGAACGTAGTGATAAATAAACCAAGCAAAATGAAAACTATCACCCAGGTCTTATACAGACATAAAATCCTTGCAAAACTAGCCACATACCATGTTTCATTGTTAAAGATGGATCTGCTCATCAACATATCCCATGGGCTTTGCTGGATTTCCTGCCACCATGCTTTGAAACCAAAAAGAGAACATCACACTTATATAATTATTGACAACTAACTCCATAGAATCTACTGATTACAGAATTACCCAATTACCTATGTGGAGAGACATTTTTCAGCACAAGGAACCAGCAGCAACCATAGCACCTTCACCAATTTTTATATTTCCAAGTATAGTTGCACTAGCTCCTATTAGGGCACCTCGACCCACTATTGGATGGCGATCACCAATTTGTTTACCCGTTCCGCCTAAAGTCACACCCTATCAAAAGCATGTGTAGTTAGTAAGATTGATCTCATCAACAGATCTAACACAGCATAAGAAACAAATTAAAATGTACATAGTTTGAAGGCATTGGCAATCACTCAACATAAGAAAATGCAGCTTACCTGCATTAATGAAACTCTATCCCCTACAACAGCAGTTTCATAATTACTACTCCAGTACCATGATCCAGTGAATCGTCTCCAATCTTTGCAGCTGTTCCAAATGAATTTACAAGTCAAGTCAAGTTTACTTTTACCCATATATGATATGAAAACCATTGTCATATATGGGAAAAATTAACTTTTTGAAATAGACGATTTGAATTTCATTATGGGAAGGACTATAACAAGGCAAGCAAATCTAATAAGCGACATTTTAGTAAACTTGCCAATTTCTTAGAATCACTTTAACTTTTAAACACAAATAAATCTATAGCCACTCAAGATATTAATTCATTGCTTTCAAAAGGAAAACAAAAATCTTTTTAATATAAGACCTGGACTGTTCAAAAAAAAAAAAAAAAAACAAGCCGAGAGGGAAACCTCTCAGACACCTAAAAGGCTAAAATGCAGCATTGTTACTCCCTATCAGATAAAAGGCATACCTCAACTGTCCAGCTAACTAGATACATTAGCCTAGGAAACCATGTATTGTGAAAAGGAATATTGAGGGGTGCAAATGAGAAACACACCTGGATGAATGTCGACTGCAAAAACCTAGGAAAAATATAATGTAAACACATTAAGGACAGAATAAGGAGAAAAGAGAAACTTCAGTCATAGACACCAAGAACAAAGTTGTAGCACGTAATAACTACAGCTGAAACGCCAACAGCATAACAGCAATACTGATTGGTCTTATTTTGGCATAAGATTACCTCACTAATTCGACTTTGCAATGCCAAGGCCAGAACTTTGCATCCTCGGTTCCACAAGGCATGTGCTACTCGATATAATTGCAAGGAATGGTAGCCCTATAAGAATAGTCATTTGGACACATTAGATGATTGCCTATTTCAACAAATGAAAGACATAAATTAGAAAGGAGTCTAATTTCAACTACATTTCTAGCAACAGATAAAAGGAGTCTAATCCGAGGTGAAGGGAAATGCTAGTACCTTCATGTGCAGCAACGCAGAGCAGTATGAGAAGCAAGCAGGATCCCTGTCTTTGAATGCCTGTTGTTGAAGCCATGTGCATGTGGGTGGGTGGGTTTGTGTACATTAAAACAGTCAGAAACATATATGCACCAAAATTAAGGATGCAATTTAAAAAGTAGAGCCAGGTGAACAACCTGCACATCGAGTCGAAGAGAACGTTGGATGCCTCTATCTTGCATTATAACGCTACAAAACGAATCCATCAGCTGTGTTGCCAAAAGTGTTGAATTTTGGAGCCGATTTACAAGCACAAATCCCAATGCCTGCTCCAAACAACCATGCGACAAAATACTGGCATACAGAAAGCTGCTCAAAATTGGCTCCCTCTCTGCCTGAAAAAAAAATCATAATAAACAAACTAAACTACTATGAACTGATCACGCCCACTTTAGATAACACGGGTGGTGCAATTAATCCTATAGAGACAGGCAGTATACACACTCCACAATCAAGCAATCAGTACAGAACCGTAATGCTACAACAGCAACTATCGGGCACCCCGAAACAGACACACACACTTATAATAATAATAATAATAATAATAATTTTTTTTTTTTTTTGCTACAACAGCGCAAACATAATATAATTATTGCACTTTCCTCGTCATTTTGTTTTGCCATTCCAATTAACAAAGATATGAACGCATAAAATTAACCGGGTGAATAGAAGAAGAAGAAGAAGAAGAAGAAGCAGCAGCGAACCTCGAGCTTGGCCTCTTCTCTAATGGCGTCCCATATAGGGTCACCAATAAGGGAACCGGAAACCGAGACGGGAAGAATCGGAGTCGGACACGGGTAGGTTCGTGGGAGCGCACATGGCGTACCAAGGGAAGACCTTTTCGAGGCGGAACTGCGTGAAATCCGAACCGGAATTCTCGGGCTTCATTTCACTTCGCTGCCGCTGTCGACGTTGCTGTTGTTGTTGTTGTTGTTGTTGTTGAGGTTGTTGCTGTTCTTCTTCCGTCAAGATTACATTTGCGCCGGTGGAGTGCATTTTGGAAATATGAGAGAGAGAGAGAGAGAGAGAGAGAGAGAGAGAGAGAGAGAGAGAGAGGTGGTACTTGCGGTCTGTTTGGGTCAGACCAATATTTAAGAATTAGGGTTTTGCAAATCAAAATTTGAATGGCGAGGGAGGGGTGAGGCGTGAGGGGACGAGAGTAGGGCGCCGCAATGAATACGAATAAGAATAAGAATATGAATATGAATATGATGATCATGGTGGGGGTGGTAATAAATAAAATAGTGTGGACGAGAGAGAGAGAGAGAGAGAGAGAGAGAGAGAGAGAGAGAGAGAGAGAAGTGGTACTGGGCGCGCATGCCATTGAAGCGTTACTTACAAGTGGCCGGCGCGCCTTCAACACTTTTCTATCCCTTCGTACGCGCTACTTTTTTTTTTTTTTTTTTGTCTTTAAAAAACAAAAAACCAAGAGTGAGATACTTTTATGAATGGCATAAACTGTGGATACTTTTATGTTTCTTCGCCACTTTTATACTACTTCATAATTAAATTCACAATAAAATTTTAGTTATAAAAGTATTCATAATTTTAGCATTTTTATTCAGGAATAAATAATATATAATTTATTTATTTTTAAAAAATATTAAACATCCTATTTTTTATTTCTATATATATTTATTTTTTTTCTCATCTTTTCATTTATGATCATAAAAAAAATATTACATGTATAATAATATATATTAAAAAACTATAGAAAAGTATTTATGTGAATAAATTTTTGACAAATTTACATATTTTTCTCATCAATTATAAGAAAATACTTATTATACCAAACCCGCAGAGAATTTGAGAATTATTTTATATGGGGTGTTTTTTGTATCTTTATTTTATATATTTGTAATTATTTGAAATTTAAATCATGATTTTATATATATATATATATATAAAATCTTTTTGATATTATAATTTTGAATTCACAATTAAAATGACAATTAATGTTTTAAAAAATATTTTAAAAATAAACCTAATAAAAATTAAAATAAGATGGACTTCACAAAATAAATGTGAAAAGTGATAGAAAAGAAAGAAATAAAATAAGTTTCAATAAGTGAGTTTGAATTTAAAAAAAAATTGTCTAAAATAATATAACTTAATTAAAATAAATTTATTTATTTATTCAATACAGAAATCACGGCTAAACACGGGTACCAAACACCGCATTGACAATCCAATGAACAAATAAGGATATTGCTTGGTTTGTGGAGGTGCCATGATGCCTTCGGTCCGGTTTTGCTACAATTCTCAACGTGCCAGCACATCACGAAACCCAGGAGTTTGAGTTGGAAGCCTAGTAAAGTCCTAGACAAGAAGCCTAGATTGTTATTGGTATTCATTAATGATAATAAGCATAAGCTAAAAAGATGACAACTTGCAAACAAGTGGGAGGTATATATGGTGGGAGGATATATATATATATATATATTCCATAAAAGCATCAATTATAAACTTTTTATTGCTGGTGACCATTGTATCTTGGGAGACAGTTCGCAAAAACATCAACCGTAGCCGGAGGAAACGAATTTGTTTTAAGAAATAAAACCAGGAGATCGAGCCTTTGGTCTTGTGCATTCGATTTCTTATTCGCACTGTTTCTTTGTTTCTGTTTTTGTTCAATTGTTCTTGTATTTCGTTTTCAAGTTTACATCATTATTCATTATTGTCGCACACTAATTCCTTAATTTGGTGGTTTCCAACAAGACGTATCCATCAACCCATAATAGCCGTCCTACTAGAGCTAACCCTTCCGCACATCGTGAAATGTCAAGGCATCCAATTATCAATGCATGCACTTTTTTGTGTGTGGTAGATCGTTTTAGTTTAGCCTGTTATCTCATTCTTTTAGTTTTTACATGACACATGTGGGAAGCACTTTTTAGTGTGTGGTCTATCGTTTTAGTTTTTTGCCTGTTGTCTCATTTCTTTTTAACAAGACTACATGTTGGAACTGGTGGGATTATTCAAACATCACATGTTAGAACGTTGGTCCATTACTTCCTCTATCTTGCAACTTCTTCTAGCGGCGCACACCTATTCTTATCTATATGACTATGACTCCCGTTCCATCCTCCATCACTCCATAGACCACTCCCGCTGCCACCTGCTAGTTACTTCCCTCCTGCCGACGCGGCGATGCCCAATGGCCAATCAACAACCAGCCTCCACTGCTCTAGGTTTCTAGCGGCTCCACCTCCACAGCTCTACTCTGCTCCAGACTCTACAGTCTCCTTCCCGTCGCCGCTGGCTACTGCCTACTGCCCTCTCATCGACTCCGACGGTCGATCATCAGCCTGATCCACTGATCCAGTGAGCGAAAACATCATACACAATACTGGGTTAAGGGCGAAACGAAAACACCATCTATAATTATTGTTCGACGTATTTCTCTAATACTATTGTCTATTACCTACTCATATATTGCCGAATTGCCAATGTATAAAAGAAAATTTTATTTACATATTGTTTATATAGAAAATTAATAAAGTAACTCTTTCTTTGGACTAATATAAATAAAAATTTTTAAAGACAATAATATCAATCCAACGGTAATATAGATGCTTAATCTATTTGCACAGATTACTACGCAATTACATGTACAATCTATTTATACATAGCATTACTCATACACAAATACCTTAAATATAATATTGGCTTAATGAATTTGAAGATAAAATCAAAAATCTAAAGGTTTTATTTTATTTTTAAATCAAGACAATGATTAATTTAAATAAAATTTAAATTAACTTATTTTAATTTAATTTTTTTAAAATTAAATTTACATATAAATTAGATCATTATAAAATTTTATAAATATAATACATACTATATTATATATGAATATTCAATACTTTTTAAAATAAATATCAACTTAATCAAAATTATTCAAACCGTTCATAATTTCTAGTAAATTCACACTCAATACTCAATACATTAGAGCATTAGCATCAAATTTCCCATTGATTTACTAAATTTACAGTTTTAAATTATTTTTGCTTTATATACAAATATACATCACAATAGATTCTGAAATCAAACTCTATATTATTAAAATAATATTTTATATTACTTATGTTATTTAATAATATTTTTTATAATTTAATATGAAATAAAAGTTAATATTATGATAAACGTGAATGAGAGAGCTGAAAGAAAAAAAATTAAATATAATTTAATAATTATAAAGAGTGAATAATATTTTTCATATATTAAAAAATATTATATAAATCCATAGAGAAAGTTAAATATAGGATATTTACGAGAATAATTTTATGACTTTTTATTTTTATTTTTTTCTTCAAAATTAAAAAAACAAATTTATATAAAAAAACAGTTTAAGGAGACATGCATGTGAATCCGCCAAAGTTTATTGCCAAATTGCTAATATACAAAAGAAAAGTTTATTTACAGGTAATTTATATAAAAGATTGGTATAGAAAAAAGTACTCTTTTGTTGGATTAGTATAAATAAAAAGTTTTAAAAAATAATAATATTAATTCAACGGTAATAAAGATATTCATATGTGAATTGCATAATTTATCTATATATAATATTATTCATACATAAATACCTGAAATACATAATATTGACTTAATGAATTTGAAGATAAAATCAAAAATTTAAAGGTTTTATTTTATTTATTAATCAAAACAATGATTAATTTAAATAAAATTTAAATTAATTTATTTTAATTTAAATTTTTTAAAATTAAATTCACATATAAATTTTATAAACATAATACAATAAACATAATTTTTAAAACAAATATCAACTTAATCAAATTTATTCAAATTTTCAACTATGTAGTATACATAATTTTCAACAAATTAACACTCAATACTCAATACATTGGCTTAGTTTGGTAATCTTTACGCTTTTAAGAGAAGTCGCTTTTTAGTTTGTCTTTGAAAAAAAAAATTTGTGAAAATAAGCAAGTGAGTGTTTGGTAAAATATGATTTTAAAAGTCTTGTAGAATTTAAAAGCGGTAATAGGTGTTTAGTAAATTAAAATAAAACTGATGTTGAGATATGAAAAAGTCAAAAATAACCTTTTATTATTATAATTTTAATATATTTTTTTATCTCATCCTAATAACCTACCCCCCCCTCCCATCGCCCCAAGCTCGTCCGCCCTACCCTCCCCTCCCCGAAGCCAACCCGCCGCCCAACCTTGCCCCCTCTTCCCGCCGCCAATCCCGTCCCCCGAGTCTGCCGCCCATCATCGCCCTTCCTCGCTCGCTCAAGCCCGTCGCCTCAAGCCTCCCAAGCCCACCGCCCAAGCCTGCCCGCCCAAGCCACCGTCCATCACTGCCCCCCCTTCCTCACTGCTCAAGCCCGTCGCCCAAGCCTCCCAAGCCACCGCCCAAGCCTGCTCAAGCCCGTACAGAGTCACAACCGGGGGAGGGGGGTGCCCTGAGGGAGAAAGAGGAGGGCTGGAGACTCGATCGCCTTTGCCGCTCGCTAAGGCTGGAGGAGCGATGAAGGCCTACCGTTGGTGCTTGGTGGAGGCGTTGAGGAAGGGGCTTGGAGAGAGGGTTGGTGAGTTGGGGTTGGGGCGTAGCCGCTGGGCGTAGGCACCGTAGGTTACGAGGATAAAATTGATATATAAAAAATTTAAAAACTGTTTATTGGTTAAACAGCTTTTAAAAGTAACCCTGAAATTGCTTCTGCTTTTTATCAAAAAAAAAAGCAGAACTTTTTTATAAGTACTTTTTTAATACTTTACGAAACATCTTTTGCTGTTACTGCTTATAAAATAAGCAGAAGCAGCCTTCCAGAAGCAATGCCCAACGGAGCTATTGACATGCATGTGAATCCGACAAAGTTCACCATTATTGGAAAATCACAATAAACAAATAAAAAAATTAATTGAATTTATGTGGCAGTTGGCCGCAGTTTTCCACTGCCTTTCTCGTGCGACGTGTCAGTATCATCATTTCATCATCTTAAAAAAAATTAAAAACAAACAGACCAACAGCAAAATGACACAGTGAAGTTTGCAGACAAGAAAGTCACTTTGATGTGAAACGTTCAAAGAAGACAGACGGAGATGTATGTGGACGCCTGCCCGACCAGAGACACTGCCAATTACAACTTGCTCTGGGGCGCTGATTAGTTTGATTAGTTAATTTGATTAATTTAAACCATTTCAACCGCGCGCGTCGTTTTGTATTTGTTTAGAAAAAATATATTTACTATCGATATATTATTATCGTGAAATCGTGATTTAATATGCTATCGTATCATATTATTACGATTATTTATTAATTATATAATTTGAATGATACGTAACATTGATTGTTAGTTTATTGTTTGCTGGAGGCACGGTTTTGCTGGGGGACAACTTAGATATTAAATAATAAAAAAAAAAAACTGTCGCCGGTTATTATTAGTTTTGTTTGGAAGATAAGCCAAAACAAATTGACGGTGCTACTGCTATTGCGCGGAGCCGGCATGGTGATCAAGTTTGCCTAGTATGCTTAGTGTAACACATCGATCATATCATCGATAAATATAAGATCTTTTAAATAAATTGGAATAATCTCACCGCCAGTCCCAAAACAAACGTAATCACGTCTAACTCAGCTATCCAGGTTGTAGATGAGAAAGAATGAACACACAACATACCTAAACGTATGGTTATTGCTGGCTTAAAAGTTTTGGATAACACCTGCTTGCAATTTCTCCCCCTCTCCCCTCTCTCTCCACTACCTCACCCACCACGGCTGCTTCCCCTTTAGAAAAGATGGAAGGAGTGAATCTTAACACGATTGAATATGAAAGGAAAAAAATAAAATAAAGAGACTTGTCATATTTAATTTTAGCCGAAGTAGTTAAGGTATAAGTGTAAGGATCCATACTTGGAGGTTTCGAGTGATAGCATTGTATGTGTTAGAGGCTTTACTTTGATAAATGTATTCCAGTAGGTGATATACATGTTAAATTGATAATTTTGACAATATTTAAATTCAATTTGGACTTTTAAACATTAAGAGGTATTTTTGAGATTTTTACTACTAAAGGACTTTTAATTAAATAAAAGTATTTAGGTATAAATAGGCTTCCAAAAAAAGCCATCACATGTTGTTCTTAGAGTTTTAGAGAGCATGGGAGAGAATATATAAGACATCATAAGATCAAGGAAAAAACAATAAAAGAAGCAATTGTTTTATTGTGTTTTACTTGAAAACCTTTTTATTTTTTATTTTAAAATTATTTGCCACATTAATGGTCTAAATCTCATATCTTTTAAAAAAATTAAGATACATATCTTTTAATAAAAAGAAATAATAAAACAAACAAATTTCTCATAAATTAAGATGGGACGCAATTGTGAACGTTATGGGAGTATAAGATTTTTTTTTCATTTTTCACACATAATCAATTCTCAAACTTAATTCTATGCATTTGTAGACATTTCTTTTTCTATGTGATCAATCGTAGCTCTAAGTTGCTTGATGGCGACTTATATTTTTTTCACTTTCTTTTGGTTTGTATGAGTCATTAAGCAAGGATGACTCTAGGACTAATTTTGCTAACGCAACATGAATTATCATAACTTAGTTACGAGCTTGAGCTTAAAACAGTGATGACAAACACATAGCCAACAAATAAGAGAAAACACTTAAAGTCTATTAAAAGATAAAAATCTTTTTCTTTTTTGTATAAACTATATTATAAACAATACTCAAATATCTTTTATGATAAAATATTTTTGGCTTAGCTAGTGTCTTCCCAAGTGCTAGTAGACACCTACTCTATACGAGTTTAATAATAAACACTAGTATTCTAGAGGAGAAATTTTTATAAAAAACTAGTAGACATCTGTTCAACATAATGACCTCATATACAGATTTCACAGCAAATGAACACTTAAAAATGATCATTGGAATAATAAATCAAACATTTATTATGAGAGAGAGAAAATCCAATGTCATATATGCTTATAAGAGCATCACTATAGACTCTCTATTTGTGTTTTTTTATTAATTTGGATAGCTAGTTTAATACAAATATCTTAAAACTATGCTTTTTAAACTCTCTATTCCAACAAAAAAATAACAAAATAAATAGTAACTCTTTAAATTTAATCAAATACTATTCACTTTCTATTTATTAAAATATTATATTTTCTCTCACCATATTTACTTTCTATTTCTTTTTTCTCTTTTTACGTTTATGTTTCCATTTAAAAAGAATAAATAAATATTTTAAAAAGCAATATTTTAATTGATAAATGGTTAAAATAGAGATTAAAAAGTGTGCTTGGATTGTTAAAATAGAAAAGATGTACTTTTGGTTATTTTGAAGAGCCAAATTTGAAGAGGCTATAGTGAATGCTCTTAGAGTATAAATATTTCTTTCAACTCTTCAAAAAGGCGACCAATAAATAAGAGAAAACACAAACTCTTTATCAAAGATTAAACTCTTTTTCCTCTTTGTATATGCTACACTATAAACAATACTCAAATATCTTTTATGATTATTATGTATCTAGAACTTCTTTATTAAGACCTTTAATGCCTTTGGGTTATATTGAAAAATAATAAAAGGGGTTTTATTACAACAAAAGTTAAATAATATTTTAAAAAAACTAAACAAGACTTATGAGGCTTGAGAGATTACAATTATCTTTATTAGTGACAATAAATATAACATATAATCAAAAAAGTTTAATATAAATTAAATACATATATATGTTGTGTTTACCATTTACAGGAAATGATGATGATTATTGAAGTAGTGCAATGTATTTATCAATATACACATAAACATAAGAACAAATTTATGATTTTAACGTACATGGAAAATGATTGATTCCCATATATATATAGACTAAGGGAATTACTAGTTTTTTGCATTACTTACTAAGTGGTAACATCCCAAAAAATGTTTTCACATAAAAGTTTGTGGATTCAAAGATCCTTTGGTGTGAGCCCAATTTTTGGCCCTAAAAGAATAATAAAACCATGATAAGATCTAACAAAATAGGCTTTAAATCCGTAGTTGTCAATACATTGTTATCACCCACATTAATTTCTACAAATCAATTTTGTTCCACTCAATCAACATCTTTAATGGAAAGGATCAATCCATGCATAAATCCTATCATACTTTGTAATAAGAATTGCATTTTTATCCTTGGTGGATGGGTATTTACTCAATCTGCCTTGGATTATACCAGAAATTAATACTCCACAAATACAAATACATGTAAGCACTAGTAGTGAACTAGCTAAAAATTTTAATAAATTTATTTATATAAAGTAATATTGACCATAAATTATACTTGAGATCTGTATTTTGACTATAAACTTTGTTATAATTTCAAACTTTGAAGTATGGGCTAGTCAAATTTGATTAAATTTAGCTAAAATTGGCTAGTTTGTGATTTTATTAAAGCTTGTAGCGAAAATACAAATCTGAAATACAATTTATGATTAATATTACTCCATTACATAAATTTATTAAAAATTTTAACTAGTCCACTACTAGTACTCTAATATAATATCATACCTAATTATCCCCTTTAGAACACTAGCATTAGCTACCCCATTGGTTTCCCTAAATTTATAGTTTTAAACTACTTTTTGCTTCCCCTATACAAATATACATCACAATAAATTCCTTAAATCAAACTCTATATTATTAAAATAATATTTTATATAACTTATTTTATTTAATAATAATTTTTTTTATAATTTAACATGAAATAAAAGTTAATATTATGGGAAACGTGAAGGAGAGAGGTGAGAGAAATTTTTTTAAATATAATTTAATAATGATAGGGAGTGAATAGTGCTTCCCAATATATTGGGAAACACTGTACAAACCGCATGAGATAAAGTTAAATATAGGGCATCTCTGTGGGAATGATTTTATAAAATTTTAACTTTTTTCCCTAAATTTAGGGAAAGCAGACTTATATAGGAATCGTTTACTAGTAGTCTTTATACTTTCGAATGATATCATAAATATACAATTAAATATATAATAATGTTTTATTCATAATTTTTAAATAATGCATTTTAAATTCTATAATGATATATTGTAATAAATTTTTATGAAATTAACAATATGTGTTAATTATAATTTTACTTTTAAGAATAAATTATTTTAGTTATTTTTTAAAATAAATTATAATTATTTTAGTTATTTTACTTTTAAGAATAAATTATTTTAGTTATTATGGTGTCGAAGCTCGTGGCTCACACCATGTATGTTTTGAAACACACCATGCCTAAAGTCATTCATGGTGGGTTGACTATTAGTTAAATTTATCTAAATATTACCTAAAAAGTAAAAAATACCTTCAGATTCTTTATTGCTACAGTAAATTTAACATTTGATTAAATGGCAGACTAAATTTAGCCAGCCAATTTTATTAGCTAAATTTTATTTTGAAATAAAATAATAAAACTTTATTATGGAATCACATGTCTTTCTCATCTGATCCGTGTAGGGGGAACATAGTAGAGTGGAGGGCAACGGAGGCGGAATGTAGGGGCTGGGGGGACGGGCGCGGAGGGGGAACGGGGGAGGGGGGGGGGAACCAATCGTGCGGGGGAGGGAGGAGAGAGTTTACGGGGGAGGAGGCGGCGTGATCTATGCAAGCGGATAGAGAGCTGTGAGGGGCAGGATAGCGGGGAGAGTGCTAAAGGGGAAGGGCGGTAAAGCAGTGGGGGAGAAGAAGTATGATGTGAGTGGAGGAGAAGGATGGAGAAGAACTATTAGGATTATATAAAAATAATATTTTATTATATAACTAAAAAATATTGATGTTATTGTTTGATGTTATAAATGATGAATAGTTAAATTTTATAAAAGTGTGTTTTTTAGTTAAATTTTAACCAAAAAAATAACTAGTCTACTGTGAATACTTTAAGCTCTTAAATGGTAATGAGATTATCCCCACAAGACAACTTGATTGGCAAAGACTTGCCTCCACGGAGGCATGAGGTATCCCATTTTAGTCACTGGTGGAGCACATTTTGAGTGGATTTTTTGACGACTTCATCTCGATCGCAGCAAGTGTACGATTTTATTTTGTCTTACCTCCTATGCAATCGTATCTTGTCAATTGTGTCACCTCAACGTGACTATGTGCTAATGGATCTCTTCTGATATCATGTTTGGCAAATGCTCTTGACTTTCTATAATACGATGGCATTCCAAGCATGCAATTAGCCGATGGTTATGCTAGCCTGTACATTACATCTCTCAGGTTTGATGGGACCTAAGCCAAATCAAGAGGAGGGAACCCATCACCTTGGAGGTAACCTTTTTTAAATGGCAATGAGATTATAGTTATGGTATTATGGGATGTGGGTAGGTTTAAGAGAGGAAATCTATGAATAAAAATTTCAACTTGCTTTTGTAATTTTCTTTTAATTAACCATTTTTCAATATATATGAAAGAAAAAAAATCAAACAATAAATAATAAGTTCTTAAGGAGATATTTGTTATGTATTTCCATTTTTATGTTATCGTTTTATGATTCTTTTATTTTATTAGAGTTGAAATTTGATTTTTTAAAACTTGTTGATAAGAGTTAAAATGTATGTTTTTAACCAGGTTTCATGAAAATCTGAAATAAAAAATTAATGGACTCAAACAATAAAGTAAAAGAAATTAAAAAAATCTAATATAAATTCTAGTTTCATTTTAAAAATATAAAACATTGGTATTTAAATTTTTTAAATTTTTTTTAAAAACTTGTGAGATCCATCTTTTTTTATTCTCAAATCATAATTAAATGTCACAAAAACCAGTTTAATATTAGTTTTAAGAGACTGTTTATTTTACAAGTATAAGCAATAAAATTCATTTGATAATTTTCAAAAAATAATTATAAAAGGAGTTTTTATCTTTTTTATGGTAAAAAAACAAAAGCATTTTAGAGGTCGCTTTTTAAAATAGTTTTTTAAGCAATAACTTTAAAATTTATAAAATGATAATATTAATTTTATTTAAAATTAAAAGTAATAGTATAAATTTAAAAATTTAAAAATTAAGAATATTTTGTTTTAGTAATTTTATTTTAGATTTATCAAATATTTATTATTTATTTTTACAATAATATTTCTAAAAATGATTGGGCCATACATCGAATATGAGTAAACTTTATCCCACTTGCAATGCTTATATTAATATATTTTTAAAAGTAAAATACCTATTAGGTACACTGCACACCAGAAACGCTAAATCCCTAACTTTTCACGCTATACAAGCCGTGAAACTTATTAGTTATCGTACGATGCCTATTGAGCGCTCAGTATGCCTATATGTGACTTCACTATCTAGAGTTGCAAATGTTGAACGAAGAATTTAAATTTTATTATAATTTTAAAATTGTGAAGATATTTTCATTTGGAATAGAGAAGATGGCTTTGTCTTCTTCTTTTTAATTGGGGTGTAAAGAGTCTATCCACCACGGACGAATCCATATTCTATAATCCAGTAAGTTCTATTAGGAGGGATCGAAATACAAACTATATAATTTATATTTAAAAATTATCATTTACAAGTACGATTAGCACTGGGGTAAACTATAAAGTGGCAAACCATCCAAATCGACACTCTAAAACCATTAATTTATTAAACTATCAAAATCAAATAAAATCGATTTGTTTATATTGAAATCAAATAATATATAAATTTAGTTTGATTTGAAATTTCAAAATTACAGTTTAAATTGGACTAAATGAATAATATTATTATTTATTTATTTTATATTTATATTTTATGTTTTGGAACTTATTTATTTAAGATTGATTGCTAATATTTGATATGGTGTGTTTTCCAATTTTATTATTCCATTTTAAGACTTTTAAAATTATAAATTTGATATATCTTAGTATTGATATGCTTACACGTTTTTTACATCATTTCGTTGGAATCTTTGGAATAAGGTTAACGATTAACCTAACAAAACGGATTTTAAAATTTTTATTTTAGCAAACAAACACTAAGATTTAAACATGAATCAATTAATCGAATTCACGAAAGAACGAAATGAAGAAACCAACCTGAAGATCGGTAAAGCAAGAACCTTCTTCTTTTCCCTCTAAGAGTGAACTCATGATTAACTTTTGATCGTCCTCGTTGCCTTTTGGATTCAATCACCAAGTAATCTTCTCTACTATTTACCTTCTCAAGGAATACAAGGTTGTGGTACCCTTGGAATGAAGAACAAGAATGCAACCTCTACTAAAGTTAGCCGTCACCTGTCATCTTGTCTCTCTTAGTTGTCAACGATTATACACGCACATACCATAACCTAAGAGGCTATGCATCTATTTATAGACTTAGGGTACCCCTATGCTATTACACATACGCCCTTTAGTTAAATAATATTAATACATATTATTTAAACTCTTTAAATAATATAATTATTACATAACAAAGCTAATTAAATAAATATATAATATTATTTATCAAATAAATAAATAATATAATTATTCATTTAATCATATTAAATGAATAAAATATTTATTATTATTTATTTAATCTAATTAAATAAATAATCACGTAATATATATTTAACTCTTAAATATATATTGACACACATTAATTAATTAGCTCTTAAACACATCTAGAGAATTATCTCATAATGATTCAGTATTTAATACAAGAATAAACGGTGTTAGTAAGATGGACCAAATGGACTTAATTAATTGAAGCTTCAATAAGTAATATTTAATTAATTAATCTCATTAATTAATTAAATTATTATTTATTAGTTTTAGTCCGAGCCACGATCAGGGACTAAAACTCGCACTCTAAGATTAAGTAAATATAATGACAAGAATATATAACAAATGATTTGTCCATCGATATAACTGATTTCAATTTGATATGATCCTCTACTATGATATTCATAATTAGAGACAAGTATCAACATATTTCATTCAACAACTCTAATTATATCTTTGTCCATGTATTACTATTAATTCTCCAATAAAGTACCCATTCATGATCCAATCATGAATTAGGATTTATAATAAATTATATCTAATATAATTACAAACGCTTGATTCACCCAAGAATCCTGAATTAAACAATATGAGAATATCATTACTCTTGGTATAACTGAAATAGTAGATTCTATGCACCTGACTTGACGCTCCCACTATCTATAATATTATATTTCTAAGATATCATGATATTTGAAGCACTAAGCTTCTCACTCATTGATAAGTCAAAAGACAAATTATAAACATGAGTTAATCAAACGGTCCTGGATTAAGATCAATTCATAAATCGATCATCAGCCGATAGAATCTAAAGTTTTTCATATAATGCAACGGATATTAGTTGAAGAACTTATTCTATCATGGTCATGTTCAATATATATAAATACATACTAGCACTACTATTTGTAAACTCTTTACAATGACCCTAAATTAGATCAGTTACACTATAAAAATACTCTACATCACAATTTTATTAGAATAGAGCATCTCAAACTCCATTCGTCGATTGTGAACCAATTTTATACTTAGTCTAATTAGTAGATTTATTGTATGTATCTTACGCATACCCACTAATAGACTTTGTTAAGTAATGAGATGTTATGATGCTTTCAACCACATAACAAAACGGAATAATGCAATCTAATAAATACTTAAACAAAATATATTTCAATTAATTAGAAATAATATTTACATAAGTAGGATTACACATTGCTTTATATAGCACTATTTTAACAATTTTAACTTTCAAGAACTCAAAAAATTAATGAATTCAACCAACTTAGACAGATATTTTTTTGAACCGTTTGTTCAAACCGAATTGACCCAAACAACATCGGTTCAATCAGGTTTGGTTTGGTCCAAATAATAAGTTTGATTTGATTTGGTTTGGTTCAAACTGAAAAAATATCAATTTGGTTTAAAAATTAATTCAAAACTGACTTAAACTGAACCGATTTCACTCCTAATTAATACCATATAAGTTACAAGTAATGACATAAAATCATAAAAACCTTACTAAATCGGATATTTTTTTTAAAATTCATATAATTTATTTATTACTATTATAATTAGTAACATATATATATTCTTCACAAATATCATGAGACAATAAATTATATTATTAATTATTTTTATAATATATATAACTAAAATTTATATTTATATTTTTAATATATATATTATAAAAATAAGGGGGGAGGGGAGGGGGGTCATGTGTTACGGGATGAGAATTCAGCTCATACGGCACAACTTTTCTTGTATCTCGAATTACTAAGTTCAACCATCAACTGTTCGAATCGTTCACATTTGATTCTGAAACCTATAACTCAATCATACAAACAATAACAAATACAAATGTGAATAATATATAGATCTTAATATTATTTCTACGCAGGAGACAGGATATGGACAAGCCGAGGCTTCCGGATTTTAAATTGGGGTTCCAAATTTATTATGAGGCCGTAGTTCGATCCGTCTCATTGACGATGTCGATGGGTCATTAATTAACTTTAAGTCGGCCGTTGAACATTTAATTGGTAATCTTGACTCCAATTAAATGAATGTGATAGTCCATCCCATAATTTTCCCGTCAGTTTGCTTTTTAAGGAAAATTATATAGAGAGAGAGAATGAGAAGATTATTGTGAATTCTAACCATAAGATATTATAAATAAAATTATAATTAAATAAAAACTTAATATTGAACGTTGAATATTAACCAACAGCCTAAATTAAAAAATTTCCCCATAAAAACTCGTCCACGTTGCATGACTATCTGAGATCCCAATTAATAGCTATTCTAGCTAATTAATAATAGTTATTGGAATAAAAAAACCATCTTCTTCTCTCGACAGCCAACTCCTCTCCTCTCCTGGCGCTGCAACGGAGAGGAGATGCTGCCTCGGGCTCACGGACGGAACTAGAAAGTTTGGTTGGGGGGAGCAATATGTAATTATTTAAAAATTATTATTTAAAACTATAATTAGTATGATCGGTTTGAAATTTAAAAAATCTAATGTAATTATTAAATTAAAAGTTCTTATTCATAAATTAAACTATTGATTTTTATTTTTTTTACTATAGTTATAGGAACAATATAAAATTTAAAAATTTATATATCATTGTCGAAATTATAAATTAATTTTTGATTGTTTGTTAGCTGTGTTAAAAGTTAAGCCAAGATGAGATGAGTCCTAAAAAGTCTTAATTTTAATTTAATTTTTAGAGCAAAGACCTCGGACATTACTTATCCTGGCCTTGAGACTAGCATTAACGATTAATATCATTTAAACTAAAATTAATAACATAAAAACATAAAATACTTATAAAACTTACTATTAAAATCCATAATTTTATATTATATATTTATATATTAATTTTAATATATATATATATATATATATATATATATATATATATATATAAATTTTTTTAAAAATTGAGGGGGGGGGCATGGCCCCTGCCGGCCCCCCCCTAATTCCGTCCCTGCTCGGGCCCCGGCAGAGGAGAGGAGCGACTGGCTGACAGAGTGAGAAGCGGCCACTGATTGAGCATAGTGCTTTTTAAAATTCAATGGTCATTATTAATGGGCTATAGAGCAGATGAGCTGGTAGTTGTAGAAGAAGATGTCGGAGGAGCTGGTATCCGATGGTTATTATTAATTGGTTCGTACTTCATAATCGAACAGATGTTAATTGGGATGTCAGAATAGACTATAGGGTAGGGGTGCTATCAGCATTAATTTGTAGGCAGGGATCTATTATCTATTACCGGTTCTATCTATCTAGGCTGAAATTTATCTATTATATTTTGCCTTTGACTAGTTGGGTAATAAAACTTTAAAATCATATCTCGTTCCATGTGTAAGTTGGGCAAGATACATCATTCTATGAGAGAGTTAGTAAAATACATCATTCTATGAGAGGTTAGTAGAGGGCTTTATCCGCCCATATGCTGCCTGCTACCGGCCTTTTTTAATCTCTCCTATGACAAGCTAGCTTGCCTTTTACAGATTCCATGAAGTAGTTGATATGGGTGATTCGGGTCTTATTGGGGTGGAATCAACCTATTATCACATCCCGCTCCCTCTTAGGCCGTAGATAAAATTTTAAAATTATATATTATTTCATATGTAGGTGGGGCAATATATCTCATTCTTTAATGTATCTAAAATGAGGTTCTATTCACTCCTATCTTCATCGCTTTTTATTGAATGGTCCATATGAATAATTTTAGCTTAAATCAAATTTCTATATCATTTTTAACCAAAAAAAAGTATCAAAAATGATTTAATTTTATAATAATAAATATTATTTAAAAATATCAAAAATTATAAATAATAATTTAAAAATAATATTTAAAATTTTATAAATTTATAAATAAAAAATTATTAAAATTAGGCGGGATGTGATATACCATTATCTATTACCACTCCCCATTTATGTCCTGGGAAGGTGCAAGTTTAAAAACTGCACCTCACTTTTGCCTTAGGCGGGATAACTCACCCCACTTAGCGGGGCCGGAGCTAATTGCGGGCGAAGTAGCGAGTGTAGATATCTGTTGTGCACTCCTACTATAGGGTCTCATTATATATATATATATATATATATATATATATATATATATATATATGAAGTAAAAAAACGTGCTTACCCTAATTTATTTTATTTTTTTAAATTATAATTTACCCATTTAATTTTAAATAATTTACCAACTATAAATAATTTAGAAATTAAATTAATTATTAATTTTTTAAATAACTTATTAAATAGTTTGTCAACTTTAAAATAGTGTACTTACTAAATAATAAAACTACTAAATAATCTTATTTACAAATTAAATAATAATAATAATAGTTATTATTATTATTATTATTATTATTATTATATGTTAAATGAATTAAATTTGAGATTGCATAAACCATGCTCAAAAGGTTACTTTAAAGAATGATTATGTTTGGTTGGTGTGGGCAAAAATACAAATCAACACAAGTTTTTGTAAAAGGAAATCCGATAAACACGCCAACTCAAACAGATAGAAAAAATAAACGATTTTTTTGAGTGAACTCAACTCAACCAGATATATAAGCTGGTTTTTTAGCGAGGAACAAGCATTTTAGAAAGAATAAAGTTATTTGGATAGAGACAGGTGCGGTTTTAGGAATTTTGTTTAGAGTGTTTATTATTATTAGAAATTTATCTAATAACAACAAATGAAATATAATAGCACAATACACCAAACACTAGCTATTAAATAGATATTTATGTATTTTAAAAATTTTTAGATTCAAATTATAATAATAAGTAAAATTTTAGTTAAATAGCAGAATACCAGTATGGCAGTATAGAAAATTACCAATTAGCAAAAATCACAGAAAAAAATTATAAATTACGACCATAATTAGAAAAAAAAACTTTAGAATTATAACATTTGTGATTCTGTCAGTCTCTCGACACTATCGTTGTCGACTACTCATCGATTTGGTCGATTGAAAGCATCAATATATCCCTGCACGTGGGAGGCACAATGGAAAGAAAAGCTAGCATTCACATGACTTGAGTCTAGATCGAGAGATGAAAGGGTGCCGACAAGTATTTATTTTTTCTTTTTCTTCTCAAAACGTTTTAATTTAAGCTTTTTTAAAGAATTTTAGAGTGTGTATCTGCACAACAACGTATCATCATCGCCTCGCCCCTGAATAGAGAGCACGTATTATCGGACAAACATAACAAGACTATTCATGGCGTAATCAGAGTGTAATCCACGATTTTTTAGAATGATCTAAGGATTTCATAGTAGACCAAGTCTCTCGTATGATTCTTTTTTTTTTTTTATTTTAATTGGGGTGTCTGCGGAGATAGCGTATTCACCACCACTAATTTTATAAGCTCTGCCTCTAATGATCAATCGTCAACGCCAATCCCCCTTTAATCGCAAAAAACCAGAGAGGTCAGAGTCAATTCATGGCGAAAAAGTTTACATGCATGCATGGTGTAGGATTCATACATGTCATCCAATACCCCACTCAAAGTATGGTACTTCTATCTGTATTTGTTTTTAATAATTCAGATTAATTTTTTATTTAACTATAACATTTTAACTAATAATGTTTTACAGTTACTAAATAAAATTTTAATTGAGCGTGATGATGAAAAAGGAATGAACGAATTGTACTGTAATACTTTTTATTACATGAAATATAAATCTGGTCACTACTTTTTTTTTTTTTTTTTTTTATAAACGAAATACTCCACCAAAAATAGCAGGGCGTACGGTATGACAAGCGCAATTACCTGCATGTAGACTTATTTGTCACATGAGGATAGAGATAAGGACAAGCCGAGGCTCCTGCATTTTAATTTGGGGTTCCAAATTTATTATGAACCCGTAGTTCTTCGATCCGTCTCATTGACGATGGGTCATTAATCGACTTTACTTCGGCCGTTGAAAATTTAATTGGTTGGTTTTGATCAATTGGTAATCTTGACTCCAACCCAAGTGAATGTGAGAGACTCATGTATCATAATCAAATATTTCAATAATAATATTTACATGAAATATTTAAAATATATTATTCACAAATTATATTTAAAATATAAGTATTGACAATAAATTTTAAATTTTAAAGATCAAATTTAATTATCCCATATCTCAAAATTTAGTATTTAATATGTGGAGCAACCTTTGTCCTATATATAAACTCTTCAAGATCACTACTTCTAATGCTGCAGTACGTATAATTCCCCTCTCAACGTTATAAGTACACCATTTCGGTGAATCACAGACATACACAGGGCCCAGATAAACTAATTAGACAAAAACGATGTGGTTCGTGGGTTTGTTGTATGTGCTGGCCTTGGCAATCGTAGCTCTCACGCAGTGGATATACAAATGGAACCACCCACCATGCGACGGCCAGCTACCCCCTGGTTCCCTGGGGCTGCCCCTTATTGGGGAGACCATTCAGTTCATCGCCCCCAGCAAGTCCTTGGACATTCCTCGTTTCATGAAACACAGAATTCACAAGTACGTACATGCAATAACATCGGACATCACGTTTTGTTACCCATATCCATATATATGGTTCTGGACCCTCCTGTCATAAACACAAAATTTGGACTTGACACCCATCTAAAAGCACCATTAATTTTCACAGACCTTTTAACATGTTCCTGTTGTTCTAATTAATACTTGTGTTTCTATATATGATATATAGGTATGGACCTCTATTCAAGACAAGCTTGGCAGGGCGGCCCGTAGTTGTTTCGGCAGATGCGAACTTCAACCACTACATACTTCAACAAGAGGGGAAGCTAGTGGAGATGTGGTACTTGGATTCGTTTGCCAAGCTTTTCGGACAGAACGGCATCGACAAGGAAGGATCCTCCACCGCCATAGGCCATGTCCACAAGTACCTCAGGAACTTAGTTCTGGCGAGCTTTGGTCCCGAGAGCCTCAAGGACAACCTCTTCCATAAGTTGGAAGACATGGCCGACAAAGGCCTTCTCACTTGCTGCAAGAAAGACTCAGTCGATATAAAGCATGAAGTATCACGGGTACATGCATGTGAATACTGACGTACTGAAAACCAAAAAACAAAAGAAAAAGAAGCACTGTTACGTATACCATGTAGCAATTTTTGCAGGGTCCGGAACCAGCCCATGGCCCCCCACTTTTCAAAAGTTGAGTGATTATATGGCCAGCCATAATATCATGCTGAGACACATCCCACAAGTTGGTGAGCAACATCATCAACGTGGGTTAGTCCAGCTGGTATCATGAGCCCCCCTCCCCCCAAATTTTAAATATATACATATCAATAATATGATTTATTGGATCAAGTATTTGTAATAACTATAATAATAGTAAATGAATTTATGATTTAAAAAAGTTATCTCGATTATATTAGATGAGGGCGACTAATTTCTTTGGATATATGAATGAATAATAATTTCATTTGATGAAAATTAAATTTCATAACATAATTATATATATTCTCTCATTAGATTTGTGTGTGCAGATGATATTTGATGCCACGGCTAAGGAGATGTTTGGATATGACCCTAAAAACTCTGATGAAAAGTTGAGCGACAATTTTACTAACTTCATGCAGGGTCTCTTGTCCTTTCCCTTGAACATCCCCGGCACTCCCTTCCACAGATGCTTGCAGGTATTCCTTATATCTAACTTTAAATTCTACGGGGGTAAATCTCTGCTTTATTAATTATAAGATAAAAAATAAAAGTGAGGTTGTATATATTAAGTTTAGCATTATTGGGTTGGGGCGAGTTTTGGATGTACAGAACAAGAAGAGGGCGATGATGATCATCAAGAGGGTGATGGAGGAAAGGCGGCAGATGTCGCCAGAGGAACGCGGGGAGATCTGCTGGACCATGTGATGGAGGATATGAAGAGGGAAACGTTTTTAACTGATGACTTTGTCGCTGTCCTGGTGTTTGGTCTCTTGCTCGCCACCTTCGAGAACCTTTCTTCCACTCTGACGTTGGCTTTCAAGCTACTCGCGGATCACCCCCAAGTGATGCAGCAACTAGTGGTACGTACGATACTTCATATATAATTAAATTTACCTAGCTAGCTACCCACTGTCCAAAGAAAGAAATATATATATGACATCCTTTATACCTAACATTATTAATTAGAGTGAAGATAGATACATACATGCATATGTTATAATTAAAAATAAAAATTTCAGGAGGAGAATGAGGCAGTCATTATGAACAGAGAAGCCGCGCAGGAGGGGCGGCTGACTTGGAAGAAGTACAAGTCAATGACATTCACAAATCAGGTGAGTCAAAACGCACCCGCGCCATCATTCCATCAGATGATTTTGTGTTTATTGACATGTTTGTGTTTGGTCTCATAAATAATTATAATTGCTGTTGCAGGTGCTCAACGAGCTGCTGAGGATGTCAAGCGCGGCACCGGCGATTCTAAGAAAAGTGATCAAAGATGTGCACATAAATGGTGTGTCTTAATTAATTGTGTACGTCTTCATAATTCAAAACTCCAATTCCGCAATCAACAATGTTAACCGCGGCCGGCCCTCGTATGTATGCATATATATATATATATATATTTTTTTTGCAGGCTACACGATTCCTGAAGGGTGGGCAATTATGGTGGTTCCTTCAATTCTTCATCTCAACCCAGGCACCTATAAAGATCCCCTAGCCTTCAACCCGTCGCGGTGGAAGGTAATTAATTTATAGATTTTTCGTAGTTGAGACAAACTTCAACAAACGTTAATATATATATACTATGTAATTATTTTTTAAAAAAAGGAAAAAAAAATGCATAATATTAAATTGACCATTAATATAACAGAATATGGGAGAAAACTTCACCGCCAAGAATTTCATACCATTCGGTGGTGGATTGAGGGCGTGTGCTGGTGCAGAGTTCAGCAAGGCCTTAATCGCTGCCTTCCTTCACGTCTTGGTCACCAAATACAGGTACTTAATTAATTAATTTGGGGTGATTTGATTTGTGGGCAGAGTTGATTAACGCTTTGGGGTGATTTGATTTGTGGGCAGGTGGACTGATGTCAAGGCATGCGAGGTGGGTCGGTCTCCGCTTCTTGATTTTGGAAAGGGGCATTTCATTCAGGTCACGAAGAAGGAGACAGTGTACGCCGTGAAATAATTACATTACATGCCGATTAATACGCACCGTATCATATATATTTTGCTAGATTTGAGCCCCTAATTAGCTAAATAAACAAGATATATATACCGGGTGTCTCACATCTCTAAAAATATACCATACGGTGCTTTTTAATTTGGCTTAAAATAAAATAAAAGGAATGTCAACTTGGTAAAGCATCGACTTGCAAATCATTAATATTTATAGCCGTGCGTATGCGTATGCTGTCACTACATATGTAATTGCTTGTCCACTCCACGACCTCTTCCAAGTGTCTGTCTTAGCTTGTTGTAGTTCATGCATGTGTATATATTAAGCAGCCAAACTTATGGAATAATTGAGCCGCGCACTGTTGGCCATGTTCTGTTACATCTGCTGTAGTTTGAACTAATGTGTGTGAATGTATATTATTGGTCATAACGATCGATAAAGGTGGTTTAATTAAGGCCTTCCACGCGATTGACAGTAAAATAATTTTCCGCATATATTATTATATAATAATGTACTATTTCAAGGGTGGGTATGAAAACAATAATTTCTTTGCAATGTTGGTTTTAAATTATATATGCTTTGAAAATGCTGTTAATAAATCAAAGAAACATATTCGTATAATGAGTTCATATCATATAAACTCCTCCTATTTTATATTTTCTCCCAACAACTACCGCAACCAGGGGGAGATGTCTCAATTGGATGATTTTGTATTCCGTCCAAAACTGTGAAAAGTTGCAGACAGTGTGCGTGTGTTGGTGAGTTGAATCCAACCCCAAGCCATGTGACCAGCAGCAGTGACCTGCTGAATTGAAGTCGGTGCTGAATTCCATCAGCTACGATTCCAAAAGCAATCATCAGTACATGTGGTGGATCAACGGTCGCACAAATTATAAATTAACAACTTAATTACTATATCCATTAAGTTCAGCAACAATATTTCGCAATCAGAAATTAATATCCACCCACAGCTATGCCTTAATCCTCTCTCTCCATCAAGCCCGGCGTCTGGGTTACTAGCACATGTGCTGACCTACGTACACAGACACACAAGTCGTTATGCGTGTGTGTATGTAGTCCATCTGTAATGGATGCAAAAACACACGATGAACATATATTGATCCATGTAAACAAATTTATAGTTTAAAACAACTGATCTTTGCCACACCGACACATACATATGCATATGTATATATATGTGTGTGTGTACACCTGCATAGCTCTCCCCTGCCAGGTACAGGTCTGCGTTTTTATACTGAGGATAGATTTCAAACCAGCCCTTCAGAAATTGTAAGTTGTCCCGTGCTTTGAAACGAAACCATTAATGTGTGTGTATGCAGTCCATCTGTAATGGATGGCAAGAAACCCAAACCCACACATACACAGATCCATCGCAGCGGCGGCAGCGTCTCACCAATCTCCTCCGTCACACCTCCCCACCACAGATCCCCGCCACCCTCCTCAACCCCTTTCTCGTCACCTGTGACCCCATATAAATCGAATATATATTATTTATTTATTTATTTATTTATGGGATGGATGCCCATTTCAACCAACCTCTGTATAGATCGATTGGCAACTCTTACCTATTCACTACCCACATGCTCGATTGATACAGCCACTTGCGATGGCAGAAGGTGCCCGCCCAGTCCAGCAATGACCGGCCGGTGTTCCCAGTCCATCGCCGTAGTTGCTTAATAGAGAGAGAGAGAGACACGGAGTCAATATTCCAATTTTTAATAGAGCAGGAAGGAAGAGAGAGACAGTCTTACCTATTTCTGTCGTTCGATCTCTCATAGTCTTGTCAGTCGTCGGAGGAAGCTTTGAAGACCACCCGTGGTCGGATTATACCGCCACCGGGGAAGGATTTGGGTTGGGATGGGACGGGACGGGACGCGTGACTTTGGGGCAGGACGGCGGATCCCAACGATCGAACCGATGGGGGGAAGAGAAAATAATATAATATTATATAATTTGATGCTAAAATTTATTTTAATATTTTATTTATAAATAATAAAAAATTTATTCTCTAATTTTATAATTTTTATTTTTATTTTATGAAATAAAAAGTATATTATTTAATATATTTTATTTATCTTATATTTTTTATTTTTTTATCTCTATCTTTATTTTTTTTAATTATAATTTTTTATTTTTTTATTTACTGTTTTTTTTATCTCTTTCATTCATTATGACCAATCAAAAGTGCACATATATAAAAATATATATAATACAAAAATATTTGAAAGATGACTAGTTATCTTTAAAATATAGAGATTTTTTCTTCAATCTCTATTTTTATTCTCTAAATTTTAAAGTTTAAAGGATTTGATGTAGTTTTTTTTTTATCTAAAATTTAAAACTTTCTTTAAATTTAAAAAAAATAAGGAGATGGTGTGGATGCTCTAAAAGTATCTTCAATCCTATCAAGTTAAAATGAGTAGTTAAAACTATTTTTTAGCTTATGGTACTCCAATACTAAACCATTTATATTTTTGTTTAATTTTTATTTTTCTTAAACTAACTTGAAAACAAACACTTAAGCCCTTTTTCTCGGATCACCATTTGACGTAGTCGATGAAGTGAGAGAGTGGGGAGAGTGATGTTGCCGCTATGGGAGAGAGGGAGGGGCATGATAGATCTGTGCGCACCATCGACACAACGAGAGACACTGGAGAGGGGGTGAGGCAACAATTGGGGAGGGCTATGAGGCATGAGCCTAGCAATTGATTAACAAGATCCGTAAATAAAAAATTCAATTGCTTTTGGTATTTTTTAATTAGCCATTGTTAAAATATATATGAAAAAAATTAATCAATAAATAATAAGTTATTAAAGATATATTTGTTATGTATTTCTGTTTTATGTTCCAATTTTATGACTTTTTATTTTATTAGAGTTGAAATTTGAAATTGAAACTTTTGAAAATTGCTTGATAAGAGTTAAAATGCATGTTTTTTTTAAAATGTGTTTTTAGTTGGATTTCATAAAAATTTGAAATAAAAATATGATGGTTCTAATACTAAAGTAAAGGAAAGAAAAAAATCTAATATAAATTTGAGTTTGATTTTAAAAATATAAAACATTGGTATTTAAATTTTATTAAATATATTTTTAATTTTTTCAAAAAACTTATGTGATCCATCCTTTTCTTTTATTCTCAAATTACGATCAAGCGTGATGAAAGCTCAATTTGACATTGCTTTTAAGAGACTACTCTTACTTATTTTATAAGCAGACATAACAAAATTCGCTTGGCAAATTTTTAATATATATTGTCTTTTTTATGGTAAAAAAACACAAATCATTTTAGGTATTGCTTTTTAAAGTTATTTTTATAAGTATCAACTTTGAAATTGATAAAATACCAATATTAACTTTATTCAAAATTAAAAGAGTGTAGATTTTAAATTTAAAAATTAAGAATATTTGTATCTTTTTAAACATTCACAATAATTTTTTTGATTTATCAAATACTCATTATCTAATTTTAAAATTTACATTAATTTTATAATTATAATTTATTAAATACTCATGTGTAGAATTTTTTTTAGCTATTTTTTAAAATCACAACATTATATGGGCCAAATACCATCGGTTGGTAAGTGAGTTTAGGGGGGGGGGGGTGAATAGACTATTTTCGTGGAAGCTAATGACAATTTGGAGGAAATATACAACTAATGACTATGATATGAAATTAATAGAGAAGATAACAAGAGAATGTAGAAGTGTTTATGAGTTATCCAACGGATCTGAGTTAATAAATGTTCTTGACGTGACGGACCTCAGATTTAATTAGAATATTCCAATGGATGTTTATATGGAAAGATAAACACCATTTGGGATGTTCGTAGGATAGGATGTTGATCGTAGGATAAGAGGGGTGAATAGACTATTTTCGTGGAAGCTAATGGTGATAGGTTAAGGAAATATACAACTAATGACTATGATATAAAATTAATGGAGAAGATAACAAGAGAATGTAGAAGTGTTTATGAGTTATCCAACAGATCTGAGTTAATGAATGTTCTTGACGTGACAGACCTCAGATTTAATTAGAATATTCCAATGGATGTTTATATGGAAAGATAAACACCATTTGGGATGTTCGTAAGATAGGATGTTGATCGTCGGTGAACAACATAAAGAGATTAACAAGATGGTTGTGTTGGATCTTTTGAACAAGAGGTGTAAGGTGATTCTTCAAATATTATTTTTTGTTCTTCGTTTTTCACGGCGCACAACACTTAGAAAGTGTTCTCACGGTTTCTCTCTCTAACGTTGGAGCTCTTGTGTGAATTCTACAAAATTTATTTCTTTAATGCATGTCGGAATTCTATATATTATTTTGTAAGTTCCAAATCCTCGCTTTTTGTGAAAGTTGACAAATATTCCTTTTTAAGCATGTGAGATATTAATTTAACGTTGAAGTACATGTGCGTGTTGTTGTCATCCTGACAAACCGACTTTCCATCACTTAATTTGTGGAAGTACATAGGATGGGCTGATATGCTCGGATCCTGCAGATCTGTTGCCCATACTGCGTATTTGCATGCCCATATCTTGTTTCTTTTGATTTTAGTCGTTCATCTGCTACTAGTAGTTGATAGTCATTAATGTGACAATAAATCCGCTTGACGTTCAGAATGGCGCAATCAAACTGTACAAATCCTAACTGATAATATCATTAAATGTTAATGCTTAAGGGTTGTGAATTTGCCTCGAAGGTAAATGAAGTGCCTCAAAGATATGGAGACTCGAAGATGTGGGTCGAGCCTATAATTGTATGCGATGATGCTTTTAGCTCCAGCGGCGTTATATTCTGTGAGTCTTCGACTCTTGGTTTCTTCGAGTCTTCGTGGGAGGCACGTTTCAGGTTAAGTTAAGTCATGATATTCACTCTATGTTATTTGAGTCTTCAACCCTTTAAGTCTATGACTTTTCGAGTCTTCGATTCTTGCTTCAATACTTAGAATGGTTATCGTGAAGCGTTTACTTAACTTCTACGAATCTTCGACTCTATTCCTTTGACTTGCTCGGTTTGATTGATATGGATAAAATGTTATTCGACCCTCTTTCTGCTTGGGTCTTGGAGCGTATGTTGAGTCTTGGACTCTATGAGTCTTCAACTCGTGGAGTCTTCAACTCTGTGGAGTCTTCGACTCTCCGTGTATAATGCTTAGCCGATCACGGTAGCTTTATAGGCTAAGTCTCCATTTCTCTAAGTCTTCGACTCTACGGTTCCGACTCTTCGGCTTCCACTCTTTGCTTAAAGAGTATACGAGTCTTGGTCTTATTTATTTATGGACTGGCGATTTCTTCGATTAACTGTCTTCAACTCTCTAACTGTCTGAGTTTACGGTTCTTTGAGTCTTTGTGTCTCGGTTTGCAATTTTATTTGTTAGTTCATTAAGTTTTATTGTCTTAACTCTTCGACCTTCAAGTCTATGAGTCTTAGAATGATTAGTTGATGAATCTGTATGGACGTGTCTTCAACTCTTCGAGTCTTAGTGTCAAATTATAGTCTATTAATTGTCATTGTGGTATCTTTGGTGACTCTTCAATTTTATGATCTTCCTGGTCTTCGAGTCATTTATTTTTCTGTCACTCTAGAATTACTACTTCGTTGACTCTTCGAGTTTATGAGTTGTTTATCATTTAGCGAGTGGTAGTTTTCTCTTCTTCGAACTTTGACTCTCCAACCATTGTACTTTTGGATTTACGAGTCTTGGGACTTAGAAATTCATAGCGACTTCACCAAATCGTATGTTTTTCCCAACAAATATTTTAAAACCCAATTGAAAACCTTCAATTTGAAAAAATAACAAACAAAAACCAACTAATAAAAGTAAAAAACTATCAATTTTCGGTTTGGTTCAATTCATCGATTTTTGACTACTATTAACGATCAATTAATAAGCATGAAAATGATAAATGCAAACTAATAATTATATAGTATATTGGCTAAATAATATGCAAATACATATAAAATCAATAAAGATACATCTATCCATCATTAACACTCCTAATTTGTCCATTAATACCTGTACAAATACATTAGCGTTGATTTTCTGATACAATTTTATGAAAGAATCTGTATTGGCGAAAAAATATAAATAAAATCTTTAGGTATATATTTGAAAAGAGCGTTTGTCGCACCACGCATCCAAATAAAATTTAAACTAAGTATAGCTAGTGGCTTAACCTAGATCGTTCTCTACCGGAGGACTTATAAAATTCAACTCAATCTATTTAATTACCCGTTTAATAAAAACTCATGAAAAAGAATAAATATCAAATTGGGGGGATTTTTGATTGAATGAAAACTAATGAAACTAATTAAACCAAAGAATTTTAACTAAGAAAATCAATAACTGAGAAAATCAATTAATTAAATATGTAACCTGGTTTAACTTTACACCTGAATGTTGTTTATCACTATCCCAAAAGATTAATTAGATAAATTATGGCCCCATAATTCAAATGCATCAAAACACCATGAATACAATCAAATTATGAATTTATTCTAACCAGAATAATTATGAATTAATTCTCAAAGACTGCCCATTCCCTACGAAACAAATCTTTCCACTCCAGGATAGAATAATAACGCACAATGAATTGCTAAATCAACACTCGACCGAGATATTAAATTAACAAATCAAAGAGATGGAGAATTAATTCATAGCACATAAAATACCAAATTAAATATTAAAACATGGATTCAAAACAAACATCCAAAGTGTTGCGCTAAACCGATTACAAAATACTTACCCCTCCATGGGTCGAAAAAAATCACAAATCTGTTTGGAAAAATTAGAAGCAATGAAATTAGAACGAATTAAGAAAAATAGGCACAAACAATTAATTATCCGGTCTTGAACTCGATCTGAATCTTCAATGCCTGTTGCGTTATCTCTTTAATTCGGTTGGAAAACAACTGCTGCTGCTGGAATTGGTGTGGACGTCTGCGTGATGAAGTATTGATGGAAAAGAGGGCTGTATCGTGGGTGATTGGTGGAGACGGGCGCGTGATGGCTTCACGCCTGGACGTGCGGGTGTGGCGCGCAAGTAGAGAGAGATCTTTGGAAGACGCGGAGCCCGCGTCTTGGAGGCGCCGCGTGAAGACTGGCTGCTTGTGCGTGGTGGATGGGAGTGAAGATGAGCTGGGCGATCCGGTGTGTATGGAGTCACGCACGATATATATATATACATGAATGAATGGGTAATTGAGTTGCCAATTGCTCACGGGCCCCACTCATTAATCTTTCTTCTTTCCAATTTTCTTTTCTTTTCTTTGCATTCACGTAATGCCCAACCAATTGACTTCTTCATGGGCCCACACATTAATGTTTTCTCTTGCCAAATCTCACACCAATCCTTTTCCCACGTAATGCATGAATAAGTTGCTATTTTGTCCCATCAATTCCAACCCTCTCTCATCTCCTACGTAACATGCAAAATCATCATCATAATAATAATAATAAGTGAAACACAAAAGCTATTAAAACAAAACATTAAAATAAAATAAAATAAAAAATAATTTAATTAACCCAAATATATATAGAGAAAATTTCTACTAAGATTAAACTTAAAATAATCAATTAAGCCGAGAGAATTAATATTAAAAATTAGAATAATTAATTTAACATCAAAAATCACCAAAATTAATATTAAATCTATAAAAATGAATAAAACAAGTAAATAATTGAAATTGGGGAAAACTATTATAAAAGTGCATTAATTCAACAAAATATTAAATTAAAGCCCATAAATTAAATGCAAATTTAATGACAAATTACGCAGATTATCAAATTCCCCCACACTTGAACTTTGGTCGTCCTCGAACAAATATTAAAAATTAAGCACCAAACAAAGATTATCAAATCATGCAAATTCAAATATACAAAGAGAACAACTTGAATATCATGAATTAAGTTCTAGTATAGGCGTGAGTGTGTGAGCTCAAAATTCATAAACTTCTTTATTTTTTCAACCCATCTTTCATTCATGACACTCAATCAAGTCACACAAATATGCAATTATCAATCGGTTGGCTAATATTAAGCATACCCAAAAATTAACCAAAGTTATTCCATACTCCAAATATCATGCCATCATTCATACACATACTTGAGTGAAACAAATGAGTGAAGATTACTGGAGCTAAACAAGATATATGCAATGGATTGGCCAATCACTTTTTAATTTTTTTTTTTCATTTTTTTTTAAAAATAGGCAGCCAAACTTACTTAACAACAACCATCTATACCACCCATGTAAGCGGAACCATCCGGGCCTCCCGGATTATGGCGGATCTTAGGGTACCAGGTTTAAAAGCCCTTCAGGATAAATTCCAAGTAATATAGCATACTCCACAAGTTGGCTAACCTTTTTCAATAATGCTCTTTTTTTAATTAATAACCTTACAAGGTTGCATTTTATGCTCTCCCTTGATGGATTATTCACTCTTTTTTTAACTCTCACTTTACATCCACAAGCTTAGCTCATATAAAACCCAAATGCAAGAGAAACTCAAGTATTAGCATGAATAAAATGTAATGATATAAGCGATGATTTCACAACTCGTTGAATTAAAGTCCAAGCATAACTCAAAAATAGCTAAAATCATGATTCTCACATGTTTGCACTTCCCAATTAAGGCATAAAAGTCAAGATAAATTAATCAAATATTAAAGCATCAAAATTTCAGGTTGTGCAAAATATATGTCCATACTAGACAACTTAACTCTAACTATTCAAGATTCTCAATCATTATTCAAATATTGCATAATCAAATAAACTCAAATGGAACTAGTCATAGTGCTCAAAGATTTACTAAAAATTTAAGTGTCAATCAAGTTCAAGACTAAAAACATGCAGCCTATAAATAAAAATAAATAAATAAATAAATAAAGCACACAAAAACAAAAGAAAATCTTTTTGGTTTTTTTTTTAAATAAACTAATGAAAAACACAAAAAAAAATGTTTAACTAAACTAAGCTAGGTGCTCCCTCCCCCCACACTTAAATGTTGCATTGTCCTCAATGTAATCCAAAAAGAGAAGCTAGGGACATGAAATGCAATTCTAAAAATGAACAATGAACAATAAATGAGAAGGAAAGAAACAACCTGATGGGCTCAAAGAATGACAGGTCGTATAGTTGGATTGAATCCAACGCGGGTAGAGGATAACCCCATAGAAGTGCTTGAGCCGATGTCCGTTGACCGTGAAGTTATGTCCTGATTCTTCCTGAATGATCTCCACCGCACCATATGGAAAGACACGAACTACGATATAGGGGCCAGTCCATCTCGTCCTCGCCTTACCAGGCATAAGCTTCAATCTCGAAGTATAAAGAAGAACACGCTCGCCTTCCTCGAACTCTCTCTTGTGAATTATCTTGTCATGGGCAGCCTTGGACTTCTCCTTGTATAGCCTTGCATTATCATAAGAATCCAAACGTAGCTCCTCAAGCTCTTGAAGTTGAAGTTTCCTTTGCTCCCCTGTTTGGGCTAGGTCCAGGTTGCAAGCTTTGACCACCCAATATGCTCCATGCTCCACCTCTACAGAAGATGACAAGACTTCCCATAAACTAATCGAAATGGGGACATGCCAATGGGAGTCTTGTATCTTTGTTCGATAGGCCCAAAGTGCATCATCAAGGCGCTGGCTCCAATCCTTCCTATTGGGCTGAACAGTCTTCTCCAAGATTTGCTTCAACTCCCAATTGGACACCTCTGCTTGGCCATTGGTTTGGGGATGGTATGGTGTTGATGTCTTGTGTGTCACCCCATACTTACAAGTAATGCTCGAAAGTGCCTGTTGCAAAAGTGAGTCCCTTGATCGCTAATGATAGCTTTAGGAATGCCAAACCTACAAAAGATGTTAGTTTTCACAAAATCCAGAACAACTTTTGAATCGTCAGTCCTCGTGGCTTTCGCCTCCACCCACTTACTCACATAATCCACAACAACCAATATATATAAATAACCAAACGAACTAGGAAAAGGACCCATGAAATCAATACCCCAAACATCAAAAAGTTCACAAAATATCATAGGTTGTTGAGGCATCTCATGTTTCCTAGATATATTACCAGTATGTTGGCAACGATCCCATGCTTTACAAAACTCATAAGCATCATGAAACAAAGTGGGCCAATACATACCAGAGTCCAATACCTTCCTAGCTGTGCGCTATGAGCCAAAGTGTCCTCCACAAGCAAGTGTGTGGCGAAATTTCAAAATAGATGGGATCTCATGGCTGGGGACACATCGTCGTATAATCCGATCACCGCCAATCCGCCAAAGATAGGGATCGTCCCAAAAATAGTGTCTCGCTTCACTCTTCAACTTCACTACTTGGTGCTTCCTATAATGATCAGGAATTTTAGAAGCCACCAAGTAGTTCACCAAATCAGCATACCATGGGAGGGTAGAAGTGACTGCATATAGGTGCTCATCTGGAAAGGAGTCTCTCAACCCCAAGGAAGTGATGTCCTCTGACAGGTGGGGAAGTCAGCTCATGTGATCGGCAACTAGATTTTCGGACCCCTTCTTGTCTCTCGATCTCTATGTCGAACTCTTGAAGAAGCAACATCCATCGAATAAGTCGTGGCTTGGCATCCGGCTTCTTCAATAGGTACCTCGAGGCCGCATGATCGGAAAAGACAACAACTTTCGATCCCAAGAGATAGGAACGAAATTTGTCTAAGGCAAAGATGATGCAAGGAACTCCTTCTCATTAGTGGTGTAGTGGCACCGAGCCGCATCTAAGGTCCTCGAGGCATAGGCAACGACATGTGGAACTCCATCCACTCTCTCGTGAAAGAACAGCTCCAGACAAGAAATTAGAAGCATCACACATAATCTCAAATGGATGGTCCCACTTTGGTGGTTGAATGATCGGCGGGGTGGTCACCGTTTCTTCAACTCATCAAAAGCTAACCTCTGAAGAATCATCAAAAACAAAAGATTTCTCTTTCTGCAACAATTGCGACAATGGGTGTGCAATCTTCTTGAAGTCCCCGATAAAGCGCCCTTTTTGTAAAACCTGCATGTCCTAGGAAAGAACGAACATCTCGAACACAAGTAGGATAGGGTAAAGATGTAATAAGATCAATTTTAGATTTATCTACCTCTATACCATGCTTGGAAATTACATGTCCTAGAACTATGCCTTTTTCAACCATAAAATGACATTTTTCAAAATTAAGCACAAGGTTTTTATCAATGCAACGACGCAAAACATTACCTAGGCTAGAGAGACATTCATCAAATGAGGAGCCATAAACAGTAAAATCATCCATAAATACTTCCATGCAATTCTCAAGAAAATCAGAAAATATACTCATCATGCATCTTTGGAAAGTACCAGGAGCATTACAAAGACCGAATGGCATCCTTCTATAAGCAAAAGTACCAAATGGGCAAGTGAATGTAGTCTTCTCCTGGTCCTCCTGGAGCAATAGGAACCTGAAAATAGCCAGAAAAACCATCCAAGAAGCAATAATGTGTCCTACCTGCCGGTCTCTCTAACATTTGGTCAATGAAGGGGAGTGGGAAGTGGTCCTTGCGAGTGACACCGTTAAGTCTCCTATAATCAATACATACTCGCCTATATTCCAGGACTCGCATAGGAACCAATTCCTCCCTCTCATTTTTTACCACAATGAACCTAGTCTTTTTGGGTACCACTTGGACAGGGCTAACCCACCGAGAATCGGAGATAGGATAAATAATGCCAGTGCAAATAATTTTTCTACCTCTTTCTTAACAACTTCTAACAAGGTGGGGTTTAGCCTCCTTTGGGGCTGCCTCACCGGTTTAGCACCATCTTCTAAGAAAATCCTATGCATGCAAGTAGATGGGCTAAGTCCAGGAATATCAGCCAATGTCCAACCTATTGCCTTAATATTGTCCCTCAAGAGAGCCAGCGATTTGGTCTCTTGGTCTAGTAGGAGATTACTAGCAATGATAACAAGATCTATCTTCATTCATCAAATATGCATATTTCAAATTATTAGGCAAAGGTTTCAACTCAAGTGTAGGTGGGTGTCGTATGGAAGGAAGCATGCTAGGTGTAGACATTTGTGCACAAGAAGAAATAGAGTGAACATGTGCAACATCATCGAAAAAACAAAACATTCAATCCATTAACATAATCCACCTTATCATCAAAATCATTCACATCACTGAAATTAAGGTCGGAATCAATCTCATATGGTGGTTCGGTGTGTGAGAGGAATAAGACACTATGCTCAGAGGGATGCTTCATGGAGTCTAAAATATTAAATTTAATAATTTCATCACCAAACTCCATAGAAAGCGTACCTTGGTAAACATCAATGATGGTCTTGGCAGTTTTGAGGAATGGCCTGCCAAGAATGATAGGGGCATGTGAGTGCGCCAAGTCCTCCTCCATGTTGAGAACATAGAAATCAGCAGGAAAGATGGCATCTCTCACTCTAACTAGAACATCTTCAAGAACGCCTATTGGTCCAACTGTGGATCTATTAGCCAATTGGACTACCACCTGTGTTGGCTTAAGCTCCCCAATGTGAAGGGAGGAGTAGACAGAATAGGGCATGACATTGATAGAGGCGCCCAAGTCACACAAAGCATCGTAAAAGTGAAGTGTCCCAATGGTACATGGAATAGTGAAAGTGCCAGGGTCTTCACACTTTGGAGGCATGGGAGGAGAATGCGTGATGAGTCCTTGAGACTATTCTCCCAAGGTTGACCCTTTCAACTCCCTTTAGGCTTCTTCTTCTGTTGATACATAATTCCTTCAAGAATTTAGCAAATCGAGGAATTTGCTTGATAGCCTCCAAGAGTGGAATGTTGATCTCCACCCTTTTAAATATATCCAGAACCTCCTGCTGAATTGCCTCATCTGTCATCTTCTTGTTTTGAATAGCCTTGTATGGGAATGGAAGAGGTTTAGAGGTGGTCTCCTTCTCCTTCTTCAGCTCTTTTTCCTTGATCTTTGGTTCCTCAGTGGTTGAGGTAGGGGGTGGCCCCTTGGCTAGTGGTGCAAATCCTGGTGGAGTAGATGAAACCTGTGGATCTCTAGTTTGCTTGCCACTCCTCAAAGTGATAAAATTGACATTCCCCTTAGGATTGGGAGTAGTCTGAGAGGGAAGTGTGTTCTGCTGATAACTAGTGATCTCATGTACAGCAGTGGCCATCTGACTTATTTGCGTCTTGAGTTCCTTCAACTCATTTTGTTAGTTGAGCACAATCTGTGAAGGAGATTAAAGTTATCTAGTTCGCCTTTTGTTGAGGATGAGCTTGCTTGTTGACCATTCGATGTTGGCCCCTTAGGCCTCTTCCGAAAATTCCGAGGATATGGAGGCCTCGAGGTTGCCCTGTCCCATAGCGAAGATTGGGATGATCTCTCCACCCTGGATTATATGTCCGTGAGAATGGATCATATTTCTCTGAGGGGGACGCGTTGCTGGCTGCTCATATGGGCGACCTGGAAAGATGCCATTGCACTCTTCTGTCTCTCTGGAGTTGTGGACATGCATCGGTAGGGTGATCGGTGGCGGTGCAAATTCCACAAACTTTTGCGGGACTAGCGAGGGCTGGTAAGGCTAAGGCCATCCGCCTTATCATAGTAGAGATCTCATCAAGCTTGTGCGCCTCAAGGCTAGGGCCGTGTGCTAGGGCTCACATGGTGGACTCCTCGTTGTGTAGGCAACGCTCGATCTCCAAATTGCTGCGTATTCTGTGCCATCTTGTCAATGAGAGCTCGGCATCCACCTGGTGTTTTATCAACTAAGGCTCCTCCTGGGCCGCATCCACCATGCTCCTCTCCATAGATGTAAGACCCTCGTAGAAGTCTTGGATGAGGAGTTGGTCGCTAATTTGGTGATGTGGACAACTAGCAACCAACTTCTTGAAGCGCTCCCAATACTCATACATCGTCTCGCTATGTCCCCTGTTTGATGCCTGAGATCTCCTTCTGGATCGTTGTGGTCCTCGATCTTGGGAAGAATCGATTCAAGAACAATTTCTTCAACTCGTTCCAACATGTGACATCTTCCGGTTGCAAGTAATACAACCGGTCTTTTGCGACTCCATCAAGTGAGAATGGGAAAGCTCTCAACTTGATCTCGATCTTCTGGGACATTGCGGGGCTTCATGGTTGAGCAGACCACATTGAACTCCTTAAGATGCTTGTGTGGGTCTTCTCCAGATAGCCCATGAAACTTGGGAAGAAGATGTATAAGACCAGATCTGAGCTCGAAGTCAGTCTCCAAGGCTGGGTAGGCAATACACGTCGGTTGATAGTTGATGTCTGGTGTTGCCAACTCTCGGATGGTGCGGTTGTATTCTCCGTTTGGCCCTGCCATTGTTGGTGAGGGGCTTTCTTCCTTTACTTGAGTATGTCGAAGACGAGTCCTCAAGTTTCGCTCAACCTCTGGATCCAAATCTAGTAGTTCCCCTGAAGTGGATCGTGTCATAAAACTGCAAAAAAGGAAATTAAGAGGAACAAAAGAGAAAATAAAATAAAATAAATAAAAAAAAAACCTGCAAAAAATAAAATTATGAGAAAAAAGGAAATAAAACAAAACAGGAAACTTGTTAGAAAAAGAAACCTGCAAAAAAGGAAACTTTAGAAAAATGATTTTTTTTTTATTTTTTTTTAATAAAATAAATAAATAAAATAAAATAAAATAAAAAAGTAAACCTGCAAAAACAAAAACAAGAAACTACCAGGTAAGTCCGAACAAAATAAATAAATAAAAATCAAAACTAATAATAAAACAAGTAAGAAAATAAATTGAATCAAATTTAATGCCTCCCGAACAAGCGCCAATTTGAAAAGAGCATTTGTCGCACACGCACTCCAAATAAAATTTAAACTAAGTATAGCTAGTGGCTTAACCTAGATCGTTCTCTACCTGGAGGACTTATAAAATTCAACTCAATCTATTTAATTACCTGTTTAATAAAAACTAATGAAAAAGAATAAATATCAAATTGGTGGGATTTTTGATTGAATGAAAACTAATGAAACTAATTAAACCAAAGAATTTTAACTAAGAAAATCAATAACCGAGAAAATCAATTAATTAAAGATGTAACCGGTTTAACTTCACACCTGAATGCTGTTTATCACTATCCCAAAAGATTAATTAGATAAATTATGGCCCCATAATTCAAATGCATCAAGACACCATGAATACAATCAAATTATGAATTTATTCTAACCCGAATAATTATAAATTAATTCTCGAAAGACTGCCCGTTTCCTACGAAACAAATCTTTCCACTCAGATAGAATAATAACGCACAATGAATTGCTAAATCAACACTCGACCGAGATATTAAATTAACAAATCAAAGAGATGGAGAATTAATTCATAGCACATAAAATACCAAATTAAATGTTAAAACATGGATTCAAAACAAGCATCCAAAGTGTTGCGCTAAACCGATTACAAAATACTTACCCCTCCATGGGTCGAAAAAAATCACAAATCTGTTTGGAAAAATTAGAACAAATAATTAGAACAGAATTAAGAAAAATAGGCTGCAAACAATTAATTATCCAGTCTTGAACTCGATCTGAATCTTCAATGCCTGTTGCGTTATCTCTTTAATTCAGTTGGAAAACATCTGCGCTACTGGAATTGGTGTGGACGTCTGCGTGATGAAGTATTGATGGAAGAGAGGGGCCGTATCGTGGGTGATTGGTGGAGACGGGCACGCGATGGCTTCACGCTTGGACGTGCGGGTGTGGCGCGCAAGTGGAGAGAGATCTTTGGAAGACGCGGAGCCCGCGTCTTGGAGGCGCGCTGCGTGAAGACGCCCTTGTGCGTGGTGGATGGGAGTGAAGATGAGTCGGGCGATCCGGTGTGTATGGAGCCGCTGCACGATATATATATATACATGAATGAATGGGTAATTGAGTTGCCAATTGCTCACAGGCCCCACTCATTAATCTTTCTTCTTTCCAATTTTCTTTTCTTTCTTTGCATTCACGTAATGCCCAACCAATTGACTTCTTCATGGGCCCACACATTAATGTTTTCTCTTGCCAAATCTCACACCAATCCTTTTCCCACGTAATGCATGAATAAGTTGCTATTTTGTCCCATCAATTCCAACCCTCTCTCATCTCCTACGTAACATGCAAAATCATCATCATAATAATAATAATAAGTGAAACACAAAAGCTATTAAAACAAAACATTAAAATAAAATAAAATAAAAAATAATTTAATTAACCCAAATATATATAGAGAAAATTTCTACTAAGATTAAACTTAAAATAATCAATTAAGCCGAGAGAATTAATATTAAAAATTAGAATAATTAATTTAACATCAAAAATCACCAAAATTAATATTAAATCTATAAAAATGAATAAAACAAGTAAATAATTGAAATTGGGGAAAACTATTATAAAAGTGCATTAATTCAACAAAATATTAAATTAAAGCCCATAAATTAAATGCAAATTTAATGACAAATTACGCAGTTATCAATATTATATTACTTTTGATTGATTCAATTTACGAATGGATTAAACTGTAAATCAATCATAATATATTAATTTTTTAAAATTTCAAACTAAAAAAAATCAAATTAATTTTAAAAATAATTTTTTATTTATAATTTATACTATTAAATTTCATGGGTATATGAGTAAACTTTTTGATTTATTCCACTTGCAAAGCTTATCCTAATTCCTAATATACTAAAAAAAAAAAAAGACCTATCCGCGCACTGCACACCAGGAACGCATTAAATCGCTGACTCTTCACGCCATACAAGCTGTGAAGCTGATCAGTTATCGTCCGACGCCTATCGAGCGCTCGGTATGCATCATAAACGACATCATTCACTATCGGGAGATGCAAACGTTGAACGAAGAATTTTAATTATATTATAATTTTAAAATTGTGAAGATTTTGTCAATACCCCATGGTACTTCGATCTGAAATTACCGATTAATTTTTTTATTTAATTAATAATATTTTAATTAATAATATTTTACAGTTATCAAATAAAATTTTAATTAAACGTAATAATGAAAAAGGATTGAATGAATTGTACTGTAATACTTATTATTACATGAAATATAAATTTGTTCACTAGTGTTTAAAAAAAAAAAACGAAATACCCCATCAATTGCAGGGTATGACAAGCGCCATTATCTACATGTAGACTTATTTGTGACTGAGGATAGAGATTCGGACAAGCCGAGGCTCCCGGCCGGATTTTTATTATGAAACCGTAGTTCGATCCGTCTCATTGACGAAGTGTCATTAATCGACTTTACTTCGGCCGTTGAAAATTTAATTGGTTGGCTTTGAATTGGTAATCTTGACTCCAAATGAATGTGATAGTCCCATCCCCATCCCATAATTGGTTGGCTTTGAATTGGTAATCTTCTCCCTCGGCAGCCAAGATCTCCTCTACTGGCATGGACGGATTTAGGGGGGCGGGCCATTCCCCCCTCCCCTCTCTCGCTCAGCTCCTATTTAAATATATATATATATATATATATATATTTAAAATATAAAATTTTATTTTAATTATATATATATATATTATATGATTATAATAAAAATTAATTATTAATTTAATTTATTATGGATATATTGTTATTGTTAATTGTAATAGTAATATATAAATTATATAATTTTAAAAAATTATTTGACTTCTTCAGCTTTTATGTTTTGTCTGATTACTTAAATGATATTAATTAGTGATAAAATCAATTTAGTTTAGGTCAATTTAAATTATTTTTTAAATCAAATTAATATTTTTCCGTTTGAACAAAATCAAACTAAATTATACTGAATTAATTCGGTTTGAATCAGTTCGATTTGAACTATTTTTTAAACTAAATTAATGTTCTTCCGTTAGGGTAAAATCAAGCCAAATTAATTTGGTTTAGATTAGTTCAGTTTGAATTAACCGTTTGAAAAGTTATCAATTTTAATTGAATTCATCATTTTTTTAGTTCTTGAAAGTTCAAGTGATATAAAAAAAATTATGTAAGCACATTAATTATATATCAAATTTATAATTCTAATATAATTCATAAATACAACATATCAAATATTAATGATTAATTTTAAATAAAAAAATTTTAAAATATAAAATAAAATTAATAAATAAATAATAATTATTATTATTTTATTCGATTCGATTTAAATGTTTTTTTAAAATCTTAAACCGATTTTATTTGATTTTAATAATTTAATAAATGGTTTCGACAAGTCAATTTTAACGATTTACTGGTTTAAAATTTTACCCTTAATATTAATTATAATTTTAAATAATAATTTTTAAACATAGACGATTAGTATTTTGGCCCTTTGAACGAAACTTTCTAGATTGGTCTAGCAGTGGCGGTGGGACTGCGAATGGAGAGGCGATGCTGGCCCGGGCCCTGGCAGAGAGGATCGAGCGACTGGTGCGAGAGTGAGAAGAGGCCACTGATTGAGCATATAGTTTTTTTTTTTTAAAAAAATTTTAATTTAATGGTCATTATTAATGGGCTAGGAGCTGGTAGTTGTGGGAGAAATGTCAGAGGAGAGCCTTTTTTTCTAAACCCGATGGTCATTGTTAATTGGTTCATAATCGAACGGATGTTAATTGGGATCTCAAAATAGACTAAAGGGTCTCATTATATAAAAATGTGCTTCTGCTATTTTATTTTATTTTTAAAATTATAATTTATCCATTTAATTTTAAATAATTTACCAACTATAAATACTTTAGAAATTAAATTAATTATTATTTTTTAAAATAACTTACGTATTAAATAATTTGTCAACTTTAAAATAGTTTACTTACTAAATAATTTGTCAACTTATTGTTATTATTATTATTATTATTATTATTATTATTATTATTATTGTAATATAAAGGAATGTGTTATATTATGTTTAAAGTGCGTTTGCATTATTTACCCTCAAATTTTGATTTCTAAACATTATTTAGTTAGACTAAATTTATTTTACAATTTTCACTAAAAAGAAAAAACAGCTAAATAATTGTTTTCATTTACTGCAGGTTTGATGCATCAATTGCTTGTGTTAAGTACGTACTAACTGTATTTGTTTAGCATGTTCATAGTTTCTTGATCTCCTCTTCCATTGTTAATGTTGTAGTCTGTCCACTTGATATGCTGCTGATATGCTCATGATAAATGTCAATTAGTGATTTTTTTTATGTAAAGTTTACTAATGTTAAATGTTGGTATGTCGATTGACATGATATTAACATTTTAGCGCTATTTTTTAGTGTTAATGTATCATATAAACGTGCCCTTTTTGTTCTACATCTCCATTTGTGTGTTAATGATAAACCTTGATCTTATTTTTTGTAAACCAACGGTAAATGTCTCTGTTTTTTTCATTATTAGTATTGCTTCTCTGAAGAGACATTAAAATCCGTAAAACATGATAAGAAAATTAACATCTTCACCATATTTCATTGCAGCTTATAACAATTGCAAACAAATTAACATGCACAACTATTCAAACTTTCATACAATATTCATATATATATATACCGACAACATTCTATTTCACTGCACTAAGAAGTTAAGATAAGAAATCACACTCAGTGCTCAATCAACCACCGGTCCTTTTGCTTACCTTAAATCCTCATACGTGAACCCAAATAGGAAAGTGATTAATTAAAACCATCTCATTATCTCACCTTAGTTGCTTTTGCATGACTTTACATTATAAATTTGAAGGAAAAAAAATATTATGAACACTTGAATTATCCCATATATTTCGGTATGTTTATAGAAATACCTGCTTTTATTCACATCGCAATTATTTCAAATGTATTAGTTTAGTATAATGATTATAGTAAATAACATGCATCACACATTTTCTTTATTCAGATAAATTTGTTAATTTATGAGATTTTAATTAATTTATTAAAGACACCCTGATCCTCATTGTTAAGTTGAAACTTCAAACTGTGTTCTATTTTCATAGCCGAAATTGTCCAAACATATCCTATTTAATCATATCATATAAGTTCAAAGATTTGACAGATATATTTGTCAACATAATTATTAATTATATATGTTGAACGATTTGTTCTGGTAATTAAATATGTAAAAGTTGGCTTCCATCTATCTATTTCCAGGTAACAATCACTCTCTCTATTAAGATATATATTATCAAAATATATGTATAGTCGTCAACCATATATATTGAAAGCGATTCAAAACAGTGAATCAATAAATCACATATATAATTAATAAATAGGTTAAAGTAATAAACAACATATATACGGATTCAAAAAAAGTATTTAGTAAACAACATTGCATATACGGATATAAAAGGGCATACTTGAGCGAGACCGAGAGATCAATAGTACAGAGACATTTGTAGTAATAATTTTTTATAGAACACTGCAAGAATTCTTTTTTAGTGACCGTTTGTAAAAACGCCATCATAGCATATCTAGGGCAGGGCGGCATTTTATAAAAATGCCACTAAAAAAAACACAGCCTAAGATAAAAAAATCTTGTGGTGATTATACTAATATTTTTACATTTTTAAAAAATAAAAAGTCATAGAAACATGCCACATATATGTAAGATGGTATAATTGTTTTTAAATAATAATTTTTTTTGCATGCGTATTTTTTCATTGACTTTTTTACAAATCTGTAAATCACATTCTAGTAAATTATTGAAAAAAGAAAAAAATAATAAAAAACTAATAAATTAACAGTTTAACGAAAATAAAAAAAAATTAATCGGATCAAATTGACAGCAAGCCGAATGCAGCCTAATGTCTCATAATTTCGCTCGCAGATATTATTTACGATTAAAATAAATTAAAATTAAAATAAATATTACGGTTTGCCTCATCACCTTGGGCTTTCAACCCATTAGCTCATCGGTAAAAAAATGAAAACTTAATATGTGGAGCAACCTTGTCCCATATAAACTCTTCAAGATCACTACTTCTAATGCTGCAGTACGTATAATTCCCCTCTCAACGTTCGATCAGTACACCATTTCGGCGAATCACAAATATACACAGGGCCCAAATAAACTAATTAGACAAAAACGATGTGGTTCGCGGGTTTGTTGTTTGTGCTGGCCTTGGCAATCGTAGCTCTCACGCAGTGGATATACAAATGGAACCACCCACCATGCGACGGCCAGCTGCCCCCTGGTTCTCTAGGGCTGCCCCTTATTGGGGAGACCATTCAGTTCATCGCCCCCAGCAAGTCCTTGGACATTCCTCGTTTCATGAAACACAGAATTCACAAGTATATGCAATAACATCGGACATCACGTTTTGTTACCCATATCCATATATATATATGGTTTCTGGACCCTCCTGTCATAAACACAAAATTTGGACTTCACACCCATATAAAAGCACTATTTTCACAGACCTTTTTACGTGTTCCTGTTGTTCTAATACTTGTGTTTCTATATATGATATATATATAGGTATGGACCTCTATTCAAGACAAGCTTGGCAGGGCGGCCCGTGGTTGTTTCGGCAGACGCGAACTTCAACCACTACATACTTCAACAAGAGGGGAAGCTAGTGGAGTTGTGGTACTTGGACTCGTTTGCCAAGCTTTTCGGACAGAACGGCATCGATAAGGAAGGATCCACCACCGCCATAGGCCATGTCCACAAGTACCTCAGGAACTTGGTTCTGGCTAACTTTGGTCCCGAGAGCCTCAAGGACAATCTCTTCCATAAGTTGGAAAACATGGCCGACGAAGGCCTTCTCTCTTGCTGCAAGAAAGACTCAGTCGAGATAAAGCGCGAATTATCACGGGTACATGCATGTGAATACTGACGTACCGAAAACCAAAAAGGAAAAAAAACTAGTATAAACTCTTAAAATTTGTATTGAAACTGTTATTTCAACTTCGATTCGTAATATTTAGATCACGGCATAGAAATATAAAAGTTCATCAAATATTACAATAATCAAATTTTAGATAATTTTTTAAAAACATATAATTCATTTAATAATATTAGTATCTTCAGCACAAATATTTTGAGAAAATAAGTTATATTATTAATTAAAATTAAATTTTAATAAAAACTAAAAAAATAATTATATATATCAGAGCCTCAATCGTAGGTACATATACCATTGTTATAATTTTTGACATGTTTGTTGTCACGATGATGAGGGTGACTAATTTCTTTGGATATGAACTGTCTGACTAATAATTTCATTTGATGAAAATTTCATATATAACATAATTATATTCTCTCATTAGATTTGTGTGTGCAGATGATATTTGATACCACGGCTAAGGAGATGTTTGGATATGACCCTGAAAACTTTGATGAAAACTTGAGCGACAATTTTACCAACTTCATGCAGAGCCTCATGTCCTTTCCCTTGAACATCCCCGGCACTGCCTACCACAGATGCTGGCAGGTATTCCTTGTAACTTCAAATTCTACGGTGGTAAGTTGTGAAGGCACAGCTTTATTATAAAATAAAAAATAAGTGGGGTTGTATATTTTAAGTTTAGCATTATTGGGCCGAGTTTGAATTTCAAGTTTGGATGTGTGTACAGAACCAGAAGAGGGTGATGATGATCATCAAGAGAGTGATCGAAGAAAGGCGGCAGATCTCGCCAGAGGAACGCGGGGGAGATCTGCTGGACCATGTGATGGAGGACATGAAGAGGGAAACGTTTTTAACGGATGACTTTGTCGCTGTCGTGGTGTTTGGTCTCCTGCTCGCCAGCTTCGAGACCCTTGCTTCCACTTTGACGTTGGCTTTCAAGCTGCTCGCGGATCACCCCCAAGTGATGCAGCAACTGGTGGTACTTCATAAATAATTAAATCTAGTCACTGTCCAAAGAAATATATGACATCCATTCAAACATCTCACGTGTTCAATGGTTGGTTGCTAATTTAATATCCAAATAGATACATGCACAATCATGATATATATATATATATATATATATATATGCGCATAAAGCCGCCATTGAGGCTTCAATATCTGTAAATTGAAAAATTCAAACTTATCTATATATAAACCCTATAGCGACGTAAATTTATATTGAATCTACAACTATGTTCAGATAAATGTAAAGTTGAATGTTAAGTAGTTTTGTTCCACCCACGCATATACAATATATATGTATACGTAGATACATATATTATAATTGAAAATGAAAATTCAGGAGGAGAATGAGGGGATCATTATTATGAACAGAGAAGCCGCGCAGGAGGGGCTGACTTGGAAGAAGTACAAGTCAATGACATTCACACATCAGGTGAGTCAAAACGCCATCATTCCATTTCCCAACCACTAACTACTTATAATTATCATTCCATTCACACATCATGTTTGTGTTTGGTCTCATAAAAAATTATAATTGCTGTTGCAGGTGCTCAACGAGCTGCTGAGGATGGCAAGCGTGGCACCGGGGATTCTAAGAAAAGTGATCAAAGATGTGCACATAAATGGTGTGTCTCGTGTGTTCATAATTCAAAACTCCGATTCCGCAATCAACAACATTAACCACGGCCGGCCCTCATCTATATATAGAGAGAGAGAGAAAGAGAGAGACACACATACACACATATTTTTCATGACGTACATTTTTGTTTTTGCAGGCTACACGATTCCTGAAGGGTGGGCAATTATGGTGGTTCCTTCAATTCTTCAGCTCAACCCAGACACCTATAAAGATCCCCTAGCCTTCAACCCGTCGCGGTGGAAGGTAATTAATTTATAGATTTTCCGTAGTTGAAACAAATTAAGAAGTGACACCTTCGACAAACTTTAATATATATATATATATACACACACACTATGTAATTATTTTTAAAGAAAAAGGAAAAAAAGAATGCATAATATTAAATTGACCATTAATATAACAGAATATGGGAGAAAACTTCACCGCCAAGAATTTCATACCGTTCGGTGGTGGATCGAGGTCGTGTGCTGGGGCAGAGTTCAGCAAGGCCTTGATGACTGTGTTCCTACATGTCTTGGTCACCAAATACAGGTAATTAATTATTTTTTTTTTAAATTTTGTACATTTATTAATGAAATTTCCTTTGGCGTTGATTCGTATTAAAAAAAAAAATTTATAGCCGGAGTTTGTATTTTAAAAAACAAACCAATAAGTAAGGAAATTTTTATTGAAATTGTACTTTTATAGTATTTACATTGAAATTTTTTTATATTTTTCTTAAATTTTAACAAAAAAAATACTTTCTAAAATTTATTCGTTTACAAAAAAATTTCTGCATATAATTTCTCTATTTTATTAAAATAATATTTTTACATATTTTTTCTATCTCCTAATGATAACAAGAATGAATTAATTGATAGTAATGTTACGAGGTACTAATTCAATGCAGGGGCATCGTTAGATTGATATTATTATTTTTTAAAATTTTTTATTCAATACCAATTCAACAAGCAAAAGAGTATTCCTCGGCTGCAATAGATTTTTCCTTAATTGATTTGCTTACATGAAAAATGTAATTCATGTGCGGTGTAGGAACTTGATTAACGCTTTGGGGTGATGTTGGCCAGGTGGACTGAAGTCAAGGCATGCGAGGTGACTCGGTCTCCGGTTCTGGGGTTTGGGAAGGGGCATTTCATCCGGGTCACAAAGAAGGAGACAGTTTACGCCGGGAAATAATTATATTACATGCCGATTAGTAGGCACCGTATCATTTTTTTTTCTAGATTTGAGCCCTAATTATTAGCTAAATAAACAAGACATCGGGTCTCACATCTCTAAAATTATACCATACGGTGCTTTCTAATTTGGCTTAAAATTAAATAAAAGGAGTCTCAACTTCCGTAAGGCATCAACTTGAATCATTAATAGTATAGATGGTGCGTATGTTGTCACTGTCATTTGTAATTGCTTGTCCACTCTTCATAGTCTCAGTCTTGTTGTAGTTCATGTGTACATATTAAGCGGTCAAAATTATGGAATATGGAGCCGCTGTTGGCCATCATGTTCTGTTACATCGGTTGTAGACTTGTAGTTTAAACTAATTATGTCTATGAATGAAAGTATGGGTATGAATATTGATCACATATGATAGAGGTAGAATTATTTGCTTCCACATACAACTATATAAGTTTAATTAAAGCCTTTCATACGATTGATTGGTTAATTGATCGATCAATCATATATACCTTGCCTGCCTTTCATATGATTGACAATAAAATGATTTCCAACAAATAATAAACTATTTCAAGGGTGAATATGAAATCAATAGTTTTAAATTATGCTTTGAAAATGCAAACATCTTTTGTTAATAAATCAAGAAACATATTTGTATAAAAAGTTTATATAAACTCCCTATTTTTATAAGTTAGAACTATATTATTAAAATAATATTACATATTAAAAATTTTATTTAATAATAAATTTTTAATAATTTAATATGAAATAAAATTTAAAATTATAAAAAATATAAAGAAAGAAGAAAACGTTTATATATAATTTAATAATTATAAGAAATAGATAATATTTTTTAATATATTAAAAATATTATATAAATTGAATGAAGAAAGTTCAATATAATAAGATAATCTGATGACTATATAATTTTTTTCTAAGGATAAAAAGAACAAACGACCAATCAATGAATAGGCATGAAGAGAAGCAAGAAGGTAAATCACCTCATCAAAGCTTTCTTGGTGAGCACGGATCCTCAACTGTAATAGTTTTTACGGTTCTTTTACGGTAGAAAAACAACAACATCGTTTTATACAAAAATAAAAATAAAAATAAACCGATCCGCACGTGTCAGCCCTCCTCTCCCGTCGCTCCCCTCTCTTTCAATCTCTCCCTGACGGATCTATCCTCCGTGTGTATACCCGGGACACTCATACCAGGCCATCTTCCGGCAGGTCTTGTAAAGACCCGTGCACCATGAGTGGTGAAAAGTTGGGCCCCGAATAGATGTTGGAATATCTATTCATGACATGGCCTTAGCGTTGTTTATTTATTTTTTTTAATAATATGATTTTAATATGTTAAAAATATAAATAAATATTTTTATGATTATTAATATATTTAGACATGTCATTATTATTATATAATTATTATTAATCCGAGTATTTAATGTTGAGGCCTGATTATTATTATTGTTATTAGTTTGTTAGTATTATTTAAATAATTTAATAGTACCTGCGGTTAATTCTTATAATGGGTGATTATTATTATCTATATTTTATTTATTATTGGATTAATATTATTATTAAAAAGTTATTATTATTATTAGTATAGAGTATAAATAAAAGGAACTAGGGTAGAAACCCTATTTTTGGATGTGCGTGTGCGAGCTTGACAGGGAGAGCATAGGTTTGAAGCAGCGAGATTTGAAGCAAACCGTCGAATTGATCATTCAAGGCTATAATCAAGTACGTGATTCTTAAATTCCACTATTGTAAAATACAGGTTGGTTTTTAAGAGTTCGTACTTAATCTGTTCAGGTTTATGTAAGTATGTGTAGATGTGTATTCGTATGTATAGATCCTGTGAGGTTTGACGTGTTCTGGGCTTGGAGGGGGGAGACCACGTATCGCCGTCCATGGATCGATCGCACGCCCGCACGCCGGTATGAGGAGGACGAAGCACGGCGGCCGTGGCTGAGTCTTGTGACATGTTGTCTTGTGCAGACAAGGGGGGGAGAGGGAGAACGGTTCAGACGTCGTTGAGGGACGGTGGCGTGGCTGCTACGTGCCGAGGAGGTGTGAGGCGCAGTTGTTGCGTGCGAGAGAGAGAGAGAGAGAGAGAGAGAGAGAGAGAGAGAGAGAGAGAGAGAGAGAGAGAGAGAGAGAGAGAGCACGCCGGCGACGTTAGCTTCTCCAAGGCCACCGTGTGCCTGGCGTCGGCGTGTGGGGTGGAGGGGGGGGAAGGGCGCGGCGCGCCCTCCCGTTTCAGCGAATCAACACCAACCCTAACGGGTTGGTGTGTGTGTGTGCGTTGGGCCGGTCCAATATGGGCCGGTACCCCCACCCCTAGTTTTCTTTAAAATAATAATAATAATAATAATAATAATAATAATAATAATAATAATAATAATAATAATAATAGTAATAATAGGGGAGAGAGCTTTGACATATTGCAAGACTTGGGAAAATATATAGTATATATGTGAATATTATTGGGATTGATATGATCCATTTAAATAAAAAAAATTGTGTGGCTTAACTATTTAAATAGTTGGGCTTATATAGTTAATCTGGTTTAACGAATAATGTTTGGGTTTGACTTCGTATACCATACCAAATATAATTCCGGTTTGGACTTGATTACTTTAATTAATTAATATTGTTGGATTGTCATTATCTGTATAGTGATTTAAACGTCATTTGTGGTCTGTTATTGTTGGTTTAATGTTTACATGTAGTTGCATGATGTGATACCAGATCTTGAAATTATTATTTGTTGGGTGCGTGTGGATTTGGTGGTGAAATTGTTTGGGTTAACCATGGGTCCCACCTAGAAGGCGGCAAGAGGCCGGAGTCCCCTATGTGGTGGTAATCCAGGTCCCATATGTTGCTATTTGACGTTAGGGACACTGTGGGTCCCACATATGGCTTCGGGAGGTGATTGGATACTGGGAGTTAATGGCGAAACTCCGGGAAAAGAAGAAAAATGAGTTGTTGTAGTTGAACTATTATGTTTGTCCGGTGGCGTGATGCCTTGACTTGTGATTTGATATAATATAAGTTTGTAATGAATTACAACACTACACCTGGCACGCATGCACTCACCATATAGACCTAGGGGTTAGCGTGAAATGACAATGGAGTTGGAGATCACCCTTTGGGCACTCGTGCTCACCCTACTTTATCTTTTTTTTTTCCTTGAGTCGTAGGGAGTAGTCTGGTGGAGCCATTGCGAAGGCCTGATTGGAGCATTTCTAGTGTAGGGTTCATTTTAAGGGCTTATCCTTTACTTTCGATTATTTGATTATTTATTTTCCGGATTTGGTTCCGTTACGGTTGTACAAACTTGATTAGTGGACTTGGGGAATTTTATTTGCGAGACATAATTATTACGACTTGTATGTTGCATTGGATTATTTAAAGGTACAACGCTACCCCGTTGTAGTATTGTACGGGGTTGTATCGGTCACCAACCCCTCTTCCCTAGAGGGCGAGGGGAAGTTGCGTTCTAATTCCGGTGGGTTTTAGAATTTTAGGGGCGTGACAGGTCTTCAGACACAACAATTACAATGCTCCCATGGACGTACGGCTTCGCTGACCAGGCCTGCTCCATGGACTGCGCCAACATGCCCCACACCGTCATGTTCGGCTTTCACCCCAATCGCATCCCCATCTACTGCCAGCTCGTCGACGAATTCACCATATTAATTATCATTATTCATGCTTTCAGAGCACGGGCTACAAAAGCAAGGGACGATGTGTGCCTCTTGAAGATTTAATGGGGAGGTAGGGGCTGACGGGCGTCAATCACTTTTATTTTTGTTTTTATTTTTTAGAAAATGATATCTTGTTTCTACAGAACCGTAAAAACTATTACCGAGGATCCGTCTTCGCTTTCAATGGCTCTACCAGCCAACAATAAAATAGCGCTCTTGGACTGAAATCCGCATTTGATAGCATAAAAGAGTTTCCTGTCAACTTCTCGAAACCCGTATTCTATGGTAATATAAGAGTCCAAGAAGGAGCTCACTCCAAAGAGTCCCAACAATGGATGAAGTGATTCATACACCATGAAACACTGGGTTTTGCTTGTGTTGTTGATGCAGAATGCATATCGGCAATGAAACTCTAGACACCGAAAGGGAGAAACGCGCACTCGTAGACTTAGAGACCTTAGCTCCTAGCATAAAAGAATACGAATATAAATGCAAAATCGTTCATCCACCAAAGAGTGGAATCGTCAATCCATTAAAATAGATAGCAAAGAGGTTCTGCTACTAGTGGTCAGCCTCTCCATCAAGCCCGGTGTCTGGGTTACTAGCACACCAAGTTACGAGACATACTGATCTATTTACACAGACACACAAGTCGTTGTATATATATATACTCCATCTGTAATGGATGCAAAAACACATGAACATATATTGATCCATGTAAACAAATTTATAGATTAAAACAACTGATATTTGCTACACCAACACATACATATGCATATGTATATTAGTATATATATATGTGCGTGGACACACACCTGCATAGCTCTGCCCTGCCATGTACAAGTCTGCGTTTTTATAATGTGGAGAGATTTCAAACCAGCCCTTCAGAAATTGTAAGTTTCCCTGTGCTTTGAAACGAAACCAGATTAATGCCAATAGTCATAAGTTAAAAACAAATTGTACGCAATTGGATTAGAACCACATGGACGTATAATGGATTAATATTATATGATGAGTAAAATATGCACTACAGTCTACAGAAGCACCTGTCATTGCATCGTTAATAGAGTCATAATAGGATTTGTTATTACAATAGGAGAACCCGACTCCTGGCGGCGATTCTGAGTTTATCATGTTTGCTTCTGCGATGAATTTGAAGCCGAAATTAAGGGAGGGGGGGTATTTTATATAAAAAAAAATGGTGATGTGAGTCAGATTTATATACGTTTGTTCCAAGTATAATCATTTTTTCACCAACATCCATCCACATGTTTTGAAAGGGCCGTGTTCTGCCAAGGGCCCCATATCAGAACGATGTACAACTAGGTCCTAATTCATATGCAATTAAATTTGAGGTGCCATTCATCATACAAAAAATCCAAAATATGCAGGAACTCATATTCAATAATAGCCCTCGATGAATACCTCCACTTAACTAAAGAACAAGAGGCTTTGTGAGTGGGCATCGGTGATGATCACCTACGGGGACAAAGAAAACTGCTGGAAGCGAGGGTATATTTGTAAATTACAAGAATTTATTTACAATTTTTTTTGTTATTATTTGCAAAGTGAGGTTTAAAAAGCCCATCTAAACTCACTTGAGGTTTAACCTTAATCTACCCTTATAGCTATTGGAGATGGATGCTTGATTTGAAAATCCTTAATCACGCCCTCAAATTTAACAACTAAAATCAAAACATGTAATTGTCCCATGCCTACACCCAAATGATAAAAAAAAATTAATAACTAGCATCTATTTAAAGCTACAAAACAAATATTATCTCAAGTCACACAATAAAAGTTACATGACAAACTCCAATAATAATCTTTAAACTATTTTTATATTTAAAAAAAAATAATATAAATATTTATTTTTTAAATTATAATTCAACAAAAAATTTTAAATTAATTTTATTTTTATTAAAATAATAATAACTTTTATTTTTTTCAATTCACTTTCTTCCCCAGCCCAAAAATACCCTAACCCACCCCTACACAGATCCATCGCGGCGGCGGCAGCGTCTCACCAATCTCCTCCGTCATACCTCTCTACCACAGATCCCCGCCACCTTCCTCAACCCCTTTCTCGTCACCTGTGACCCCATATAAATCAAATATATATATATATTATTTATTTATGGGATGGATGCCCATTTCAACCAACCTCTGCATAGATCGATTGGCAACTCTTACCTATTCACTACCCACATGCTCGATTGATACAGCCACTTGCGATGGCAGAAGGTGCCCGCCCAGCAGTGACCGGCCGGTGTTCCCAGTCCATCATATCGCCGTAGTTGCTTAATAGAGACAGAGAGAGAGAGAGAGAGAGTCAATATTCCAACTTTTAATAAAGCAGGAAGGAAGAGAGAGAGAGAGAGAGAGACACAGTCTTACTTATTTCTGGTGTTCGATCTCCCATAGTCTTGTCAGTCGCCGGAGGAAGCTTTGACGACCACCCGTGGTCGGATTATACCGGCACCGGGTTAAGGATTTCATAATTTTAAATAGATTTAATATAATGCATTGGCCAAACAATATCAGCGTGAAGGATAAATCATTTTATAATATGTTATCTGATATCTGAATGATTTATGCCACTTTACAATGTTTAAACATAATAAATTAAACTCTTATAATTTTCATATATGTTATGGTATCTGAATGATATTTTTCATATTATGCTTTATTATGTTATTACGGTTTTTTCTATATTTTCATTATTAATATTTTTTTTATCTTTTCTGAGTTATTATAATACATTTATTTTTATTAATCCCAATTAATTAGAAGAATAAAAAAAATTAGGATAAGGGAATTGAGAAACGCTTGAAAATAAATTTGTATGGAATTAAGATAATGGGTTATGAGTTATGACACCGATATAACCCGATGCAATTGTACTGAGTCTGACCAACCCAAATAGCCAACAAACCTGACATCTACCGACCAAAACCAGTCGTCGTCAACCTCGGCCAAGTTGCCCCCAACGAGCGCGCGCATGACACCTGATCGTTACCTCGCTTTCATGCTCGAGCATATCCGCGCCCAAAACCTGTGCTCGATCGCCACTCGCTGTTAATTAATTTAGCGTTGTTCCGCAGCTACCACCCTCGTCGAGCGTGCGTCAACCGTAGTCCAGATCGACGAGACCTCATCTCCGCAGGGCTGATTCCCGACAAAGACTAAGGACATGACTGTCATAGTGGGCCGGACAGAACGGACTTGAATTCGGTGAGCAAGGTCACTCACCACCGTGGTGATTTAAATTTTACAGACATGAATATTTAATCCTGGTTAATTTAATTTTTTTTTTAAACGCTATTAAGTAAGGAAGAACACAAGACAAATAATATTTTTATAAAATTTTAACTGTTTTTAATAATTACGGCCCATGCTTTTAAAAAGACTATAAAGTAATAAAATAAGAGTGTACAAAGATAAAGACCATATATATATATATATTCATGTGTAAATACTAACTTGCAACTCAAACATTTATGAAATAATAAAAACATTCATTTGAAACTAGGTTCTGATTATAAAATTAAACAAACAAATATCAATATCTGGCTATTCTTAAGCCTCCCAATTTTCACTCTATTACGTTTACAGGGCACCCGTGAAACATGCATTTCCCAATTTCCTTCCCCAATCCATAATTTTAACAACCTCGTAGGTGCCAAAATATATGCATGCTATGCTCATGCATCGGCAGGTGGGGTGTGTTGTGTGAGATTGAGGGTGATGAGGTAGGGGAAGGTGAATGAACCACAGTAAAGACGATTCCCCAATCCATAATTTTAAGTAGGTGCCAAAATATATGCATGCTATGCTCATGCATCAGCAGGTGGGGTGTGTTGTGTGAGATTGAGGGTGATGAGGTAGGGGAAGGTGACTGAACCACAGTAAAGACGATTCCCAATCTTGAGCCCACTAGAAATCAGGAACCATGATGGGTCAAAATAGTGGCCTGTGGGTTTTCCAGTCAAATCAACCGCTAAAACGCCGCCGTTTGCCATTGTGCGTGGAAGTAGCTTGTACCTTATCAGGGCTGCTGACCCTTTTCGGATCAAAGGATATCTAAATGCCAAGTCCCAGAATGATGAGATGCCCTGCCCAACCCAGAGAATAAAAAAACACACACACAAGTAGAAGTAGAAGTAGAAGCAGAAGCAAAATTTTAAAACAATGAGAAAGACAACCAAAATACCATACATTTGCAATCCCAATCCAAAATTGGCCGTTGCCATCATACTTGATATTGTCGGGCATCCCCGGGATATTCACAACAAAGCTCTCCACCGATCCTTTCTTATCTCCTTTTATGTAGTATTTCCTACACCTCCTCCTGCCATTAATTACTATTAAGCAGCCATTTTTTACATGAAACAAAAAAAGAACAAATTAAATTGATTCAGGCTGGCTAGAGCATGCAGGTAATTCTAATAACTCACATAGTACTCTCACAAAAGATAACAAAGGTTTGATCTGGTGCGACGACGACGCCGTTGGGGAAGTAGAGGTCACGGAGGAGCACGGTGGCCGTCTTTGTTAGTGGATTGTAGCTCATTAAGCGGCCATGTGGCTTACCCTCAAGAAGGTCCATCATGAACTCTGGCAAGCTGTACTTGTATGATGCGTCTGTAAAGTAGATCATGCCGTCCGCAGCTATATCGATACCGTCCAGTAGCTTGAATTTCAGGCCCTCTGCCTCGTCCGTCAGCACCTGCACTTCGCCCTCCCTGCTGATGTTCAGAAGACCCTGTCATACCCCCACCCCCAACAAGCGCATGGTCCATCAAAATGTAGCCGTCATGTGATATATCTAACAAATATTCGCATATAAGGGAAACCAATTCACGAATATTGAACATTTATCTATCTATTTTTATTTTTACGTAATAGCTAGTGTAATATTTACCCAGGCCCCATGCAGGAAGAGGGTGCATCATTTTTCTCAGAGATCTTCAAACACCTCTCTCAATTAGCCAAGTCCCAAGCCAACAACGCAGCGCTGCCTAGCCCAGCATTCTCGATGCACCAACGCAGCGTTGCCAACCTCAGTTCTTAATAGTTTGCTTTGCGTTGAATCGAAGTATCAAAAATCAAACATTTGCCCTTGCTTATCAGTTTTGAATCAGGGTTTTAATTTAAAATGAATAATTTGTTCATATATGATTTTAATGTGTTGTTTTAATTTTATTTTAAAAATCTCATACATGATATATTAATTTGTTGAAAACCCGTTTCCATTAATCGTTGAGTATATCACTAATTTGTAACATCAGTGACTCAAACTCATATCTTTTATCAAATAACAAAAGTCGGAGTATGAAACAACCACGTGAACAAAAAAAGAGAGTAGCTGGTGGCACGAAAGGGGTTTTAAACAGATTCTTTGAAGAGTAGTTAGTTAAGCTTGAGTTGAGGTAAATAAGTTTAAAGACAAACAAAAGAATTGTGTACCTTGTAGGGATTAGCCACCAGGACTTCCTTATTAGGTCCGAGGGTGACACCAAGCGGTCGGCCCCCGACAAACACCCAGTCCTCCACCACCGACTCACCCACCGAAACTCGCCTGATCCACCCGTCCATGCAGCCCGTGTAGATGATTCGCGACTCAGGGTCGTACGCAATGTCTTCCGGACCCAACAGCCTCCCCGATCCGATAAGTTGCGCGTGCCGGGCCGCGAGGCCGTCCCGTGCGGGGATGGCGGCGATGGGCTGCTCAGTCAGCTCGTGAATTGGCATCGGGGACGGGTCCATTGGCTCGAGCCAATAGAGAATCGCCGCCGCGGCTACCGGAACTAATGAAGAGAAGGTGAAGAAGCCGGGCGGACAGCAGCGTCTCCGCCGTTCCGGAGTGTGAGAGAGGGAGGCGCCGGGCAGAGGATTGACCATTTTTGGCGTAACTTAGAAAAACAAGTCTTGCCAAGATCCTATAAAAGTATCAGGGTGGTAGAAAATAGATATTAAACTACTATAACTATGTGTTGACCGAACAGTGTTTCAATGCACATTATTCTTAATTCAAGATCCTATAGGCGACGTGGTTATATTGTTTCTTGCTTTCGTCTTCCTCAGTTATCATCATGCCCGTTTCTATTGGAGCAACATCGGCCACAGAGGATTCATCGAATCCGTACTATCTGCATCACGCAGAAAATCCTGGCGAGAGTCGATGAATCTCAGGCAAGACGGTTCCTCTGTAAGCATATACTTCACAAATTTGAAGACAATATGGGAAGAACTCAATCATTATTGACCGACACATTCTTGCACAAGCGGTGGTATGAAGAGCGTAATTGATCATCACGTTACAGAGTACGTCATCTCTTTCTTGATGGGATTAGATGACTCTTGTGCTCACATATATAAGAGGAAGTATTCAGCTCATGAATCCCATTCTGACCATCAATCGCGTGTTTTCTTTAATCGCCCAAGAAGAACAGCAACGCCAATCCATTGTTTCTCTACTGATACCAACAAAGGCACACTTGCTTATGCAGTTTGCACAGGGCCTACATTTAAACGTGGTGCCTAGGATACAACCACCAACGATCCACATCAAAATTTTGGGAATTATAGCAATTTTTCAAGAAAAGATCGCCCGTTCTGCACACACTGCAAAATCATGGGACATGTTGCTGCCAGATGTTACAAGCTCCATGGATGTCCACCTGGTTACAAACTTAAAGATCATCAACATACTGCAGCTGCACACCAAGTTTCAGCCACCAATAATCATTCCACACCTAATTCAGGTAATAATCATTCTAACTAGCTCCATGACCACCTTTGTTGACAATTTAAGCCCCACCGAATACAATTAATTGATGACTATCATGACCACTTATTTTGATCCCAGCTGCAATCAACCTCCTTCTCTTACTGCTAGTTGTCATGTTGAGGTTTGTTTTTCTATGTCTTAATCCAACGTTCTCCCTAATAATCATTCTTGGGTTGTTGACACTGGTTTCCAACACTATTGTCCATCTACCCAGTAACACCCAAATTTCTGTCAAATATGCTGGTAGCATTCTCTTGCAAAATAACATACTGCTTAATAGTTTCCTCTTTATTCCCCAATTTCATATGAACCTTCTTTCTGTCAGTGCTCTCCTGGACGACTCTCATATGACCACTAACTTTTCTCGTGACACATTTACTATTCATGATTCCCACTCTCAAATAATTGTTTAAGGCATACAAAGTCACGGTTTATATATTTTAAAAACTCCATAGCCAGACATTATTTCTTTTCGATCTTGTGTCAATACAGTTTCTGTCGCCACATGGCACCACAGATTGGGCCACACCTCATACAAAACACTACATCATCTAAAGAATCAATTACATTTCGCAACTTAAAGCCGTGTTACATATGTCCCTTGGCCAAACAACATCGTCTTCCTTTTATCTCCAACAATCACCTCTCCTTATCACCATTCGATCTCGTCCACTGCAATATCTGGGGACCTTACCAAACCACTTCACAATCTGGTCATCGTTATTTCTTCACGCTAGTCGATGACTGTTTCCGTTTCACTTGGATTCACCTTATAAAACACAAGTCTGATGCACTCACCTTTGTACCAAAATTTATTCAAATGATTAAAACACAATTTCAAACCACTATCCGTACCTTCCGCTCAGATAATGCCCCTGAACTCAAGTTCAATGACCTTTTCACTGCAAATGGAATTCTGCATCAATTCTCATGTGTCGAACGGCCTTAACAAAACTCTGTCGTTGAGTGCAAACACCAGCACTTACTCAACGTTGCTCGTTCATTTTTCTTCCAATCCAAAATTCCCATATATCTTTGGACAGATTTGTTTTTACTACCACCTTCCTAATTAATCGCACCCCATCCACACTATTACCATACAAATGTGTTTTCTCTATCCTCTTTGATAAAGACCCCGATTATTAGTCCCTCAGAGTTTTTGGTTGCCTAGCTTTCGTTTCCACCTTAAGAAATCATCGACTGAAATTTCACCCAAGAGCTCAAACCTGTATTTTTCTTAGTTATCCTCTTGGAATAAAGGCCTACAAATTCTATAATTTACAAACCAAACAAATTCTTATTTCACACGATGACATTTTTCATGAACATATATTTCCATTCCATAGTATCACTCCTCCTGATCAATTAATTGATCATTTTCCTAATCTAGTTCTACCGTGCATTCCTAATCAGCATATTTCAAATTTTCAACAGATACTTTGATGGCAACATCACAATCAATCCTCGATGATCATCTCTCCACCTCTATCCCATATTTACTCGGTCCCAACACCCCAGTCAGCCTTTGCTACTCACTCTCCTACCATCATTCCCATCCAGCCACAACGCAAATCAACCAGAGCTACACATCCTCCCCCTTATCTTAATTCTTATCATCATCATCTCTCATCTGTTTATGCTTCCTGTCAAACTGACCGGTCTTTGCCTCCTTCTTTTCCTCTATATCCACTTGCCAATTTTGTCTCTTATTCCTCGTTATCTCCCTAACATCGTCATTTTGCCCTTACTGTTTCTTCTCATAAAGAACCCCACTACCTCTCCTTTATGTGTTTTGTTTGTTTTGGCTCTGCTTTTTGCGACAATCAAGCTGCCATACACATTACCTCAAATCCTAGACGAACAAAGCATATCGGAATCGATTGTCACTTCATTCGTGAGAAGGTGACTGCGGGCGCAATCAAGCTGATGTCGATCCGTTCACAGCATCAATTGGCCGACATGTTTACCAAATCACTATCCACCACCGTGTTTCTTCCACTGTTAGCCAAGATGGGTGTCTCAGATCCTTACGCTCCATCCTGCGGGGCTATATCGGGGGTAGAATAGAAATTCTACCAATTAAACTGTTATAAATGTGTTAACCACACAGTGTTTCAATACACATTCTTCTTAATTCAATTACGAATATATCATTTCTTCTTCTTCTTCTTCGTTTTAATTTGCTCTACACACTAACAAAAAGCTTTAAACAAAGACGCCAAAACAAACAAAACATGACACGAATACTAATAAGAAAGGTGAGTAAAATGGTAGGAAATGCATAAAACTCATAACTTTATAAGCAAAGTAAGGTATTAGAAACATAAAGATGTACACTTTAAATCCACATAACAGGTAGTCATATGCTTGCCCATAAACAATGGCGTCACAGGGGAGGTCAAAGATTGTAAACTCTTCCTGGTGTGATGCAACTGCTGGTGGAAATGGGATGACCGGGGAGTATAGAAGAATGAAAAGTGAGATTTTCATGGGAATATATAATTTCCATCCATTTGCATCTGCCATCTAGGAATGTATATTTTATGTTTGTTATTATTGAAGTGACAAGTCATGATAAAATATTATTGTTTTTTTTTTTTTTTGATATTAATGTATCAAATTCTTAATTTTTGTAATATTTTATGTTTTTTCCCTGCGTATAAATTTAATACAACTAATTTATCTAATTTTTTGTTCTTATAATGAATTTGTGTAGATATATCCAAGGTGGATAAAATTGTCACGTAATAATGAAAACTGTAATGTCTATTTAAATTCATCATTGGAATTTTTAACGTATTGAAAATTTATAAAGCGCCTTTTAATATAATGTAAGTAAAATATAATTATATTTTGTATATAAGCATATTGAATACTCATGCACCCCGGCCGTTTTATTTCTTAGTTTTTCTTGGCTATTCACTTGGAAGAACTTGACGGATGATGAAGGAAGGGAATTATCTCCGTATCCGTATATCTATTCACTGCATTATTATAAAATTATGACCGATGTAAACCGTTATAATTTACTATGTTTTGTTTTCTCCTTCATTTGGTGATTTGAAATGCTGATATATTACATATATACCGACTACTCAATTCCGTGCGTGATCTATAACATTGCGCTTATAAGATATAAATGAAAACGTACGTCTACTGATAAGATATATTAAGGTATATATATAATCCGTATAAAAACTCTTTTAATATTGCACGATACTTATACTACCTAACAATACTTTTATAATATTTGCAGTCCTATTGGGTATTATTAGTTTCGTTTTTACGCCCTTGCCAGCTGCCCTCTCCCTGGACTATTCTACATCAATGAATTTATGAATTAATGATGTTTTTGTGTACGTATAAATTAACCAGCGAACAAATCAATCGATTTCGCAACGTAATATATACTTACCGTTAGTGATAGGAGTCGGCAATAGAGACCCGCCCTGCTAACCGTTAACTCGCATGCTATCTGTTCCACCCTTGCTATGTAGGATGGGTTATTTCGCCTAGATAAGAGTGGGGTATGATTTTTAAACTTGATATTCCATCGCAGGAAGAAACGGTAAGCGATAATAGGTAGCGGGAGATCTCGCTCCGCTCTCCCCCCCGCCTAATTTTAATAATATTTATTTATAATTTTATAATATTTTAAATATTATTATTTAACTATTATTTATAATTTTTTTTATATTTTTGAATGTATTTATTATTATAAAATTAAATCATTTTTAATAATTTTTTGATTAAAATGATGCAAAATTTGATTTAAGTCGAATTATTGATATGAACAGATCTAATAAAAAGCAATAACAAGATGCGAAGAAATGAAACCTCATTCGCGAAAACATTAAAAAATAAAATATCTTGTCCCGCCTACATATGGAACGAGATATAATCTTAAAATTTAATCTACCGCCTAAGTGAGGACAGAGGCGGTAATAAGTTGATTTTGCTCCCGATAGGATCCGAATTACTCCTATCAATTGCTTCGTAGAGCCTCTAAAAGGTAGGATTATCTTAAGAGAGATATTAATAAAAGCCGATAACGGAGAGCGGGGAGCGAAAAGATAAAGCCTTTCCGCTAATCCCGTCATAGGACGGGCTATTCTGCCCCGCCTACACATAAAGTAAAATATAATTTTAAAATTTTATTATACACTAGGTGAGAACATAATATGATAATAAATAAATAGATTCTGAGAAATCCAAAATAAATTAACTATCACGTGAGAAGATGAGCATACAGTATCACAGGGCAAATAAGACAGACCACCAACATGCGCTCTCGCTGCTGCATGTGGATCGATCTATGCAGTGACGGATTTAGTTATATATATATAACTAATTTTAAATTTTAAATTTTAAATTATTATTATTATATATATATTTATATTAAAATTTAAAAATTTAATTATAGTAAAATATATATATAGTTATATTTATATTTATATGTGTATATATATATAAATATAATTTTAAATTATAGCTATATATATTAATTAATAATATATATATATATATATATGAAAATTTTAGATGGATTTAATTCATTAATTTTTGAATTTTTAAAAGTTAAAATGATATAAAATAAAAAAAAATACTATGTGTGCACATTAATACTAATATATATTGAATTTATAATTTTAAAAGTCTTAAAATCAGATAACATAGTTCACAAACATAACATATCATGTAGTAATAAACCATCTTAAATAAATAAATTAAATATTAAGATTAAAAAATAAATGATAATATTGTTTAGCTTGATTTAATTTAAACCGCGGTTTTGAAATCCCAAAACAAATCAAATCGATAATATTATTCGGTTTCAAACCCAATCAAACCGATTTTGTTTGGTTTGGCGATTTGATAAATTAAATTAGTAGTTTCGGAAGATCGGTTTAGTTCGGTTTTGGTAATTTAGAATTTTTTCCCTAACTTAGATTATTCTAATCATAGTTTTAGGTAACAAATGTAGATTATACGATTTATATCTCGGCCCCCTAATCAAACTTTCCGGAATCCGTCCCTGGATCTATGGGGCCGAATGAATGATGGCTATGAAGTGTCGGCGACTCCTGCAATTAATGGAATATATGGACTCCTCACCCGTCCAATCAACATTAGCACAGGTGCTCAATGCTCCCATTATTGCATCACTTTTTTTTTAGGAAAAAAAGAAGAAAAAAATGTTTTATTTTTTCAAACAGTAAAGAAAGATATTTTCCACAATAGAAATAAAGCAATTTATTAGAACTTGGATGAAATTGTTGATGATTTAGAGCGTGTTTGGTGAAGCGTGTTTTCAACGCTTTTCTGCACTCAAATACCGAAAACCATCTCCCATGCGTGTTTGGTAATTGATTTCAAATTTAATTTTCAAATTTTTTTATCGAAAACCGATACTCAAACCCATTAAAATGAAAACATCTTTTAGATGTTTTCATTTTGCGTTTTCGTACTCGTTTATCTCTGCCGTCTCGCCCCACCATGAAGTATTATTAGCCATAACCCTCCCTCCCGCTACCGAATGTCAACGCCTCTCTCCCCCATCACTCGTCCCCGCTCTACGGCCTTCCCGGCTCGACGCCTCGCGCGGAGCTTCCGTGCGCCCCAGCAAGCTCCCCCCTGCGCCGGGTCTCGGCCCGATCTCCACCACCCCCCCCCCCCGTGCGAGGTCCCCCTGTCACGACCCGAGCAACATGGTGCTAGCGGGACGTTTCTCGGTGGCACGATTCAGGAATGTATTCGTGCTACGTAAAAGAGAGGGGTTGATTGAAAGCATAGATGGTGCACGACGGAAGGTTCCAGGGCGGTTCGTGGAGGAAAACGGATGGAACCCCTTCGGAGTTTAGACGTGCCGACCCGGTTGAATGCGGAGAGCACGCCGCTAGTCGAGGACTTGACGTTGAAGAAGGGATTTGGCCATCCTTACACAAACCGGTCCGGAACTGGAGCCGTTCTCTGATGAGCCCAGGTGGCGAGGTGAAACCAGTCTATGTGCGCTTCAACCCTCAAAGGCTGAACTTAGCGGACCGTGGATAGAGAAGCTAAGTGCCGTAATGGGTTGAGAGCGCAGAAACCTGACTCCGTGACAAGTGGTATCGAGCCGAACCGGCCCGTATCCTGAACACTCGCCAAGCACTCTCGCGAGTAGCGTGATCCCAAGGTGGGAGCTCACGAGAGGTGAGTCGACCGATAGTGTCTTGCACGCCTTGCGTCCATAGAGTTGGAGTATCCAGAGTGTGATACATAGTTGGGCAAGGGAGTACGAAGGAGCGCGTCGGAGCGATCTTGAAGCCTCCTGATCCTCCTGGACATTGGGCGAGCGGAGAGCATCTTGGTGAAGGTGTTGCAACCTGCGGGGAAGCGATGTCCAACCCAGTTGACATTGGGCGAGTGGGAAGGGCGTCGAGTGAAGATGTCATCGCTTGCGAAGTGATGTCAACAAGCGCAACGAAGACGTTGCGAGGATTGGGTGGAGGAGAATGTCACGACCCGAGCGACGTGGTGCTAGCGGGACGTTTCTTAGTGGCACGATTCAAGAATATATTCGTGCTACGTAAAGGAGAGGGGTTGGTTGAAAAGCGTAGATGGTGCGCACGGAAGGTTCCGAAGCGATTCGTGGAAGAAAACGGATGGAACCCCTTCGGAGTTCAAACGTGCCGACCGGTTGAATGCGAGGGAGCACGCCACTAGTCGAAGACTTGACGTTGAAAAAAGGGATTTGGCCATCCTTACACAAGCGGGTCGGGAACTAGAGCCATTCTCTCGATGAGCCTAGTGGCAGGGCGAAACCGGATCTACGTGCGCTTCAACCCTCAAAGGCTAAACTTAGCGGACCATGGATAGAGAGCTAAGTGCGCAATGGGTTGAGAGGCGCAAGAAACGACCCTGTGACACCCCGCACGAGCTTCCCCAACCCGGCGCGACAGCTCCCCGTGCGAGGTCCTCCACCCCACCGCGCGAGCTCCCCTGCACGACGGAGCTCCTCCCTGCAAGATCTCCTCCAGCGAGATCTCTCCCCCTCCCCCACGGGCGAGGGCTCCTCTGCGATATCTCGTGCGACCAGAACCACTGCCTGGAAATGGCTTTTAAAAAACAAAAAATATTTTGACAGAAAACGATTCCAAACAAAAAAAAATATTTTCAATTTACAAAAAAATACTTTTCAAATATAATTTTTAAAAATAACTTTTCTTTCTTTCTTCCTGACAGTCGCTTATGAGAATCTCCTACAAGAAAAGGGTTAGAAAAAACAATCTTTCCTCGTTACTTTCTCCACGTTCCTGGCATCCATGCTCCTGCGCTCCACGGATGCCAATAAGGAAAAGACCTATATTTCTTTCGTTCTTTTTTTTTCAGAATTGTTTCTCTCTCTCTCTCAATTTTAATACCATTAAATTGATATTAAGTTTTTTTTAGAAAATTTTAATACGTAAATACTAACAATTAAAATATTTAAATATTGAGAAAACGACTAAGTTTATATTTATAGTTTTATAATCGTATTTTATATATTTAAATATTGAAATTTTAAATAATAATAATTATTATTATTATAGCGCATTTGTTCCATAAAAATCAGGACTTCCGGTCCGGTGGTGACTGGTGATGGTGGATGGATAGGTAGACCCCCCGAAATATAATGAGAGGTATACCGTAAAGTAGGTCAGGTAAATGGGACTGGGGGTGGGCCAGCCGCGTTGTCAGGTAAATGATAGGTAGGCTCACGGGCCGCGCCACCAAAAGTTGGGTCACACAAAAATTTTAAATTTTTGTTTTTGATAAAATTGTATAATAGTAAAGTTATCCAAAATTAGTATAATAGTAAGTAGGCGAACTATTATTTAAAATTATACTTTAGGAAAATGGAATTAATATGAAAATATAACCAATATTAAAATAAAATATAATAATTTGTTAAATTTTAATGTGTTTGATATGTAAGATAATAAAAAATAATAGATTAATGTAATTATAAAAAATATCCTCAGTTAAAACTACTTTAGCCAATACGCATAGCCGTCGTACAGCATGAGCCGCAAGCCTCTGCGGAGACTCAATCTAGTTCTGAAACGACCTCTAAGACAACAAAGGCCTCGATGACCTGCCCCTCCTCTGGCTTCAATAAGACAGTGCAGGAGCAATGGCTGCCGAGGAGGGAGAGGGGAGGGGCAGCCAAACATGCAAATATATAAGAGGATAAAAAAGATAAACACTATCTTTGATTTCTTATACATATATATATATATATATATTCATGTGCAAATACTAACTTGCAACTCACAAACATTTATGAAATAATAAAAACATTCATTTGAAACTCGGTTCTGATTATAAAATTAAACATACAAATATCACTATCCAGCTATTCTTGAGCCTACCAATTTTCACTCTTTAATACATTTACAGGGCACCCCCGAAACATGCATTTCCCAACTTTATTCTCTCCTCCAATCCATAATTTTAACAACCTCGCAGGTGCCTAAATATGAATATGCATGCTATGCTCATGCATCAGCAGGTGGGGTCGTGTGCTGTGTGAGATTGAGGGTGATGAGGTAGGGGAACGTGACTGAACCACAGTAAAGACGATTCCCAATCTTCAGCCCAGTAGAAATCAGGAACCATGATGGGTCAAAATAGTGGCCTGTGGGTTTTCCAGTCAAATCAACCGCTAAAACGCCGCCGTTTGCCATTGTGCGTGGAAGTAGCTTGTACCTTTCCAGGGCTGCTGCCACTTTTCGGATCAAAGGATATCTAGATGCCACGTCCCAGAATGATGAGATGCCCTGCCCAGCCCAGAGAATAAATAACCACACACACACACAAGTAGAAGCAAAATTTTAAAATAATGAGAAAGACAACCAAAATACCATACATTTGCCATCCCAATCCAAAATTGGCCGTTGCCATCATACTTGATATTGTCGGGCATCCCCGGCACATTCACAACAAAGCTCTCCACCGATCCTTTCTTATCTCCTTTTATGTAGTATTTCCTACACCTCTTCCTGCCATTAATTATTATTAATAAACAGCCATTTTTATATAATGAAACAAAAAAAAAAACAAATTAAATTGATTCAGGCTGGCTAGAGCATGCAGGTAATTCTAATAACTCACATAGTAGTCTCACAGAAGATAACAAAGGTTTGATCTGGTGCGACCACGACGCCGTTGGGGAAGTAGAGGTCACGGAGGAGCACGGTGGCCGTCTTTGTTAGTGGATTGTAGCTCATTAAGCGGCCATGGGGCTTACCCTCCAGAAAGTCCAAAATGAACTCTGGCAAGCTGTACTTGTATGATGCGTCTGTAAAGTAGATCATGCCGTCCGCAGCTATATCGATGCCGTCCAGTAGCTTGAATTTCAGGCCCTCTGCCTCGTCCGTCAGCACCTGCACTTCGCCCTCCCTGCTGATGTTCAGAAGCCCCTGTCATACTCCCAGCCCAAACAAGTGCATATATAGTCAATCGATCAAAATGTAGCCTGTGCGTGACATATCTAACAAATATATATTCACATACAACGGAAACCATTTCACGAATACTGAACATTTATCTATTTTTATTTTTATTTTTACGTAATAGCTAGTGTAATATTTACCCAGGCCCCATGCAGGAAGAGGGTTCATCATTTTCCTCAGAGATCTTCAAACACCTCTCTCAATTAGCCAAGTCCCAAGCCAACAAGGCAGCGCTGCCAACCTCACTTCTTAGTAGTTTGCTTTGCGTTGAATCGAAGTATCAAAAATCAAACATTTGCCTTTGCTCATCACTTTTGTTCCTTTTTTTTCTACTTGTATTTCTTTTCAAACCTAATTTAATTGATTTTGTGTTTGAGTTTGAGACAAATATTTAGATTTTAAATTTTGAATCAGGGTTTTAATTTAAAATGAATAATTTGCCCATAATTTTAAATTTTTAATACGTTGTTTTAATTTTATTTTAAACAGGAAGGAGACAGTCAAAATCTCAAACATGATATATTAATTTGTTGAAGACCGGTTTCCATAAATCGCTGAGTATATCACTAATTTGTAACATCAGTGACTCAAACTCATATCTTTTATCAAATAACAAAAGTCGAAGTATGAAACAACCACATGAACAAAAAATAGAGTAGCTGGTGGCCTGAAGGGGTTTTAAACAGATTCTTTGACGAGTTAAGCTTGAGGTAAGTAAGATTAAAGACAACCAATTGTGTACCTTGTCGGGATTAGCCACCAGGACTTCCTTATTAGGTCCGAGGGTGACACCAAGCGGTCGGCCCCCGACAAACACCCAGTCCTCCACCACCGACTCAGCCGCCGAGTCACCAACGGAAACTCGCCTGATCCACCCGTCCATGCAGCCCGTGTAGATGATTCGAGACTCAGGGTCGTACGCAATGTCTTCCGGACCCAACAGCCTCCCCAGTCCGATAAGTTGCGCGTGCTGGGCCGCGAGGCCGTCCCGTGCGGGGATGGCGGCGATGGGCTGCTCAGTCAGCTCGTGAATTGGCATCGGGGACGGGTCCATTGGCTCGAGCCAATAGAGAATCGCCGCCGCGGCTACCGGAACTAATATAGAGAAGGTGAAGAAGCCGGGCGGACAGCAGCCTCCGCCGTTCCGGAGTGTGAGAGAGGGAGGCGCCGGGCAGAGGATTGACCATTTTTGGCGTAACTTAGAAAAACAAACCTGCCAGTCAAATTAACAAAATATCAGAGTTATTTTGTATTCTGATATCGAAGCCGGCCGGAGTTTAGGAATGCGACGCGTCCCAGGTTTTCTCTGCTCGGTTGGCAAAGTATGAAAATTAGGTGGAAGAATTTGATAGGAAAAAAAATACAGAAAGAAAATAAATAAAAAGAAAATAGGTGGAAAAAATAGGTGTTTGGTTGATATGAAAAAGAGGTGAAAGATGTATTTTTTATAATATAAATAAATTTTTAAAAAATATAAAAAAATATAATATGAAATACTAATTTAACTAAATTATGATAAGGGTAGTTTTGAAAGAAGACATAAATAGTACATTTTCTATACCAATTGACCGCATTAAAGCAAGAAAAATGATGCACACATCAATGTAACTTTTACTTTTTTCTCATGCATTTTCTATAGGTCTTTTTAGCAAATGAAGGAAAAAATATTTTTCGCCAACTTTACATATTCCATGCCAAAGTCGATAACAAAATTGGTTGTTGGAGAAAAAATTTTCAGTAACAAATTTTCTATAATAATCTATTTAAATTTATTTTAAAAAATATATAAAATAATAAAATTTTCTATAACATAAATCTTACGTTTAATTTTTCTCTTAAAGTTTGTATAATATTTTTTAATATATTAAAAATAATTTTTATTTTTTATAATTATTAAATTATAAAATTAAATCCTATATTTTTATAACTAATTTTGACAAAGAAAATCAATAATTCCCACAATTATAGGAACTAGAACTTGATTTTGATATCCATTCGAGATAATTTATACCTATGATTGTAAACGGGCTAGAAAACATATTATGATTATTATCAATCTTTTATCTGTCATATGTATACGTGAGGAAGTGAGGTATTCCAATCCCAGGGGAACATGTATGGGTGCATTCTTCTCTGCATTAATTACGAGTTATCTCTAACGTGTGTGGGTCCTTTTAAGTGTCCTTGGAGGTCTCTTATGAGTTGGATCGTATTTCCATGTTCTCCGATTTCTTGAAAGACCAAAAAATAACTAGTATGATCAGGATACAAGTCCATCTACACATTACAATATTACAATATTATTCATTTTGATTTCATTTCACATAGCTTTAAAATATACTGTGACAATTATACACTTCTTTATTATATAAGCCTCCTTAGCTTTATTATTTCTCAACAATCTTGAATACCAAGGCCCTTGACAACATATTAATGATCTACTTGTCAACATATTCATCAAGGCCCTTGGCAAGTGCATGTTTCTGTTATCTCCTTGGCAAGTTGCCTATTTGTGATCTACATGTTCTAACTTGAAGGTAATGATGGGTATTAAAATTATTCTAATGGCATACTTATAGTTTGTAATATCATGTGCATGTGTGCGCACTAAAAGAAAAACAAGCAAAGATAACACTTTTAAAGTATTATCTTATGTAAAAGATAATACTTTTAAAAATATCATCCCAAAAGAAATATCAATAATAAACAAATAATTACCAATAAAATATTTTCAAAAAATATTTTATAATAAAACTTTAAAAGTGCCTTTTTAGTTTGAAAATGGAATTATATATATCCAAATTTTTTTTCAATTTAAACTTTTATATATAAAAAAAATATTTAGATAATCACACAAAGAAAATATACAAATAATTACTTAAATTACAAATCTCATACTATCCTGGCCCAAACTTCATCTCTAATAATTATAATACTCTTATAAACTCAAATACAAAATCAAAAATGAAACAACCTTTCAAACTACTACTCTTTTATTAGAGATGCAATCTTTAATCTTCATCTCTACTGGTCTCCCCATCCTTATAGACAAATAGGGATGCAATCTTTGCCTGTTCAGCCCCACCCCGACTCGGGCCAATTTTTCCTACCGCGATGAGATAATGGGACAGTCACAGATATTAGCCACCCGGCCGACCAAACATTTTTAAAAAAAAATTGAACAATTTTACCTTAAAATACGCAATCTGCCTCACCCTAACCCGCCACACTCAATAGTCCTGCCCTGCCCCAATCCGAACTCATCCGGAACAAATTCAGATCACCCACTATCAATCCCAACCCGCCCCTTGTCATCCCTATAGACAAATGCCACTCATAAGACATGTGAAACCTGCACAAAATTCAATTATTAACCTTTTCTTTCAGTAAACTTGCTAATTCCATTAAAAACAATAAAACAATGTTTACATAAATATATAGCAGCAAATAATGTAGACAAAGCAAATGAAAACTCAACACATATTTCACAACGGAAAACCAAATTAATCAATTTACAAGAAACTCCCTAGTCCCTAACCAAACATCTATTTAAATGACTATTTAGCATTCGTATGTTTTTCTCTGTAGGGTGCCATACCTAAACTCCAGAAGCAGTCATTGACCTTGACAGACTTGAAAAGCTCCCCTGAGTGTTTCAATATATAAGTAAAGTAGTAACAAGGACAAGTATTATGATTCAACAAATAATTTTAATAAAATGAAGTTATGACAATGTGCTTTAGTCAATTATTGGCGGCTGACCCTTCAATCCAACTACAAGTTTATTTTTCTTTGTCACAGACAATAAATCTTGATTTGGTACCTGCACAGTCACTTCTTGTAAGCTCTGCCCCTAGAGTAATTCTCCAGATCAAGGCCATTCCCTTTGTTCGATTCTGTTAATATGTCGCCAAAAGAACAAACTGTGAGTAGACAGCAAAATAATATATATAACAAATACTTTTAAACTAAGAATGTAACATTTATACTGTAAGGAAGGGAGAACAACAATATGGCATTGAGTTTTTAAGACAAGAAGCGGCCAATGAAAGGGAGCAACCATATATAAATTGTGAACAAAGTAACAAACACTTGTACTGATAATTAGTTTATTTTCAATCACAGAAAAAGTATATTAGGAAAAACAGATACAGGGAATCATCCTGTCATAGAGTACATTAGGAAAACAAAAAACACAAAATGAGCTCGGGTATTATTGATTAGAGATAGAATTAAAAGCGAAGAAAGGAATATTGAAAACCTACTTTCAATCCAGATCATGGAACAGCACTCCTCTCTGGTTATTTTATGGCACATAACACTTTGAAACATGTATCAAGGTTTTTCACTATTCATTTTAGCCCTCATCAATTTGTTTCTTCATTTAGGTTTGCATCTACCAGGATACAGAACGATTGAAGCAACAAGTAGAAACAGTATTCAAAACATATTTCAACATGGTACTGCGCCCAACCACGAAATTATATTAACCCTTAACCTCCCACCTTTCTATTTGTTCCCGGCTGTAGACGTAATGTGTTTATAACCTCTAGCAATCATTTAATGGAAAAGGGTATTAACAAAAATAAAAGAAACAGATGTGTGAAAACAAACAACCGACTCTTGTCGGGGTTCTACAACCCTTCACTGGTTCTTTTGTTCAGAAGAAGATTTAAAACCATCAAAAAGGTTCACGATTCTAACTCCACATCAACACTCAGCAAACCAAAACTCACTTGGGGAAGAAGTTATATTTTAACCATAAATCTTTTCGTTTTCCCAATGTATAACAAAAGAAAAGCTGAAGTAATACTGATGCAGAAGCTAAGAAACAAAATAACTCAAATATGGTCTTGAAAATGAGCTCAATTAGACTGCCATGTTTCTTCATTAGGTTTCCGTCATCGTTTTTCTTTAAACCAGACAAAACAAACAGTTTTTTAAAATAGAATCAGACAAGTTCAATTCACAGAACCAACAACGTTTGAAGAAAACACGACGAAATCAATTTAAGAAACACAGATCACATGAAAACAACAAAACAACAAAGAGGTGATAATCGGATGTACCGAAACAGTATGGAATGACCATTTGTTGAAGAGCTTCACTTCGGTCATAGACACCTTCGAGTCATGCGCTGCAAGCCTGCAACAGCAGCGACCTGATCGACAACGACATCGATTTCCTGCAATGAAACGACATGTTAATTCGATTCGATTTCGCGACCAAACCGAAAAGAGAAAAGAAAAACACCGAATGACGTCGGGAAAAACAGAGAACAAGACGGATCTGGAAAGAAATGAAGATCGAATCTAACAAACCCTAGAGAGAGGCGAGGAATACTAAGGCACCACTGTTCGTTGACGAGAAGGCAGCGAACCACGCGAATGTGAGTGACGAGAAAGAAGATGGCGGCTCCTCCCGCGTGTACAGCCGGACACGCGCGGGAGGGTTCGTTGGTCGGAGGCACATTAGTATTACCATTGTTTTCAATTACCACAGGTACTTCTGCCAGGGCTGAAGTCCAGCCACTACCACCGAGGATACATGGCGAACGAGGACGGCGGAGAAACGGCGGCCGTCGAGGCGGGGCGTCGGGAGGAGAGGAGGCCGGCGTAGTCGTCCCGGCCGAAGGAGAGGAGGAACATCGATTAGAGAAAGGTCAACCAAAAGAGAGAGAGTAGATCGAGAAAGTGACGAGGTGGATGGCAAAAAAAAAAAGGCGGAAAGCACAAAAAAAAATGTGCGCAATGCGGAAAAAAAAAAAACCGAAGCCTAAATGGTATTTAACGACACGTCGCAAAAAAAAGCTTATTACATAGTATATATAAAACGACAGTTTTAAAAAAGTGTCGTCAAATAATACATTTTAACGCTTTAAGTGTCGTTAAAAATTTAAAATAGACGACATACCGTTTAACGATACTTTGTAAACCCCGTTTATGATGGGAATTAACTTCTCCTTGTTTGCAGATAAAATATATCCACTGAAATTATTTATTTCCCTTTTTGTTTGCGTATCAAAAGCAAAAAATGAATAATACTTGATTATTTTTGTTCGGTACTGTACTGGATACCAACGTAAACATTCAATTTTAGAATGTGCAAGAAATTGTTCAAAATGAATAATATTATTATGAACTCTTGTGCATATTTTATTGATCCAGTAATTTAATTAAATTATAATTATAATTTGATTAAAATCAAGAGAATAGAATAGGAAAAGCATTCACAAAAAAACTTATACAAAGCGTTATTATTGTATTATTATAAACAAAATTGTTATCCATGATAGTGTGCCATGCATATCTCATATACTCTGCTACGTACTTTATTTTATATTTAAAGATCTTGTCTCATGAAATTTGCCTTCAATTTGCATCATGCGGCAACGGCAGACCGTTGCTTATTTTAGTTATAAATTAAACATGCCCTTAATTAATCATGACGAGTAATGTTAGACCAACTCCAAGAGGCTCTCCATTCTTTACAAATAGAGAGTCAAACCTAAAAAACTCCCTCAAACAGACTCTTTATCCCACTCTCCACATATAGATTTTGCTACAGTTACTCTTCATTTTTGAAGAGTAACTATTCATTCTTTATTTATTATTATATTATTTTTTCTCTCTCCCTTAACTCGGCTACGCTTTTTCTCCCGCCGCTCACGATCTCTCGGCTACGCTTTTCCCTCTACCGATTTTTGCCCTCTCCTCCATAGCTGCTCTCTCTCTCTCTCTCTCTCTCTTTTCTCCTCAGGTATTTTTCTTATCTGTTTGTGTGTTTCCTTGATTCGTTTTTGTTTATCATTGATCTTTAAAATCTATTTGGGCGTGGGACGATTTCTTTAGAGTTCGTTGGATGATTTCATCATCAATGATAAACTTTTAACGATGATTTCTTAAAAAAATCAATTTTGTGGGATGATTTCGTTACCCTGATTTCGTGGGATGATTTCGTTACCCTAATTTCGTGGGATGATTTCTTTATCATTGATTGATCTCTACAAATATGTTGGCTTCCTGCTGTAACCCTAATATTTTGAATGAAGGATTGCTTCTTCTTTTTTTTTGAGTTGACGTGGGATATAAATTTAGCGTCAGTGCCGATTTGGGATAATCTGGGTTAGGGTGGGATATTTTTAGATGCTATTGTCTAAATTCTGCTCAATCATAAATTTGGGGAAAACTAGAGTATCATTCATAAATTTGCAGTAGGTCATTTGTTGGCTACGTTTTATAAGTGTTCCATATCAAGGGAAAATTAATTAAGCCTACAAAGTTATTTTATACCATATAGTCGAAACTCTATGATGCTTCTTTGATTGGTTTAATGATTATGAAGGAAAAGGTGATGATAACATAGAGGTAAAAGCCTGGCAATATCCCCATCTAAATGCTGATTACCGAATAATGATACAATCCAATGCCTGCATTTAAATGTTAGTTATTATTTTTAATGAGATAATAAGTATTTCTATAAGAAGAAGAAATTTAGAAGAAGACTATTGTAACTTTATTTTTTTTATTAATATTTAATGTAAATAGAGATAAAAAGTAAATAGCTTCATAATATTAAGTTTTCTTCATGAAAGTAAGACTATTTTATTATGCTGAATTATTGGAAAATTATTGTGTTCTTGTGTAGGGATGGATTCTCCAAAAGAAACCCCCAATTTTGTTAGTCTTCTAGAAGGTACACATAATGAGATTTCCATGGAAACCTTTAATGTAAGCTGTGATAATAGTAATCCAAATACTTATGAAACCCAAATGTGTCCACTCTCAAGAGAGTTACTTGAGAGGTCTTCATTCAAGTTGAGTCATCTAGAAAGTCTAAACCACGTCTTCCCAATTTTACTTTAGAGGAGGACTTGACTCTTATATCTTCGTGGCTCGCTATTGGGCAAGATCCGGTGCAAGGTAATGACCAAAAAATGAATCAGTTCCTGGTTGAGAATTCATGATCGTTTTGATCTCAGGCGGCTAAAGTCTGTTTTGACCATATATATAAATGGACCAAAATTTAAGCAAGACGGAATGAATTAGTCTAAGTCGGATGCACATGTCGGACCATCAATTATTTAGGGGATAAATAAAAATGCTTAAAAATTACGGCCGTTCATTAATAAGTAAGCAGAGATATCTGCTTATTTGGGAGGGCTTAGGTGCACTGCTTGACGCACACATTATTTCTGCACCATACATAAATTACATTACACTTAACATATTGCATTTGCGTCTTTATTCGGAGAGGAGAGCAGCCCTTGCAAAGGTCTGTTGGACCGTCGTATGGTGCTTCTTGGTCAAGCCGCCGTAAGGCTGCATGTCTCTGCAATAGAGGTTGTCCCCCGGATCAACACCCAGCATCTCACAGAAGTAGAGGTAGTACCCCACCCTGTCATCCTCCTGGTCATTACCTCCACTGGCACCACACTCTTCGCCGCCATTGATGATGTTTGTGGTGAGCCCGAATCCCGGGAGCCACCCTGCCTGCTCCTCGGCAGCAGTCGGCGTATAGCCGCCGGTCATGACATCGTGGCACGAGGGCTTTGGCGACTGCGGGGTCATCCAGAACCAGACTGCAGTCTCAAAGGCAACGTAGGTGTCACTCTCCACCTGGTCTGGGTTTTCCAACAAGTTGTAGTCTAAATTATCCCCCGCTTGCCCGTAGTTGTAGTTGCTGCAATATATATATATACACACACACACACACACACACACACACACAAGAAAAAACCAAAGATTGACCCGCACGGATGAAGTTAGGGTATACCCAAATGTTAGATGGTTTTTAAATTACCGTTAATTATGATTGGTTAATAATTGGATTGTAATATAAGACAGGTAGTTTATCAAAAGTTAGATTTATTATTGAGCTATGGGCATCTAACATATATATATATATATATATATATATATATATAATATTATTATTTTACGGTTTTATATACTAATGAAGTTTATTAAGTTTTATTGATGGATAAGATCCATTAGATCATGTATGACTAGGTTTCTCTCTCTTCTATATATATTATTATTATAATCCTAACTCATTCATTTGAGTCATGAAAAACAAAAAGAAAAAAAACTTACTTTTTTACGTCAAAGTCATCAACAAGGCTCGAACTCAACAGTCAACACAAGACAAGCACGCAAATTGAGTATTGCATGTTGTATACTTACTATGAGAGTTGGATGGGACCTCGGCCATAGTACTTCTTGCCAGGGGCACATGGCCATTGGTCATTAGCGACGCAATAGGATGGGAGCGTGGATGTGTTAGCTGTCATTCCTTCGTGAATCCAGCAGTAGCCCCATGAATACCTACCATCCGGCGCAGTGTCCCATCCTCCTGTACGTGATATTATTAATTATATTTTCGTAAAGTAAAGTTGTTAACTAATTATTAGTGCATATGCTCGCGCGCGTGTCGAATTACTACTCTTAATTTACACAGTACGTACACAAGACAAAATTGACCATTGAAATATTTGGACAAGAACCAAACCCGTGGTCTCATGCGCAGTTTGTGCGAAAAAAGCAGCAAGCTCTCTGGTGCGCTTTTCCAAACTTCCGTTCATTCCAAAGGTTGGATGCTTGTTTGCGGCCGCTATGAAGGCGTCATAGGTGTAGAAGCCTCCAACGCAAGGCGAAGTGGCTCGGTGCAGCAGCATCTTATCGAACAATTCTTCGGTGATGATGGTGCCGACTCCATCCCCGCTGGGTGGCTCGGTGCAGCAGCATCTTATCGAACAATTCTTCGGTGATGATGGTGCCGACTCCATCCCCGCTGGGAGTGGGGGCGTGGGGTGGCGGCGGGGGACTGGGAGGAGGAGGGGGGTATACGGCGGCGGCGGGGGGAATGTTGCAGCTGCATTGGCTCAGGCAGCCGTCGCAGCAGTAGTCACTAGTGGTGCCACAGTATCCCCACTTGCTGCAGCACAACCCGTCGGCGCATAGCCTTTCGGCGTCGCATACTGTCTGGGCGGAAGCAACGGTCAGGATGATACAGAGGGAACAGAGCAAAGCTAGCGCACTAAAGAGTCTCATGACTGGAATGGCTACTAGATATTGAACTACTTGGGTTGGCTGAAAAGGCGATGCGGTAGGTGCTATAAATAGTACGGCTGCGTGCTGAATAGACGTGGATTTTATTTCATAGCAATGCCACGTACAATTCCGATGGGTAATTTTGAGTAAACGTGACGATTTCGTAGAGAGGGAGGGGGGTGGCGAAGTTTTATTGGTATGAGTTTTATTTTATTTTTACGTATTTGATTTGGCGAATAAATAATCTACATGATGGCGGTGGCATATATAAGGACAAAAGGACTAGTTTTAAGGACCTTAACTGCTCACGCACACGCAGACAGAAATGTAGAGAGAGAGAATGAAGAAGGAGAAAAGGTTAAGTATCCTCGTGATCCGGTGATTTTTCTAGAGATTTTGAGGTTAGGATTCATTCCAAGCTAGCTTCTCTTTTATGTTTCTTTTATGTATAGGATAAGCTAAAACATGGTTTTGCGGGCCAACCGTTGAAAACTAACCTATAAGTAAATATTAACGAAAATTGGGTTATTGAGATAACAACATGAAATTAATAATTATGACAAAGATGCGGTATATAATTAAGCAGAGATATCTAATAACGAGACAACATATTATTAAGTGACATTTTTAATTAAAATTATTTATTTGAAAAAAATAATAGTATATAGACTAGTTTTTGTTCGCACGGATTGAATTCGCACGGACCGGTTCGTTTTGGTCGTAATTTAAACAGACATATATTTTTGGTCTAATTTATAAAATTTCATGGATCGATCCATGTCATCTATAGACTAATGGTTTATTTTACACTCTTTGCTCATTTTATTTAGGGCATGCACACCACATTATCCGTGCATCTTTAGCAAGGATACAGTTAACCAAGCTCCCATAGCATATCAATTGGCAAAATAAGTGTCTAAGAGCAACTCCAATAGTACTAGATATATTTTTTAGCTAAAGTTATATCTAGCTTTTTAAATATAACTTTACCTTAAAGCAATTCCAATAGTTTTTTTTTTTTGACTAAAATCTAATTTTCCTAATTTACCTATACAAACCTTTTCCCCCCAAATAACATGAAAAAACATCATTACTAACGTTTTCATGATCCATGTGGCACAGTAGCTTGATCCCCCGAAGAGTTGTTGAAGGCATTGACAATCTTCTTTACGAGAACTTGCTCGTTCATCTTCAAATTCACTATTGAGCTAACCAACCAACAAATCCGCACATATTTCAATATTGATTCAACAACACACGAACCAACCAACCAAATAACAAATCGACAAAATGTTACCAGATGATGTTGTATGCGCCCTTGCCAGTGGGCATGATTGGGGGCTTGTACTTGATAGTCACCTCGAGCAAGTGGTGTTTTCACTTATGATGTTCATTCTCTAATATGTGTGTTCATAATATTACGCCTTACTTACGATTTTCGGTATGTGTATCATCCACGTTTGCCATACAAGGGAAGTGTGTTAGAGTCCGATATTGAAGAAAGTAATCAATCAAGTATAGCTTGATATAAATTCAAGAGTAACCTTTACTTCATCCTATTGGTTTTAAAACGTTAACCATTGGATTATAATACTTAATGTTAAATGTAGATATGGAACAATTAAACATTGCTATTCTGTTATTGTTGTTGTTATCTTCAATGTTGCTCGTGCCAACAGTCTTTGTAGCGGTTCAGTTCAACCAAAGTTGTTTGCAGTAGCTAGTAGGTCCTATATCGCAAATGGAAACACTCTCTTTAACCTTGGTACCTGCAATCTTGAGCAAGGATTACTTGTTGTACAGCAAAATGATCTTTTTTTAAAATAACGCATACAAATCCAATATTGTTTTGAGTTAAAATGATACTGTTTTGTTGTACATCTTGTTATTACAACAAATGATTTTGATACTCAAGGAAAATCCGCCTAGCATGTCATTAGCCCCACAATATGCAGTTTTTAGTAGGTTAATTAATGGAACTAAGATTAAAGTCCAAGATGGATGACTTTCTGGGGAAACGATTATTGCTAAATCTAGATTCGGTAGTCTCACACATCAACAATGGTGTCATAGAGGAGGTCAAGAATCGTAAACTCATCCTCGTGCAACTGTGGGTGGGAATGGGATGACCGGGAGAGTAAGAAGAATGAAAAGTAAAATTTTCATGGGAATATATAATTTCCATCCATTTCAGTTAGGAATGGATATTTTATGTTTGTTATTATTGAAGTGAAAAGTAGAAGATCAGGAGAGAATATTACATAATATTGTTTATTTGTTTATTTATTTATGTAATGTATTAAATTCTTAAATCTTGTAATATTTTATGTGTTGTTTTGTGATTAAATATAATACAATTAGTTTATTTAATTTTTTGTTCTTATAATTCATTTGTATTAAGGGTGAGCATTGTTTGATCGATTTATGTAGTATTTTGAAAAGAATTTGTTAGGAGGAAAATTAGGGGAATTATCCCCGTAATGCTTCCTAGGTCAAAGATGGGATCTAATGAAAAGCATAATTATATGGGATCTAATGAAAAGCATAATTATCAAAGATGAACTATCTATGATATACTTAGACCATTTGATTACAATCGATTATTTTTAAAACCGGTGGATTCAAATGAATTTAAATTATTATAAAAAAATTTAAATTATTTTGCACTTTCTTGTTTTTAAAAATAATATTATTTAAAAAAAACTATCCAACCAAATGAATGCCTAATATATCAATGATCTTATAAAATATAAGTTGGAAAATTTATTTACTGGATATTTTATGTGTTGATAATTAGGATAAAAATTAATATGAAAAATAAATTAATAAAAGTATACAAAGATCAACGTTTCGATTCTCACAAATGATATCCTTTTGTTTTAATTTACGCACTTGGCTCCCTATTAAAACAAAATCGTTTATTTTATATGTTTATTCTTCTTGGTTGAGTTTAAGTCCCAATCATTTTTAATATCATGTGATGCTTATACCTAAAAATACTCTTATAATATTTATAGTCCTATTGGCTATTATTATTGTTAAAATTGGGCACAGGTAAAGGTTTGATTAAGTGTCATGATATTATCCATTTTGGGCTTACCATATTAGCCCACACGGTTTTAAAACGCATCGTGACATTTAAAGTCTTCTTTCTTCTTGTATATGACTTAACTTTATTGTCTTTAGGCAATGTGAAACAAATATCCCAACAATTTCTCCCTTTGTCGTACATCGACCGTATACCATAGGTTAGAGACACACATAAGAAACTGAGGATTTCTTGTAACTCTCCTCAATTCATGCCTTGTCGAGAGATCAACCCGGTTCGATTTTAAAGTGACATCATAACCCTAATACCACCGCACTATGGGACACGCAGCTCGATCACACCATGTCGATATTACAAAACACTTAACATAATCATAGGACAACCAGGCTCTGATACCAGTTTATTAGAATTGGGCACACGTAAAGGTCTGATTAAGTGTCACAATATTGTCCGCTTTGGGCTTGCTATATCGGCATGCACGGTTTTAAAACGCATCATGACATTTAAGGCCTTATTTCTTCTTGTATATGACTTAACTTTATTGTCCTTAAGCGATGTGGAACAAACATCCAACAATTTCTCCATTTGTCACACATCGACCGTATACTATAGGTTGGAGACACCTATGAAACTGAGGATTTCTTGTAACTCTCCTCAATTCACGCCTTGTCGAGAGATCAAACGGTTCGATATTAAAGTGACATCATAACCCCGATACTACCGCACCAACAAAACACGCCGCTCGATCATATCACGTTGAGAAGACTTTGATATCACGAAACAATTAATGAATATAACAACTGAACAATCAGACTCTGATACCAGTTTATTAGAATCGGACGTAAATAAAAGCCAATTAAATGTTACAATATTATTCACTTTGGATTCGATATCAATCCGCTTTTAAAACATGACAATTATTTTCGTTTTTACCCCCGTCCGTCAGCTGTCCTCTCCTCGGACTATTCTACATCAATGATTTTTTTTTTACGTAGGAAATGCAAAGAGCGAATCAATCGATCTTGCAATCTCGGTAATAAAATTTATGAATTAGTAATTCGTTTTCCTATCAAATCATGAATGGGTTGGGTGGGTCCTCCAAAGTAAAATGTACGGAAACACTGTCACATTAATGACACACACTACCGACGGATGAATTATGGTATGAGTGTCGGCACTACAACTAATGAAATGGTCCCCTAACCGTCCAATCAACAGTACTACACGTGCTCGACGCTCCCTTTATCCTTGTGCCTTATCCCATCAATTTAATGGAGTAATGTCACTTACATTTATATGATACAGATAAATTGTATGAGAAAACTAATACGCTGAAATGAAAATTATTTTTTTAAAAAAATTTCTTATTTATATCAATTTAATGACCTATAAACTACTTTTTTATATTAATTATTTTTTTAAAACCATGTGAAATGATTTAAAACAATCGTTTATATTTTTGTATCATGCATTTTTAATATGTATTCAATAATAAAGTATGAAATAATATTACTTGAAATTCTTCATTTCAATACTTAAATATTAACGATTGAAAAAACAACTACGTTTATATTTATAGCTATAATAATATTCTATATATTTAAATATTGAAATTTTAAATAATAATATTTATTATTATTATTATTATAGGGCATTTGTCCCCCCCAAAAAATAGAAATATAAAATGATGGTTAGGTAGACCCCCCGAAGTATAATGTATTTTAAGTAGAGAGGTGAAGTAAGTCAGGTAAAGGGAACTGGGGGTGGGCCAACCGCGTTGTCAGGGTGGTGGGGTGGCCATTACTTGCTCGCTCACGGGCCGCTCCACCAAGAGTTGGGTCACACAAAAAGACGCGGCGACTCTGATTCGCCACCATACCATATCTTTTATTTATTTTTAAAAATAAAATTATTTTTAAAATTATAAAATTAAATAAATTTATATTACCCATAAATAATTTTATATTATCTGAATGAATAATTTTTAAAAATAATATTTAAATATTAAAAAAAATAATAACAAAATCTTCTCTATTATTATTATTTCCAATTCGCCTGCATTGTCCTTTACAGCTAGCCTCTGTCTGGACTATTCTACATGAATGAATTGCTATGAATGCACTGAATTCACGTGTCCGCACTACAATTAATAAAATGGTATGGTCCCATAAACAATACCCCACGATCCTTCGAATATTTAAAAAAAAAAAAAAAGACAATTCCCCAGTTATCCTTCGGCCTTATCCAGTGACCCCTATGATTGGATCTTTTCTCCAGTATACATTCTAAATAAAGGAATAGGAAAAATCATGGGCATATGAATGTCCTCTAAAAAATGTTTGGGATAATAAATATCCATTTCGTTTGTAACGTAGGTACTTGTTCCGTTAACATTTCAATATTTAGGATTGAGAATAAGATACTCTTCAGCAATTACAATACATCAAAATTATATGATTTTGATGATTTTTTTTAAAAAACTACATACTAAAACATCATAAGTTTAATTTTAAAAATATTAAAATGACATAATTTTAATGAAATCATATAGTATAACTAATAAGTTTTGACAATTTGGTCGGCCAAAGCCGCCCATGTTTTATGCTTATTATGCCTCATTTTGACAAACGGATCCAGAATATATCCCCACAATTCATGAGAACATGAATTTGATTTTGATAATCATTTGGGCTAATCCATGCCTAGATTGTAAGCGGGCTAGAAAATACAGGCCGACTAGTCTATTTAAAAGTGTGATATATTGATGGTACCAAAAATCCATTTCATTTATAATATATTATTATATTTTCCTAATACAATTTAATTATTTGCAAAATTTTATAATGTTTTAAAATTTTAATTTTCTTATTTGGATAGCATGGATAGCCTTTTAAGCACATCAATATATAAAGTTTTTATTTGATTTTTTTATCATTATTTTTAAATTTTAACAAAGAAAAATAATACGTGCAATGTCATGAAATTATAGTTAATGTAAACGTGATATATTTATATTTTTTATTCTCCATCTAATGATTTGATATGCTCTATATCTTTACGGTTATTCGCAATTATTCTTTAACAAATTAAGCTAATTCAATTCATTTAACAATAAAATTAAATAAGTCAACTTAGTACCCAATATAAAATAATCTCTTACTGTATTAAAGAAAGCTATAAAATAGGAATTGATATTATCTTTAGACGCCTGTTTATCAACTCACTCCTCATGAAACAAGTTATTCTTTGAATATCCATGTTTGGGATATAACTTATGTTGGTGTTATCCCAATTTTACAATTTATTCCAAATGGTATCCACTTTTAAATATGTTACTAATTATTATATATCTTTTATTTGTCCCCGAACTTTTACAAGAAAATGTTACTAAACTAAGCATTCAATTTCAAAATGTACAAGAAAACTGCTCTATAATCAAAAATATTATTACCAAAAAAGATTGTTATAGATGATAGTGTCATGCAGGTGTGCTGCACACCCTTGCCTTTGTAAATGATAATAAAAATAAATTTAGTTAAATATTGAGGAAAAAAAAATGTCACCCTGAGCGCTTGATTGCACACCCTCGTGACTTTGTTCCCGCCTCCTTGCTTGGTTTTCGACCACTCAACTGCACTCACACATGCGCAAAGGCACTTTGCGCTCCAGCTTCCAGGCCACCGTTTAGTCTCCGTCTGCTTGACCCAGTCGCCCAATGCCAGGCCACCATCAGGCATCAACGAGCACCGCTCCGTAATCCAAACTGTCAAGCGTCGACAGTCATTAGCTCGTTCGATTCTGCCATTGACAACTAGTGGCGTAGAGCTAGTATCAAACTTATGTAGTAATTTGTTTTCTTATAATTAAAAAAAATTAAAATTATAAAATTATTTACACAATAATATTCTATATTTAACTTTCGTATTGAATGTATTAAGAAATACTATTTACTTCATATAATTATTAAATTTTATCTAAAAATTTTCTCTTACTTATATCTTTCACGTTTATCATAATATTAACTTATATTTCATATTAAATTATAAAAAATATTATTAAATAAAATACGTAGTATAAAATATTATTTTAATAATATAAAATGTGATTTATAGAATCTATTATAATATTATATAGAAAAGCAAAAGTAGTTTAAAACTGTAAATTTAAGAAAATTTATTGGAAAACCGACGCGAGTGCTCTTACCACTCGCCAACCATTGCCTCCAAACCAAGATGTCAATGTCTCCCCAACCTCTTGCTTTGCTATATTGCTACATTGGATCTTAACTACCCTCAACAAATTAGATCTGAATTTCTAGACACTAGACTATTCGACTAGTTGACTAGACCTTTGGCCTTTGCTAGGATCTGAATTGATGTGTGGGTTGGTTAATTAGTGTCGGACCTCTCACCTATGGCCATCCCTCTATTCAGACAATCTATTCTAGGCATCTAGTATGAGTGGCTCGGCTTACTTATTCTCCTTTTTTTTAAATTCCAGTTGTTACTTTTGTCTTTTGATAATGAGTACTTTAGTATTGTGTCATTCAATAATTTCAATGAATTATTAGAGTTTTGATTCAAGGAATTTTAAAATGCATGAATATCTAGTGTTTGATACTCATAATGTTTAATGTATTATCAATTTGTAGTTGTACTCTTGTAGTGTTTGATGTAATGATGTTTTTTGGTGTTTGATTGCTTACTATTATATATTTGGATGTTGCCACTAGTAGCTTAGTTTAATGGATAAATTTATGATAAGGAAACCAAAAATTCTTATTATTCTTTTAAGTGAATTTGTGTTGACTTAAACAACTTTCTTTTGTAGTGAATGTTAGACACTCTAAAAATATTCCTAAAGCTGCTCCTGCATGCACATTTCATATATTACTAGTACTTTATTTTCTAATTAAAGATTTTGTCTCATGAAATTTGTCTTCAATTTGCATCACCTGGCACATTGGTTATCATGTTAAGATGTTAAAATATATTTTTTTGCTAAAATTTAATTAGAAACTAAATTTTACAAATATTAGAGCATTTCCAAGCTATAATAGTGCAACATTTACTTTTTTTGTTAACTATAATTTTTTTCATTTACCCTCAATTTATTTAGGTTTCAATTTTATTTTCTCCTTCAATTGACCACAATTTCATTTCTCATCTTGCATTTCCTCCTCTCGCCATTGAGCTCCACCCGTTTCGTCGCCGCCCACCATCGCTCACCGGCCCCTTTCATCGCCACAAGGTAAGGGCTCGAGTCTGCTCCACGAGGTAAGGGTTCATGTCTGCTCCTCCAATTCACCCGAATACCCTGTTGCCCCAGACGGAGTCAACAGAGATTTAATTTAGCCTAGTCTGCTCCAACATGCAAAGAGACAAGCACGGATCCTCGGTGCTATTCGCAAATCCAAAGACCAATCAAGAAGCAAAGCCCTGGAAAGTGATTAGCGATGTTTGGGGATGAATTGCATAGTTCGCCACCAGGAAAGGTGTTATCGCTGGGTGTTTGTATCTCTGCGATGGGAGTGGTTGTTGGCATAAGTGTGGAGAGCTAATGCTAGACCGGGCCTTAGTGATTAGCCAGGAAGGTGTCATCGCCGTCTTTGAAAGAGCCATATATAGCAATATGTTGCAATGAATGTTGATGACCATAGGAGTTTGAAAGGGTATATTAGGAGCTTTGAGAAGTGTGAGGTGTGTGGCGGTTATAAGTTTATTTATTTTAGATAAAATTATAGTTATAGTTAAATTTAACGTATAAATAAATTTTTAATTAAATATTATTTTAGCTATATATATTGATATAACTAATGGATTTAAGCTTAGCAGATTTTAGTTATAATTTAATTTAGAATAAATATTTGTACAACTAGTTCGCGGCATCTTCGCATGACCGTGAGAGATTGGACGGCTATGATCTTTTCTTTTCTTTTTCTTTCCCTCCTCCGATGAATTGATAGGTTACCACATCGTCATGATTATCTAAAGATTATTTAACTCCAACTCCAACCGTATCTAGCATTGTCCTTTAATTTAAAACCTAACTTACCTTTTATAAATTATAGCTAGTAATTTATATCCTAGTGGGCTCCCCAAAATCGTTCTCTCTCCATCACACCTCTCTCTCCCCTCGTGTCGCGGACCGAGGCTTATCCTAGCATACTTAGGCCATTTTGGGGTATTTCCTCTTTGTAAAGTGTTGTACTTAGCTTATAAAGTAAGTTGTAGAGATTTTAGATTTCGATCATATATGATGTCTCCTGACATAGCCAAAAAGTGTTAACATCTATATGTAGGGGAGTGATGTTGTAAAGCTTTCAAGCAATCAATACAATCGTTTGTTGCCTTCGTTTAAATCGATCTTCCGCTAAGCGCTTCCCACACAATTGCTTTACAACGGATCGATGGGTTCCGATCCAAATGCGACGAGTTAGGCTGACCTAGCGTTCCTTCGTACGGGTGGGAACTAGGTGTCACACGGGTTAAGCTACTACAAAGGCTGACCCCGTGACAAGTGGTATCGAGCACGGTTGGTGCTAAAGTTCGGTGGAACAATCAAAACTTCGAGACGGTGTAAAAATGACAAACGGAGGATCTGTTGTAATTAGTGGTGGCGACCACGAAGGCCGCGACAAGGAGCACCACGCTAAGGAACGGAGGAGAGACAAGTCCGTTTCGAGGGAAACATGTCCGCTGGAGAGTCGACTAGCCAAATTGGAGTTGGCGTTAGCCGAACGGATGGAGGTGGTCGAGGAGCACACCGAAAGCATCGAAAAGCTGGACTCGGAGGGTGAGGAAAGCTTTGGGAGGATGCAAGGGCTTCTCAACTCCGTCATGGATGACATGAACTCTCGATTCGAGGGCTTGAAGGGTTCTCTCATGTCCCAAATCTTGGCGATGCAAGAGGAAATCAAAGAGATTAAGGCGGATTGGTCTATGCAAGATGGCGGTCACCCAAGGTGGCGTTGGCGGCCATTCCAGCTCCAAAATCGACGTGCCAAAGCCTAAGACCTATCTTTGGGTCAAGGAATGCGAGGGAGTTAGACAACTTCCTCTGGACCATGGAGCAAGATTTCGATGCCTTGAATATTGTTGACGAGGCAAAGAAGGTGAAGACTGCTCCGCTATACTTAGTCGATTCGGCTATGGTGTGGTGGAGGCGACGATATGCCAACAAGGAGTGCGGCTTATGCATTATCGACAATTGGGCGGATTTCAAGCGGGAGATCAAGGCCCGGTTCCATCCCCCGAACGCGGAGGACGAGTCCCGGGCGAAACTTCGGCGCCTTACCCACAAGGGCACGGTGCGGGAGTATGTCCGCGAGTTTTGAGCTCATCTTGGAGACCCCAGACATGTCCGCGAAGGATTCATTATTTTCCTTCATGGACGGATTGCAACAATAGGCAAAGCCGGAGCTACAACGGAGGAATGTGCAGGACTTGCATCGGCCATGGTGGTGGCCGAATCACTCATTGAGTACAAGAGCCTGGAGAAAACCACTAGTTCTTCATCGACTTCCAAGGCGAACAGAGTTCCACAAGGAGAAACGTGGGGAGACAACCGGAGTGAAGGAAAAGGGAGACCCTTCCAACCGTCTAAGGACTTTCGCCCAAAACACTTCGCGAATGGTTCCAAGGACGGGGAGAAGCCAAGGATCTCCTGTTTCCTTTGTGAAGGCCCTCACAAGGCGTTCGAGTGCCCGAAGTGCTCCAAGCTCTCCGCGATGATCAACGAAGACGAAGAGAGGAACGCGAGGGATCCATGACTTGGTTCCTTGCAACTCCTCAATGCAATCAAGGCGAAGGTGGAGGTGCCACCATCCGAACGACGAAGGGCCGCATGTACGTGCTCGCTAAGGCCAATAACCTTGAAACTAAGGCCTTGGTGGACACGGGTGCGACCAACAACTTCATCAAGATCGAAGAAGCTCGTAGACGGGGATAGTCTACAAGGAAGAGAAGGGGCGCCGAGCGGTGAACTCCAGGTGCGATCCAATCCATGGTGTGGCTCGAGGTGTCGAGCTAAGTATCGGCGAGTGGAGAGGCAAGGTGAATCTCTCCGTAGTGTCAATGGACGACTATCCCATGGTGTTGGGGATGGAGTTCGTTGACCAAGTGTGGGCGATTCCAATTCCAAGCACCAACACGATGTGCATCATGGACGAGGGGAAAACGTGCATGGTGAAGGTAATGCGGGAGGAAGAGCTCAAGGCGAAGTCTCTTTCGGCGCTCCAATTGTCTAAAGGAGTTAGGCGACAGGAGCCAACCTTCATTGCTATGGTGAAGGAAGGATGCCCAAGTGTTGGGGAGGAGCCCCCAACCGAAGTGAAGACGGTCCTTGAAGAGTTTGGGGACGTTATGCCACCCGAACTCCCCAAACAACTTCTGCCGAAGCGAGAGGTGGACTACGGGATCGAGCTAGAGGCCGGTGCAAGCCTCATGTGCGGTGCCCTATCGGATGGCACCACCGGAGTTGGAGGAACTTCAGAAACAATTGAAGGACTTGTTGGATGCCGGATTCATTCGGCCATCCAAAACGCCATTTGGAGCACCGGTGTTGTTCCAAAAGAAGCACGATGGGTCGATGCGGCCGTGCATTGACTATAGGGCGCCGAACAAGATAACGGTGAAGAACAGCTACTCCATCCCGCTTATATCCGACCTCTTTGATCAACTTGGTGTTGCGAGATGGTTCTCAAAGCTAGACTTGCGGTCGGGATATTGGCAAGTGCGGATAGCCGAAGGTGATGAGGCAAAGACGGCGTGCGTCACAAGATACGGCTCTTACGAGTTCTTGGTGATGCCCTTTGGCCTCACAACGCCCTGCCACATTTTGTACGTTGATGAACCGGATCTTCCAACCATACTTGGGCCAGTTCGTCGTGGTATACCTTGATGACATTGTCGTCTACAACAAAACCTTGGAGGAACACAAGGCACATCTACGACGGGTTTTCCAAATCTTAAGGGACAACCAACTCTTTGTGAAGAAGGAGAAATGTGACTTTGCGAAGAAGGAAGTGCCTTCTTGGGTCACATTATCGGCGGCGGCAAGTTAAGATGGATAACAAGAAAGTGTTAGCCATCAAGGAATGGGAGACGCCCAAGAAAGTCCATGAAATGCGTTCCTTCCTTGGCTTGGTTAACTACTATAGAAGATTCATCCGGGTATTCACACATTGCCGCACCCTTGACGGAACTACTAAAGAAGAACAAGACTTGGGTGTGGGATGATGCTTGCCGAGAGGCATTTGAGAAGTTAAGCAAGCCGTGACAAACGGACCGGTGATGGCACCGCCGGCCCATACAAAACCTTATGAAGTTCACACGGATGCTTCGGACTTTGCCATCGGTGGAGTTCTAATGCAGGAGGGGCATCCTGTAGCATATGAAAGCCGGAAACTTAATGGCACCGAACGGAGGTACGCGGTGCATGAAAAGGAGATGACGGCGATTATGCATTGCCTTCGGGTGTGGAGGCATTATTTGCTAGGGTCCAAGTTCATGGTGAAAACGGACAATATTGCTACGAGTTATTTTCTAACTCAAAGAAACTTAACTCCGAAGCAAGCACGATGGCAAGGACTCTAGCAAAATTTGACTTTGTGCTCGAGTACAAACCGGGCACAAATAATGTGGTGGCCGATGCACTAAGTCGGAAGGCGGAACTCGTAGCCATTAGCCAACCACAATTCCCCCTGGTGGACAAACTGAATGAAGGAATGGAGCATGATCCATTAGCCATGTCCTTGGTGGAATGCGTCAAAGCCGGGAAGACGCGACGATTTTGGCTAAGGGACGACTTGCTCCATACTCGAGGGGAACAGTGTACGTTCCAAAATGGGGAAGTTTGAGGAGAGACATCCTCAAAGAATGTCATGACTCGCGGTGGGCTGGCCATCCCGGAGTCGATCGTACCTTGGCGTTGGTGGAAAGAAGCTATTACCGGCCTCAACTTTACAAGGACGTTCAAGTGTACGTGAGGACTTGTCTTGTGTGCCAACAAGACAAGATAGAGAATCGGCAATCGGCGGGACTGTTAGAACCTTTGTCTACTCCGGAAAGACCTTGGGAAAGTGTTTCGATGGACTTCATTGTTTGTCTCCCAAGATCCGAAGGATGCGGTACGATCATTGTGGTGGTCGACCGATTCTCTAAGTATGGAGTTTTCATTCCAGCTCCGAAGGACTGCCAACGAGACGACACGACCCGACTATTCTTCAAGTATGTGGTGAAGTCGGGGCATTCCAAAGACAATCGTGAGCGATCGGGACTCTCGATTCTTCGGACGGTTTTGGACCGAGCATTCCGGATAATGGGTTCAGACTTAAACTTTTCAACAAGTTTCCACCCACAAACAGACGACCAAACCGAACATGTCAATGGCTTATTGGAGCTGTATCTCGAGGCACTACGTGAGTGCCAACCAAAGAGATTGGGCCAAGTTGTTGGACATAGCCCGGTTCTCATATAACTTATAGAAGAGCGAGTCCACGAACGAGAGCCTGTTCGAACTCGCAATCGGGCAACAACCATTGACGCCCACTTCCATCACTCGGGGTATACTGGAAAGAGCCCCGCGGCGTTCAAGTTTGCAAAAGGATGGCATGAACAGACGAATCGCGCCAGGGCATACTTGCACAAAGCAACGGAAGAAGATGAAGAAGTGGGCGGATCAACAAAGGAGGCCCTTGGAATTTCAGGAAGGAGACATGGTGATGCTCAAACTCCTTCCGCGCCAAACCAAAGCACTCGGACAATTGCATAAGGGTTTGGTGCGCCGATATGAGGGGCCTTTCAAAGTACTTAAGAGAGTTGGGAAAGTCTCATACAAATTGGACCTCCCGACTAGCTTACAAAGGCATCCGGTGTTCCATGTTAGTTTGCTCAAGCCTTACCACGAAGACTTGGAAGATACGAGCGGACAATGGGCGGTGCGGACACCAACAACATCAACGGACAAGACCTACGATAAAGAGATAGAGAAAATCCACTCTCGTAGAGTCGTGCCAAGAAGGGCGTAGATCGAAGCCGGTGGAGTACTACGTCCAATGGAAGAACAAAGCCGGTTGAAGAGGCAAACCGGGAGAAGGAAGAGGATCGGGGCAATTCTCCAAAGAGATTGAAGAGTACCTGGGAAGAAACCGAACGTTACATCCAAGTAGTTCGACGAGTTCGAGGAAGCCGAAGACGCAACGAGGACGCTGACGAAATCGGGTGGGGGAGAATGTGACGGACCGAGGCTTATCCTAGCATACTTAGGCCATTTTGGGGTATTTCCCCTTTGTAAAGTGTTGTACTTAGCTTATAGAGTAAGTTGTAGAGATTTTAGATTTCGATCATATATGATGTCTCCTGGCGACATAGCCAGGAAAAGTGTTAACATCTATATGTAGGGGAGTGATGTTGTAAAGCTTTCAAGCAATCAATACAATCATTTGTTTCCTTCGTTTAAATCGATCTTCCGCTAGCGCTTCGTTAGGATCCTGGTCAAGACACAGGCCCATCCGCATGTCACAAGATTGTCCGCTTTGGGCTCGCCAGATCGGCCCGCACGGCTTTAAAACGCGTTGTAACATTTTGGGTCTGTTTTACCATATAAGCTTCTTGACTTCTCCTTTTTCTTCCGATATGGGACACAATTTCCCAACAATCTCCCCCTTGTCACATATCGAACTACAGCATAGGCTGAAGACGCACCTATGAAACTGATGAGCTATCACCATGTGGTTCGTCATGGGAGCTCCCCTCAATGTACATTCTGATTGAGAGCAGACAGATTCGATCACCTGAAGACAAGGATTTGTATTCCATAATCAGATACCGCCGCATACTACGGAACACGCCGCTCGGCTACAGACTATACCAAGAAGACTTTCGATATAATGGAACACCGGACAGGTGACAACCAAGCTCGATACCGTTTGTTAGGATCTGGTCAAGACACAGGCCCATCCGCATGTTACAATATTGTCCGCTTTGGGCTCGCCACATCGGCCCGCACGGCTTTAAAACGCGTTGTGACATTTTGGGCCTGCTTTACCATATAAGCTTCTTGACTTCTCCTTTTCTTCCGATATGGGACACAATTTCCCAACAGACTTCCCTACACAATTGCTTTACAACGAATCGATGGGTTCCGATCCAAATGCGACGAGTTAGGCTGACCTAGCGTTCATTCGTACGGGTGGGAACTAGGTGCCGTACGGGTTAAGCTACTACAAAGGCCGACCCCGTGACACCTGCCACCCCCTCTGTTGGGATATTTGTCCCACATCGCTTAAGGACGAGAAAGTTAAGGCATATATAAGAAGAAAGAAGGCTTTAAATGTTACGACGCGTTTTAAAGCCGTGCGGGCCGATGTGGCGAGCCCAAAGCGGACGATGATCGTGACACGTAATATCGAACCTTTACCCATGCCCGATTCTAACACCCTCTACCTTGGATCACTCTCCCTAGCCACCGCGTTGCCGCCCATCTCCCTGGATCTCTCTCCACCCGCCACGCAGCCTCTCTCTACCTCACTAGATTTTTCTCCCCTCTTGCACCGGTGCCCCCTCTCTCTGGATCTCTCTCCCCAAATGTCATGTTGCTGCCCTCCTCCCCCCACTTCCGCCTCCCTATGTAAGACCCGCAAAATTTTTAGCTATTTAAGTTCTTACTTAAAGAGTAATAATAATAAAATAATAATAATGTTATTGTTAACAATAGTTAGAAATGATATTTTAGATATTATCACGATAAAAATAAGCACCCAATATAGTCATTCAAATAACATGTGACTAATAAGTAGTCGTTAGAATAGTAACTAGCCGTTATGAATAGTATCCGTTTGGACTTCCATAAATAGGTATGAGCATGAGATTTTATTCATAAGAGAGTATAGAAGTAAGAAGAAGAATAATAAGAGTTATGGCATCAAGTTCTCAAGTACTGCCATCCGAGAATAGTGTGTACGCGATGAAGATCGGCGAGCAATACGACTTGAAGTTACAAAGCTATGCTTTGCTATAGATGAGCTAAATGCTCGTGTCCAATGGCTGCAATATAATGCAACGAGACACAGGGAGAAGTTTGAGGTTATTCGTGCGACAACCACGACAATGTTAGCCGAAGGGTTGTGCAGCTCTACTGCCGAAGCACAACACGTCTTACGCACCTACGCTAATATAATTCAAGAAATTTTACGAAGGCCATAGAATATGATATTAATGTTTATATTTAAGTTTATAATATTTTATGCTATAATGTTATCTTACTTTATTGTTTAGTGATTATGCAATTATATTATTTTATCCGTAAATATTAAATACGTTATAAAAATAATAATAAAATAATTTCTTATATGTCATAAAAATTTTAGATACTTTATATTATGTCATTTAGTTTCTTAAACCAAATTACTATGGGTAAGTAAGTATTACAAGCCTTAACTTTACCAAAAGTATAAAACATAGGTAAGGCCCAAAAATTTGAATGAGGCAGATTCTGGAGGTCCCATTCAAAAATTCATAACTTGAGTTATATAGATCCAATTGACATGAAACCAAAGCCCATTTGTTCCTTTATCACTTAGCTAAAACGTGTAAAAATTTCAGAATTTAATATGAAGCCAATCAATTCCAGAAGTTAAAATACTACACATAGGTTCAGTGTGAACGGGTAAACATTTTAGTATGACTTTAAAATTCAACAACTTTTGTTATACACATGTGAAAATTATAAAATTGGTACCTATTTGTAGATATTTGAGTTACTAATGCAATACAATTGGCCATTTGTAAAAAACTACAAAATTAAAAACGTTATAATTGAATTAGTAGGGAGTACACCAATGTGGACTTTTGATGCCAAAGGAACCTTCTAGGTTGAAAAGTCTTAAAACATTTTTTAAATGGTAGGAGAAGATACCCACGTTTTAAGAGAGGATAATAGGAATAAAATAAAGTATTTTATATATTTTACATAATTTAATTTGATGCCAAAGTCAAATTCATACACTACTTTCACACTACACACCTACCACCATCCTTGCCTATATAAGGAGTGTCTTGCCTCTCCTCTTAAGCACAAATCCCTCAAGCCACACCACGAAATTTCCCTCTCAAAACACTCCCTTAAGCCCTCTTAACATCCCAAATACTCTACTCAAATCCTCTTTTGCTTTTGGTACTTACCAAGCGTCGAAGTTCTACGAAAGGTAATACTTAAGATTTTTGAAATTTTTAAGTCGCTTCTTATTTATTATGTAGATCTATATGGTTGGTTTTACCACCTCATATATACTATATTCATGGTTGGTTTTACCACCTTACATATGTTATTTATATGATTAGTTGTACCACCTCGTATATACATACATGGTTGGCCTTGCCACCTCATATACATACCTGTGTAATTATTTTAAATTATAGTATTTTATCATAGCGTTGTCATTCTATAATTCAAGTGAAAAGATGAGAATATTAACTTATGTTTTTATTTTTATTTTAAGGTTCTAGATATCGGAAGATTGTAAGGAACGACTTCCAAAAATGAATTCCCCCCGACAATCGCCCTTCTTCTTCTCAGCCCCAATTGTTAATGCCTCAACCTCACAGACTATCCCCATCCTTATCTCCTCCTGATCTTCCCTTTAGACCCGTGTCTAATATCCCCTCATGGTTAAGGTGGAAGACACGTAGGAAAAATAAGCTTATCGCACGTCTTTTCCGTTCACCCAATACAAGAAGTAAATCTTATTCAAAAACTCTCAAGGCATATAACCTAGTTAGTGCACAACTCAAGGCTTATGATGCATGGGATCGAAATAGGATATGGAACGGCAATAGAAGTGGGAACCCAAATTAATATTCAACCCCACAAGCACGGTATGCCTATTAAAAGATATAAGTTAAAGTATGATATATATATAAGGAGATATGTGTGATGTTGAACTTTTCAAGCATTAATGCTAATTTAGTGTTTTGATATTTTAAGGTTTAGAACGCGGAGAACGACAAGCGATAGTAAGGGTTTCTTATCCTCTTTTTCTTTTTCATTATAGTCTATATTTCGTAAGGGTTTTTTTCTCATCCCCCTTTTCTTTTTCATTATAATCTATATTTCATTATTATTGTAAGGGACTTTTCTCTTCCTCTTTATCTTGTTTTATTTGGAATTATTATTGTAAGAGTTTTATGTTTCTTATTTTTTCTAATTCCATTGTTGAGAAGATTAGATTAGTTTCTTTTTAATCTCTCTCTCGGTAATCTATGCTATTGATTGGGGTAGATAACCATTTTGATATTCGTGGTTATCCTTGTTAACTTTGAATGTTTTATTGAAATTCTATGTGATGCCTCATGTTATGTATGTTAAAGTTGTTATAACCTCTTATGTTTGGACAAAGTAAGTTTATGATGGGTGGTTCCGAAAAGACCTCCAATGCATTGGGTAAAGAACATCACCGGAGAGTGTCAATCCAATTGATAATATGTTATGTTATGATACGGTATCTGGGTGGTTAACCTAGGTCATGATGTTATGATACGATGTCTAAACATAATCTTCCATGTTATGATTTTCTTGTGAAATGTTGATCATGTATGATGTGTAAATATTATATTTCCTATGTTCGATATCTTCATGATTTTTCCTTACCCACTTATGTTTACCCTTACTGGGCTATTTGAGCTCACCCTTTTTTTATGATTTCTTTTCCAACCCCAGGTAATTAAGGGATGGAGAAACTAGGATAAGGAGTCGAGAAGTGCTTGGAAATAAAGTTGTGTGAAAATTTAAAGATTTATTAAGTTGTTTGCTCGTGTGCTTTGTTATGTAATAATGGGTTATGGATACTTAGTCTCTAAACCCCTAAACCTTAAAGATCTTGGATTGAAATTTGTAATAATGAATGGTTTGTTTGATTAAATAAGTAATAGTTTGAAATTGATATAAAATTTGTATATTTATTTTCCGCTAACGCACCCGGTTTGGAAGTCTCAAATTTGGGGGCGTTACAGTTGGTATCAGAGCGATGGTTTATTATAGGTTAGAGACTGAGTCTTAGAAATATAAAGTACGATACATAAGTGGAGGGTCTTAGAATGATAATTTCGAAGAACGTATAGCACGCTGCAAGAAATTAAAGGCAATAAAACTTTAAGTGAATGCATGTGATTATTGTTAGAAAATGTTATTTATTGATGGACTAACGTGCATTTTGTGAAGCAGACACAGTAAATTTAAGGCAGCACACTCTTGTGAAAGGTACGTCACTTGGCATGCTATAAAATAATAGTAGTGTATATCGCACACAAACACACAACTTATTTTATTTCATAAGGAAATATTACATAACGAAAATTACACCAACATTGCGATAATATAAAACAGATAGATTGTCATCAGGAACGGTATGAAAATTGGACTAAACACTTCGTCCATGAAAAATAAAAACGTTACAACAATAACAAGAACGGTAAACAAAATCTTGACGAGAGGAAACATTTTTGTTGAGAAGGGAAGGAGTGGTTGTTTCGCCGGATTCGAAGCTTGTCGTAGGAGCTGCGAGTTCGCCGGAGGAGATAGCAATCAATAACCAGTTCGTGCAGTGTTAGCCGGCAAGGAAATCAAACCGTCAACGGTGAACGCCCATCATCCGACAAGTCTTCAACATCCATATGGATTAACGGAAGTTGGTGATACGAGTTGAAGTCCGGCGACGGCTAGCTAGTATAGCACGAGATGGTGAGGGACGATGAGGGTTGAAGTGGAACCGAAGCAAACCTATAATGGAGAACATGTGGTGAGGAATAAAGGTGGGAACGTGTGGTTGAAAAAAAAAAAAAAAAAAAGAAAAGAGGAAAGCAAACCTATAACTAATGTGTAGTGGGAAGTTTATACATATTTACATATAGGCATGTTAAATTCGGTATGTAATTAGGCTCGAACCAGCTCGGATAACAAGCAGGCCTCGGAACCCAACCAAGACGTTCGGAAATATTCAAACAAGGTGACACCATTAGGCCACCTCCCAAGAACACAAGTAAGTAGCTCGATTTAACGTAAGGACTATAATGCTCGGTTAGAGAAGCAAATAAATGATGACCCCTTAATTTAAGTAGTTATCTTATGAAATCTCATTATTATCACATGCCATGTTTAACTTATGTTGCCATTTTAAGTTAAGTAACCCTTATATTTTTATATACCACGGTTATTTTATTTTTGATATATATTCCTTTCTTTAATGCCCAAGTAAATACCTATCATCTTGTTCCATGCTTTAAGTTAAGAATCCTAACTTCAATATTGCGGCACGCTGAAGCTACATAGGTATAGATTTACTACACGTTAACGCTATATCATGCATGCCTTATACCGCACGCCAAAGGCACTCACCCATGCTCTTGCTATATGTAGAAGTTAATGCACCTATGCTTCTAAGACACGGTCAAGTTATCTTTTAGCTTGCTTTTTCTTACACGCTAAGTTTACCAACCCCAACGAATAACACTATAAATGGAAGTATGCGCCATTTCCATAGTTCTAGATCTAGACAACAATTTCTCTTTAGTTGAAAAATGGATTCCTACTATAAACTACCACGAAACTCAAGGTTCCAACGAGTTGGTGTTCTTGGAGGAAAAACCATTGGGAAGAAAGAGTATTATAAGATCGCAACCATAGAACTCGGTGAGGAACTTGTCTCTAAAGGGTTAGACGTTGTCTGCAATTGCGAAATTATTGGACTTCTGGAGCTTTTGTCTCAAGTCGTTCGCTCAGCAGGAGGACATATATCTACACATTCAGAGCATGGAAACGCGATCTCCGAACTCCATCAACGAAAGGAAGAAGTCGCTAGACTCTCTGATTGCTTCATTATACTTCCTGGAGACCTTGGAGCTATGGAGGAATTCATGGAAATCGTCACTGGGCTCAACTAGGTATCCATGATAAACCCATAGGCTTACTTAATATAGGTGGATTTTTCGACCCCTTTATAGCCCAAATCGATACTGCCATCGAAGAAGGTTTCATTAAACCATCACAAAAGAAGATCATCATCGTGAGCAGCAACGCGAAGGATCTACTAAGGAAAATGGAGGCATATAAGCCAACACGTGAAGGTGCTATTCCAAAGGACCTTTGGGAAGTTGAAGCTGGATCATCGAATCTAGACAACATCTAGAAAACCGCTTAGCTCCATCATAATTTGAAATCTGTATGGTGTATTTTATTTCACGTATTTTATTTTGTTTTAAATAAATTATGCTTTTAACCCTATGTCATCATAGAACCCTAGAGTTTTTAAGAGTGATATCATAAAAAATAATAAATGAAAAGTAATAATATTGATGATAATGTCTAGGACACGTTTTATAATGTGAAACCGCAAATCTTAGTCAATATTTTATATCTATAGGAAGTGATTGATATGATTTTGATTGATGATAGAACAAGTCTATTTTGACATTTGAGAACCTATATCGATTATAATATATTATCATTAGTCGGACTCTAAGCAAGTGCTATATATAAAATATAAACAGAAGGGGAAGATAATCTTTAGGAAGCGGTCAAACGATATGGCATCATCCAACTCTCATGTGTATATACTCGAATCTAGCACCACGCGAGATGAAGATCGACGAAGGGTGCGGGCTGAGATTACAACACTACTCTTTACCATAGATGAACTGACAACTCGTAATCATTGGCTACTATTAGAGCAAACAAGGATGAGGGAAAAGGCTAATCTCATCCGTGCAGCCCACATCGGCAATGTTAGGAGAAGGACAATGTGGCTCTGCTGCGAAGCTCGCTTAACCCTCAGGGTTTATGCAGATACAATTCGTGAAATATTGAATAGGCCGTAGAAAGTAATTATAATTTTCTCCTTGGGACCATGAGCTTTTGTGATAACGAAGGTACGAAATAATTTCGAGGACGAAATTTCTTTAAGGAGGGTAGGATGTAAGACCCGCAAAAATTTTTAGCTATTTAAGTTCTTACTTAAAGAGTAATAATAATAAAATAATAATAATGTTATTGTTAACAATAGTTAGAAATGATATTTTAGATATTATCACGATAAAAATAAGCACCCAATATAGTCATTCAAATAGCATGTGACTAATAAGTAGTCGTTAGAATAGTAACTGTCCGTTATGAATAGTATCCGTTTGGACTTCCATAAATAGGTATGAGCATGAGATTTTATTCATAAGAGAGTATAGAAGTAAGAAGAAGAATAATAAGAGTTATGGCATCAAGTTCTCAAATCTTGCCATCCGAGAATAGTGTACGCGATGAAGATCGGCGAGCAATACGACTTGAAGTTACAAAGCTATGCTTTGCTATAGATGAGCTAAATGCTCGTGTCCAATGGCTGCAATATAATGCAACGAGACACAGGGAGAAGTTTGAGGTTATTCGTGCGACAACCACGACAATGTTAGCCAAGGGTTGTGCGACTTACCGCCAAGCACAACACGTCTTACGCACCTACGCTAATATAATTCAAGAAATTTTACGAAGGCCATAGAATATGATATTAATGTTTATATTTAAGTTTATAATATTTTATGCTATAATGTTATCTTACTTTATTGTTTAGTGATTATGCAATTATATTATTTTATCCGCGTAAATATTAAATACGTTATAAAAATAATAATAAAATAATTTCTTATATGTCATAAAAATTTTAGATACTTTATATTATGTCATTTAGTTTCTTAAACCAAATTACTATGGGTAAGTAAGTATTACAAGCCTTAACTTTACCAAAAGTATAAAACATAGGTAAGGCCCAAAAATTTGAATGAGGCAGATTCTGGAGGTCCCATTCAAAAATTCATAACTTGAGTTATATAGATCCAATTGACATGAAACCAAAGCCCATTTGTTCCTTTATCACTTATCTAAAACTTGTAAAAATTTCAGAATTTAATATGAATCCAATCAATTCCAGAAGTTAAAATACTACACATAGGTTCAGTGTGAACGGGTAAACATTTTAGTATGACTTTAAAATTCAACAACTTTTGTTATACACATGTGAAAATTATAAAATTGGTACCTATTTGTAGATATTTGAGTTACTAATGCAATACAATTGGCCATTTGTAAAAAACTACAAAATTAAAAACGTTATAATTGAATTAGTAGGGAGTACACCAATGTGGACTTTTGATGCCAAAGGAACCTTCTAGGTTGAAAAGTCTTAAAACATTTTTTAAATGGTAGGAGAAGATACCCACGTTTTAAGAGAGGATAATAGGAATAAAATAAAGTATTTTATATATTTTACATAATTTAATTTGATGCCAAAGTCAAATTCATACACTACTTTCACACTACACACCTACCACCATCCTTGCCTATATAAGGAGTGTCTTGCCTCTCCTCTTAAGCACAAATCCCTCAAGCCACACCACGAAATTTCCCTCTCAAAACACTCCCTTAAGCCCTCTTAACATCCCAAATACTCTACTCAAATCCTCTTTTGCTTTTGGTACTTACCAAGCGTCGAAGTTCTACGAAAGGTAATACTTAAGATTTTTTGAAATTTTTAAGTCGCTTCTTATTTATTATGTAGATCTATATGGTTGGTTTTACCACCTCATATATACTATATTCATGGTTGGTTTTACCACCTTACATATGTTATTTATATGATTAGTTGTACCACCTCGTATATACATACATGGTTGGCCTTGCCACCTCATATACATACCTGTGTAATTATTTTAAATTATAGTATTTTATCATAGCGTTGTCATTCTATAATTCAAGTGAAAAGATGAGAATATTAACTTATGTTTTTATTTTTATTTTAAGGTTCTAGATATCGGAAGATTGTAAGGAACGACTTCCAAAAATGAATTCCCCCGACAATCGCCTCTTCTTCTTCGAGCCCCAATTGTTAATGCCTCAACCTCACATATCCCCATCCTTATCTCCTCCTGATCTTCCCTTTAGACCCGTGTCTAATATCCCCTCATGGTTAAGGTGGAAGACACGTAGGGAAAAATAAGCTTATCGCACGTCTTTTCCGTTCACCCAATACAAGAAGTAAATCTTATTCAAAAACTCTCAAGGCATATAACCTAGTTAGTGCACAACTCAAGGCTTATGATGCATGGGATCGAAATAGGATATGGAACAGCAATAGAAGTGGGAACCCAAATTAATATTCAACCCCACAAGCACGGTATGCCTATTAAAAGATATAAGTTAAAGTATGATATATATATAAGGAGATATGTGTGATGTTGAACTTTTCAAGCATTAATGCTAATTTAGTGTTTTGATATTTTAAGGTTTAGAACGCTGGAGAACCAGCGATAGTAAGGGTTTCTTATCCTCTTTTTCTTTTTCATTATAGTCTATATTTCGTAAGGGTTTTTCTCATCCCCCTTTTCTTTTTCATTATAATCTATATTTCATTATTATTGTAAGGGACTTTTCTCTTCCTCTTTATCTTGTTTTATTTGGAATTATTATTGTAAGAGTTTTATGTTTCTTATTTTTCTAATTCCATTGTTGAGAAGATTAGATTAGTCTCTTTTAATCTCTCTCTCGGTAATCTATGCTATTGATTGGGGTAGATAACCATTTTGATATTCGTGGTTATCCTTGTTAACTTTGAATGTTTTATTGAAATTCTATGTGATGCCTCATGTTATGTATGTTAAAGTTGTTATAACCTCTTATGTTTGGACAAAGTAAGTTTATGATGGGTGGTTCCAGAAAAGACCTCCAATGCATTGGGTAAAGAACATCACTGGAGAGTGTCAATCCAGTTTGATAATATGTTATGTTATGATACGGTATCTCGGGTGGTTAACCTAGGTCATGATGTTATGATACGATGTCTAAACATAATCTTCCATGTTATGATTTTCTTGTGAAATGTTGATCATGTATGATGTGTAAATATTATATTTCCTATGTTCGATATCTTCATGATTTTTCCTTACCCACTTATGTTTACCCTTCTACCGGGCTATTTGAGCTCACCCTTTTTTTTTATGATTTCTTTTCCAACCCGGTAATTAAGGGATGGAGAAACTAGGATAAGGAGTCGAGAAGTGCTTGGAAATAAAGTTGTGTGAAAATTTAAAGATTTATTAAGTTGTTTGCTCGTGTGCTTTGTTATGTAATAATGGGTTATGGATACTTAGTCTCTAAACCCCTAAACCTTAAAGATCTTGGATTGAAATTTGTAATAATGAATGGTTTGTTTGATTAAATAAGTAATAGTTTGAAATAAATATAAAATTTGTATATTTATTTTCCGCTAACGCACCCGGTTTTTGGAAGTCTCAAATTTGGGGGCGTTACACCTACCCCTATCTCTCTCCCTCCCCTCCGGATCTCTCTCCCCAGCTACGTGCGCCGCCTTCCTCCCCCGACCCTACCTCCCTACTCACCGGATCTCTCTCCCTCGTTGCCCCGGTGACCCCTCTCCTCTGGGGGCAAGTGATAAGAAAATAAATAAATAAATAAAATTAAAAAGCTAGTATTTTTTATCGGCTAAATATGGCCAATTAATTTAACAATTGCTAAAAATACTATAGCAATAGTGAGTCTTGGATACTTTTTAAATGTTTTGACTAACTTTTAGTCAAATTTTAATTTTGTGTGGCAAGTGCCCTTAGCTAGCTAACTATTTTTTAGAAACATTATCAAGTGCTCAATAAATTTTTAACTATTCTATTAAAATATTAATTTCAAGTTTTTTATATATGTTAAATTATCTTTTAAAATTACAATTATTTAATTGGTTTAAACAGAACGTGATTATTTTATTATTAAATAAATTTTAACTTGTGAAGTTATCTAAACGTACACATTTTACCAACCATTTGATTCAATGCCAAATTTGTAGCATGAGTCATATTATGGGCCTTTTTCTTTTCTTTTCTTTTCTTTTTATATTAGAGATGAGTGAGATCCTTTAAAAGCAGTTATTATTATTATTATTATTATTATTATTATTATTATTATTATTATTATTATTTCAATATTAACCTTGTTATATTATTTCAATATTAACTATCCAGTTAAACGTTGGCTTCACAGCCTTCACTAAATACTCTTTCTTTCGCCCTATTTCTTCACAATCGCGTGCAACTGGCCACTAGTTAAAAATTAAACTAGGACATGTAAACATGCCGTTAATTATTTTTGATAGCAAACTGGTCATTAATAAGTAAGCAGAGATATCTAGATCTGCTTATTTTAGAGCCGCAGGGGTGCACTGCTTGACGCACGCATTATTTTTGCACCATACATAAATTACATTAATATATTGCATTTACGCCTCTTCACTCAGAAAGGAGAGTAGCCCTTGCAAAGGTCTGGTGCTTCATGGTGATGCCGTAAGGCAGCATGTTTCTGCAATAGATGTTGTCGCCTGGATCAACACCCAGCATCCCACAGAAGCGGAGGTAGAACCCCACCCTGTCATCCTCCTCGGAATTACCTCCAGAGAAACCGCACTCTGAGCCTCCATTGATGATGTTTGTGGCAAGCCCGAATCCCGGGAGCCACCCTAACGACTGTTCGGCTTCAGTTGGCGTATAGCTGCCAGTCATGACATCGTGGCACGAGGGCTTTGGCCACTGCGAGGTCATCCAGAACCAGATCGCAGTCTCAAAGGCAAGGTACGGGTCATTCTCCACCTGGTCTGGGTTTTCCAACAAGTTGTAGCCTAAATCCATCCCCGCTAACCCATAGTTGTAGTTGCTGCATGCAATATAAGTGTAGTTAACATTAATCGAAAGGTTATTACCATAAGAAAAAACCAAATTAATAAGTTGGACCAACGCGGATGAGGTTGGGGTAGACCCAAAGTCAACAAGGCTGCAACTAAACACAAACCAAGCACTCAAATCGGGTATTGTACTTACTAGGAGATTTGGATGGGACCTCGGCCATAGTACTTTTTGCCAGGGGCACATGGCCACTGGTCATTGGCGACGCAATAGGATGGGAGCAAGGATGGGTCAACTGTCATTCCTTCGCGAATCCCGCAGTAGCCCCATGAATACCTACCATCCGGCGCACCGTCCCATCCTCCTGTACGTGATATTATTATTAATTATATTTTCGTGAAGTTGTTAATTAATTAGTGCATATGCTCGCGCGCGTGTGTCGAATTACTCTTAATTTACACAAGAGAAAATTGATCATTGAAATATTTGGATGAGAAAGTACTAAACCCGTGGTCTCATGCGCAGTTTGTGCGAAAAAAGCAGCAAGCTCTCTGGTGCGCTTTTCCAAACTTCCGTTCATTCCAAAGGTTGGATGCTTGTTTGCGGCCGCTATGAAGGCGTCATAGGTGTAGAAGCTTCCGACGCAAGGCGAAGTGGCTCGGTGCAGCAGCATCTCATCGAACAACTCTTCGGTAATGATGGTGCCGACTCCATCCTCGGTGGGGCTGGTGGTGTGGGCGCGGAGTGACGGCGGCGGCGGAGGCGGAGACGGGTAGAGGCTGCAGTTGCATTGGCTCAGGCAGCCGAAGCAGCAGTACTGGGTAGTGTTGCCGCAGTATCCCCACTGGCTGCAGCACAACCCGTTGGCGCATGGACTATCGAAATGGCATTGCGTCTGGGCCGAAGCAACGGTCAGGATGATACAGAGGGAAGATAGCAGCAAAGGTAGCACACTAAGGAGTCTCATGACTGGAACGGAATGGCTTCTTTTAGATTGAACTGCTTGGGTTGTGGCCAGAAGGGCGATGCGGTGGGTGGTGGTATAAATAGGTGCGCCGGCCGGCTGATGAGATATGTAGATTTCATTTTATGTGCACCATAATTTTTTCGTTTTTTTTTTTAAATAGAACGAAAAAGGTCGGCCCGTTATCAGTTAGGATTGCGTGTTACACCGGATATATAACGAAGTAGAATTATATTCGATCGAACTTGCTAGTCGCTCTGCGTTTTTAATAGGACTCATCACTCATACATTCTCAAGCTTGAAATAAACTTATTTTAGACGGTGGAATAGATAAAGTTATAATTTAGTTAAATATATAAATAAGTAAAAAGGTAGAGAATTATCAAAATACAATGTGATAGCTAAATTAATAATAAATTTATAAAAAGGTCTTTAAAGAGTCATTTATTTTAATTAAATAAAAAAATATTATTTTCTTATATTTTTATTTTATTTTTAAAAACAAATTAGGATAAAAATAAAGAGATTTAATTTTTAAAGTAATAAAATTAATATTTTATTATGATAACTAAAATTTTGTTAAGTCTGTTATTTGATATTGTAAAAAGCGGTTATTGAGGATGGTAATTCTGGCACAAACCATCCTGACCAAGGTTTTTTTTCTGCCTCGCCCTACTCTGATGAGATAATAGGGTGGGTACGGATATTGACCGCCCTATACCAATCCGAAATTTTAAAAGATTTTTGAACTGTTTTACTTTAAAATATCCTATCCGACCCATCCTGCCCCGACCCACCACACTCATTAGTCTCACCCCGCCCCAACCCAGACTCATCCGAAGCAGGTTTAGGTCACCCACTACTCGATCCCAACCCGCCCCATTGCCATCCCTAGTGACTACCATCTCCAATAATATTTGATAAATTTTTTTTAATTAAATCTATATCTAGAGCAACTCGAACACACTCTGTATTATACAGATGAAGACAATAAACCTTAAAATATCTGCTCTAATAGACTCTTCACATCTGAAAATTGCTACAATGACTTTTCACAAAATAGTCACTGTTCATTATCTATATTTTATTTTATTGTTTTTTCTCTATCCTCCTCTTCCCATTTCCCGTCTTCCCAGGTGTAGCCTTCCATCCCCATCCCGTTGCCCTGTCCAACAACGAACACCAAGGATTGGTCGCCGAAATCGATCTTCACAAATCGATGGCAGGAACGAAGGATCAAGGACGAGTCGTTGGCGAGCACATACAGGCCCTCTCATCGCCGTTCGTCTCGTGGATGTGCGCTCGTCCGGTGGCTCCCTTTGTTTGGCGTCCTCCCTGGCCCTACCTCCTCCCTGGCCGAGACAGCCCTGCGTCTCGTGGCTCACCTCGCCGCTCTGACTTCCTCGCGCCCACGCGCATCCGGGCTTCTATCGGCGGCCCTCCTTTGGCCGCTCCTCTCCCCTGGCTCCATTGGATTTTCAGTCGGTCCCGGGCCTTCAGCCTCCCTGCGCAGTGTTGGCATTGTTCGGTTCACCCGGCGGCGCTGTAGAGGTTGACATAGCTGGGCAATGAGAGGGGGTGAGAGCTGCGCGTCGACATGTAAAAAATATTATTTTAACCTAAATACATATAAAATAAAGGATATTGTTGGAGTTAAACTTAAAAAATGACTCTTTACATGTAATTTTTTTAAAATGTAAATAAAAAATACAGAGTGCTCTTGGAGTTGCTTTTAATTTGTTAAATATACCTTTAGTTGACTAAGAATAATTTCAATAGTCTTAGTTAATTTTAATTGCCTAAATTATTATTTTTTTATTTAGTCTCAAGATACTTTCTCTATTTAATGTTTGTGTTTAACATTAATGGCAAATTGAGATTTTAAATTAAGAGAATGATGTGATAATATTAGCTAAAGTTATAATTTTAGTTAAATTTAATTTAAATTTTTGTTGAAGTTAAATATAATTTATATTATAGCTGTAAAGGAGAATTTTATAGTATTATATTAGTTAGCCTTTTGCTTTAAGTAAGGCTATAACTTATCTTTATTCATAAATATGCGTGTACTACTTCTTTTAATAAGTTACACAAAAACTAAATAAGTAGTCTGACATAATTATTTTTTCTACCATACTCCTAGCTTCTCTCAGGTTTTCATGGGTTCGCCAAGTTGATATTGATATAGATTACTAATATATTCCGCCCCAAATTAATGTTGTGTCAACTAAAATTAAAATCCTAAATTGATGCATGCTTTGATTACAATTATAGCATGAATAAGTTTGAACTAATTAATAAGAATAAAAAACTCAAAGTTTCACAACTGAATTTGAAAGCTAAAAAGTAATTAATTGAATCAAGCTCTAACCAAATTTTAATGTATGGCATGGCTTAGATTTTTATTAAGTTACTGAACAAACTTAATATTGAAATGAGCCAACAATATTTCACATGTTGAAGCTTAGTTTAATTCACTTACAATCTAACTTGGTTCATTAATTAAGTTAACAAACAAGCTCCAAATAAAAAATGAATCAAAGCCAAACATACCAAAAATTAGCTTACTCAAATATTTTGATATCTTAAAGACATAATATATATATATATATAGTGGAAGCATCAAGTCAAACGTGTGAAATTCAATGTTTTCACTGTATGAAAAGTAATAATATTCATATGTTGTTTAATTTGATATTTTTAAGTAAATCAAGCACTTTTAACTATATTTGGTATAATTTTTATATTATAAATTCTAATTTATAATTGGATTACGAATAAGTCACCCATTAAAGAATTAATGGTAATATATGAATAAAGATATAATTAGAGAGGTTGAACAAAAACTATTGATACCTATATCTAATTATAAAAATAACAGTAGAAGACCACATCACATGACAATCAGTTATATAGATGAAAAAATCTTCTTTTTTTTTTTTATGGATTTTTGTAATTATATATACATGATCTTATAGTGCATTTTTATTCCATGGTAGTGACTCGGACTAAAACTAATAAATGATGATTTAATTGATTAATATGATTAATTGATCAAAAATTATTTATTAGAGCTTTAATTAAGTAAGTTCATTTGTTTTTTTAGTAAATACTATTTATTTTTGTATAAAGTACTTGATCATAATGAGATAATTGTCTAGATCGATGTATTTAGGAGTTCATATATAAATTGACCTATATATATATATATATTACTTAGTTAGTTATTTAATTAGATTAAATAAGTAATAATATCCAATAAATATATTTATCTATTTAATATGATTAAATAAATAATTATATTATTTTGAATATTTATTTAATTCACTTTAATACATAATTATCTTATTATTTAATTATTTAAATTTTTTAAATGATTATGAATTTTGTGTATTATTATTATTTAACTAAAAGAACATATGTGCATTATTACTTAATTATATAATGAACAAACATAAGGTTAAAATGATCACGTTTGCCTGAAAAAGTTGGCTTTTCTTGAGCTAGATCAAACGCAACGTATAGTTGAACAAAATTGACTAAAAAAACAGGGCCTACCTGAATCAGTAAAGGCAGCCACCAAAGATGATCCAACAAGTAGGGATGGATCCAGAAGGTTTGATTAGAGGAAGCCGAGATATAAACTGTGCAACTCGCATTTAGAATATGTTACCCAAAACTGCGATTAGTACTATCTAAATCACAAGTAATGATAAGAAAGTATATAAAACTCATCAAATTCTCATATAACTAAATCAGATAATTTTTAAAATTATATAATTCATTTACCATTATTGCAATTAGTAATATGTTCATCACAAATACTTTAAAACAGTCAATTATATTATTAATTAATTCTTATGATAGCTATATTGAAATTATATATATATATATATATATTTGAATTTATAATTACCTATAAATACATAAATAATATATATGTATTTAAACATATATATTAAAGTACATATTTACACCTGAAGTTATATATGAATTCTAACAACCATTAGAATTTATAATGGTACTTATAAATTCTAATAACTTTAAAATTTATAAATCCCTACTGCGTGCTCTACCGCCGTATAAAGCCTTTGGGGAACACCCGGCATTACGGGCGCAAAGGAGGCAGCTCGATGGCGTGTTTGTGACGGCAAGCCGGCAACTAGCGAGTCTGATAGTCCCCCTTCGATTGCTAGTGTTTCCAGCGAATCTGCTCTTTCAAGAAACGCGACTCCTTAAAGGTAGTGCCCGGCGCTTGATTCTCTTTAGAAAGCACTCTACTCTCTGTTGTGTGAAGAAGCGACAAGAGATCAAGAACGCCACCAACAGAGCGAGGCAGAAGCGAATCAAATAGGCGCCGCAACCCGCATGGACAAAATGACCAATATATATAAATAAAAAAGCCCTATCATTCATGTGGCAAACACGTCACCACATGTGTATTAAGTGGACCATTTGGTGGTATGTGGGCCGCTACCCTATCCATGCTAATCGATAATTCCATCGTCAGCAAAGTTATCTTTTTAAAGGTGACCAATTATGCATTCCGTAGAGCTCTCTTTGAGACTTAATTATTTGAGAATCGCAAGATGGTGGATTAGCTAGTCATTTTAGGCGAGATAAGACCTTAACTCTTGTCAAAGAGAAGTTTTATTGGCCCAAGATAGAACACACATCAATAAGTACATCCAAAGATGTAGAATTTGTCATCGACCCAAGACTATCCGTCAAAATACCAAATTATATATGCCATTGCCTATCCCACCATCTCCCTATGAAGATGTTAGCATGGATTTCGTCCTTGGCCTTCCACGAACTCAACGAAACAAAGATTCAATCATGGTCGTTGTCGATAGGTTTTCTAAGATGGCCCATTTTATCGCATGCCACAAGGCTAATGACGCTTCTCATACTACTGACTTATATTTTCGGGAGATTGTGCGCTTGCACCAGGTCCCAAAAACCATCACCTCTAAATGAGATGTAACGTTTGTAAGTCACTTTTGACAAACCTCGTGGAGGAAAATGGGAACTCGACTCCAATTAAGTTATACTAGTCACCCCCAAACCGATGGATAAACTAAAGCTATCAATAGAATTTTGAAAAATCTGTTTCAAAGCTTGCTCAGGATGAATTTGATAACAATAACTCAACTACTCAAGCAACGGGGAGAAGCCCATTTGAGGTAGTCTACGACAGTCGTCCTCTCAGTCCTTTAGATTTGACTCCCTTACCCACAACCCACCAATTCAATGGAGACGCGGAGCACAGGGCCAAAGAAGTTAAGAGAATTCAGAAAGAGGTCTATGATAGACTCTTGAAGCAAACCCAATGATACAAATCTAGGCATGATAAACATCTAATTAGATGTTTATCATACAAGAAAAAAGACCTATACCAACGGAAATTTTCTGTTGGTATATACACTTTTTCCGTGGGTATAGGCCCTTGGGTCTATTTCGACGAAAAGATTTTCCGTCGGTAGAAACCTCATCAATATAGGATCTATACCGACGCCAAATCTGTCTGTATAGACCCAATGTCTATTCCAACGGACAATTTGTCCATTAGTATAGACCCAATGTCTATTTGTCCGTTGGTATAGATCTGATGTTTATTCCAACTATAAATTTATCCATCAGTATAAACACTATCTATACAAACACATATATCCGTCTATATAGATCTATACCAACAGTTCATCATCAAATTCTTTTTAATTAATAAATTCAATTATTTAATTGTCTACGTCCAAATTTCAATATACAATTATATATGTATACACACACACACATATATATAAACATAAAAAAACCACAAAACACTTTCTTCCAAAAGAAATTTTAATATTTCATTTATAAAAGAACTAATAACAAAAAAATATATCAACTACATTAATTATCTATAATAAACATCTAAATTATTACTAAGCTCATTTTCTTCGTTCCAGCTATAATGTCACTATAACGTCACTACAACGCCGCTGCAATGCTGTGTTATTGTGTCGTCATTCCTTTTCACTTGAGAGATATGGTGTTTCTATGGCTCTGCCTGAGGACTTTGCCGTGTCGCCGTTCCTGTGTTGCTGCCCACATGTTTTGGAGGAAACAACTACAACAACGCTGCTAAGCTGCTGCCCAGGTCATATAAAAAATTTAAATCAATCTGTTAATTATTTATTAATTATTATACAAACCTAGGGAACACAAAATTGAACTAATAAATAAAACTAGTAAAACAGTAAAAAAATAAATAAATGAAATTGCAATCCAAACTGAACCATATAGGGGAAAGTGTTGAGGACACCATCAAGTCCTGAAACAAAACTAGCGAGTGACAATGTGTGACCCAGCCCATGATCTGGTACTCTGACAAGTGACTAAGAAAAAACAAATATAATCAGTTTAATACACAATAAACTAGCTCCTCATATGCAACAAAAAATCCTATAACAAATGTTATTGCTCTGTATTCACGCCCCACACTCAACACGCAATAGTGTCAATATCTATATCGCCCACGAAGAAGATATCAGTAAGTTGTTCTTATTCCATAAAACTATTGAAAATAACTAGGGAATATACATCATATCATAGGGAAAGAACAGCTTGTTTGAGGAAAAGATATGGAAAGTCACCCCACATCTTTTCTCTTCTCCTTCATATATATATATATGCTCAATATCAAATTTTATTTTCTCTCATTTTAAAGTGAAAGCAGGCAGAAAAAACAATAATTACATAAACTGTCTCGAAAGGATGGTAATTGGAGTTTTTTTCCAACAAGAAAATCTGCCTCAAACAGAAAATCACGTTTAACGTGTGAGATGCCGAAACTTCAGCATTACCCATTTCATAATTCCAATGAAGACCATTTGATACAACAAGTTCAGGCTATTCAGTATTACCCCATCAGCACAAATCCCATGGAGGCCGACTTTGATATGCTGACAATTAGTGACTTAAAATGAAAGAATATAAACTACATAACATGGAAACACAAAAATTAGCACAATCATTGCTGATGCCAACTTAATAATTTCCTTACCATCAAGATAATCCATGATAAAAGAATACAAATTGGACCGTGCAAGTCCTCCAGTAGGTTCATTCTCAAGCCAAGCTCTCATGGATCCATCAACACAATAAAAAGAGATTAATAAGAAATGCATCAATTCTCCAAATGGTTTCTCTCTCCTTATTTTTCTCCACTACATACCAACACTAAGGTAAAACATTAATAACAAATAATGTTAATTTCACTGCAGAATTCACTGTGAGAAATTTTGTTTTTTTCCGCAATTTTTAGGATGTTTACATCCCAAAAAAATGAAAAATGTTACACTTTTGCTAAACGTTGCACCAGGGAAAGGCTCTTACCTCTCAAAGCCTTCCTCATAACCTCTTAAGCTGGATCTTTGTATTCTCCTTGAAGGAATGATTTTTTTGTAGTGCACGATGACACTATTGTACCGTGAGCAAACCCCACCTATCCATTTAAAACAACACCAGACAAGCAACTTGCTATGCTCAAAAATTCAAAACAATAGGTGAAAGCCTATTATGATCACAACTAAAAAAATAATTAATATTTTGCTAAAAATTATATATCAAAACATACAAAAAAAAAAAACATAATAAATAAAAAAAACACTCATGGGGGTTGAATAAAATAATCACCTCCCAAGCTCTAACCCAGCATCCAAAGAAAAATGCAGATCCTGCTCCGTCGCTTCAACCCGCCAACCCACAGCTTATCTTCTTCGATACTGATAACCCAAACCCTAGCCGATGCTTCTTGAATCTCATATGTTTCTCTGTAAAATCGACCAAAAATGGTGGAGGCGATAACGATGAATGGAACACGCGGCCTAGGAGACTGCCTGGCTCCCCAAAGATAATAATAATAATATGGTGCCAGGTCGGATTTAGGGTGGAGATGAGAAAGTATGGAGTGAGAGAGAGAGAGGAGGGAGACAGATCGAATTTAGGGTGGAGATGAGGCTCGATCAATAGCGGCCGACGATGGTGGTTTCTATCGTAGTCGAGTTAGGGATTTGGGAGCTCATAGGGAGGAAAGATGGAAATCAATGGAGGGAGTGGAAAAAGTACAATAAATTTATAAACACATTTATCTATACGACGGACATTAGAGCAGGTTTGGTATAATTAAATTTTTCCCATAATTTAGGAAAAAAAATACAGATTTATCAAAATTACATTTACATTAGGTTCCTTAAAATATGGTATAGGGATAGGGAATGAATAGTAAATCCATATATTTATAGATTTACTATTCATCCCTAAATATTTTCCCTATAATTTTTTAATATGTATTATTATACTTGTAATATTTTTATTGGTGATAATAAATAAAAAGATGAGAGAGAAAATAATATAAAATAAATTAAATAATAAATGTAGATAGAAATAGAGAATGAGATGTTTGATGTTTTTAAAAAATAAACAAATTAAATACTATTCATCCCCAAAATAGGGATAAAAATACCAAAATTGATGTGGATGCTCTTAGTAATCCGTTCAATAAACCACCGTATACGGATAGTTATATGTTTCAATAAAGAGTGAAGGATTGAGATAGTGATGAGGTGATTTTGCTTTTTGGTGGGTGAATGCAAAAAACAAAACAAAAACAAAAACAAAGGCAGAAAGTAGGGGGGTAAAATGGACCGCTGGTCCGCGGATCAGTCCGTGGTCCGTGTGGACCGGAGCGGATTGGACCAGAAATATTCTGGTCCATTTCAATCGCGGGCCTAAACGGACCGATCCGTTTAGGCCCGGTCCATGCGGACCAAATCCGTGCGGACGCGGACCTGGCTATTTTATTTTTTTAAAATATTTTTTTTTAAAATTATTATATATTCTATTTAGTATATTAGTACCTAAAGCTTAAAACTATTAATTTTAAAATTAATATTTAGAAATATAAACTATTAAATATAATTTTAAAATTTAAAATTTTAATTATTTCTAATAAAATTAATTTATAATAAAATTTTTAATAAATAAATAAATATGGATCGGTCCGCGGACCGGTCCGCGTCCGCATGCGGACCGGACCGGACCAGAAACATTCTGGTCCGTCAAAAGTGCGGGCCTAAACAGGCCAGCCCGTTTAGGTCCGCTCCATCATGGACCGGACCGGACCGGTCCGTTTTACACCCCTAGCAGAAAGCACAAAAAATTGATATTTAACGATACGTCTCAAAAAAAGGTTAATAGAGTATCACTATTTGAAAAAAGGTTAATAGAGTATCACTACTTGAAAAAGATGTCTAAAAATCACAATTATCAAGCTCTTTATTATAACTAAATTTTTAATAAAATAAATAGTAATTCTTTAAATTTAATTTAATACTATTCACTCTCTATTTAGTAAAATATCATATCTACTTATTATATTTATTTATTTATTTTTATATTTATTTTTTCATTAAAAAGAATAAATAAATACTTTAAAAATAATATTTTATTTGATAAGTGATTAAAATAAAAGAACTAAAAAATGTGATAAAATAGAAACAAAATACTGTTGGCTTTTTTGAAGATGAAATTTAAATAGACTATATAGGAAATGCTCTTACGTAGTATATAGAAAACGACACTTTTCAACAAGTGTTGCAAGTAATACATTTTAACGCTTAAGTGTAATTAAAAGTTTAAAATAAACAACATTTCTGCAAAAAAGTATTATCTTAATTATATAAAGTTTCACGATACTTTGTAAACCCAGTTTATGATGGGAATCCTTATTTGCAGATATAATATATCCACGGTAATTATTTCTTTTCCTTATTAATTATTTGCATATCAAACACATAAAAAGATTGATATTTGATTACTTTGCGTACCAACCTAAACATTCAATTTTAGAATGAATAAGAAATGGTTCTAAAATTAACAATATTATTATGAAAAAGTCCATATGCATGACTTTTATGCATATTTGACGTGATATTATTTTATTGGTGGAGTAATTTACTCGGATTCCAATTATGATTTGTTCATAATCAAAATGATACTTTCACGTCAGAGGAAAAAGCATGAACAAAAAACCGTCATTGTATTATTATAAACAAAATTGTTATCGCTGATAGTGTGCCATGCATAGGCATATCTCAGATACTGCTACGTGAACTTTATTTTATATTTAAAGATCTTGTCTCATGAAATTTCCCTTTAATTTGCATCATGTGGCAACGGCAGTTGCTTATTTTAGTTCTAAATTAAATATGCCGTTAATCATGTTAATATATAAATGATAGATAGCCGTGACTACGTAACATCACATATCATATAGAAATAAAATTGCTTTAAAATTACGGCCGTTCATTAATAAGTAAGCAGAGATATCTGCTTATTTTACCACTGCGGGGAGGGCTTAGGGGCGCCGGCACTGCTTGACGCACACATTATTTTTGTACATTACATTATTATGTTAATATATTGCACTTACGCCTCTCCACTCAGAAAGGAGAGCAGCCCTTGCAAAGGTCGATGGACCGTCTGGGGCTTCATGGTCACGCCGTAAGGCTGCATGTCTCTGCAATAGATGTTGTCGCCCGGATCAACACCCAGAATCTCACAGAAGTGGAGGTAGAACCCCACCCTATCATCCTCCTTGGAATTACCTCCAGAGAAACCGCACTCTGAGCCTCCATTGATGATGTTTGTGGCGAGCCCGAATCCTGGGAGCCGCCCTAAAGACTGTTCGGCTTCAGTCGGCGTATAGCTGCCGGTCATGACATCGTGGCACGAGGGCTTTGGCGACTTCGAGGTCATCCAGAACCAGATCGCAGTCTCAAAGGCAACGTACGGGTCATTCTCCACCTGGTCTGGGTTTTCCAACAAGTTGTAGCCTAAATTATCCCCCGCTAACACGTAGTTGTAGTTGCTGCAATATATATATATATATATATATAAAAAAAAAAAAAATAATAAGAAAAAACCAAATAAGTTGGACCAGCGCGGATGAGGTTGGGGTGTACCCAAAGTCAACAAGGCTCGAACTCAACACAACCCAAGCATGCAAATTGAGTACGTACTGTTGTATACTTACTAGGAGATTTGGATGGGACCTCGGCCATAGTACTTCTTGCCAGTGGCACATGGCAATTGGTCATTAGCGACGCAATAGGATGGGAGCAAGGTTGGGTCAGCTGTCATTCCTTCGCGAATCCAGCAGTAGCCCCATGAGTACCTACTATCCGGCGCACCGTCCCATCCTCCTGTACGTGATATTATTATTATTATTATATTTTCGTAAAGTTGTTAATTAATTAGTGCATATGCTCGCGCGTGTGTGTCGAATTACTCTTAATTTACACTACGTACACAAGAGAAAATTGACCATTGAAATATTTGGACAAGAACCAAACCCGTGGTCTCATGCGCAGTTTGTGCGAAAAAAGCAGCAAGCTCTCTGGTGCGCTTTTCCAAACTTCCGTTCATTCCAAAGGTTGGATGCTTGTTTGCGGCCGCTATGAAGGCGTCATAGGTGTAGAAGCCTCCGACGCAAGGCGAAGTGGCTCGGTGCAACAGCATCTTATCGAACAATTCTTCGGTGATGATGGTGCCGACTCCATCCCCGCTGGGAGGATGCGGCGGCGGCGGTGGAGGCGGGGGACAGGGGCCGTGGCATTGGCTCTGGCAGCCCCAGCAGCAGTGCTCAATATCGTCGCCACACTCTCCATGTTCGCTGCAGCACAAGTTGTTGGGGCATAGCTTGTCGTGATCGCATTCCGGCTGGGGCTGGGCGGAAGCAACGGTCAGGATGATACAGAGGGAACAGAGCAAAGCTAGCGCACTAAAGAGTCTCATGACTGGAAATAAAAATGGCTACTATAGATATTGAACTGCTTGGGTTGGCCAGAAAGGCGATGCGGTGGGTGGTATAAATAGTACGGCTGCTGAAGAGAAGTGGATTTTATTTCATGTGCATCACATTTTTTTCGTTTTTCTCAACAAGTGAGAACGAAATAGGTCGCCATTACTAGTATTTCTGATTACAAAAGATGCGATGGGTGGTATCATTCTTTTTCTCTTCTCACCTCCAATGAGTGAACTAATATGATTGTATCATTGCTCTTTTATTTTATGTGCATCACTTTTTTTTCGTTTTTCTCAAAAAGTAAATAGGTCGCCATTACGAGTGTTTCTGATTACAAATGATGCGGTGGGATGTATAATTTGCATCATGTGGCAACGAGACAAACGAAAAAATGTCGACGAGACAGGTATAATTGAAGACATAATTATTTTTTCTATTATACTTTTAGCTCTTCTCGTTTTTTCATGGGATGGTGAAGTTAGATTCCTCATATTGCCCGCCCAATCTAATGTTGTGTCGACGGCTAAAATTAACAACCTGAATTAATATACGCTTGATTGAAATTAGCATGAATATATAAGTTTGAACTAATTAAAAATAATAAAAACTTGAGTTTGAAAAGTGAACTTAAAACTTTGCAAGCTAGAAAGTCTTTAAGTGATGAGTCGAGTTTAAACAAAAAATTTAATGTTTGGCCTGGATTTGTTATGTTAGTGAACCAAAGATTTGCTAATATCAAAATGAGCTAAGGGTAATCATTTTAAAGCTTTGTTTAATTCGTTTACCATCTTACTCGTTCATTAATTAAGTTAACATACAAGCTCTAAGTCAAAATGAGTCTAGACCAAGCATATTAAAGGTTAGCTTGACTGGGCTTATTTACAATTCTATTTAAATGTCATAAAAAGTAGAACAAGAATATTAGAATTATACACCACACCAAGTGTTTCTTGCACGAAAATACATAAGGTAGGTGAAACATACAAATAAAAGTAGAGCATACAAATTTTATGTGGTTTGACAACTTAGCGCATAATGTCTCATTCATTTTTTTTATAAAAATATCAAACACAATTATAATCAATCTTTTTCTTTGTTAAACAAATAGCACTGGTTGCTGGTGTAAAAACCTATATTTAATTAGAATAGTATATTAAATAGTCTTAGATTTTTTGTAAGGATGTTAAATCAATGATATCGTTGATTGGGCTAGATTTGTAGTGTTGGGCCTATATGGCTATAAGGTTAAATTAATATTTGTGAACGTTAGTCTATTGTTCATGAACGGTTTACGAATATTCACAAATATGTGTTTATAAATTTGTTCACGAACGTTTATGAAACATAATTACAAATTATAAAAAATTATAAAAGATTTCATACCGTAAACTTATCAAAAAAAAGTATAATTAATTAACTGTTATGCTATGTTATCTTTGTTTAATATGTTTAAAAAACTATTATATAAAATTTACAAAAATATTATAATAATAATAACAATAAACAATTAAATCAAGAACATATATTTTTTATTTAATAATAATATAGAAGTATATGCTTATTAAATTATATTTAATAAAATATATTTATATTTAATAAAACAATTTTTATACATATTAATCGATTTGTTAATTTCTCATTCATAAATAATTTTAACAAATATGAACGATATTCATGAACTATTTGTGAACATGTTCACAAATATAATAATGGTATTCGTGAACTGTTCACAAACGTCATTATTTCTTAACAAACGAACATAAACGATCTTTTACTGAGCTGAACGTAAACTTATTCATAAATGTTTGATTCATTTACAAGCCATAGGTGACATATATAAGAACAGGAGGATTAGTTTAAGGCCCTTAATGTCAGCTCACGCACGAGCAGACAGAAATGTAAGAGAAAGAGAATGAAGAAAGAGAAAAGGAGAAAAGGGAGTATCTTGTGATCCAGTGATTTTTCTAAAGATTAGAAGTTGAGGGATTCATTCTTAGTTGGCTTCTCTTTCATGTTTTTTTTCTATGTATAGTATAAGCTAAAACATGGTTTTAAGGGTTAATAATGAAAAAACTAACCAATAAGTAAATATTATTGAAAATTGGATTATTGAGATAATAACGTGAAGTTAATATTTATGACAAAGATGAAGTAGATAAGCATATATCTAATAACGAGACACGGATATATATAACGAACCTTAATGCATTTAAAACTATATAAAACGAAGTTAATAACATATTATTAAGTGACATTTTATGACAGAAAGTTCAGGATTCGCTTGATCCTCCAAAATATTAATATTGTCTTTGACGTGTATTTATTGGGGAAAGCGATGATGGCCCTCGAGAGAAAAATAATCATTCAGAAAAAATAAATATGGTTGTTGGAATTAATATTCTAGCAGTTGGATTGGAATGGTAGTGAACGAAAAAGTTATTTTGGAAAAATATTATTTGAAAAGATGTATCAAGTGAACGTGTAATCAATTCATTAAATCTAGTCAAAATTGATTATTGTTTCAATGTTTTCAAGCAATTTTAAACACAAGTTTCTCATATTGAGTTCAATGATTTAAATATGGAATGTTGGGATTGATTACTTTTCCTCTTGTAATTTCCTTTTGAAATATTTTTTTCATGACTATATTCACTAAAACAACAAAATATAGAATAAAAATAAATTTTAAGTAAATACAAATAAGCAAAATATAATTTAATAAGGTATATTAAAATTGATTCGAATACTTAAATTAGGAGAGAAAAACATAAGAAACCAATGGTCACGCAAATGTTTAATGATCCTGATTTAACCATGGGACCCAAGAAACAGAGGCAAACTAAAATTAAAAATTACATTGCTAAAGCAATACCGTTGAATTTAAGCCTTGAGGAAAAAGTAAAAGATGATTTTATGTATAGAGTTGAACTTAAATGGAGTAGTTATAAGGATATGTTTAATTATTCTGTAGTTAAGTGCCTCATCAATAGTGAGGCACTTGAAAAAAGTAAATTAAAGTTTATGAAAACATGGAAAAGGACTCTCAAAAATAAATTAACAATATCAAATAAAATTCTAACATTACTTAATTTCATTAATCTTCGCGCATTTTACAAGTACAGCAATAATAAGCTCTAAATCAGTAAATCACAAATTCATTATATGCTCATTACTTAAATTCTAAAGGCTCAAATAATTTCTCTTCTTTACAAAATCCTATGCTATTTCAGAACAATTAAAAGCCCATAAATTGTTCCAAGATTTAAACATGGTCCGTATATGTAGAATCACACCAAGCTATAATCAACCAATTGGCTTCCAATAAACAACCATTAAATCCAAAAAAATCAATCTCGGTGGGGCGGTACATTTGACATTTGATGACAGCAATAAACCACTCCTTCCCCCGCCGCCGCCGCCCCGCCCCCCAAATAAAATTGACCATATACCTAACCCAAAATTGAAAGCCATTATAAGTATTAGATTCCGGCTTCCACCCCAAAATTAATTGGATGTAAGAGAACGCTATTTGATGCTTATTAACCAATATTTTGCAAGCACTTTTTTTATGTGATACATTTCTAATATACCTCATCACATGATAATGTGAATAATACTACATATACAGTTAGAAATCATAAATAAGATAGAATATCAAAAAATATACTCACAAGTTAACTATCATAAATAAAAAATATAATCTGTTTTAATACATATTAGATTTTAAAAGACTTCTATCTTAAAATCAATTGATTATAAAATAAATTATTCTTAAATTTTTTATTAACTAAAATTTTATTGGCAATTTTGCCGAAGTTAGAAATTTCTAACAAAAAGGCCCATCAATGCCTAGAAAGTATGAAAATCGACATGGTCCATATAGAAAACACACATTTATATAACACTGAATCAATTCAAGATAATGATGAAAATCTGTAAATGGTTTTATGAATATTAAAGAGAGAGAAAAAAAATCGAATGGAGTCTGTTTATTATGAGTTTTTTTTTCTGTATTCTATTTTTTGAATTTTATTGTAATTTGTGTTGAATTATAATTTAAAAATAATATATGTTTGATAGGAGAGAAAATATATTTTTTAAAATATTTTTAAAAATTAGATCCTATAAAAATTGGAAAAAAATAGTGAACCCAAATAATAAAATAAATAAAATGAAAAAAAATATTTGAATCTAAAATAAAACATAAAATAGTTTAAAACAGTTTAAAAAATTTAAAACAGATACGAGACCTACTTATTTTAAAAACTAAATTTTAAAATTAAACTATTTTAAATCTATTTGGATCCGTCATTTTTAAAAATGATCGAGAAATTCTTATACCAACTGCACCCTTGGTGCATGTAAAAAAAGAGAGCTTGCTAGGACATCGACTAGGCGACTACTGAGGTGAGTGCAAGAAGTATCTCACGAGAGGCGTAGATATGTAGTCACAGAGATTATAGACAATACAATATTTGTTTTCCTAAACAAAACGATAGTGTTTAAGGGAGAACAAGTGAAAATAATAATAATAATAAGCGGGCAAAATGCTATTAGAGCATCTCTAATTTTTATTAATTAAATCCAAAGCTAAATGTCACATTTCGAACAGCATGATATTAGTGGGCGTCTCCCAAGTGACGCAGGTACATGATACTTGAGGAGGAACAAGACGGAAAGCATAGTTTGTACGGACGAGAAATGCTTCATGACAGTTCGTGCGGGTAATCGATGAAACCCCTTTGAAATAGAGACATACCGACCCGATTAAATGAGAAGAGTACGAAGAAGAAGAGACTTGACCCCTAGTTGAGTACTTGACCCGATTAATCGATGAAACCCCTAGTTAAGTACTTGACGAAGAAGATAGGACTTGGCCATTCCTAATAGATTATACCAACTTCAAGAGTTTCTATATTTAATATAAATAGAAAGTCAAACTTAAAAAATTCACTCTAACAAACTTTTTATTTTACTCTCGAAATTTGATATAATTATTCTTTATTTTTGAAGAGTAACTATTTATTATTTATTTATTATTATATTATTTTTTTTTCTTTCTCTCCGTATCTCATTCATTGGATTTTCTTAAAAAAATATTGTTTTAATATAAATAAAGTTAAAATAAAATTTTTTATTGAAATTGTATATAAAAAATTATTTTTCACAAATAAAAAATATTTTATATTTAAAAATAAAATATAAAACTTTATTGGAATTGTTCTCAGAGAACAATTTAAACAAAATTTTGTTAGAGCTATTGAATTAGAAATGCTTTTAGTAAGCAAAAGCATGTCTCATTTTTATGGGTCCAAATGAACCGGTTCAATCTGATTCAATCTGTCATGCATGGGACAGGCGGGTCCAGTCTAATTTGCATATGGCTAGATTGGTCCACTGGTTGGTCTATCTTTTTCTACCAATCTATTCAAACCACTGGTTAAGTTGTAATCAGCCCGTTTTTTTTTTCTCTTCAGTCCTGGCAGTCCATTCCATGGTCCAGTGAGCATTAATTTCCAATTTTACCATTTTGATCGATTTTGAATTTCCATTAAGATTTAATAAGAGTACTTAAACCACCATAAAAACAACAAGAAACAGCGGATAGCATCCACGGCCATAATAAAAGTGTTCGGTAAGCATCAACAAGAAAAAATCGAAACCCCAAAAAAGCTAACACGGTTTGTGTGAAACCACCAACCTTACAAACGAAAAACAAAAAAACAAACACAAACAATCGTACGACTAGACGATTAATGTTCAAAGCGTGCCTAATCTAGATGTTGGAGTGTCGAATCTACCTACGGTTAACGTTGTTGATGCTAGCTCAAGGCGTACTCAATCTAGATGTGGCAGAGGCAACTTTTGATTAGAGAGGCGATTGAATTCTCAGCGAGAGAGCGGGACTGCGGGAGCGTCAACAATTTTCGGTGACGCGAACGACTCAGGGACAGCAATGCGAGGTTTGGCGATCTATCGCCTGTCACTGCGCGAGAACAGGATCCCTCGATACAGGAGAAGAGATGAGACGGCCGAGAATTGTGTGAGAACGGGATCTCGTGATTTGTCGTCTGTGATTAACTGCGATGTGGTGGCTGGCGGCGGCAGGAGCGTAACTGTGTGAGCGACGTGCTACGATTCCTTTTATGCGACTGCAAGCCAAGTGTGTGTGATGTGCCGATGGCATTGCGCCGACTATGAGAAGATCTGCGAGCCAAGTGTGGGTAATTGCGAAAGAAATTTGTATATGTTGAATTGTTTATTTTAGGTAAGCTAATAATTTATAATTAAAATTATTTATTAAAAAATTAATAGTATGCGGATTGATTTGTGTCCACGCTGGCTAACATATTTGTCTATTTTATTTTATTTTTTTAAATATAATTATTTTTAAAAATTATAAATTCAGATGAATTTATATTACTCATAAATATTATTATTTTTTAAAAAATTATTTTTTAATTATTGTGGTCTTGATCTATAAAAAGTCATGGATTGGTTTATGTTATCTGTAGATTAAGATCTCTATTCATATCTCTATTCGTTTTACTTGGAGCATGCACACCTCAAGATCCACACACCTCTAGCTTGGATACAATTAACCAAGCCCTCATAGCAAATCAATTGGAAAAATAAATGTCAAAGGAGGTATTGGAAATGTTAGTATTGGAAGGAAAAGCCTATTCGCATGTACATTATTTAGGTTATTCGCATAAAAACACCTTCCTTACCATTGAATTGATATGAATAAGAGTTTTAAAAGAATTAATATCAATCCAATGACAATAAAGATGATTTTGTGTAATTTACTTGTATAATGTATCTGTATATAGCATTACTCATACTTAAAATGCCCCTACATTATATTTTTTTTAAGAATATAGTCAACTAATTTTAATAATAAAGCATAACGTGAATATCATATGCTTTTTTTAGGCAAGTGTGATATATATCTCTATTTTTGATTGAGGCTCTTAGAGCATTCAGGTATGATGTATTTATTTTTTTCTATAATTTAAGAATTTTTTACATATTTCTAAAAAATTCTAGATTTGGTTCCCTAACACGAGGTATATATAGGGATAAAATTATTAAATTTTCATATTTAGAGATTTACTATTTATCCTCAAATATTTTTTTATGTTTTTTTAAATATATTTTTATACATGTAAACTTTTAATTGATTATAATAAATGGAAGACCAAATAAAAATATTATTTAAAAAATAGAAGTAGGAATAAAGAATGAAATGTAGGAAGTTTTAAAAAAATAAAATAAAATATAAGAAATAAGTGTATTATTATTCTCAAAATAGGAATAAAAAAATCAAATCTAATGTGAATGTTCTTAATTAATATCATATATAATTGGCTAGGATCGTTTTGTAGAAAATAAATTACTATAGTAATTCTTCTATTTTTAACACACTAATGTCCATGAAACTAACTTACCGATGAATTGTTCCATTTATGTTAAACTTTCTCATGTTACTATATTTCTTTATTTACTTGATATTTGTTTTTCAAAATTATGTCTCTCTCTATATATATAATTTCACAATCACTAAAAAAATAGTTTTAATTATTTATAGTTATTAACATAATTATTTTACATAAATAAATAAGGATAAAAGGTTTTAATCGGTTTATTTTCAATTGGAAACTATTTTGGTGAAAACTATTAATTCCACACCATTGTGTTAGAAAATAATTTGGCACGTTAATATTATATTCTCATGAAAATTTTAATTTGTTGGCTATGTGATTAATTTTATTTTAAAGAAAAGCACATAAAAATAATAAGTTTTTCATTTATTTTTTTAAAAAATTAATTTATCTTATATGAAATATCTGTTAAGATAAAACAACTTCTACATAAAAATATAAATAAAAAAAATCACTTTTTGAAAAAACAAAATAGGGGAACTGCTAATATTTTATTGCACACGGGTTGTTCAACAACGGGGATGACATATAATTGAGGTGTGAAGCGAAAAATATTGTGAGTGTGCTGAAAAAAGATGGATTGCTGATGGTTCCAGCATTAATCTATGCACGCCTCAAAGACCCACAAAGAGTATGACACCAATGGTTGGAATATTTTCTCACCTTGGGGAAGTCACAATAAATACCCAATCATTTTTGCTACTTTTACATATTTAAATTCTTTTGGATTTGCTATATGAATATACACAATAATATATTTTCTTAATCACTCTCTATATAATTTAAACAATATTTTATACTACTTTTTATTTAATAATATTTTTTATAATTTAATATGAAATAAAAGTTAAAGTTATGAAAACGCAAAAGAAAGATGTGAGCAAAATTTTTTTATATAATTTAATAATTATAGGGAATAAATAGTATTTTCAATACGTTAGAAAACATAGTACAAATCCTATAAAACAAAGTTAAATATATGACTTCTATTGTTAGGATAATTTTATGATTTTTTTTTTCTAAATAAAAAAACAGACTTATATCTCTGATACTAGTGTTATTATTTGTCATTTCATTAGCTTAAAAAAAAGAGCCAGTGCAGGAAAAGCCTTCACTTCACAAGATAAGTTGACAAAACAGGTACTACATTTGGAAGATTTTTGATTAAAGTCTATATTGGATTGGCAAATTTTTTGCATGATCATAATACGATAGCGTTTTTAAGCTTAGGTTGAGTTGATAGCCTATATTACATGCCTTATATCCATCAAGTCTAACAAAACGTGAACCAAATCAAGGGAAAGGAATTTGTCGTCTCAACCATAACCTTTTCATTAGCCTAAGAAAACACTCCAACTCCGAGAATAATGTAACATGTTTTAACAACATATAAATTGTGATAATTTATATATTCTAATTTGATATTTCTTTATTATGAATTTTATGGAAATTAGTTGATAATATGTATTGACGTTCATATTTTGTTTTTTCCTCCATTCGATGATTTGGTATGTTGACACGTCATTAGGGTTATGCATTAATTACTCAATCCCCGTGATGTATAGTATTAAGGATGATACTTGACCTAATGGGGACGAGATCAACTTATTACCGTATCCCATCCCCACCTAGGTAGGGTATCAAATTTTAAAATTGTATTCCGCCCTATGTGTAGGTTGGATAAGATACTTCGTCATCTAACAGGGTTGGCGAAGGCAGTTTCATCCGCTCGCACCCCACTATTGCTTTTTATTAGTTTTACTAATATAAACCATTTTAGCTCAAATCAAATTTATACATCATTTTTTACCCAAAAAAAATTAACAAAACTGATTTAATTTACAATATCAAATACCATTCAAAATGTCAAAAATTATAAACAATAATTAGATAATAACATTAAAATATTATATAATTATAAATATAAATGATTAAAATTAAATGCAATAGTGGCAGGATGGATTATTTTACTACCTATTACCGCTTTCTACTCCTTCCTGAATGGGAAATCAAGCTTTAAAACTGTCTTTCGGCCCCACTCAAATGGAATAACCTGCTGTGCATGGGTGGGAAGAAGCAAAAAACAAGCATAATAGTGGGTGCAGGTATGCATTGCCACCTTTACATAGTATTGCTCTTATAAATTACATGGAATCCAATGAAAAGCTTACGGATAATGTAATGTCAATACTATTGTAAAATATAATTGAAAAAAAATTACTTACGTATGGAGATATTAATGTATTGATAATCCGTATAAGAACTCTTTTATTATTACATGATACATTGATACTTATACCTAACAACACTCTTTTAATAGTTTCAGTCTTATTAGCTATTATTATTTTCGTTTTTACGCCCTTGTCAGTTGTCCTCTCCCTATACTATTCTACATCAATGAATTATAAATTCGTTAAAAATTTTATTTTAAGAACATAGTAAACCTAAGGAATGAATTATAATGTATTTTTTTTATTTTGAATCAGAATGCTATGCTGAATTCATATGTCAGCACTACAACCCATAAATACATAATCACGATTCATTTAGTATGATGATATTATTTTTAAAAATAGTAGGTCCGATGAAATTTAAATAATAATAATTATTATTATAAAACATTTGACCCCAAAAAGTAGAATTATATTTATGGATGTCGAGATGCAATGGGGCGGGGCAAGTTTTGGGTTGTCCCATCTCCATTTCCGATAAAGAAAACACGTCCCACTCCCCCTCGTGCTCTAGTGGAGAATAAATTTTATGTCCCATCCTCGTCCTCACCCACCTGCCTCAACACGGCCCGTCCAGTTGGCTCTCGTGCACGCCTGGAAAAATTCCAGATAAAATGTTGTCAAAAAAGTTTATACTTAGGACCTACCTAGTACCTCCAACTAGTGTACCTGTCTAACTACTAGGCTATGCCTATTATGTTTTATATGTTTATATAAATAATATATATACTTATTATATAACATATAAATAATAATAATATTAATATTAATCAAAAGTTCATAATTTAATTTAAAATAATAGTAATTATAAAGTATATATATATTTATATTATAATAAAAAATAAATATACTATTATTATTTTAATATATTTGATTTAATTGGATATAAAATTAATTTTTAAAATATTAATAAGTTGATTTAAGACTAAATAATCTAATCAAATATTATTTGATCGAGTAATTATAATAATACTTATGTTATATATTAGTATATACTAATATGTTATATAATTATATCACTTGTATTTTATGTTTGTATTTTATATTAAAACATTACTTTTACTTTTCAATGTTATTTTTTACTGAAATATAAGTATATATATATTTTGCAATTGATATTATTTTTAAAATAATACATTTACTCATTATTATTATCATTAATACCAATAGTAATGTTATTATTATTATTAATTATTATTTGTACTAATATTATTTATATGTTGGATTTAAAATATATACACTAATTATGTAAATATAATAAATACTAATCATCTAGAACATATATAGTTATCAACAAACTCTATGACATCATTCATTAGAATTCCGATATGCAATAATTATCATATTACTTATATATATATAATTGTCACTACATATATGCATTTATAATTTATAATCAATAAGTAATAACTTGAGTAACGAGTAATAATAATATAAATAATATAATTATCATTAATAATAAATAATAACAGGAGTAATGATAATCTAACTAATATAATTAAATATTATAATTATCATATTATTTTTATTATATTATAAGTAATATACTAGTTCGAGAAGTCATATTTTTTTAACTTATTTTTCTTAATGTAATTTAAATGATTAAGAATATAATTATTTTTATATAAGATTAGTTATTAAGTATAAGTGTATGTATATTTTTTATTTAAATTATAAGAAAAATTTAATTATATCGTGTGTATGCTCTTAAGAGGTGAATGAGAGTATACCGTAAAGTAGGTCAGGTAAAGGGCACTGGGGGTGGGCCAACCGCGTTGTCGGGGTAGTGGGATGGCCGTTACTTGCGCGTCACGGGCCGCTCCAGTCCATCAAGAGTTGCGTCACACAGAAAGAGGCGGCTACTCTGAGCCTGATTCGCCACCATAGACAATACCATTTTGATCCTTCGGTTTTGTCGCCCCGTCTTAGCTTTCATTTTTTTGTTTTATTTAAAAAAGTCTTCTCTTTTATTATTATGTTAAGTCCGCTGCATTGTCGTTGACAGCTTGAATGAATTGCTATGAATACACTAAATTCACGTGTCTGCACTACAATTAACAAAATGGTCCCATCAACAATACCCCGCGATCATTCAAATATTTATATATAAAAAAAACAATGCCCCAGTTATCCTTCGGCCTTATCCAGTGACCCCCATGATTGGATCTCTTTCCGGGTATACATTCTAAATAAAGGAATAGGAAAAATTGTGGGCATATGAAGCGCTTGTGTTTTAAAATATAATTACTTTTTTAAAATTATTATTATATATAAATTTATATTACTTATAAATATTTTAAAATTATATTATTTAAAAATAATCTTATTTTTTAAAATAATATTAACATATGAAAAAAAAAAAAATATTATTTGAAGTGACATCAACACCAAACTACTCATAATACAGAATAATAAAAACTTACTCGTTTGAAGTGACATCAACCCCAAACTACTAATTCTCTTCTAGCTCCTCGGTGCAAAATAAATTAAGATTAACATGAAAATTAAAATAAAATTTTATTATTTTTTTTTTGGATTTAGTGTAAAATAAATAAATAAATTTAATTATAAAAAATATTCATATAATTTAAAATTTAATAAAAAACTCAAGTAATTCTTCGTAATCCACCTTTAGCCTAATTTTACCCACACACTTGTAAGCCTATCATAAAGTTGCAAAAACATGAAACACTTCTGCTGTTAGTGCTCTTGCCCTTACTGCCTCAGTGTGCGTGGTTGGTTGATCACATTTATGACTTGACGACTATTATTGTGGAATGAATGATGAATATGATTGTTCTGTGTAGTGGTATGATTGCCTATATGAGGTTTGTATTATTATATCATATTAACATCTAATAATTCTTAATACACGTTACACGTAAACATGACACAACAAATGACGAGCAACAATAATATATTAAATAAGATATTCAAGTCGATAACAATCACATATAAATAAGTATAAGTAGTAATTCATGGCAATCTGAATCTTCACCCAAACAATAATAGTGATCTTTGTTCCCCTCTCCAATCTATGTGAAATCTCACATTATCTCAAGTCTTGGTCTTAAAACATGTATGCCCGAGAGGTTTCTGCTCCTTACTAAGTAGTGAGCTTTATTTTAGTCTTCAATTTATGTGGGATCTCACACTGGTTCTGGCCGGCCTTGCAGAGCTTGGTGACTGTGAAATTGGAGGTGGAGGCGGTGATTAGCGCCCGACAGCTAGTCAAGATGAGCTTGTGGTGATCGGAGGGGAGCTCGACGAGGACTCCCTTGGAAGTGGGCTCCTTAGTAAACGAGATGCTGAAGTGGTCAAGCTTGCTGCCCTACCCAATCGCATCCCGATGCGGTGGATCGATCAACGTGCCGATTCACATCTTCAAGATGAACATGCCATGACCAATCTCAAACGCTGGGCCAATCCAGGAGGCTACACTGCCGTCTTCGTCCATGGGGTTCATTGTGGAGGCTAATGGTGATCCCAATCTCCGTGCAGCCATTAACAGTAGAGATCTAGCAAAAGTGCTATCCACTAGTATCAATGAGTTGGAAGAAAAAAAGACAAAAAGATTAAAAAAAGTTATCCATAATTTTTGTAAACCTGAAGTATGAGAGGAAATTAATATACCCTTAAGCATGTGTATAATATTGCCAGATTGATTCTGTTTTTATTTACTTATCAAATATGAAAAAAAGAATAAAATTTATTTTATTTTCTTTCTTTTTCCGTGTATCTACCATAACTCATGTTGAAAGGGTAACTTTAATTCATGTTTACTCTACAACTTATTATTTTAAAAATAATAAAAAGGTAAACATTTTATTAAGACATAAATGTATTATAATATTTAAGTGTTTTTTAAAATTGCATCCTTATACTTTGACAAATTATAGTGAATTTTTTCTTTTACTGTGTGAATTTTCTTTATGTGTATATTTCATCTCTTCTCTTTTGTGGTCCTGATTGATTTTCTCTATTATTATTCATTTCAACCATAATAAACTTGTATAGAGATTCAAGATTTCCGATTTTCTTTATTCACCGCAGGTCAATCCTAATCCACTATTACCAATGGGCGTCGTAAAGGAATAACACTACATTTAGGATCCACCCCCTCCCATGGCTGTGAAAGATTTGTCTCTTAAACTAGAAATTTGCCTATTCGATTGGAAAAAATATATATTCCATACCGGGAATTTGCCCCCCAATCAAAAAATTTGTTTCCACCATAAAAATCTTCACTCGCAATCCCTTAATTGAACCAAGAGTAACTTCCTAGTTTTGCCGCCTCCAGTATTAACAAAAAATGATTGAGATAACAAATATCTTTCTTTTGTACCATAGATATTTGTTCCATTAATATTTTGATATTTAGGGTTGAGACTATCAAACTGACAAATTTGACAATTTGATCGGCCAGAGCAGCCATTTTTTTTTAATCTATTTTTGACAAATGGACCAATAATCCCTACAATTATGAGAACATGAACTTAATTTTGGTACTCATTTGGACTAATCCATACCTAGATTGTAAACGAGCTAGAAAATATGGGCCGATTAATTTATTTAAAACTGTGAGATATTGATGATACCCAAATTCCATTTCATTTATAATATATTAATATGTTTTTAATACGATTTAATTATTTGCAAAATTTTATAATGGTTTAAAATTTTAATTTAATTTTAATTTTTTTATTTGAATAGCACAAATGGCCTTTTAATGACATCTGTCATATCTTCACGATTACCTGGGGGTATGTAGTATTGCTCGCTAATTCAATTCATTTAAGAATAAAATTAATTAAGTCAAGTTAGTACCCAATGTAAAATAATATATGAAAGGAAATTATAAAATAGAAATTGATATTATCTTTAGACGTCTCTTTTTTAACTCACTTAGCATGAAACAAGTTATTCTTTTAATATTCATGTATGAGATATAATTTATGTTTGTGTTATCTCAATTTTATTATTTATTCCAAATGGTATCATTTTTAAATATGTTACTAATTATTATCTTTTATTTGTCCCTGAACTTTTACAAGAAAATAGTTCATCATCTTTTGTGAATTAATTTCATAACATTTCTAAAATTGAACAAAAGTAATAGTTTTAGTTATATATAAATTTTCTTGCTAGAAAAACTAATAATGGTAATTGTGAAAATGGCTTTTTGAAATAAAAGGTAATAGCTAGTGACACGTTTTAAAATAGATATATACTATCCAAAACTCACGAACACCAACACCGATATGAGGATATGGTTCATCATATAGAGGCTTGCTAGTTAGGCTGAAAAAGTATATTTAGAAATTATATTTGAAAATTATTTTCAGTCGAATTGGAAACATATTTTTTGTGTAGGAGTTGTTTTCAAAAGGCATTTTTACAATCCTATGTACGACAGAGGACCACAACACAACGCCGAACCGGACTGGAGCACCTGGACGGGATGATGGCAGTGGGGAGGACGGCAAAGGATGGGGAGGCGGGGATGATGGTGGCGGTCGAGGAGGAGCAGATTGGGCAGAGAGGACGGCTTAGGGTCCGGACGTGCTCGGGAGGAGAAAATTAGAAAACAAGGTAAAATAACAAAAACATGTTTTTAGTTTTATGTATTTGAATATTAGTTGTACTAAAAAATAGAAAGTGAAAACACCCTTCAAATAATAACAATATAACAATTGTATGGTGTTTTCTGTATTCAAAACACAGCCAAAAGGTTTTGAAAACAGCTACCAAACATAATGTTGTAAATAATAATAAAAACAAATTTAGTCGGGGGGAAAAAACGGGTGCACACCCTCGTGGCCTCGTCCTTGCCTCCTTGCTTGGCTTCTCAATCCTAACCCACACATAGCCGCACTTGCACAGGCCCAAAGGCGCTTTGCGCTCCAGCCTCTGGTCTTGGCCGGCGACCGCCTAGCTAGTCTTCGTCCGCTTGACCCAACAGCCCAACGCCAGGCCACCTACGAGAGTCGACGAGCGCTGCTCCTAATTCCAAACCGCCAAGCAACCATCGCCGCCAAACCAAGATTGCAAAGTCTCCCCAACCTGTGTCGTTGCTGGCTTGTTACGTTCGACCTCATAAATTAGATCTGAATTTTTGGACACTGGACTAAACGACTAGTTGACTACACCTTCGGCCCTTTGCCAAATTTGGATTGCTGCGTGTGTTGGTCGGTTGGCGTTGGGCCTCTCACCTTAGGCCGTCCTTCTATTCAGACAATCTATCGGTTGGCTTTGGCACATTGCATTTAAAAGTTATATTTTTAGTTTGTTACAATAATATTTTAGTTAATAGTATTTTAATTTTATATTATTTATATTTTTATTAAAGTTTTATATGTTTTAATATACCCTTAATATTTATTTTTTTTTATTTTAATTTTATTTTGCTATGGCCTCCCTCCCCTGTCGCCCGTGTCCCTCCCTCCTCGATCGGGTCGGCCCCCTTGCCTCCATCCCTCCCTCCACAGTCGAGTCGTCCCCCTACGTGATCGGCGCCTCTCGAGATGTCTGGAACCCCAATCTCCCGCTGCAGCACCAGGATCGCCTCGTCGAACCTTTCCAAGCTGCAGTAAATCACACCGAGGACGTGGAGCTCTTCTTCGCGGATGAGCCGCCCCGGTCCGGCAAGGGCTTGGCTCGCGAGGTTGACGGCGAGGGAGGCCTTTTCGGGGGGGGCTTGGCTTGCGAGATCGGGTGACGAACTGCGTAGGGAGGGCAGGGGGCGGCTACTGGGGAGGGAGGGAGACGTGTGAAAGGAAAGGATAACATATGTAATTTTGAAATATGATTAAATTAAAAGTTGATGTGGCACGTATAGTTAAAATTAAAGTTAAATTTAAATAAATTTTTAGGAGCGGATTGTGGAATAATTTAAGTAATTTTTTTTTTATAATTTCTGTTATAACTAATAAATTGGAGGAGATGGCCTTAGTTTTTTTTTAATTGCTTTTGATTTTTAATAATTGATAATTTGATATTGTACTATTTAATAATTTTTATTGCAAAATGAATTATTAATAGAGTTTTGATTTAGGAAATTTAAAAATACATGAATATCTAGTGTTTAATGTATTATCAATTTGTAGTTGTACTCTTGTAGTGTTTGATGTAATGATGCTTGTAGTGTTTGGCTGTATTTTCGGTCACTGGTACTAGCTTAGTTTAATGGATAAATTTATGATTAGAAAATGGAATTCTTGTTTTTTAATTAATTTTTTGTTTTTTTTGGTTATGATGTTAAGACGTTCAATATTTTTTTGTTAAAATTTAATTAAAAATATTAATTAGCTATTTAGGATCCTAAATAGTATATGTTTAATAAAATTTTAACTATTCTATTAAAATATTAATTTTAAACTATTTTTTAATATTATAGTTATTTAATTGGGTTAAAGAGAACAATTATTTTAATATTAAATAACTTTTAACTTGTGAAGTCTCAACAAATTTTACCAACCATTTGTTTAAGGCCAAACTTATAGCAGAGTCCATTATGAGGGTTTTTTTTTCTTCCTTTTTTTAAACTTTTATTTGACAATATTTTAATTTTATTGAGCACACTCATCTCTACTATCCTTTAAAAGGGAGAATTTTTATTATCATTTTAATATTGACTTTGTTATATTATATATTTGTCACGTTTTATTCTTTGTTTTATAAATTTGCAGTTTCACAAAAACTATCCGGTGAAACGTTGGCTTCACAGCCTTCACAAAATACTCTTTCTTTCCCCCTAATTCTTCACAATCGCGTGTAACTGGCCACTAGTTACAAATTAAACTACGACATGTAAACATGCCGTTAATTATTTATGATAGCAAACTCGTCATTAATAAGCAGAGATATCTGCTTATTTTAGAGCCACGGGAAATAGGGGTGAAATCGGTTCGGTTTAAGTAATTTTTCAAATTAATTTGATGTGTTTCGGTTTGGACAAAATCAAACCAAACCAAACCTATTGCTTGGACCAAACCAAACCGAACCGAACTAATTCGGTTTGGTTTGATTCGGTTTGAACCGGCGATTTGAATTATTATTAGTTTGGATCAATTTGAATCGGTTTAGTACATACATTTTCAAGTTCTTAAAATAGAAATGATGTAAAATAAAAAAAAAGTAAATAGTTTGTATGCATATCAATACTAATACATGTTAAATTTATAATTATAAGTCTCAAATTTGATAATATAATTCACAAATACAACATATCAAATATTAACAAACAATCTTAGATAAATAAATCCCAAAACATAAAAAAAAGTAAATAGCAATATTATTCGGTTCGGTTTAAACCATGGTTTTGAAATCTCAAACCAAACCAACCCGATATATTATTCGGTTTCAAACCAAACCAAACCGATTTTTGTTCGGTTTCAACGGTTTGATAATTTGGCGGTTTCGGCGGATCGGTTTGGGCCGGTTTCGACGGTTTGGCGGTTTCAATTACACCCCCAGCGGAAAGGCTTAGGTGCACTGCTTGACGCACGCATTATTTTTGCACCATACATAAATTACGTTAATATACTGCATTTGCCTCTTCACTCAGAAAGGAGAGCAGCCCTTGCAAAGGTCTGATGGACCGTCTGGTGCTTCATGGTCATGCCGTAAGGCTGCATTTCTCTGCAATAGATGTCGCACGGATCAACACCTAGCATCTCACAGAAGTGGAGGTAAAACCCCACCCTATCATTTCCCTTGTGTTTATTAAAATTGAAGGGTCAATATCCATAAAATCAAGAAATGTTACCTTTTAATTTATATTATAATTTATTTGATTGATAACTTCTTGAGATTTTAATAGTATCAGATTTGAGTAGGTTAGACCTCTCGTGAACAATCTGAGTGCTGGTCTGAGGATGACTAGATTGTATTAACATTTCAATAGAGAGCCACTAAAAATGAATCAAAAGCTATTTGTGAATAGAAGGCCTACGAATTGAGAGCCTCGGTAGCCTGATACAAATAACTGCGGAACCTTCGTATGCCATTTCATCTCATCAATCCTCACAATTTGGAGATGGTATTAATGAAACACCATAAATTACACTAATGGGGCTGATGTGGCCCTGAGGATAAAAGCATATTCCGACACAATAACAAGGTCATACCTGAATAATGAAAGGACTCTGTGAGCATTGAAAGTAATTATGATGTCCTTTGATTATGTATTATGTACTTACTGTATAATGAAATATAGGTGGAATTAATAACAATTTCTCTTTCTCCACATTTGATTATAATGCTTCATTTATTATGTTTTATTTTGAAAGATGAAACAAGAAATGTTTTGGCATTATTAAATTAAGGGATACTAATTGGATCAAACCAGTTAAATATGATGATCTCATAAAACCTTACTTGATTTTTTGTGATTAAAATACAAAAATTCGCTAAGTATGAAAAATTATCTAAATTAGATCCAAGTTCTAGAAAAGGTTTTCACACCAAATTCATATCCGAAATCGGATCCTCAAAGAATATTGGTTGGCGCTCACAAGAATTAATTTCAACATAATTAATTCCGGGATGACAACGCCTTCAAAGAATATTATAGCACTCACAATGCAAATTGTGAAGACCTCAAGAAGAAATACAAGTATATACAATAGTTCATTTAGAAAAAGAGGGGGGAAAGATAATAAAACAAACATACTAGTAAGTTGAATTGAAAATATTTTTCAATGTATTGTTACAATTCTTTAACTAAGTTCTTCATATAGCTAGATATTGTTTTCGGTTGTAAGATAACTTCCAAACACACTCCAAGCTCCAAAAATAAGATCAATAAAATGTACATTCTGTTAAAAAGTCTTGTACGGTTTCTAGTTGTTACAATGGTCTATTGATAACAATAGTTTGCATAAATTAATATTACTACATTGTATAATTTAACAAGTGTTATAGTAGTTTTAAATGTATTGATTGTCTTCTGTAACTCTTTTTTACATGTTGATACTTTGTGCAAGCGCTTATTTGAATTTTTTTTATAGAAAAGACATTCACCTCCATGGCTCTATCTTTGAAACTTGACAAAAGCGGTAGAAAAAACCTTTGAAAACTCCCATTTTCACATGCATGCAATCACCACTTATAAACACAAGCACAATGAGAGTAGCGAAACAGTAGAAAAAAAAGCAAATATATATAAATTAAATACACTAGACACGTAAGAAAAGACAAAAAAATATGCATGAAAACAGAATAAAAATGGACATTATCAGTCACTTGCTAGATTGTATATGAGATCTTCAAGCTTAAAAAGAGCCAAGTTAGTCACGAGACTTGCTTTGATTTTTTACTTTGAATTGTTTATTGGCATAAGCCATGTGTCCTCTTTTGTTTGACACAATACAAATTGATATTGTGGGGGGCCACTTTCAATTTAGGGAGTTAAAATTGTCCACAATAATTTTCTTTAAACCTAATTGGCATCCTTGGTCTTAGACGACAAGTGGTTGACGACAACATTCCTGAATAGGAGCTAGAGTTTGGTATGGACAAGAACGACTCATACCAAACCATTGGAAATTTCCTATATTTGGATGTTTTAAAACGGGATTGAATCTCACAATTTTTTTGTAAGAGACAATAAGAGAGAAAGAAAAAAGAAAGCTCTTGTAATCTTATCCTCTAGCGACTTGCAAGAGATGAATAGTAAACTCGGCCCCCTTCTCCCGTGGACGTAGGTATCTTGTCAAACCACATAAATCCCTTTTGTTTCTTTAAATTTTTTGCATGTATGTGTTTGTGATCCCAACAAAGTGGTATCGAGCCGGTGCAAGAGAAAGAAAAATTCACCCTGTCAAATTTCATTTTGAATGGCAAAGACTTATAGATCGGACCGCTACAAGTCCAACGGTGCGGATGACATCAACAACAGGCACAAAATTTTAGTGATCGAAAAAATTCAAGGTGACAAGAATTCATTTATGAGAATATAGGATTGTTGAACCAGTGGAAGCTATTGCGGCAAGTGGATCCATTGAAAAGATATCAATGAATACCTGACTCTAGTTGATGCCGAATGGAACGTGCTTAACGAAAGTGTACTAGCCCGAATCCGATAGTGGATCGACAAGAGTATCTTTCAAAATTTTGCCAACGAACATGATGCTTCGTTCTATTGCAAAAATCAGAAAGATATATATTAGGACAACCACACAAAATAAGGTGAACTTGATACACCGACTTGTCAACTTAAAGTACAAGGACGAAAATAATGTATCGTGTAAACACCCATTTTTTTGGTAGTATTGAGAGATAGCCATTCTATGACTATGCAACTATCCTGGATGGTGATATGGCCGTCAATGTGAGTGTTTTAATACTAGTTGCGCCCGATTCCGAGTCGGGCCCCAAAAGGCTCATTTGTTGACTTTTCAGAGATTATTGATTGACCTTGCATTTGAGCAATCAATTGAGTTAGAAAATATCCTGGATAGTGGTGTGCTTATTATTTTAGGCTCAATTTGAAGTTTATGATCTTGGGAGATCAATTATTTATTTTTTGGAATTTATGTTGTAATAATAACAACAAGATAAATAGCAAAAAAGAAAAGAAACGCATCACTTTTTTTCTGTTTTGAGGCACCGTATGTGGAGGAGAGAGAGGAAATTGGAGATGCCAATTTTGGATGATTTAGAGTGATCCGAGCATTGGATTAGCTTTCGGGTAGGTGTTCCTATCTCTATAACACGCTTAATTGGATTGATTGTGCATGATCGAGTAGAAATCATGAAATTGGGGAAAACAAAAATTGGAGGTTAATTGACCAAATTGATAGTAGTAGCATGTTTAGAACATATTTTATAACATGTCTGTGTAATTTTCTTGTGAAAGAACGAATTAAAATGATAGATTTGAAGAATTGAAGTGTGGATGTCTAGTTAAAATGATAGTTAGCTAGAATTTTGATGATATTTCATGTTTGAGGCATTTTAATTCACCATAAATTGTGTTTAGGCTTCCTTTAAGCCTTATGATGTTATTTGTAGTTGTAATTTGGTGTTTGGAACCTAAAATTGCATGAATTTCAGGTGTGGAGTGAGTCGGTGGCCAAAATTCTAGAAAATTCAAGAATTGGGGAAGAATAGAGGTCCGACAAATGACTAACAGAATTGGTGGTGCAATTATGCAAGCGGGTGGCGCGACCGTCGCCAAGGGTGTTGTTTTCACCCGTTTTTTACTGTTTCATCTTTGTTTCTCATTGCACGCGTTGGGGGGACCTTGTGTGAACTTTAGGGGTCATTACTTTAGTGTTAATAAGCTATTTTAGTAGTGTTATGATGTTAAGTTTGACATCATCGAGTGTTATAAGTGTTGGGGTTCGATGTTACGCCCCGCACTTGGTGGGACAGTGTGGTGAGATAAAATACCAAACATAAAGGGAACTGCAACTCAAAATAAGTACTGTCCCCACTTTGTTAACAACTTAACACGACACATAAAACACAAGCTCACACATACACATTGACCACATCAACTACTATTTTCTCGCGTTGACCGGACTTCTCGCGTCGACCAACTTCATCTCAAACATGGTTGACTGCAAGTGAGTTAACCCCGTCGACCTTGTATTGACCACACATTAACCAAATAAGTTAGGTCGACCACCCTTTCGAAAGCTCTCTGGAATCTCCACTGATCGATCTAGACCACTTATATGCTACATCGACTATACATCGATCACATCGAAAATCATTCTCATATCAACTAACCTTTGAACACTCTCTGAATCTCCCTATGGTCAACATCAACCACCATAATGCTAGGTCGACTACATCAACCACAATATCCTGCATTGACCAAAGGCCGAGTCGACCAAGTTTTCAATTGACAATCCAGTTTAGTCTCTATAAAATAATTTGGCTTCGAGTCTTGTCCCCTTGACTCCTGGCTCATTGATTGAGCGAGGACTCCCGCTGAGGTGCTTGCACCCTCGGATGATTGTTGTTTGTTTGGTTGTGCACTGCACAATACTTGTGCACTAAGCATGTATTGCATGATAGAGTATAGAGTTATAGGTCACCTACTAAGCTTATGGCTCACCCATACCGTTGTTGTTGTTGTTGTTTGTTATTGTTGGTCTTTTAGGTATTGCTAGAGGCAGGTGGAGGCTTTCCTTCTAGGTGGATATTACCTATTGTTACTCTTATGTATGGTTGTTTTTATATTTGTTTGAATATCTAAATTGTGATATACTATGTTGCATGATGATATGGTAGCATTGTACATGATTACATGTGATGTATGATTGTACCAGATTGTTTGATTAAGACAACACCTATGGTTTTGTCTCTTTTGGTGTTTGTCACCAACTCCATTACCCTTCAGGTGTGGGCAAGGGGAAGTTGCATTCCCGGTTCTAAGTTCCTAGAATCAAGGGCGTGACATATCAAAGCATATGTGTGAGTTCTAAGGTATCGTTAATCAATATTCCATGAAAATGATGGTAGATGATGAGTTGCAAGCCTTGTTGATGTTGCGTTCCTTACCAAAGTTGTGGGACACATTGGTCGTGTTAGTCAACAATTCGGCACTTGATAAAAAAAGTTACCATGGAAATAGTGAAAGATTGAATGTTGAATGAAGAATCTTTAAGGAAGGATGAGGGACATAATCCGGACTTAGAGGCCATTGTCACCAAACGATAAGGAAAGCGAAAATGTCGTGGAAGAAGCGGAAGCAAAGAATCTCATGATCAAAATCAACAAAGGGAGAATCAATCGAAATCTTGATCGAGATACGATGTAAAATGACACCATTATAGAAAGCCTGGACACTTCATCCGAGAGTGTCGAAACTAAAAGCGAGCAAAGGAATCCTAAAAGTAAAACCCATAATAATAACATTGTAATTGCTAATGATGAAATTATTATTATTCAGGATGATAATCAAGTTCACCTTGTGAAAGATGATTTAACATGGGTAATTAACCCATGTGTATCCTATCATGTCATAACACAATGATATTTCTTCTCTATCTCAGGAAATTTTAGAAATGTTAAGATTGGAAATGATAGTACATCAAAAATTATTGACATTGGTAATATTTTTTAGAAACTAATGTTGGATGAAGGTTGTTGAAAGATGTGAGGCATATTCCTGATATTCACCCCAATCTAATATTTATTGGAATGCTTGATGATGATGGATACATTAGTTCTTTTGGTGATGAAAAATGAAAACTTAGCAAAGATAATCTAGTAATTGAAAAAGTCAAGAAGGATAATTTTCTTTACGTCACAAATGTCAAAACGTGTGGTAAAGAATTTAACACTGCCTTAAAGGAGGTTTTAACGAAGTGTGATACGACTGACTTAATCACATGGGTAAGAAAGGACTCAAAATTTTATCACAAAAAGAACCTTTGCCCAAAATCAAAGGTATATATTTAGATATAATTGTACTGATTGTATAATGGGAAAACAACACAAAGTATCATTTTATAGTTATTGATTATTCGGAAAAGAAAATATTTTAGATCCGATACACATTGATATCTCGCATGATAAGTACTAAGTCGATGGGTGGTGCTATTTATTTTGTGACATTCATTGATGATCACTTTAGAAAAGTGTGGGCTTTTGCTTTAAAAACTAAAGAAATGTTTCCTAATCAATTGAATGCAAAGCTTTCACCTCAAGCATATGGTCCTTTCCCAATTGTAGCAAAAATCAATAACAACGCTTACAAGGTCGAGCTCCCTGGACATTATGGTGTCTCTGCTACTTTTAATGTGGCCGATTTATCTCCATTCTTTGATGAAACTGAGTCTTAAACTCAAGGGCGACTTCTCTCCCACCTAGGGAGTATGCACCAGGGGCACAAGGCCAACAGGTATCCTACACTCCCCTATCGATTTCATATTAATGTTTTTACTTCAAATTCAAAAATAAGCTAAATATGGCATTTTGTTTAATTTGTAGGCTCTTTTGTCTTGGTTCTTTGTACTCTTTGTATTTTGGAGCTTATATATGGGGGCTTCCAATGTATTGGAAGGCGATAACTTGCATTAGCAACATTTAAATGATTGTAAGGGTTGTAATTTTGTATAATTCTTCTTTAACCTGTATCTTAGACCTTTCCCGTCCGAGTGGTGATCCAAACAATTCTCTCATTTTCGTAGTGGGGTTTTAACCTCACCACAATTGAAGCTTAGCGTTTCCAATTCCTCTTCCAAGGAGGAACATGATTAGAGAAAGGTCAACCAAAAGAGTAAAGGATTAAGAAAGTGATGAGGTGATTTGCTTTTTGGTGGGTGGATGCCAAAAAAATACGAAGGTAGAAAGCACACAAAATGGCACAATGGGAAAATAACAAAACGAAGCCAAAATGGTATTTGAAGACACGTCCCAAAAAAACATTACTAGAGTATCACTATTTGAAAACGATGTCTAAAAATTATAATTCTCAAACACTTTATTATAACTAAATTTTTAATAAAATAAATAATAATTCTTTAAATTTAATTTAATAGTATTCACTCTCTATTTATTAAAATATCATATCTTCTTATTATATTTATTTTTCTCTTTTCATATTTATTTTTTTCATTTAAAAGAATAAATAAATATTTTAAAAATAATATTTTATTTGATAAATGGTTAAAATAAAATGACTAAAAATGTGTTTGAGTTGTTAAAAAAGAAACAAAATATCTGTTGGCTTTTTTAAAGATCAAATTTAAAGAGACTATATAATAAATGCTCTTATGTAGTATATAGAAAGTGACACTTGTTAACAAATGTTGCAAATAATACATTTTAACGCTTTAAGTGTAGTTAAAAGTTTAAAACAAACAACATTTATGTAAAAACAAATTATCTTAGAGTAACTCCAATAGGCTCTCTATTATTTACAAATAGAGAGTCAAATGCTAAAAATTAGCTCCAATAGACTCTTCGATTACTCTTACATTTACATATTGCTACGGTAACTCTTCACAAATAAAGAATTACTATTTATTATTTATATAATATTATATTATATTATTTTTCTTTCTCTCTCTCTTTTGCATCTCTCTCCCCGCTCTCCACCCCCCTCCCCCTTTGCATCTCTCTCCCTTGCTCCCCACCCCTTGCATGCGCTCTCTCTCTCTCTCTCTCTCTCTCTCTCTCTCTCTCTCTCTCTCTCTCTCTCTCTCTCTCTCTCTCTCTCTCTCTCTCTCTCTCTCTCTCTTTCTTCCCCCCACCCACCATCGCTATGTCATCTCTCCACGGTTGCGCACCCCCCCCCCCCACGACATCGCTAGGAGGCGGATCAGGTCGACTCGGACGTGCACCGCCCCACGGCATCGGCTGGGAGGTAGATCGGGTCCGACCGGGCGAGTAGCTTCGTGAGGTCTTAGGGGGAGATCTTGTCGTCTCCATCATTGTCGATGAGTTTGAGGGCCTGGAGGATGCTTGGAGTGTACACGCTAGCGGCAGAGGAGGACAATAAGGAAGGGCATTGGATGAAGGCAGATAAGAATAAGTTATTATTTTAATAAAAATAAAAATAATTTAAAAATTATTATTGGAGTTGAAGTTGCAAAATGGTTCTTCACATGTGAAAAATCCTTTACATGTAGAAATAATTTAAAGACTAGTATTGGAGATGCTCTTAATTATATAAAATTTCACGATACTTTGTAAACCTGATTTATGATTGGAATCCTTGTTTGTAGATATAGTATATCCACGGTAATTATTTATTTTCCTTATTAATTATTTGCATATCAAACACATAAAAAAGAATGATATTTGATTACTTTCAGGGATGTCAATTTTGGCATGTCCCGACCAATCGACCCAATATTTTAAAAGATTTTTGAACAGTTTTACCTTAAAATATCTTATTTAACATGTCCTGACCCGTGCATTCATTAGTCACACCGGCCCCGACCCGAACTCATTCGGGGCAAGTTTAAAGCACCTACTGTCCGGTCCCGACCCATCTCATTGTCAATCCTAATTACTTTATCTTGCGTACCAATCTAAACATTCAATTATATAATAAATAAGAAATGGTTATAAAATCAACAATAATATTATTATGAAAAGTCTATATGCATGACTTTTATGCATATTTATCGTGATATTATTTTATTGGTGGAGTAATTTACTCGGATTCCAATTATGATTTGTTCATAATCAAAATGATACTTTCACGTCAGAGGAAAAAGCATGCACAAAAAACCGTTATTATTGTATTATTATAAACATAATTGTTATCGCTGATAGTGTGCCATATGCATATCTCATATACTGCTACGTGTACTTTATTTTATATTTAAAGATCTTGTCTCATGAAATTTGCCTTTAATTTGCATCATGTGGCAACGGCAGTTGCTTATTTTAGTTCTAAATTAAACATGCTGTTAATTAATCATGTTAACATATAAATGATAGATAGCCGTGGCTACGTTACATCACATATCATATAGAAATAAAATTGCTTAAAAATTACGGCAGTTCATTAATAAGTAAGCAGAGATATCTGCTTATTTTAGAGCCGTGGGGAGGGCTTAGGGGCGCCGGCACTGCTTGACGCACACATTATTTTTGTACATTACATTATATATTGCATTTACGCCTCTTCACTCAGAAAGGAGAGCAGCCGTTGCAAAGGTCTGATGGACCGTCTGGTGCTTCATGGTCATGCCGTAAGGCTGCATGTCTCTGCAATAGATGTTGTCGCCCGGATCAACACCCAGCATCTCACAGAAGTGGAGGTAGAACCCCACCCTATCATCCTCCTTGGAATTACCTCCAGAGAAACCGCACTCTGAGCCTCCATTGAGGATGTTTGTGGCGAGCCCGAATCCCGGGAGCCGCCCTAAAGACTGTTCGGCTTCAGTCGGCGTGTAGCTGCCGGTCATGACATCGTGGCACGAGGGCTTTGGCGACTTCGGGGTCATCCAGAACCAGATCGCAGTCTCAAAGGCAACGTACGGATCATTCTCCACCTGGTCTGGGTTTTCCAACAAGTTGTAGCCTAAATTATCCCCCCGCTAACACGTAGTTGTAGTTGCTGCAATATATTTATATATATATATATATATATATATATATATATATATTAGAAAAAACCAAAGTTTGACCAGCACGGATAGTCAACAAGGCTCGAACTCAACACAACCCAAGCACGCAAATTCAGTACGTACTGTTGTATACTTACTATGAGATTTGGATGGGACCTCGGCCATAGTACTTCTTGCCAGTGGCACATGGCAATTGGTCATTAGCGACGCAATAGGATGGGAGCAAGGTTGGGTCAGCTATCATTCCTTCGCGAATCCAGCAGTAGCCCCATGAATACCTACCATCCGGCGCACCGTCCCATCCTCCTATACGTGATATTATTAATTATATTTTCGTAAAGTTGTTAATTAATTAGTGCATATGCTCGCGCGCGTGTGTCGAATTACTACTCTTAATTTACACACTACGTACACAAGAGAAAATTGAGCATTGAAATATTTGGAAAATAACCAAACCCGTGGTCTCATGCGCAGTTTGTGCGAAAAAAGCAGCAAGCTCTCTGGTGCGCTTTTCCATACTTCCGTTCATTCCAAAGGTTGGATGTTTGTTTGCGGCCGCTAGGAAGGCGTCATAGGTGTAGAAGCCTCCAACGCAAGGCGAAGTGGCTCGGTGCAGCAGCATCTTATCGAACAATTCTTCGGTGATGATGGTGCCGACTCCATCCCCGCTGGGAGGAGGAGGAGGAGGAGGAGGAGGGTTATACGGCGGCGGCGGCGGCGGCGGGGGACAGTGGCATTGGCTCTGGCAGCCTTCGCAGCAGTACGCACTAGTGTTGCCACAGTATCCATATTGGCTGCAGCACAAATCGTCGGGGCATAGCTTTTCGTGATCGCATTCCGCGGAAGCAACGGTCAGGATGATACAGAGGGAACAGAGCAAAGCTAGCTCAGTAAAGAGTCTCATGACTGGAGATAAGAATGGCTACTATATAGATATTGAACTGCTTGGGTTGGCCAAAAAGGCGATGCGGTGGTGGTATAAATAGTACGGCAGCTGAAGAGAAGTGGATTTATTTTATGTGCATCACATTTTTTCGTTTTCTCAAAAAGTGAGGACGAAATAGGTCGACATTACGAGTATTTCTGATTACAAATTATTTTATTTTATGTGCATCACATTTTTTCGTTTTTCTCGAAAAGTAAATAGGTCGCCATTACGAGTATTTCTGATTACAAATGATGCGGTGGGATGGTGAAGTTAGATTCCTCGTATTGAAAACGAAAAGAGGTAAAACAAATATGCTTATAATTTGCATCATGTGGCAACGAGACAATTATTATGTCGACGAGACAGGTATAATTAAAGACATAATTATTTTTCCTATTATACTTTTAGCTCTACTCATGTTTTCATGGGATGGTGAAGTTAGGTTCCTCATATTGCCCGCCCAATCTAATGTTGTGTCGACGACTAAATTAACAACCTAAATTAATATACGCTTGATTGAAATTAGCATGAATATATAAGTTTGAACTAATAATTAAAAATAATAATAACTTGAGTCTGAAAAGTGAACTTAAAACTTTGCAAGCTATGAAAAGTTTTAAGTGATGAGTCGAGTTTAAACAAAAATTTAATGTTTGGCCTGGATTTATTAAGTTAGTGAACCAAAGATTTGCTAATATCAAAATGAGCCAAGGGTGATCATTTTAAAGCTTTGTTTAATTCGTTTACCATCTAATTAAGTTAACATACAAGCTCTAAATCAAAATGAGTCTAGACCAAGCATATTAAAGGTTAGCTTGAATGGGCTTATTTACAATTCTATTTAATTGTTATAATAGTAGAACAAGAATATTAGAACTATACACCACACCAAGTGTTTCTTGCACGAAAATACATAAGGTAGATGAAACATACAAATAAAAGAAGAGCATACAAATTTTATGTGGTTTGACAACTTAGCGCATGTCTCATTCATATTTATCATTTTTTTTTTGATAAAAATATCAAACACAATTATAATCAATTTTGTTCTTTGATAAACAAATAGAACTCTAGTTGTGTAAAAACGTATATTTAATTAGAATAGTTTATTAAATAGTCTTAGCTAGATTTTTGTAAGGATGTTAAATTAATGATGTGGTCGTCGATTGGTCTAGATTTGCAGTATTGGGGCTCCATGGCAGTTTTTTATTTTTAGGTATTTTATTTGGCAAATAAATAATCTGCATGATGGGGTGGCATATATACGGATAGAAGGATTAGTTTAAGGCCCTTAATTTTTGCTCACGCACGCGCAGACAGAAATGTAAGAGAAAGAGAATGAAGAAAGAGAAACGGAGAAACGGTTGAGTATCCTGTGATTCAGATGATTTTTTTAGAGATTAGAAGTAGGGGGATTCATTCGTAGCTAGCTTCTCTTTTATGTTTCTTTCTAGTGTATATAGGATAAGCTAAAATATGGTTTTACGGGTTAATGATGAAAAAGTAACCTATAAGTAAATAGAGTAATGCTAACGTAAAAGTAAAAGTAGATCGTAAAGGTAATTCGCATAGGATATCTTCGTTATCGTTGAATTGATATTATTATTTTTAAAATTTTTTATTTATACCAATCCAACGACAGAGAAAGTATTCTTGTGCAATTTTCTATACAATTTACATACTAATAGACTTTTTCAAGTAAATATTACCGAAAATCAGGTTATTGAGATAATAACATGAAGTTAATATTTATGACAAAGATGAAGTATATAAGCAAATATCTAATAATGAGACAACATATTATTAAGTGACATTTTATGACAGATAACTCTTATTCAGGGTTTGCTTGATCCTTCAAAATTTTAATATTGTCTTTGACGTGTATTTACTTGGGGAAAGCGGTGATGGCCATTGAGAGAAATAATGTTATTTTGGAATATTCTAGGAGTTGGATCGGAATGGAAGTGAGTGGAAAAGTTATTTTGGAAAAATACTTGTTTGAAAAGATGTATCAAGTGAACCAGGGTGTGCATTTACCCGCTCAACTTGCTCTATTCGTCCGATCCAACATGAACATATCCGCTACCCATGAATAAAAAATATTCAAATAAGTGGGTCGGTTGAAAATTTTATTTTATGATGGGTTGAGTCGGTTGACGAGTGAGAATAGTCAGACCCGCTACTAATCGACCCGTCGCACTCTATTTTAAAAGTAGAGTAAACCTTATCATCTATCTATCAAATATTTGTTCATTATCGTCTCTTCCATTGTGAGAGGTGAGATTTTGCGGTGTGATGTCTATGATTGTGAGTTTGTGATGTTGCGATCCATAAATCTCATATCTTTTCTCATTTGTAATTATAAATACTTAGTGAATAAAATAATATACTTTTGATTATAATTATTTTATATTTTATATGTTTAATATTTTTAATATATGTCATTTAATTATATACTGATAAATGGCAATAGCACCTATTCAACCCGCTATACCTGCTTGGTTAGTACCAGGTTAAAAATTTAACAAACTCACTGATTATTGAGGTAGATAGGTCGGTTGAAAGGTGAAAGAATTAGTCACCCGTTAATAACGAGTTAGTTGATGATTTAGTCTTTCACCCGATCCCTCCCGACCCATGCACACTCCTAAGTGAACATGTATTCAATCTAGTCAAAATTAGTTATTGTTCCAATGTTTTCAAGCAATTTTAAACAAAAGTTTTCCATATTGGGTTCAATGATTTAAATATGGAATGTTGGGATTGATTACTTTTCCTCTTGTAATTTCCTTTTGAAATATTTTTTTTCATGACTATATTCACTAAAACAACAAAATATAGAATAAAAATAAATTTTAAGTAAATACAAATAAGTAATAAATAATTTAAAAAGATATATTAAATTTGATTCGAATACTTAAATTAAGAGAGAAAAACATAAGAAACCAATGGTCACACAAATGTTTAATGATCCTGATTTAACTATACCCAAAAAATAGAGGTAAACTAAAATTAAAACATCACACCGATAAAGCAATACCGTTGAATTTAAGCGGGGCCGGCCCTGAGGAGAGGCCCAAGAGGCGGTCGCCTAGGGCACTCCCCCGATCGTCTTCATTTGGGGCACCCTTTAGGCCACTCATCTACCAGTCCACACAACGTATGGTCTTTGTTCTTTAGGGCACTCCCGCAGCCCCACTCTGCTCCAAGCCTCCAACGCAAGACAAACTGCAGACCGTAGAAGCCGGACGCCAGGAGGGAGAGGGACATGCGTTGTGCCGCTCCAATAATCCAACTCCAAAATTGTTGCTTGCTTGCCGGTGCCACCGCCTTCCTCGATCGATTCCGTCACAAATCCGAAGAGCTATGGGCTTGAATTGCGAACCTGATAACGAATCGAATATGATTACAATTGTTCCTTTGATTTCAATAAGCCATCAAGCGAACCGTGCGAGCATATTACTCCATTCATTAGCCTTCGAATGGCAGGAAGGGTTTATCGGCGTCCATATGTGCTCCCATTCCAAGGCAACAATCAACATCAAGTGAGTTTGGATTTCTCTTTTAAGTTTTATTTTTTGTTCTTACACTATATATTTTGTTCTCACTCTCTCTCTCTCTCCTCTCTCCTGTCCATATGCCTTTATCCAGGTGTATGTGGCCTTTATGTATAGGGCTTTCCTTTATACTTAGGGTTTATAAATCTTCAACACTTCGTTTTTATCTTTGTTGCTGATGTAAAAACATTTCAACACTTCGTTTTCATCTTTGCTTTGGAATTATTTTATCATGGCCTTACTTAGGCTACTGTGTAAATTCAAGCTTTACTCACAAATTGTCACGCCCTGGATTTTCATTCCAGGAAACCGGTTCGTGACTCCCCTTTACCCACGCGGTGGATAAGGGGTTAAAATATAATTCCATACAAGGACACCACACACTTCCACATTAGATATTCAATGACAGAATCATATATCTTTATTAAACTCAAATGTCTTTTACATAATTCCCCATTGGGATTATAATGGTTCCACAAAATAATATAAAACAAAACACGAGTAGATAACTCGGTCTTCCACCTTGGTGTCCCCACCTAACGCCCGTAGGTTCCTGAAATGAAAACAAATCACAATAGGAGGGGTGAGTAGCTGTCATCACCGGATTTCATCCGAGGGAAAACCCGCTTTTGGGGATGTGGTTCTCCCACCCTTCCCCCGAATGGCGATGAAAAAGAAACAGAGTTGCCACCAACTGTTTTTGGGGTGCGATTGTTCACCTAAAATAGTTTACGTTGCCAGAGCTGAATTCGGAAGTTTATTACGCGTGGGGAAGAATTGGCACCCCGTAACGCCCTTTCGGTACCTATCTTAGGAGTTTAGAGGTTTCTAATTTGTTTTAAATTTTTGTTCTAATTTTTGCTTGTTTAAACTTACATTTATTTCATTTTGTGCGAGAGCCTACAATTTCTTCTCATTTTATTATTCTACATCATTTGTTAAAACTAAATTAAATCATATTACCTAAAAGTCTAAGGGAGATCCTAAAAGTTGAAGCGTTTAAAAAAATGATCCTATAAGACCAGAAATAAATCCTAAGTTAATGAATTTTATGAAACACTAAAATATTTATCTAAAGAGTTCGACAAAAATTTCAAAAAATCCCCACTAACATCAAAATGCTTTTATTACCTTTTTGAATTTCATAAGAAAACATTTTTTTTAAATAAAAGGTGAAGTTTCATTTCAAAAGCCAAGAAAACCTTTTTCTTTTTGATTTTATTTTAACATAATAAAATTACTATGGAGTAAATGTTTTATTTTAAAAATAATATCAATTGCAAATATATATATATATACTTATATTTCAAGTACAAATAACATTGAAAAGTAAAAGTAATATTTTAATATAAAATATAAACATATAAAATATAAATGATATAATTATATAGTATATTAATGTAGACTAATATATTACGTATAACATGAGTATTATTATAATTACTCGATCAAATAATATTTGATTAGGTGATTTAGTCTTAAATCAACTTATTAATATTTTTAAAATTAATTTTGAATCTAATTAAATTAAATATGTTAAAATAGTAATAATACATTTACTTTTTATCATAATATAATATATATACTTTGTAATTACTATTATTTTTAAATTAAATTATGGATTTTTGATTATTATTATTATTATTATTTATATGTTATATAATAAATATATATCTTATTTATATAAACATATAAAACAAAACAGACGTAGTTTAATGGGTTCTTGACAACATTTTATCTAGAATTTTTCCAAATGTGCATAGGGGCCGATTGGGTGGGCGAGGATGGGACAAAAAATTTATTCACCATTGGAGCACAGGGATGAGATGTGACATGTTTTCCTTACTGGAAATGGGGACAGAATAACCCACAACCTGTGATATTCCCAAGATCCAAGCAAGATCGTCTGGGGTATACGCGTTTGTATAAAGAGGGGAGTGAATCGTATACTTAAAACTATTTTCTTTTAGTTTTAAGAGTAGTATGATACTCAGAGATATTCTACAGATGAGATTCTTATTTGGGTGGTATTTCGGTGTCTTATGCAAGATTAACTTAATAACAGGTATGTATGAGAAGTAAAAGACAAAGACATATGGTTTATGTGGTTCGATCAATATGATCTACTCCATGGTGGTGAGGGTGTACCTACACTAAGTCCAATCCACTATAAGTTTTGGATACAGATAGGGTCTAGCCCTTGTTACAATAGGATTAACTCTCTTTGCTTTTAAATACAAATACAAAAACAAGATTACTCCATAACTCATTCACCGTGAAGATCTATCTAGCGCAATCTGCTCCTGCGTATTCAGTCGTTTGTCTTGCTTGATGTTCAACCACTCCTTCGTAATACCTGAGATTTTAATAAAATAATAAATAGTTATTATGTCATTTTATCTTAAACTATTTTGATGATATATTTAGAAAATATTATTTGATAGTGTATATGATAATTATAGTAATATCATATTTTCATAATATAAGATTTACTTTTCATAAATAAATTACACTAGATATATATATTTTAGTTTAAGCAAATAAACGTGGTATTTTAAGTTTTATAATGTGATATTATTTTACCTAATTATATAGTTATTTAAATAATTTTATTTAATTATATTAAATAATTTCTTGGTCGAAATGTTGAATATAAATCAAATAGAATACAAATTTGAATTTATCACATCAAAATTTATTAAGAGTTGTAAAAGATGAAAAAAATTCATCAATACTCCATGACTAATAGTTATGCTTAGAAAGGATAGACTAGTGCAATTTTGGATGTCATCTTTAAAAATTTATGACTTTGTTTATGTAGCTCCAAACGCACTTGATATTTTTAAAACATGCTCCAAATTTAGTTATATACCTTTGGTTAAAATCTCAGCCTCATTGGATCAGCCCATTAGGAGAAACAATTTAAACAAGACACAAAGGTCTAGTGGCATGCCCAGAATTTTTTGTCTCACTTCAAAACATAATAAATTTTGATATAGAAGTCAATAGACTTGCAATTGGTCTCGAAATGTAGATATTTAAGTTAGGAATCCACCCTAATTGCCCTTGTTGAATTTAATGAAGAATCTAGAAAGTTATAGTCACAATAGTAGGCCATGCACCCATTTGACTTTTGTGATCAAAGAAACCTTCAAAGTCAAACAAATCCTAAAAACCCAAAAAATGGGGGAAACAAAGGGGCCACGTGGTAGATAATAAGGGGATAAGAATCAAATAATGTGAAAGAGAGAAAATTAGGGAAGAAAATAAGGTATTAAGGACAAAAGTTTCACTTACTATACATATCACCTACCATCCTTTGCCCTTTTTAAGGGGTGTCTTGCCTCTCCTCTTAATGCACAAGTTTCCTAAAGTCATACCACGAAATTCTCTCCACAAACACTCCCTTAAGACCTCCTAACACCCCAAATCCTTTACTCAAACCCTCTTTTTGTTTTTGGTACTTATCAAGCATTGAAGTTCTATCAAAGGTAATACTCATGTCACGTTCCCAAATTCCAGGGAACCCAGACTAGGAACATGACTTCCCCTGCCCGCACTCGAAAGGTCAAGGGGTTGGTGACTAGCACCAATAGAGACTACACCGAGGGTTTGTCTCAATCATGTAACCCTGTACGGTCATACATCAAGAGTAATCATGTACTTTCCCATAAATCATCATGCAAACAATAAGTCAAACAATCATACAGACATCACACCACAAATAGTATGCAAATACAACCGTCCATGAACCCATGTCCGAGATACAATACAAAATAATACAATATAAGACTATATCATACATCGAGTAGTGAGCACGTTCTCTTGGAAGAAAGTCCTCTACTAGTCTCGGGTCACACCTGAAAAAGGAAAATAACAAGTAGGAGTGAGCGACAAGCTCGATAGGAGACCCTAATACTTCATATCTTGCAAACATACAAGTCTATACTACATGCTCTGTGTACTCATTCACTATGTAGTGTGCACAATCATCAAGACTCAACCCAAAACAAACATCAGGACCCGGCCTGCCCATACAGGATAACTTGTCCACGATCCTCCACGGGATCCCAGCTCGGGGCACTCGGCCTTAGCTCCACGAGCTCAACGGCTCAACACGATTTTCAATAGGACCCCGGCTCGGGGCACTCAGCCCTACCACAGTCTTATATGCCTGGGCACAGTGCCACACAGGCCTGCCATCGGCGCATATGCTGTCACGGCCACGGTGCCACACGGACCTTCCATCAATGCATATGCTTGCCTCGTCAACCACATAGCATCATCTGTGTTTCACGGTGAGAATCCAATAAGTCATAGAGCCCAAGCCTCAATTCCTCAAACCAACATACCAACACCAATATGACATTAAGGTTCACCATACTCCCTTTATAACTGGAAGCCGGTCTTCACAAACCGATCATCATTCCTTGACCAAGGAAGGAGATACCCATAGGAGTTATTTTCTTGAAATAAAAAGTCCCGGCATTGGGTCTCCATATCATAACTAAGATAATCTGATTCTTGAGAATTTTTCCTGAGGATGTCTAACCTCACTTTCCAAAAATTCACCTCTACAAAAAACTGGATTTTTCCGAGATTTTACACTAAATCCCAATTTTCACATTTTAAAGGAGTGAGAATTTAATTTTCTAGTATTTTTCTTTGAATCCAAATGGGGGCTATTTCGTTATCTACATTGTAACTTAAGTATAATACTTACATATAGAGAAGCATAATGGTTACATTGTAAATGGGTCCAGGCACCCTGGCAACATATCTTGTCTAACTGCTTGAGACACACTGTTCGAGACACCTTGCTCGACGCTCAAAGCTTGAGCAACATGCTCGAGGCTCTGCTCGAGAGCTAGCCTCGAGCAGACTCCCCGCCGTAAATCGCTAATCGCGTTCTTCCCGATTTCATCCCAAAACCTAATTATACTCGTTAAATCTCCATTTTAAGCAATAATTCATCCCTATTAAGAGTTTCTAACATCATCTAGCCACATTAGGCTACCAAACAACCTAAATCATCTAGGTTTCAAGCTCAATTTCCATTTCCCCCTAATTCGTAGGATTTATCACGAATTTTCATGATTTCATCTAATTCTTACATGTTAATCCAATGAAACAAGAAAAGAAAGGGTGAAGAATCAATGAAATACCTACCCGGAATGATTCTTGATGATCGAACAAGCTTAAAACACCCCAAAGCGAAGGCTCCAAGCTTCTCTCTCTCTCTCTCTAAAACACGAATACTGAAACGTAACGTGGAAGCTCATACTCTCATCCTATTTATATTTATGCATTTTCTTTTATTAATAAATTCCAAAAATATTAATTGACCTCCCGAGGTCACGAACTCAAAATTGAGCCCAAGTACGGTTAAAACGCTCAAAATGACGAGCACATCACTATCCAGGATATTTTCTAACCCAATTGACCGTTCAAACGTAAGGTCAACCAATAAACCCCAAAAAAGTCAACAATCAGGCCACTCGAGGCCCCGACCCAGTGGGGCCCAATTGCGGTCAAAATGCTCACATTGACGAACACAATATTGTCCAGGATGTGTTTAACAACATAGAAAGACTATCTCTCAGCCCTACCCAAATACGGGTCTTTATAACTCAAGATTTTAAAATTTTAAAGTTACTTATTATTTATTATATAAATCTTCATGGTTGGTTTTACTACCTCGTATATACTATATTCATGGTTAGTTTTATCACCTCATATATATTATATTCATGGTTGGTTTTACCACCTCATATTAATTTAGTGTTTTGATTTTCAAGGTTTAACGCGGAGAACTACAAACGGATCGTAAGGGTTTTCTTTTCTTCATTCTTACTTTTCTCTTCCTCTTTATCTTCTATAATCAATTATTTTCTACCTATAATGTTAGAATTTTACTTGATATTGATAATTTATTTTTGAGTGTCCTTTTCCATGTTGTCTTAAACTTTAATTTACTTTTTTCAAGTGCCTCATCAATGATGAGGCACTTAACTATAGAATAATTAAACATATCTTTAACTATTCCATTTAAGTTTAACTCTATAAAACCATCTTTTACTTTTTCCTAAAGGCTTAAATTCAAGGCTGGTCCTAAAGATTTAAATACCCTAAGGCAGTTCCTAAAAGAGTGCCCCATTATTAAGGTTCATCATTTAAATTTTCATCTAACTCATTTTTTGTTTCAGATATAATATCATAATAGTTAATATTTAAAAATTCATGATCATTTTTCAAAAGCCTTAAATGCAATCACGTGTAGTAAACCATCTAAAAATAATTTAAATAGGTAAACATTCATATGAAAGTGAATTTCTACGATAAGAATCAAAGAAAAGCCATCTTAAATAAGTAAAAATATGACAATACACCTCCAAGCAGAACATTTGATGCAAACAAATTTAATCTGCCTTTTAGTACAATTTTCAAGTATTAGAACGTATACTTACATGTTTAGTTTGCCTATTAGTTTAGACATGCCTGGAGAAGGGCCTGCTCCTATCTCTCCCCACCGAAACATAATCCTCTCACTTGGACAAGGATAATTGATATGCAGAAACTCAATCGTAAGGCACCTGTCAAGCCCAAGTAATTAAACATAAAACTTATGTATACACTCAATAATATTTTTAAAAAAATGTTGCAATATGTGGGTTATTCCTGTGACCATGTCCTTTAAGATGCACTTGTCTTGGAAGCCCAAGTTTTTCAACTTCTTAGAAGAAAAAGAGACCACCTCCGACTTCCCATCAACATCTACAAACCCCAAGTGTACATATTGGCATTGTCTTATAATCGAATAATATCGGTTAGTCACCAAAATACATTTTACTAATTAACACACAAGGCTATGGCTAGTGGCCCAAAATAGCAATCTTCAAATATCATGCTAAAACTTAATTCATAGTGGATTTGTGTCACGCCCCGATTTCCAACCCGAGAAACCGGTTCCTGACTCTCCTTTACCCACGCGGTGGATAAAAGGGAGTCATGAACCGGTTTTCTCAAGTTAGAAATCCGAGGCGTGACATTATGGTATCGAGCATGGTCTAATTGGCCTAGGGTAATGGGCGGATTTGGTTATCTTGAGTTCTTTGGAGGAGCTTGGAGGGACATGCCTGATCAACATGGTCCACTTTGAGCCTCTAAGGTGTACTTAGGGTAGTTCAGTCCTATGGTAGGATTTGCATGCATTGACATTAAGGCACTAGTTGCATTTGTTATTTGTGTGTGATTGTGTGAATAACGTGATAAAGTTTTAATTATGCAACTCTAATTTTGTAATAACTTGAGCATGACTACAAGAAAATGTACCTGTGTTATTGAGTTGTGTGCTTGTGGGATTGATGTTTGTGCAATGTGATTTAATGTGAATTGAAATGTGTGCAATGTGTGTAATGCAATGTGATAATTGAATTGAAAAAAAATGGGGTAAAGGTAGTGACACTCAATAGATTTCGAATGCATTTTGACGATTATGTTCCTTACTTCGTGTAGTAAGAATGCCACCGAGGAGAGCGATGCGTGCATCTGCGGCGATGGGCGATGAATCATCTGCCCATAAGGGTCTAGGTGCGGGGTATCCCACTAGAGGGAATGAGCTATTGTTAGCACAACTGCGAGAGGGTATCCGACAGGAAGTCCAAGAACCGAGGGAGGGTATTAGGCATGAGGTTCGGGAGGAAGTGCACCGTGAGATGGCGGCACGACGGGTGGTGCCGCCACCACCACCAGTGGGGGAGTTATCTCGTGAGTGTGAGAGTTCGCTTGGTGGCATGCCAAATCATCGTGTAGATGATGATGTGGTGACGAGGTTCCGAAAGGAACAACCGTCGAGATTTAAGGGAGAGGTAGATCCAGGGTAGGCGAGCACCGGTTGAGGCGGATTGAACATGTATTTTCCTTTCTCCTACCCTGGGAGGAGGATAAGGTGAGGTTGGCCATTCGATAGCCAGAGGGGAATGTCTTAGAGTGGTGGCAGAGTGTAGTGGGAAGTCGTGCGGTGCGGTTCATATTATGGGAGGAGTTTTTACAGCTCTTCCATGATGAGTTCTTCCCTGAGTCATTGAGGTGGCAAAAGAAGGAGGAATTTGGTAGCTTAAGGCGGGGATCAAGGACCGTGCCCGAGTATGAGCGGGAGTTCCGAGCTTGAGTAGATTTGCTCCCGAGACTGGCGGGGGGAGGACCTAAAGGCCCACAAGTTCACCTTGGGTCTCTGGCCGCCTTTAGGCGAGAGGGTGGCGATACTGCGGTTGAGGACCTATACTGAGGTTGTTGAGACAGCTCGTATCGGCGAGAGATAGTTGGATGATGGGAGGCAGGCCCATCAGGGTCGTCGATTGCGGGGTGGATCCGATCGGGATTCAAGGTCCAAGAGGCCCAAGACCGAGGAGAGAGGTAGCGGTTCCTTCCATAGTAGGGGTCAACCATCGGTGAACCCAGGGAGGTCCAGCTTTGGCGACAGCAGACAAGGAGGTTCAGCATGAGGTCTCCCTAGCGGTTATCATTGTTGTGGGGAGCAAGGCCATTTCAAAAGGAAGTGTCCCAGGAAGGACCGATGATACAAGAGCCGGTGGACGAGAGGGCCATTTGTGCCAAGTTTGCAAGAGTGGCAATAAGGGAGCAGGAGGCATGCCATCCAACACAAGGAGTGATGCCGGTTTTCGGGCACTAGCAGAGAGACCAACTCGTTAGTGGCAAGCTAGTCGGGTAGGATCCAGATAGTCCCGACCTCGGGGGAGGCTAGAGCGGACAGCAGACCGATCTTGGAGGCGATCATGGTGGGAACCGTCCAATGAGTGAGCCGACCGGTGGCACGGGCTAGGGGAGGGTGTTTACGCTGAATGCGACACCTCAGGAGGAGGCTAAATTACCACCTCCACCGACAAAGGGTGGGGGCAGGACCATCGGTGGTTAGAGGTACCATTTTGATTTATCGTACGCTTGTTTTCGTTCTCTTTGATACGGGTGCATCTTGTTCATTTATTGATGAGCTTGTTATTAATGGCTTGGGATTAAAATGTGTTGAGGCAGAGAGGCCCCTAGTTATTGAGTCACCAGGTGGGAGGTATGATTGCGGTACGACGTGTTTGTCGTGGCTGTGTGCTAACCATGGGGGATGTATAGCTTAGTTTTGACTTGCATGTGATGCCATTGTGGACATTTGACCTAATCTTGGGTATGGATTGGCTTATGACTTTCCAGGCCAAGATAGATTCTTATCAAGCATCGTGTATCATTCATGTCACCTGCGGGGGACTCCTTGCATCCTGCAAGGGGAGTGGGATTGTGAGGTGAGTCAGGTTGGGCCGGTGTTGGACCAAAGGGGTGCCATTACCCACAGGGTTGGCAGCCCTAACCTTTCAGGAGGAAGGGAAAGTGGGAAAGAGGGTGTGGCTAGTGGTTGTTGACAAGTTTCAGGATATCTTTCCCGAGGAGCCGAGGAGGTTACCACCCAAGAGGAGTGTGGAGTTGACCATTGAGTTGCTACCTGGGGACTAGTCCAATTTCCCAAGTGGCTTATCATATGTGACCAGTGAGTTGAGGGAGCTTTAAAGGCAAATAGAGGAGTTGGCGAGCCAGGGATATATCAGGCCGAGTACCTCACCTTGGGGTGCTCTGGTGCTCTTTGTAAAGAAGGCGGATGGCACACTTCGTCTTTACATTGACTACAGGAAAGCTAAATTTGGTAACTATAAAGAACAAGTATCCATTGACTCGGATAGATGACTTGTTTGACCGGTTGAGTGGGGCCCAGTGGTTTTCAAAGATAGATCTGCGGTCGGGGTACCACCAGTTGAGGGTTAGAGATAAGGACATCCCTAAGACTACTTTTTGGTGCCAGGTATGGGCATTATGAGTGGGTAGTGATGCCTTTTGAACTCACTAATGCCCCAAAGTGTTCATGCATCCGATGAACCAGATTTTTGCTCCATATTTGGATTCTTTTGTGGTGGTGTTCATTAATGATATTTTGGTATATTCCAAGACCAAGAGGGAGCATGTGGAACATTTGGCAACAATGTTGCAAACCTTGAGGGACCAACGGTTGTATCTTAAGTTTAGCAAATATGAGTTTTAGATGCGGGAGGTTCATTCTTTTGGCCATGTAGTGTCAGCTAGGGGTGTTAGGGTAGACCCGGCTAAGATTGAGGCTGTGTTATCGTAGAAGAGGTCAACCAATATTTTTGAGGTTTGTAGTTTTCTTGGCCTGGCGGGGGGATTATCGTCGTTTTGTAGAGGGATTCTCCCATTTGGCGGCTCCCATGACGGTGTTGACCCAGAAGGAAGTGAAGTTTGAGTGGATCGACAAGTGTCGGCGGGCGTTTGAGGCTCTCAAAACCTGCTTGACCACTTGCACCTGTGTTGAGGTTACCTAGGGAGGACGTCCCATATGAGGCGTATTGTAATGCATCCAGGATTGGTTTGGGGTGTGCACTTATGCAGGAGCACGGTGTGGTAGCTTATGGATCGAGGCAGTTGAAACCCCATGAGCAGAATTACCCTACTCATGACCTTGAGTTGGCGGCTGTTATCTTTTCTTTGAAGAGTTGGCAACATTATCTCTTGGGGGGAAAAAGCTTATGGTGTTCTCAAATCATAAGAGTCTTCAGACATCTTTACTCAAAGGGACTTGAATTTGAGGCAGAGAAGATAGGTGGAGTATTTGCGGACCTTTGATTTTACTCTTGCCTATACCCCAGGCAAGGGTAATGTCATGGCTGATACATTAAGCATGAAAGGTAAAGCCGAGGTGGCAGTTTGAGAATGGAAGGCGATGGAGCGGTTAGCACTGTTGCGATTCTGACTATTGCTCGTAATGGTAGGACGGTTCTAAGCCCTATTGTTGTTGTGCCGGTGAGCCATACTAGCAAGTCCGGGAGGTCCGATTAGGTGATATAGAGTGTGAGGTTCTCTGTGCCCGTATAGGCGAGGGTCCTGAGCGAGTTGTCCTTTCAGGGACGATTGGTAGTGGCATCTTCTTTCCGGGATGAGATGATAAGGGATTTTCACCAGGTCTAGGGTCACTGTACATCCAGGGGGTACGAAGATGTACCATGCACTTTGGGGGCATTTTTGGTGGCCTGGGATAAAACGTGATATGGCAGCATTTGTTACGTGGTGCCTTATTTGTCAACAAGTGAAAGCCGTGCATCAACAACCGGTGGACATGTTGCAACCGTTGCCGATAGCGGAGTGAAAGTGGGACCACATAGCAATGGATTTTGTGGACTGGCTTTCCGCCCACCATTGGGAGGAAAGACATAATATGGGTGATTGTGGATCGGCTAATGAAGTCGGCCCATTTCCTTGCCATTCGAGAGCGAGATTCCATTGGGGCATTGAGTCGAGGTTTATGTGAACGAGATTATGAGATTGTATGGGATACCATCGTCAATTGTGTCCGACAGAGATTCGCGGTTCACTTCTCGCTTTTGGGCGGGTTTATTGGAGGCTATGGGGACAAAGCTTAGCATAAGTACGCTTTTCACCCTGAGACCGACGGTCGGACAGAGAGGACAAATCGGACAATGGAGGACATGTTGTGGGCATGTGCACTAGATTTTGGGGGTTTATGGGCAACTCACTTTCCTTTGGTGGAGTTTGCCTATAACAACGGTTATTAGGCATCCATTAGGATGACTCCTTTTGCAAAGATTATATGGGAGGCCATGTCGATCACCCTTGTGTTGGACCGAGGTGGGGGAAATAGCTCTTTTGGGACCACGGTTGGTTCAAGAGGCTACCGAGACAATCAAGTTGATTCGTCGAGCGCTTGTTGTCGGTTCGAGTCGACAAATCTTATGCGGATCAGCGGTGATGACCTTTGGAGTTTTTCGTGGGAGATCATGTGTTTCTCCATGTTTCTCCATGTCGTGGACATCGGCAATTTGGGCAAGGTTCCAAGCTATCTCTGTGGTTTATTGGTCCTTTTGAGGTTATGGATCGTGTGGAGCCGGTGGCCAACCGGTTAGCATTGCCACCGCGATTGAGTTTGGTGCACAATGTGTTCCATGTGTCCCAATTAAGGAAGTATCATCCTGACCTAACTCATGTGATTGATTAGGGGACATTGGATATTGAGGATGACATGTCCGTTGTTGAGGCTCCTATTTGGATATTGGATCACCGGGAGACGTTTTTGCGTGGTCGTGCTATTCCATTGGTTCACGTGTTATGGCAGGCACCGTGGCATTGAGGAGGAGATATGGGAACATGAGTCCCTGATGTGTGAGCAAGACTCGGAGTTGTTCCAGGATGAACAATCTTGAGGGTGGGAGGTGGTTGTTGGCCAAGAGATTGTGATATCCTATGCTTGTTGTTTATGATGTGTTGTTTATTGTCCTTTTTAGACATGAGGATATGTGTTATATGTACTATTTGATGGTGATTGGATATGCAATTTCATTGTGGTGGAAACATGTGTGCTTTGTTGAGTTTATGATGTGATAGTGATGTGATGATCCATTGGTGTGTTGTGACTTGCGATTTTGCATAATGGGTTACATTTGTGTTATTCCTCACGCTTTTAGTTAGTATGTAGGTTCTTTTCGAGGACAAAAAGTCTTAAGGGGGAGAGGATGTATAGACTCGTGTTTAAGGATGTGAGGAGTTAGTCATAGTTATGCCTTTTGAGTGGCAATTGTCAGGTTTTTGGAAGATTTCTTCTCATACACATCAGCTAGAACACTTTGTATGTTGACAAGGAAACATGAGGCAAGAGATGAGCTCAACAGGGAGCATTTAGAGGTTGCATGTGATAATGGCCTTTGTCACGTGCGGTGATATTTTTGCATGGGAGCCTTCCAGACAAAGTTCTAAAGCTAGTGGCAAAATCCTAGACCATTTGGAGGTTACACGTGACAATAACCTTTGTCACATGCAGCCATATTTTGCCACCTTCTCCTTCGTTTTGTTATGTTGATAATCTTTTTCCAAAGGATCATGTTCGAATTATGAGTATTTTGTCCTATGTGAAAGCGGGAAGGTTAAAACATGTGTCACTTATCAAAACTACGTTGTTTTGATAAGTGTTGTGTTTTTTTTTAAAAAAAAGGGATTCGTTTTACTTATCAAAACTATGTCGTTTTGATAAGTGTTGTGATATTTAAAAGGAGATCTCTTTTCTTTTTTTTTTTTGGTTCTTCATTTTTTGTCACCGTCACGAAAGAGAGAGAGAGAGAGAGAGAGAGAGAGAGAGAGAGAGAACCCTCTCTTGATCGTTGTTGTTGTGTTCGTGTGGGTGGACGGTGTCTAGCGTGGGAGCAAGAGCAAGGAAGATCTTTCCAAGGTAAGGATTCTGTTTCTTCCATGAACCTATTCTTGGGTTAGGTTTAAGGTAGACGATTTGTAGATTGTTTGTGTGTGTGTGTGTGTGTGTGTGTATATATATATATATATATAAATTCATATAAGTGTGATCTCCTATATGAATGTTGGCCTTCAATGACAAGTTATGTTTGGGTATGATGATGAGTCCGGGGTCTAGGGATTTTCGGGTTCGTTCGCGTGGCAACGGACCTTGGAGGCCGTTGGGGTGTCTGGAATTCGTTCGGTGGTTGAGTTCATTAGGATTGGTTCCTGAGAAGGCCTCGTGGGGAAACCTTGGGTTTCCGGGGGAGTCATGTTTGAGAACATAATAAGTAGATATGATAATAATGGTTTGGGTGATGATTGTTGAATACATGTGTTATTTGATGTAATGTGAATGTTATTGTCTTGTGTCTTGTTAATATGCTATGTGGGACTGTGGTAGCTTGTGTGGCGGTGGAGCCTGTATGGTTGTAGTTGTGGTAGCTTATGTGGTTATGGTTGTGGAAGTTTGTGTGGATGTGGAAATGGTTGTACGTGCCTTTGTAGTTTGTTTGTGTGTTGACATATTTATAAATGTTGATTATAACCTTGTTTATATATTATTGCCATGACACTGCACTTGTACACGTTGTCATGTAGATGCTAGGAGCATGGGATGGGTTGGGGAGACATGATCCCTACTAAGCTATGGTTCTTTGTTGGACCCCATTTTGTCCGGGTTGGACATACACATTTATTTCTCACTTTAAGCTTTGCTCCTATTTGTTAATCACTTTGTACGGATAAATAAAGAGACGTGATCACCGATCTAAGAGAAGGATTTCAACAACTTTGTTAAAAGGGCTTTCAAATGCCAAAGAGCCAGGTCCGCGCGATGGAGAATCAAATTTGAAGATCAACGCCTTCGATCGCGCTCAATTCCGAGGTCAAACGAAAGAGTTATGGTCAAAATCGTATTTGGACCGTTGAGTGGTCAACTAGCGGCCAATATTCAAAACGACACTCCGGATCAGGTCACGAACCTCATTTTCTTAATTCTCTCATTATTTTGAGAATTTTGACGTATATATTGCATATATTTGATCACGAGCTTATTTTTTTAAAAAAATAAAAAAATAAAAAATACTTTTTCGGTAATAAAACGATTTAGGGATGCGCATTACGGTTTCGGCACAAAAATAAACTCATTTTCAAGAAGAAAGGATACGGGGTTGCTCGTCGTGACGCTCCAAGTCCAAAAATATTGTTTTTCATATTTTATTGGAAATCGAGTTATTTTACCGATCCCAAAAACCCAAAATAGCGCTTAAAAATTACAAAACAAAACAATAAAAATTTTCCCTTCTTTTCTTCCTTCACTTTCCCGCTTTCCTTAACTATGTGTCAAGACCTAATTGGCTTGATAATAATAAAAAAAACAAAAAACAAAACAAAACAAAAAAACAACAACCACAAAATTAATTCAACCTTATCTCTTCCAATCAAAAAGTCGTCTCTCTCCCTTAGGCGCAACTCCTTCTCTAGTCCATGCCGTGCCGCCGTGATGCCCAGCGCTCCGGCTCAAATCGTCGGCGCCAACGCGGCAACGGCCAGCCCATCATCTCTTCTCTCTCTCGGCCTCCCACGACCAAGTCATAGCTGAACCAAACCCCTAGCTCGGACCCGAGCTCGTCTTCTCCAACCACGCCATTCACTCGAGCCACGAAGCCAGGCCATGACCAAATTCCAGCTCGCCTCTCCTCGAACCACATCAACCTCATCCCTTCTTCCCTCCTCACCTATAAAAGCCTAACCAAAACCAGACGCAAGGGGGCTCTCTTCACAATAAAAAAAATCAAATTCATTCGTCAATCTTCATCATCTCCCTCATCATAAGAGAGTCTCCCGGTCGAAATCATGCCACCGGCCACCACCTCTACTCCCCACGACCGGCCGACACCGACCACACTAACGCGGTCCTCTCTTCCACCACGATGGTTGGCTTCGCATCGATCCACGACGTTGTGGTCATACCTATTAGTCGGCGGCTCTTCCAACATGGACGCAATGTCAACCCAGCGCCAACTTCTCCAATAGCGCCCAGGTGTGTGACATCCATGACGTTGCCGCAACAACGACTCAACCGAAACCAGTGCCGCCTTTGCCTTCAACCCTACACCGACCCCTAACGACGGCGTGATAGAGCCTCCGCTTCTCGTTGTGTCCACACTGCTGCCTCGACACCGCCATAGCGACCAACCCACGACGTTCCCATCCATCCCACACAGCCGCTTTAACAACCCGGCGCCACCTCTTCTCTTCACGAATCCGCCATTGTTGACGAGTACCCCCTCCTAAGCATTAGCTCGTGGTGCCGACGGTTCCCGCCACGACGCATATAGACCCCAACTAAAGAAAAGGGCGATCAAGTGAGGTTGGGTATGGGTTTTTGTTTGATTAATCTGGGTTTTTGTTTTCCCTATTCTATTTTAATTTGTTACGTCCGATGATAGCTTTCTTCCTCTTGTCTAGTTTTTGATCCTGCCCTCATCTTGGGTCTTTGTTTGCATAATCCTAAGCTTTGATTTATGGTTCCATGCTCACTCGTCACCCTCAATCTACACTTAATCTTGTCTTCAAAATGGCTATAAGCTATGGGGGGTTGTGGTCTCCCACGATTTTGATTTCCGTTTAAGGGTTTTATTTGTTGGTTTTAGTTACTGTCCGTTTGGCATGGCTCTTTAAATTAGATTCTGCTCCTAGGTCCTGCATATTCATTTGATACTGTTTGGGGCCAATACCATTCGGTGTTGTATCGTGTTCATGTTATCAAAGCATGATCCCATCTAGATTTTTGGATGCCGGTGTTCATCTGCCGTGATTCCGTTTAAAGAATCTTTGTGTTCTTTGTCAATTTTGTTTGATATGTCTGGGCACGGTTTTGTTTTGTAGGAAGTAATTAGCTTATTTTGATGTAACAAGGTCGTCTGTGACCTTTCATTTTGTATGATGTAATAATTAATGTAGCAAAAAAAAGAGAAGAAAAAAAAAGAGGGAAAGGAAAGTGTGTAAAAAATCAGTGAAAAAAAAAAACCAAAAAAAAGACAAAGAGAGGAAAAAAAAAAAAAAAAGAGAGCTTTTTATTTTCTTGTGAATGTCACTCGTCACACACCTTCATTTTTATTTATGTTTGTTTTCTTTTTCCCTATGCAAACTTATTTTTTAAAAAAACACAAAAAAAAATATGATTATTATTATTGATATTGTTATTGTTACTAATATTATTTATATAATAGATTTAAAGTATATATACTAATTATGTAAATATAATAACCAATAATTATCTATAACATATATAGTTATCAACAAACTCCCCGACATCATTTATTAGACTTCAAATACTCAACAATTATCATATTACTTATGTTATATATGATATATATTTATATAATTATTACTATATATATACATTTATAAATTATAATCAATAAATAATAACTTTAGTAGCGAGTAATGATAATTTAAATAATATAATTATCATTGATAATAATTAATAACAATAGTAGTGATAATCTAACTAATATAATTATACATCATAGTTATTATATTACTTTTGTTATATTATAAGTAATACATTAGTCCGAGAAGTCGTGTTTTCCCAAAATTATTTCTCTTAATGTAATCTAAACGATCAATAATATATTTATTTTTGTATAAGATTAGTTATTAAGTGTAAATGTGTGTATATATATATTCTTTGTTATGATAAGTATATATATATATATATACTCTCATAATTATAATCAATGTTGTTAGTTAATTATACAATACTAACTAGTTTGATATATTGAAGAATACATGGTGAGAGTGAGTTTTGACTTTTATGCATTTCATATTTGACTTAAAAGTTTAAGTGATAAATCATGTAAATAATATTACTAATTCAAATATAAATGCATTTATCGATCAAATAATACTTGATTTGATCATTTAATATTAAATCAAATTATTAATAAATTTAAAATTAAATATGAATGAAATTAATATGAGTATCCACAAATTATTTCATACGTGATATGAGTTATACATGATGAGAATGAGTTTTAAATATTTTCACATTTGATAATATGTATTTCATATTAGAATTACAAGTTGTAAACCATGTACATGATATTATTAGTTTAAATATTAATGCATGTTCAATCAAATAATATTTGATTGGATCAACTAATCTGAACTTAACCTATTAATAAATTCAAAATTAAATTTGAATCTAATTAATTTGTATTTTATATCAAAATAGTAATAATACATTTACCTTTATTAAAATACAAATTTATATACTTTATAATTATTTTTATTTTTAAAATAAATCTTGAACTTATTATTATTATTATTATTTGCTTAAACATATGAAACAAAATAAACTTTACCTAATACTTAGACAATTTCACTAGTACGAGGGAGATTCTAAATTTAAACCTTCATGGCAATATTTTACCCACTTTATATTCTGAATAAATAAAAAACATGAAACAAATTGCCACGATGGATAGGAAAGCCCCCCCCCCCCCCGAATTATAATGTAAGAACATCCAACTATTTTCTCTAAATTTATGAAATTAAATTACTTTTTTGTTTCTCTATATAAATATACACCATAATAAATTTTTTAAATTACTCTCTATATCATTTAAATAATATTTTATATTATTTTTTTTATAATTTAATATGAAATAAAAATAAATATTATGAGAAATAAAAAAAATAAAATTTATATATAATTTAATAATTACAGAAAGTGAATAGTATTTTTTTAATATACTGAATAATATATGGTATAAATTTAAAAAAAAACTTAAATATATAAAATTTATTGTACGATTAATTTTATTAATTTTAAATTTTTTTAAATATAAAAAAAATATTTTTTATAAAAAAATCTGATACACTAAGTCAGATAAGGGGGGGGGGGGGGGGGGGGACTGGGGGTGGGCCAACCGCGTTGTCAGGGTAGTGGGATGGCCGTTACTTGCCTCGGTCACGGGCCGCTCCAGTCCATCAAGAGTTGGGTCACACAGAAAGAGGCGGCTACTCTGATTCGCCATTTTGATCCTTCGGTTTTGTCGCCCCGCCTTAGCTTTCGTTTTTTTTTTTTTTTTTTAAAGTCTTGTCTTTTATTATTATTTTCAGTCCGCTGCACTGTCATTGACAGCTATCCTCTCTCGGGACCATTCTACATTAATGAATTGCAATGAAAATACACTAAATTCACGTGTCTGCACTACAATTATCAAAATGGTCCCATAAACAATACCTCGCCATCATTCAAATATTTATGTATAAAAAAATCATAGTTGTCGAATATTAATCCGGTTAAGGCGGGTGATCGAATTTTAGTCATCAAACTAGTCATATAATTAATAATTATATAAATTTATATTAATAAAAAATAAATATTTTAAACTAACGTATTAAAATTATTCTTCTAATATAATATTATTTATTTTTCATATGTATTTCTAACATAAATTATTAATAAATTTAAAAATGTAATGACATAAATTCATAATAAAAGAAAATTTGAATAAAGTTTAAAAGAATATTAAAGTGAAATGTCAATATTAATCATTAATTTTAATTTTAAATTATATTATAAAATAAATAAAATAATATTTTATAGTTTTTTGAAAAAAACCGGCCATAGTTATCGAGTTGGACTGAACCGGCCAGTCGAACCGGTAAATCGATGACCCGACTGACCCCAATTGTCCTCCGGCCTTATCCAATGACCCCTATGATTGGATCTCTTTTCCAGTATGCATTTTAAATAAAAGGAACGGGAGAAATTGTGGGCATATGAAGGATTATTTTTAAAAAATTATGGGTATATATGAATTTATACTATTTATAAAGAATTTTAAATTATATGACTTATTGTCTTTAAAAATAATATTATTTTAAAAAATAATATCATACCAAACATAACCGAAACTACTCATAATATTGCATGACCGAATAATAAAAACTTACTTGTTTAAAGTTACATCGACACCAAACTACTAGTTCTCTCCTAGCTCCTTTGGTGCATGAAAGAAATAAATTAAGATTAACATGAAGATTAAAATAAAAAATTTATTATCTTTTTCACATTTAGTATAAAAAAAGATAATAAATTAATTTAATTACAAAAATATTCTCATAAAATTTAAAATTTATTAAAAAATCAAATACTTCTTCCTAATCCACCTTCAGCCTAATTTAACCCACACATACTTGTAAACCTATCATAAAGTTGCAATAACCTGAAACACTTCAGTTGTTATTACTCTTGCCCTCGTCGCCTCGGTGCGGGTGGTTGACCGGATTTATTGTCATGCCTCAAACGTGGGAGCAGATGTTGCACTATTGGTTGTGACGGCTTAATATCTCTTGTAACACATATTGTTTCCTTTGGACCTTTAGTCCGCACGATTTGTTCTTGGTAAGTCTTAACAACTCAGAATTATAGAATTATCTTGGGTCTTGCTCCCACAACACATATGCCAAGAGATGTTTCTACCCCTACCTATTGTCACGGGGTTAGTTTTGTATTGCAACTTAACCCGTACGGAACCTAGTTGCCACTCGTACGAAGGAACACTAGGTCAACTTAACTTGTCGCATTTGATTGGAACCCAACGATCATTTATAAAGCAATTGTGTAAGGAAGTACTTAGCGGAAAAAAGATTAAACGAAATCAACGAAATTGATTGTATTGACTATTTGAAAGCTTTATAAGATTCAAGACACCACTCCCCTACATATAAATATTAAGACTTTTATGGCTCTACCATCGGAAACATCATTTTGAACAGAGCTCTAAATCTCTACAATTTACTCTATAAACTAGGTTATAACACTTTACAAAGGAGAAATACCCAAAAATAGCCTAAGTATTCTAGGATAAGCCTCGGTCCGTGACACTATGTAGTGAGCTTTGTTCCCCTCCTCAATCCAAGTGGGATCTCACGTCCACCCCCCCCCCCCCTCTTAGGCCCCAATGTCTTTGCTAGCATACAACCCGAGTTAGGCTTTGATACCATATGTGATGGTCCGGTCTCTCCAGTAATAGATATTGTTCGCTTTGGACCTTTGAACTGCACGATTTGTTCTTGGTAGGCCTCACCGACTCGAATTACCTTGGTCTTGCCCCTAAAACGTGTTTTCCAAGAGAGGTTTCGCCCCTTGCCTATGTAGTGAGCTTTATTTTCCTCCTTAATCCATGTGGGATCTCACACTAGTTCTGGCCGGCCTTGTAGAGCTTGGTGACTATAAAATTGGAGGTGGAGGTGGTGATTAGCGCATGATAGCTAGTCAAGAAGAGCTTGTGGTGATCGAGGGGGGAGCTCGACAAGGACTCCCTTGGAAGTGGGCTCCTTAGTGAACAAGATGCTGAAGTGGTTAAGCTTGCTGCCATGCCCTAACCGCATCCCGATGTGGTGGATCAACGTGCCGATTCACATTTCCAAGATGAGCATGCACCGACAAATCTCAAAAGTTGGACCGATCCAAGAGGCTACACTGCCGTCTTCGTCCATGGGGTTCATTGTGGAGGCTAGCAGTGATCCAAATCTTTGTGCAGCCATTGGTAGCAAAGATCTAATATACCCTTAAGCATGTGTATAATATTCCCATAGGAACGATTAATTCTGTTTTTATTTACGTATCAAACATGAAAAATAAATAAAATTTATTTATTTTTTCTTTTCTCATGTACCAACAATAATCTACGAGTTAATTAATATTGAAAGGGTAACTTTAATTCATGTTTACTACTCATACTCTACGAGTTATTATTTAAAAATGATAAAAAGGTAAACATTTTATTAAGATACACATGTATTATAATATTTAAGTGTTTTTTTAGTTGTTGATAGGGCTACAATTTTTAAAACTACATCCTTATACTTTGACGAATTATAGTGAAATTCTTCCTTTTGTTGTGTGAACTTTCCCTTCTAGGGTTTTCACGGAACATTTATGTGTTCATTTCTCATCTCTTCTTTTTTGCGGTCCTGTTTGATTTTTTCTATTATCATTCATTTCAACCATAAAGGCTTATATCAGAAATTCAAGATTTTTTATTTTCTTTAATCACTGCTCTAGGCTCTCTCTCTCTCTCTCTCTCTCTCTCTCTCTCTCTCTCTCTCTCTCTCTCTCTCTCTCTCTCTCTCTCTCTCTCTCATATATATATATATATATATATATATATATATATATATATATATAAGTTCAATCCTAATTCACTTGAACCAAGAGTGACCTCCTAGTTTTGCCGCCTCCAGTACTAACAAAAATGGTTGAAATAACAAATGTACCTTTATTTTGTCTCGTAGATACTTTTTCCATTAATATTTTGATATTTAGCATTGAGACTATCAAACTGACAAATTTGACAATTTGATTGGCCAGAGTAGCCCCTTTTTTTTTTTTACCTGTTTTTGACAAACGGACCAATAATCCCCACAATTACGAGAACATGAACTTAATTGTGATACTCATTTGGACTAATCCATACCTAATTATGAAACAAGCTAGAAAATATAGGCCGACTAATCTATTTAAAACTGTAAGATATTGATGATACCAAAATTCCATTTCATTTATAATATATAAATATATTTTTCTAATACAATTTAATTATTTGCAAAATTTTATAATGTTCTAAAATTTTAATTTAATTTTGATTTTTTATTTAAATAGCACAAATTGCCTTTTAAGCACATCTGTCACATCTTCATAGTTACCTTTCAATTACGCAACCTGGTATATAGCATCGCTCTTCAACAAATTAAGCTAATCCAATTCATTTAAGAATAAAATTAAATAAGTCAACTTAGTACTCAATGTAATATATATATATATATATATATATATATATATATCGAAGGAAATTATAAAATAGGAATTGATATTATCTTTAGATGCCTCTTTATCAACTCACTTCTCATGAAACAAGTTATTCTTTTAATATTCATGTATGATATATAATTTATGTTGGTGTTATCCCAATTTTATTATTTATTCCAAATGATATCCATTTTTAAATATGTTACTAATTATTATCTTTTATTTGTCCATGAACTTTACAAGAAAATAGTTCATCATCTATTATGAATTAATTTCATAGCATTTCTAAAATTGGACAAAAGTAATAGTTTTAGTCATATACAAATTTTCTTGCTATAAAAACTAAGAGCATCTCCAACCATGCTCTCTATATATCATCCCTATTGTAGCTAAAAGTTATTTTAGAGAGTTAATTTTATATTACTCATTCCAACCATCCTCCCTATTTTAGCTAAATATAAATTTTTTTATTATATTTTACAATTTAATGATTAATCTAAGGCGTTGGGTACAGGCTCGCCGTCGGCGATGTTGTGCCTTTCTTCCACATCCAGCTGATCGGCACAGAGGCATTGTAGTGATGAATTTGGTGCTTCTGGTCGGCACAAAGCTATGGTCCCTATTCATAAAAGACGTCATCAACCACTTAGAGAGCGGGTCTCTATCCAACGAGATCCGCCTGCTGCCCGAGCCTAGCTCGTACCCCATCGACAACCCCAATTGTTTCCTGTTGGTCACACTCACCAACAACGCCCAAGAAACGGTCACCCTCGCCATCGTGGTGGGCTACCAAGGCGGCACGAATCCTACTTCTTCGGCGACGCTCGGGAGGAGAAGGAAGGGAAGATGATGGAGAGGGCGGTGCCGAACATCGGTAGGCAAAGCGGACGGCGATGACCGGAGTGACGGCGGCCGTAGACAAGAGCGCCGATGCCATCGACATCGAGGCAGGCCGTGCCGACGAAAATTCAAATCCAAATCCAATCTCCCTGCCCAGCCCCAACGTCGTCCACCCCTACCCGACGGCCATGCGTCATCCCCCCGCCCAGCTCCGTGTCGCCGGCCCTGCCGAGAGAATTGTTGGAGAAGGGAGATGGGTCGTAGGGAGAGGGAGAGAGACCGAAGCGCGAGGAAATTACGAGCGGGGTGAGTTTTTTTTCGACGCATTAAAATAATTAAAATTTCATGTAGCATCGCTATATCTGGCGAGGTAGGTAGCGAGTTACGTATTTCAGGGAACCATTTAGGGAGTACATTGGAATAGCTACGGTTTGTATTTGGCTCTCTATATTAGGGTAGGGAGTTATTTAGGGATAGGGTTGGAGATGCTCTAATAATGGTAATTATGAAAATAGCTTTTTGAAATAAAAGGTAATAGTTAGTGACACGTTTTAAAATAGATATATACTATCCAAAACTCACAAACACCAATCAGTTACAATAGAGGATATGGTTCATCATAAGGCTTGCTAGTTAGGATATATTTAGTATTGTTTTTGGTTTTCAGTTTTGAAAAAGTATTTTTAGAAATTATATTTAAAACCTATTTTCAGCCGACTTGGAAAACAAAAAAATATTAATTTTTTTTGTTTGGGAGTTGTTTTCAAAAGGTGTTTTTACAATCCTAGGTAGGACACAAGACCACAACACAACGCCGAACTGGACTGGAGCACCATGCCGGACCACAACACCCAGACGGTAGGATGGTAGTGAGGAGGACGGCAGAGTATAGGGAGGCGGGGATGATGACGGTGGTTGAGGAAGAGCAGATCAGGCAAGGAGGACGCGCCCGAGAGGAGCGAAGGAGAAAAATAGAAAACAAGGTAAAATAACAAAAACATGTTTTATTTTTCTGTATTTGAGTAATAATTGTATGTGTTTTCTGTATTGAAACACAAAAAAAGTTTTGAAAACAGCGACCAAACATTAAGTTCATAAAATAATGTTGCCCTTGTAAATAATAATAAAATCAAATTTAGTCAAGTATTGGGGGGAAAAACGGGTGCACACTGAGTGCTTGACTACACACCCTCGTGACTTCGTCCTTGCCTCCTTGCTCGGCTTCTCAACCTTAACCCACGCATAGCCGCACTTGCATAGGCCCAAAGGCGCTTTGCGCTCCAGCCTCTAGTCTTGGCCGGCGACTGCCTAGTCTTCGTCCGCTTGACCCAACAGCCCAACGCCAGGCCACCTACGAGAGTCGACGAGCGCTGCTCCAAAGTCCAAACCGCCAAGCACCAATAGTTATTGACTCTTTTGATTCTGCCACTGGTAGCTAGTGGCTTGCCACTCGCCAACCATCGCCGCCAAACCAAGATTGCAAAGTCTCCCCAACCTCTGACGTTGCTGGCTTGTTACATTGGACCTCAACTACACTCCACAAATCAGATCTGGATTTTTGGACACTGGACTAAACGACTGGTTGACTAGACCTTTGGCCCTTTGCCAAATTTGGATTGCTGCGTGTGTTGGTCGGTTGGCGTTGGGCCTCTCACCTTTGCCAAATTAGTACGATTGGCTTTGACTCCCGAATTACTAGAGTTTAGATTTAGACAATTTTAAAAATCTAATTTAATGTTTATAATGTTTAATGTATCGTTAATTTGTGGTTATGAACTTGCTGTATTTGATGTAATGATGCTTGTAGTGTTTGACTGCATACGATTATATTTTCAGTGGTAACTGCTACTACTAGCTTAGTTCAATAGATAAATTTATGATTAGGAAATCAAAATTTCTTTTTCTTGTTTTTCTAATTAATTTTTTGTTGACTTAAACAACTTTCCTTCATAATAAATGTTGAATATCCTAACAACATTTCTAGAGCTACCCCTTCATTCACGTCTCATATATTGCTAATACTTTATTTTCTAATTAAAGATATTGTCTCATGAAATTTGCCTTCAAGTTGCCATCATGTGACACATTGGTTATGATGTTACGATGTTCAATATTTTTTTGCTAAAATTTAATTAAAAAATAAATTTTATAAATATTAATTAACTATTTTTTATGATCCTAAATAGTATATGTTTAATAAAATTTTAATTATTCTATTAAAATATTAATTTCAAACTTTTTATATATTTTAAATTATCTTTTAATGTTACAATTATTTAATTGGGTTAAAGAGAACAATTATTTTAATATTAAATAAATTTTAATTTGTGGAGTCTTAACAAATTTTACCAATTAGGGCTCTATATTCGACCAAAATTATCTACCAGATTCATAATCCGAATTGATGCGAAGAACTGATGTGTTTGAGTGCGTAAAATTATTAATTGCATTAGTTGTAGATGATGTGTTTAAATCGGTTTGATGAATTTTGGTTTAATTTTTATCTTTGTTGATTATTGTATTCACGGAAGATATATGTTTACTTGATTCAGGATGATCTTCGGTTCAGGAAAATAAAGAATCGCTTCGGGAAATATGGACTTTGATTTGGGAAATAGGACTTTAGTCCGAGAAGTAAGACTTCGGTTCGCGAAATAGGGGCTTCGGTTCGAAAAATAAGACTTCGATTCGAAAAATAAGAATTTCGGTTCGGAAAATATGTATTTGGGTTCGGGAAAATAGGGACTTCGATTCAGGAAAAGTTATTATTTTTCGAACCTAATCATCAAACCGAATTAAATCATCCCCTGCCTACATGTTTTTGGGTTCCATGATCTGTAACTATCTCTGATGGATTGTAATTTCAGGCCAAATCTTCAAACGGCTATAACTTTGCGCACGTAGTTTGATTTGGGCCTAATTTTTTAATTTGTAGGTATCGACGAGATGCACATCGTCCAAACTCATAAGGGGTTTGTCGTTCTTAGATTTTCAAAAAAATGCACTCTTTCACATTTAAATCCTATTTTTTAGCAGATTATTGCAATTTTCCAAGACATTAACTCTCTGGGATCTTCGCATGCAATACAATTTTCATCAAGTAACATACAACATGCTATTTCATCACAAATGATGTGTTTAATGTGAAAAATAGTACTTCGGTTTTTCGTAACGCACCTATTTTCTCGAACCGAACGATTTAAATGTTATTCTATTTTCGTCATTCGATCATGTATTGTTATAACACAGTGTGTATTCATTTTCAACCACGTTGGACGCCTCATTGGAATGACACGCTTGGATCGACACGTAGATCCAACTCTAAATCCGATAAAATCATCCAGTCAAAATTATTTATTCTTTATTTTATTTGTATATGCCTCTCAACATGATATTATCGGTTTAATAGTGTGGTCATGAAAAAGCGCCCATGAATATAAAGTTGATTAGGATATAACAAACCGAGACGTAACTTCTAAAGCCTCCATAGAGACTTGTTGGGGATTAAGTACACATAATCATTGGAGGGAGAGTGGTATACTATTTTCTATTAGAGCACTAGTAGCGATTTTCTATAGTAATCTGTTTTCTTATATTTAGGATAAAAAGGTTAAAAAATTATAAAATTATTCACATAGTAGATGCCATATTTTTAACTTTATCTATAGGGTTTACACAATGTTTTCCAATATATTGGGAAGTACTATTCACTCATTATAATTATTAAATTATATCTAATTTTTTTTCTTATTTATCTTCTTCACGTTTCTCATAACATTAATTTATATTTCATATTAAATTATTAAAAAATATTATTAAATGAAATAAGTAGTATAAAATATTATTTTAATGATATAAATGATGATTTAGAAAATCTATTGTGATGTACATTAATATATGGAAGCAAAAAGTAGTTTAAAACTGTAAATTTAAGGAAACTTATTGGGAAAGCGATCTGAGTGCTCTTTGAGCAAGAAAACTTATTTTAGTAATGCGAAAAAATTAAGTTTTATTTTCATTGAAAAATATATTATAATAAATTTATTTTTTTTATTTTGTTGGAATATTTTATATTTTTATAATTGTTAATGTTTTAAAATTTGATATCATGATTATAATTTTTTTTAAAAGCAAATTAATAATGAGAATAATGATGCGTTAAAGTTTTTATTATTATTATTAAAATTATATAAATATTATTTTCAATTTTCACAAAAAATAAAATAAATGACATATTGCTCCTTAATCTAAAATTCTTGCTGTGTCGCTGTACGCAATGAAATGAGGGTGTATTATTATCCTGTGTTCTATTAGGGATAGACAAAAAAAGTCATCATTTGCAAAGTTTCTCTTAATGTTCTTTGTGGTGTTTATGCTGGAGGGACCAAATAACTATGTTAGTGCTGCCAGCCCATGAAGCCTGTAACAATGCAAACAGCTTAATCAAAATAAGAAATGCCGCAGTTCGGGTATGCTCTCCTGCTGGGTAATCCTATCATTTCCTGTGAGCTCATATATATGTGTCGTCAGACGGGACATCGAATTTTTTCTATCAATATATATATGGCAACACAGATCGATCACGTGCCGGGGGGAGGAAATTCTTTAATTGCAGTAAGAAAGTGCAACCTCTGCGGCTGCTGAAGCAGCGGCGGAGTGCCAAAAAAGCAATTACGGATGAAATACCAAGGGAGAAGTTAATCCAGCACTAGATTCAACATTGACCCAGATAGTTTTGGTGGTCTGCGAGCTTGGTTGCTTTTTTTGGTTTTTTGTTTTTTGTTTTCTACATTTAAATGCAGAAAACACTCATATTTTCTTGTTTGATATCTATTTTTGTTTTTTATTTTCGAAAACAAATTGTTTTGAGTACTAAAAAATAAAAACATTAATTTGATGTTTCCTATTTGTTGTATTCCGTTCTCACCTGTTTTTCGGTAAGTCATTGCCGCCCGCCGTCCGACGCCGTCTGCCGCCCCGCTGCGCGAACGCTATCTCCCCCCGTGCGTGCCACCGCGCAGATATCCCCCCGATGCGATGCTACCTCCCCTGGCACAGATCTCCCCCGCTGCAGTCTCCCCATCCGGCGACCTCCCCGGCGCGACAACCTCCCGCAACCAGGATCCCCCGCCCGGTGCGACCTGCCCCCTGGGGCGCGACGCCCCCTGCCGCTACACGACCTCCACGACCTCTCCCACAGGTGTCGACAAAAAAAAAAAAAAAAAAAACGAAAACAGAGAACGGTGACCAAACGAAATTTCTCAATTTAACTTTAAAAATAATTTTTAATTATAATTTTTAAAACCAATTTTTGAAAACAGAGAACGAGAACCGTGACCAAACATGGCCGATTCGTTCCACTAAATCCAAATTACCCGTCCTCCTCGCCAATTCAACTTGCACAAAATCTAAATCTATTCATAGGCCAGGAAATGAATCAAATGTTCATGAACAAGCTCACGTTTGACTCGATAAAAGATTATTTATGTTCGTTCATTAAGAAATAGTGGCGTTTATGAACGGGTTCGCGAACACCATTATTATATTCGTGAACACGTTCGTAAATGTTAACGAATAAGTGTTCACGAACCGTTCGTGAATATTATTCGTGTTCGTGAAAATTATTTATGAATTAAAAAATTAATAAATTAATTAATATGTATAAAAATTATTTTATTAAATATAAATATATTTTTATTGAATATAATTTAATAAACATATACTTTATTATTATTATTAAATAAAAATATATATATTTTGACTTGTTTGTTTATTATTATTATATTTTTATGACTATATAGTAATTATTTAAATATATTAAATAAAGGTACCAAAACTTAACTATTAATTAATTATACGTTTTTGAATAAGTTTATGATGTGATTTTTTTTTTCATATTTTTATGATTTTATAATTGTGTTCGTAAACGTTCGTGAACCGTTCATGGACAATAAAGTAATATTCGTGACAATTTGTGACCGTCATAGTTTAAGGCTCGTATTCGGTTCGGTTCATTAATGAATAATAACGAACACCTTCAAACATCTTACTACTTAACTCGACTCGATTCGTTTGCGGCCATGCATGAAAATTACCCTCGGCATTTAGCACTCTCCCGAAACTACGTACAAAAAATTATGCCCGTTGTAGCCTCTTTCAGCGACCGTTAGTTTTTATTATCGTATAGACAGTAAAACTTAAATTTTTGGATGTAACAAGTTATTCACGTAACTTTCAATGTCTAAAAAATATATAATAATTTTTTATTATTTACATATTATTTTATTATTTTCTAAGTTTTTCCCTCTTCTCGCATCTCTTTCGACACTCCCATCTCTCCTCTCTCTCAATCCTCTCCCATCTCTTGTCTCTCTCTCATCTCTTTCTCCGCAAGCACTAGGTTGGTGACGGCGTACATCTGGCCGTCATGGATCGCCAGGTCTTTGTCGCCACCCGGCAATGGCTCAGCCGCTAAGTACATCCTTCGCGCCTTGGATTGGGCAGCAGCCCTTCTCTCGCTGCAGATCGTCCGTTCCTCAGTATGTCAGAGTTGTAGCCCCCATTCGCTCCTGCTTGTTCAAGGGAAGGCTACGGTGCAAAGAAGCAGCGTCAACCACATGGTGCTTCTTATGCAAGCTTTCCTCTACATTAATGCATGTACCTGTTATCTTATCAAGGAAAGAATAAAGCAATATTGTGACTATATTAGGACAAAAATTATGTTTTCTTCCTTAAATTCCCTGTTTCATTCATATATTTCTCATGCATATTTAGGTGCAACTTATGTAGTCGTCAATGGCTTCAATCAGTTTTAACATTTGTGGTTGATACTTGCAATAAATATTGTATGTATTCTTAAGGATATTCAGTTCGGTCAGGAATCTTTGCAATTCATATTAACTATGACTAATTTAAACAGTCACGATCCGTATTCAAAGATATGCTACTGGTGATAAATAATTTATTAAAGACAACAATATTATGGAAAAATCATGAAAATGGCTATGGAATAAGAACAATAATAAGACTCAGAAACCATTTCAAAAAAGAACAAACAGTAAACCCACTTTTGCCCTTGTATTTTGTTTGGGCAACATTAATAGAGGGGTCAACCAGATTTAGGCTTCGTCAGCTGATTGTAAATGTAGAGGAAAATAACAGTTGGAACGAAGACTAGTTAATACAAATGCTGTGAAAACAGTGATTTCTCCTCATGCTCTTACGGTGGTCTGTGTAGGCGTGGGCGATGATTGTGTAGGACAGCACACACAACGCCATATAAAAAACACAGTTCATTCAACATAATACACCCCCCCCCCCCCCCCCCCCCCGCGTACCGTGTCTGCCACATTTGCAGATTCCAATAAACGGAATGCTGACGGCGCTATTATTTTATTTTGCATGGCATAATTATCTCTCTGTTGTTTATGATTGATATTGGCTTAGACTTCACATGCAATAGGTTGAAGGATTATTCTGCATAGTTTGCCTTTCTTCAAAACATTTACTTCTGCTCGCCCGCTACTTACATCCATACGTCATAGGATAACTTAGAAAAGAGCTTAAAAATGGCAATTGGGACAGAACATTACAACTCAAAAAGCATTAGGATCATCGCCACACTGCAAACAGCTTTCTATAATGCAATATCATCTGGTTAATTTTAATGCCAATGGGTTTGGAAGGAAGAAAAAAAATTGAGAAAGGTTAAGCCCACCGTGTAGGCATCAGCAGCAACGACACATCAGAACATCCAAGCATGAGTATGGTCTCGACATAGCTTCGATTTCACCAGGAGAAGGTAAAGATTCCATGTAATATACCAGCCCCCAAGCACAGCAAAAGTTGTACATGTTTCTACAAATTCCTTTACTGAAAGGATACACTCTTTCGGGAATTCCTCTGCAATCCAACCCAAGTTTACTATGTTAAATCATTGCTACCACCCACAAACATGATATATTTTTCCTTAAAAAAAAACTATTATGAAGCTGATTTTTGGATTGTGAATCAACTTAAGTTGTGGAGACGGGTGGAGAGTCTGGGAGTGACATGAAGGAATCACTTGAAAGGTCCCCGTGGGCAAATATGATGGTGTTCCAATTCGGCCATCTACGTCCAATGCAAATGTGTTTAAAGATCAATGCTTTGAAAAAAAACCAAAAAATTGGGCCTTCAAAAAAGCAATATAAATAGTCACTATAGTAAACATAGAAATTAGCTATACATTAAAAAACCATAAGTCAACTCATCGTAAAATCAAGTACGAAATATGAAAAAAAAATTACAACTTAAGCCTCCTTATCCTATCCAAAAGACTCACAATACCATCGACTTGATTTTGGCATTTTATAAATAACATGGAGAGAATGAGACAATTTAGGTCATAAAACCAAAGCAAGCAAAGAACCAAACCCCCAACCCCAACAAAAAAATAACTTAAAAAGCACTTGAACAGCTTCACTTGAGCCCAAGGAAATACAAAACGAATAAAAAACAAGTTTCAAAGATCAAAAATAGCTGTGTTGATCATCCTACCCCGAAGAACAATTTACTACCCTAGAAAATTCTTCGGGGTATTTGGTTCCAGCTGCCCCATATAGTGTAGATAATAAAGGACTGTAGAGGAAATGGGGGAAAACGTACACCAAGGAACTAGCTCTGTAGCTCATGTAGAAAAGAAAAAGAAAAAGAGAGCTTTTAGTTTTTTGGTAGCCTTCGCAGTCCGGTCAAAAACCTTATATTAGTATACTAGTAGTAAGAAATTAATGGGTGTTTGATTGAATAATATTATTTTTAAAAACGAGATTGTTTTTAAAAACAATAGACGTAATGAATTTAAAATTATTTATGAGTAATAAAATTATCTGGTATAACAATTTTTAAAAATAATTCAGTTTTAAAAAAAATATAGGTTAACCAAACATAGCGAATACATTTCAGAATCATCTCATTTGAACATTTCATCATAACCCAACTTTTAATCTCATAATGATCTGAGCTTGAAATAAAGGGCAAGTTCCTTGCATCAACTTTATCAAAATGAATTTCTAAACTGCATAATTCTAAGTATCTTTCTTGGATTGGAGCGAAAAGATGGTGCATGGGAAGAGCATCAATGATGAACAAAACAACTTAAATCATGTATAAGTTAGGAGCATTAATGATGAACAAAAGAACTTAAATCATGTATGAGTTAGGAATATAACAGACGCAAAAGGAAAAAAATGTATGTCAATAGGAATAATGGACTGGCAGAAGAAATAATGCTAGTAGATGTAAGTCAGTAAGAATCACCTATGGAAAAGCAACAGCATGAGTAGGAAACACAGTACCACTGACAAGGTTACCAATAGCAATATCATGATCGCGCCAATCCACCTGATAAAAATTCCATCTCAGATTCCCACTTCAGATAGAGGTAAAGATACAGACAGCATGAGTATCAAACAGTTCGTGAGATGACTAGGAGTTAAATAAAAACCACTAGGCTGACCAAATAAAGATCATTCACCCCTTACATATTCCCAGTATGAAGAGCAGGAAAAAATAAGGAAGGAATTCAGAGATCTGACATATGGTCAAGTTCCACATGTGAAATTAATATTTAGGAATTAAGCTTTATAATGCTTAAAGAGATGCGTTACCAAGCTTTTAAAATATTATCCTTCAGGTATATAAAATACAAGATGCTAGTCCAAAGGCACAATGCTGTCTCTTCAAAAATGTACCACCTAATATAAATATATGCATCAGAAAATTAGTTTAGATTGAATAAAAAATATAAATAAATACATAACAACATTCAAATACAGGAACACATGGACATGAAAGTGCTATGGTAATTTAAATGAATAAAGAGTTTCATCAAAGTTAAGACAATCAAAACCAGATCTTCGAACTGAAACCGCAACATTAGGAAACAGACAAGATGATTTTCCAAAGGGGTTTGCTACATACAACCACGTGGCGCAGTCACATCAGCCATGACTGCATCAGGTGGTTAAGTATTTTTTCTCTTATGCAAATTACAATAATCTTTTGGTGTGTGTGCATGTGTATTGACCTTAACTTCATAAGTCCATAAATATGTGTACTGATTAGTTGCTTATGTTATCCTATGACCACTTGCGATTCCTCTCATAAACATATTCCATACAAGGTGTAAGTATACTCACCAGAATCGACAGTGATTGCCTTGACCAATGCATGTTCCAAGGAAAACACAATGATGATCAAATTGAAGAACACATTTGTCACAGTCATGACAATGTCTGGCTCTTGGAGGCTTCCAATTTGTCACATCAAATAAGAAACAGTAAAAAAAATTGGTCAATTGTAAACAGCAGATCTTCAAACCCTAAAGGCATGTCTCACATTCGCTGAAGACTAAGGAATTAAAAATTATATATTGAAATGGGAATGGAAAACAATAACATTGACACAAAATCCTAAAAAGCCAGAAACGAGAAATATGTTAAAGTGATATTCAAGTTCCAGACCAGCAAAAGTTGTTCAAAAACACAGAAAATTCAGCTAGGCAACAAATTGATAAGATCTCTCAAAATTCAAAAGTTTATTGAAGTTAATGACTCGTGTACATTCAGGTGAGCTTACAGTAATTTTGAAAACCAGTCACAACACAGAGAGCAGTAACTCAACAAAGCGATGTCCTAATCGTAAGGCGTAAAGAGCTGTCCTCAACGCACTTCCAACGTGTTTGATGACATGGAGAGCTGTCCTCAACACTCAAAAGGCTAATTTTGAGATTTACTGCTGGATTTAGTGACATGTTGTAACGCTTCTTGTAATGCAGTAGACTTTGACATTCTAAGTGTGTGTTGGATTTCATAGAGTGGTGTCACCTTTTTAGTGGCTTTCTTAATGAACTTCTTTTTACTATAAAAAGGGAGAAATTTTCTTAAGTGTTGACATAATTCTTTGAAATTGTAAAGGAATTCTAAATATTTTCAGAATACCCCCAAATTTTGGGAAACAAATATATGGAAAAAAACGTTCTTGCTCACTATTCCTAAAAATTTACAAAGAGAAGCATGAAACAGGAAATGGAAAATGCAAAACAATACCTAAATATCTAATTTTCCTTTCAGGAGCTTCATTGAACACATAATCGTTGGTAAACAACCATGATAGAATTATGTGATGAAACAAAAAGAGGTCTACAGATTAGTGAAGTACTTCTTCTATCTCAGGAGGAAGTCAAGAAAAGACATGAGCACCCATGCTAATTAGTTGAAATTCTGGTCCATTGATTCCAAATATGAAATAGCACATAGCGAATTTCGCTACAACAAGAGAATATGCATAGTCTGAGAAACGTAACAATAAAGTGTCTTGATTATCCAGGTATATTAAAGGAAGACAGAGAAATTATTACCTGCACAACGTTGCAATAAGTGCAAGTCCAACTTCTGAAAAATCAAAGAGGAAGTAATCTATATTATTTTGATATTATTTAAAACTAATTTCAACCACATGAAACTTTGTTTTGTTTATTATTATTTTATTTTGGGGGAGGGGGGATGCTCAACAGGCATTTCACCACCTCTTATCATATAGTAATGGCCATGCATATCACAGATTATTAAATGGACAAATTATTAAATGGATTATTTCATCACATAAAGCAAGCTGCATAGCTAGATGGATGAAATTGGATCCAAAAAGCCATCAACCTTCCCCCACTCCCTTATTTTCTAAAAGCAGAGTCAAAATACTGTAGATAAACACCTTTCTAGTTCACCTAGTAGGATGCAAATATAAGGGGGGGGGTAAGTAATAAATAAATAAAAAAAAAAAAAAAAAAAAAAAATTAAAATTTAATTTTTTTTTTTTTTTTTTTTTTTTTTTTAATTTATTTTTATTTTTTTTTTTATTTTTTTTTTTTTTTTTTTTTTTTTTTTTTTTTTTTTTTTTTTTTTTTTTTTTTTTTTTTTTTTTTTTTTTTTTTTTTTTTTTTTTTTTTTTTTTTTTTTTTTTTTTTTTTTTTTTTTTTTTTTTTTTTTTTTTTTTTTTTTTTTTTTTTTTTTTTTTTTTTTTTTTTTTTTTTTTTTTTTTTTTTTTTTTTTTTTTTTTTTTTTTTTTTTTTTTTTTTTTTTTTTTTTTTTTTTTTTTTTTTTTTTTTTTTTTTTTTTTTTTTTTTTTTTTTTTTTTTTTTTTTTTTTTTTTTTTTTTTTTTTTTTTTTTTTTTTTTTTTTTTTTTTTTATTTTTTTTTTTTTTTTTAATTAAAAAAAGGGTGGGGGGGGGAAAATTATTTTTTTTTTTAAAAAAAAAAAATTTTAATATTTTAATTTTTTTTTTTTTATTTGGGGGGTAATAACTAATTAATTTTTTTTTTTTTTTTTTTTTTTTTTTTCAAATTTGGAGATGCTCTAATGTAGCTAATATTAGCTGATCCTTATCATATTATCCCATTGGTCAAAGAATATTTGTGATTCAACATCTACTTTATTGATTTTTATAGATTGATACACATTCATCAATCAAATTATTAATATGAAAAAAACAAACAAATGCCATTTGCGAACAATGGCATGCACCGATTAGATCAGTTTATGTACATTTTGAATGCAGATAACAAAATTTATAAAGATCTCCAACCTGATAGATGATCCACTAGGATACATTTCCATAGCTAGCTTGGCCCAAGATGTTGCATTTCCCTGGAAAGCTCCTCTGGGATGTGTGTCCACATCCACTGCCACGCTGCCTTTGCTTGATCATCATAATAGTAATGCAAAACAGTAAGAGAACAAATTCTTAAAACTGCCAAACTTTTAAAATATTATTGATCAGATTAGTCTCTCATATGACAAATTAACCCATAGACTATTCTTCATTTGGGGGGAAAGGGAGAGCAAGCCTCTGGAAGTTCCATGTTTGCACTCTAACATTGATAGCGGATACTTACCTCAAGGTCGGTGATGACTTCCTAAAAATAAAATCTGCCTCTTCAACAGCTCTCATTGCATCAACAACATAGCTGGGAAAAAAAGTAAGAAAGAACACCAAGTTGAAAACATCAAAATATAAACAAATAGAGTATGATAGGTATCATAAAAAATTAATAATAAATCAAGAGCCAGAGAGAAAACATTGACACTTACCCAGGGGTGGAGCTAGAAGTGAGAAAATATTGAGCCAATGTAGCAAGAAATAGAAAAACATACAATGCAGTGTACCTGAAAATACAAATGAGCATTAGGACTTTACAGCTAGCACTATAAAATCACAATTGACTATGAAACTATCATCCAACAATTATCTGGTGATGCCACCTTGACAATTTAGCTTCTGTGCCTATTTATTGAAATCTTCTAGCATAATGAATACAATATTTATATCAAAAGTGTTCTGTAAATGTCAAACTGGTACTTGGAGAAGAGCCAAAACATTGTTTTTTAAAAATATTCTACAAACGTCACAAAATTTGAAATGCTGATGAATAGCCTGTAGGCCTTAAATGTTTGATTAAAGATTTAGTACTGCTTTGACAAAATTATTTGATCATTTTATAAAAATTTCCCCATTGCAATGATGAATTGAATGCTCCTCCCAAGTTCCAAGGTATATTTTAAAAAACACCATATATTATTATAATTAAATTTGTATCTAATAAATTGTATTAGGGCACAGACATGATTGTAGGTTAAGTAGGTCTTTCTAACTATAGGACTGTTAGAAGTTTTGTGTACATAAAGCTCAAGGTTTGTCTTATTAGGAACTGATATACAGACCACTAATTTTAATATGCGTGCAGTGGATCATTGTTTTAAAAGCTTATTCCAGTCTCTACATTATGATTTTCCGGTATTGCTCTGTTGCTCTGTCCTACCGTTCCAAATGGTGGTGAAACCATCATAGGACCCAAGAAGGCATGTACCCACCTGGCGTAGCTGTATTCCTTTTGGTGATATACATATACTAACTAGCATGAAAGGAAAAATGTACAGCTTGAAATTAAAAACCACTAGATCTTCTTATCTTTGCATGACGGTTTGATGACTAATTTGACATGCAACACTATATTAGAGATCAAGTCAAAGTTCAAATTTTTTTAATATTGTCCATTCATTCTTTTTTAAAAAATTTAATCCATTTCTCCCCGTAGAGGGTATTAGTAGCAACCTAGTTACATCTTTGTACTAGCATGAATATTGAAAGAAATTCTTTAAATTAAACTCAATTAATTGAAGGAATATGCCTATACTAACTAGCATGAAAGGAAAAATGTATAGGTTGAAATTAAAACCCACTACATCTTATCTTCATGCAACAAATTAGAAATTTTGTTTGATGACTAATTTGATGTACAACACTGGTCCGAGAGAACATGTATGCGTACAAAATTTTAGAATATTATCTATCCATTCTGTTTTAAAATTTTTAACTCATTTTCCCCATCTGAGGGTATTAGTACATCTTGGTTCATAATTTTATCCATCAAACTCAAATAATTAAGGAATATTGCTGATTAATTTTAGGTTGTTCAATAAATCTGTTAATGTTACTATTAGCAAACTTTCTTTCTTTTTTTGAATTTTGTCATGACTTAAGAATGAAACTTTAATTGATATATCTTCAACAAAAATTTTGCATCCACCATTAATTTATCATAACAAAGTTCATTACGATGTCAAAACACTCATCATTGCAGTTAATATTACAACAAAAAGCAACATCCAATGACAAGGCCCAAAGTTCTCCCCTTTCACTCCCTGAAGGCCACCAGCAACACCCTCAAATGCTCTTCTATTTCGCTCCTTCCAAAGGACCCAAAAGAGAAGCATAGGACTCACTTGTAGGAACTATCTGGCCCTGCCCCAAGGCACTACTCCACTCCATGCCACAATGTCAAGGCCCACCTTGATTGCAGGAATCCATCAAACACCCAACAAGACATAAACAAAGCCCTGCAACTAAGTTGCCTGCCTGCAATAGAATAAATAAATAAATAAATAAATAAGATGGTCAATTTACTCCCCTGCACTCATGTACTGCATATATCTACTCACTAACTGAATCTCCCACCTCTACAACAGATCAAACTCCGAAGTAAGAATATTGCTCCACACAGTCTCCTAGGCAAAGAAGGTGAACCAAGTGGGAACTTTAGCCCCCCAAACAACATGCCACCAAGGCTCACTACTGCAACTTGCAGACCCCATCTGATATGGAGCTTGAAGTATCTCTTCATAGAGAAACCACCCAGTCTGCTAACTCCCCAAACCACTGCATCTTGCTTCCCTTGTGAAATTTATCCTTCGTGTAGCGCATCAAAAATGCCACGAATTCCTCTACCCCCAATCTCGGGCATTTCAGCTAAATCAAACATTCTAACTCTCACCATCGTAGAAAGTCGTTATCAAAACTGTTTTTACCACAGTCAAACCATTCACAATCGGGATCGGGAAGGCCTCTCTCAACAACCGAGCCCAACACCAAATGTCATGGAAATCAAATTCTCATTGCCCGGTTTGCAAATCACCATCCAACTAAAATTGTCCTACCCTAACCCTAAGCTTTTCCGCAAACCAACCCCATAAGGGAGTCAGGAAGTCTTAGTCCTCCAACCAAAATGATCCAACTCTAATATGAAACTAATCACCCTCCAAAAACTCTCTTTTTCTATCATGAACTAACACTTCCATTTAGTTAGCAACACTTCATTGAAGGCTTGGAGGGGCTTAACCCCCAACCCACCCTCCACCAATGCTCGTTGAACTCTTTGTCAGTCTTCCACTTGACCAAATAGAATTTTAAAACATCACGGGTACTCCCTCATAAACACCACCCTTGAATCCTCTCCCACCTATTAGTCACTCTGGCCAGAATCTGAAACACAGAGAAAATACATTGGAAGAATTGAAACAGTGCAACTCGACAAAGTCAGCCACCCCCTTTTAGAGAGGCAAGCATTCTTACACCCTGCAAACCTCTGTACAAAACACTCATCCACTGGCTCCCAAATTGCCTTCGACTTTCAAATGGCCCCTGGCAGCAAACCCAAATAAGTGGATGGCAGGCTGTCTGCTTTACATCCCACTAAATGAGCAAAAAAACAACCATCCACCCCATCACCCATGGCCACCATTGCAGAGACTTCAACTCTCATGTTCATTTATAAAGGTTTGATTTTTCGATATTGCCTGTATTGAAATATATCATATTTGTGCCCGGCCATATCAGCACTGGCTCCACCACTGTTTACACAGCATTTACACTGGTTTGGAAAGTGTGCATTTTTTAGTAAGCGTGCATATCATGACTACAGATCAGATCAGATAGGTCAAGACCAACCAACTTCAATTCCAACACACCAAAATTCCCTATCTAGTAAATGCCATGCTGTGCATTTATTTATTTATTTTTATCACCAACCCCAAACCTACAAAATCAAGGATGCATCATAACACGTTTTTAATTATGAGCATACACTATCATACCCGCATTTCACTCGTTTTTGTAGTATGGGTGCGAGACAGCAACTTCCTAAAATCAGTAAAATAACAACTGACTTCATTCTAAATTGAGCAGTGCCTGTACACAAGTTGATGGATGTGCTCAAATGTACCTTAATATACAACTATGGGCAATACGTTTAACGGTTTGTTTTTAGCCTTGTCATAAATTGAATGACTACATTGAATTCGTAATGTCAACAGAGACATGAGAATTAGAAGAAAAAACTTATAACAATTTACAACCCAGATATTAAGTAAAGGAGTTGAAATACCATGGTTCCTTCCTCGTTTTCTCTATCAAAACGCTATCTAAAAGAAACAGAATCCCCCCGTAGATCAGATGCGACGTCACCAACGCAAATTTCAGGCCCAACGAAGATCTCCGAGCTAAGACCAACAAACCCAAAAACCACAAAACAGATAATTCAAGTTCTGACGGTGTTTCCAAGGAAGAAGAAGAAGAAGAAGAAGCATTGCCAATGAATTGAGAAGACAAAACAAAATCTGGACCATTCTTGCTTTCTGTGTGTGAGTGATTAAGTGTGAGTGCGCGCGCGCACGCGTGTCTGAGAGAGAGAGAGAGAGAGAGAGAGAGAGAGAGAGAGAGAGAGAGGTACCACGATCAAACAAACAGGGGAAGAGGCGGCAACATTGGTCTGACGCACGATCGCATGCGTCCCTGAAGGGGCGGCATAAACCCTCTATCATCATGAATCATCAGCTGAGACCGAGTCAGAACAACTCGTCAAGGATGAGGAAGCAAGCCCTGATGAGCTGTGGCCCTGGGGAACCGTAGTTTAGTATTATCAGGGCATTGAAGTTAGGTAGAAGGAGCACAAATATATATATATATATAGATATAATTACAGACATGCAATCCGAGGAGAGACGAACAGATAGCGCCTCCGGAGGCAAAAATTAAAATTAAAAATCCTATTTCCCGACCCCCTTGTTATTTCCATTCCCTCTTAAAACATTAGTGATTTGTCTTTACTTCAATCCCAAGCAAGCTCATGAAATAATAATAATAATAATAATATTAATAATATATTATTATTATTATTATTAACCGTAAAAAAAAAAAAAAAAACTGTGCACCTGTCATGTGTGTGTTAATAATAATATATGTCATTCATTTGACTTTTAGGTGGCGCAGCAGGATTAAACCTTGGATCTGCCTTTCGAGTCGGTTGTGCGTTCAATTTTAAAATGAAAGCTAAAATTTAGCCGATGAATACCAAAAATCATAAATAAATAATAAATCTTCGGCCACCAGGCTCTTTTTATTGCCGAGAAACTTGGCAAATCTTCAAACTCACTCGTGAAATATTTATATAATCAGTCTTGTTCGTATTTAATATTATCTCCTTCCTTGTCCGTCCGTCGCAGCCTCCTCCTGGCATCTGCAGTGTATCAGTCGTTGCTGTCGCTGCCGCCGCTGACACTTTCCCCCTCCTCCCCTCTCCCGCCCGACGACTCATCAAGCTCCACCTGCAACACCTTGACGATGCGAACAGCTAGCGACCTCGTTCTTGCCCACAAGGAAAGACATGTCGCACGCTGAATTGTTGCTCGGTTGGCATTGGGGATATCTCCAGCTGGAAGAGAGGGGCCGGAGAGGACGGATACTAGTGTTAGTGTCGTCCAACGGAGGTCCTTCAGACGCCTATTAGTGGAATGTGACGGCTTAAAATTTGATTTGGTGTGCTGTTATCACTAATTAAACTTGAAATTTGACTTAAAGAATCTAGGACTAATTGTCATCAGACAAAAATTTTAATTCGTACAGAGCTTTATCGCATTGCACCACCCATAATCTAGTTTTACATTACTTGTGAGCGTTTTGAAGTTTTTTTTTTTTTTTAATTATCCTTATATTTTAAGCAAATTCAATACGAATGCTTTAAAATAGAATTTATTTGTGTATTATTGAATGAATGTAATAAAGAAGAGGAAAATAAAATATAAAAAACATTATTTTAATAAAATAGACAAATTATAAGAAATGAGATATAAATATTTTTTGTTTTAATAATGATAAAATTTGAAGGGAAATTTATGAGTAAAATCTTTAAGTGTTATTTTTTGTTTTTGTTTTTAAAAGATTCAATGTAAAATGTAGGGTCCTAATGTGAACTTGTTTTAGTATTTTTTTTTATTTTACCGTTAAAAAAAACAATGGATGCTCAAACAAGTTCTTTGTTACTCAAAAGTTTTGTATGTTGGCAATTAATAATAATAATAATATTTTAATAAAATAGACAAATTATAAGAAATGAGATATAAATATTTTTTGTTTTAATAATGATAAAATTTGAAGGGAAATTTATGAGTAAAATTTTGAAGTGTTGTTTTTTGCTTTTTTTTTTTTTAAAAAACAATGGATGCTCAAACAAGTTCTTTGTTACTCAAAAGTTTTGTATGTTGGTAATTATTATTATTAATAATAATAACCGATTAAATAGTTGGATGCCATTCTTTTTAAAACGCTCACACTATCGACCAGAAGAATCGGATGGAGGGAGAGAGGCCACACCAATATAATGCTCATATCTAGTTAGCCCTAATAAACGGCGCACACCACACGCAGAGTCACACAGTCACCCGGATAACTGGCGGCGTCGCGTCTCCGATATCTGCCCATTTTCCGGCCCCACTCACCGCTGCTGCCGCCGCCGCAGCATCACACGAAGCAGCTTAGTCCTCCGTCGCGGTTGATCTTCACGCCGCTGCTGCGCTCCGCCAAGACGATGGCCGAAAATGAGCTCCGCTCATCTCTCGCGGCGAAGCAATCGTCCATCGAGGTCCAAGCCTGCGTGGTGAGGGATCTCAAGGCATCGGGTGCCTCCAAGGACCTGATCGAACCCACGGTCGCTGCTCTCAAGGCCCTCAAGTTGGAGAAGGACGCTATAGAGGCGCAGCTCCGCGAAGCTCTCTCCGGAGGAGGCAAGCCTAAAGCCCCCGGCAGGGACGCCCCTCCGGCCTCCAAAGAAACGTTTCGTCAGACTGTGCAGAATGCCCTCGAGCGACGCTGCTTCGTCATCCCTTCTTTCAAGATTTATGGCGGCGTCGCTGGTTTTTTTGACTATGGTCCTCCCGGCAGCGAAATCAAGTCCAACGTTCTTCAGTTTTGGCGTCAGGTTACCCACCCATTTTGTTACCTGTTCGCTGCGGATTTTATTTTCACATATGGCTGTGATGTGTGATCTCATTTTTAATAATACTATCGAAAATTTTTATGGGGTTTCCACGCATGTTGAAATTATTTGCGTTGAGATATTATGGTACGACGCTCATTTTGTATTCCTTCTTACAATCTATCAATTGAAATGCTGGAATCGTCCTTAATAAAAAATATTTACTGCTCTACCTGGTTTGAATCGAGCAACATTTGGGTCTCTTGGGTGAGTTCAATGCTTCTTTCATAAAAGGTGTGTTAGCTGAGCCGGGACGTCTAACTTAAGGAACTTACTTCATTGGCTAACACTCGCTAAAGATTCAATGTCCGTGATGTTAGTTTCATATAGACTATTTTCATCGACACACTAGTGAAGTGTTATGTTTTTTTGACAACGACTCTATGCATTTTTCTGTTTCATGCTCCCTTTTAAAAAATGAATGCTGCCTTATCATTATTATTAATATTTTTTTATAGCTTAGGTTATCCTTATCCTTTTTCTGATATCTACATGCCCACATGAACTTGTGGCTCACACATATTTGATACTTATTTTAGATTTCGGTTGAAGACCTTAATTAAGATCCAAAAATAATTTATAAATGGATAACAAAATTTATTCAAATCTTAGCCAAAGCAATTGAAATAATTTAATGGAAAGACGATTGATAATAAAAACCTTAAAAGATTTCAATTTATTAAACTTTCTGAGTGTTTAAATTCATGTCCAAGATAACCTTATATAGGTAGGGAGTTAAAACAATAAAAACCTTAGTACAATAGAAATCATAATAGAATAGACCTATTTGCCCTTAATTACTAAACATAAAATAAAAAATATATTAAAAACATCAAATAACCCTAATTGCCTATATAAGAGTCTTATCATTCTCCTGCCCTTCAGGATTGTCCTGTTCTCAAAGGAAAAATTTCTAAATTGCTCTTTTAATATGGCACAATCACCCCAAGTAGCCTCATGTTGGTCTCCAACGCTCATCACTACAAAGCATTGAGCGTCTCCTTTGCAATTTTTAACTTCCATAGAAGTCAAAGCTGCCTAAAACTTTTTCTCCCTCCTAGTATGAATTTCATTGTCATGGCACCATAATCAACCATGTCAACACTCTTCAACCAAATAATTCCTAGTACCACATCGACACCAACTAGAGATAACACGTGCAAATCAGGAATAATTTTGACTTCTTGTACGTTTATCTTAACATCTCGAATCACCTCTTCACATTATAACTTTTCTCCACGTTTCCTTATGATATCAGCATTGATAAAATACCCTCAACCCATCCCCAAATATTCAGGCTATTCCTAAATATTTGATCAGTTATTGAGGTGGGAAATTGAACTCCCGACCTCTTTTTAACAACCCTCACTCTGGTTGTTAGCCTTTGAGCTCTCTGAAGTGAGGGTTGTTAAAGGAGGTTGGGGGGACCACCTCAACAATCCACTAAATATTTGGGAATTGCCCAAATATATGGGGATGAGTTGGTGGTATTACCTTGTAGGGTTGGTCTGTAGTCTGTAGTGGGCTTGGCATCATATTAGGGTGGCTTGGGCTGCAAGAGGAGCCGTAATGTGCCTTAGTAGGCTGGTTGCGCTCGAGCCTTGGGTTGGCATGCTAGTGGATTAGTACGGTCACTATATCACAAAAGTACCAATTCACATCATGAGTCTCATAGTAGATTGCTTTGAGTCTCCAGTTTTAGCATCAAGAGATAACTTAGGCATTGTTTGGTTAGTATTTTTTTTCCTGTATTCAAATACAAAAAACACCCTCCTCGGGTTGTTTGGCACTTGTTTTTTTTTCTTTTCCGCTTTTGAAATGAAGTCATTTTCAAATGCAGAAAAATGAAAACACATTTAGGATGTTTTTCATTTTTTGTTTTTAGTTTTCATGTGTTTTTTGGTGAGTCCGCCCCGAGTCCGCCCCGGCCACCTCCTCCTCCTCCTCTCACAATGCCACCCCCTGACACCTCCCCCCTCCACCCCCTCAACTCGACACCCCACCCCCTGCGCATGACTTCCCCCCTTGCTCGACGCCCCACTCCCTTCACGTGACATCACCCCCCTCCCCCCCCCACTCGACGCCACGCACGATGTGACTTCCTCACCGGCGCGATGCCCCTCCCCACTGCTGCTTGATTTCTGCCTGGCATGACATGGTTTCCCCTAAAAATATAAAAACGAAAAACACTTTTTACAAAAAACACACCAAACAAAGAAGTTCTTTTTAATTTGACAGAAAACACACAATACTCCATTGTTTTCAAATATATGTTTTGAAAATAGAAAACCAAAAACATACACTAAATATACCCTTAGGTTCGCTGGTATCTTTTTCCAATTCGGTCATTCTCAACTCACCTTCACTGCTAGAGACTAGCCCTCTATTGATGACATCTTCATCGAATATGCCAGAATCATTGATCATACACCAATGGTCCTTGTCTTACTTCTCCCCACATTTGAAGCAAATGTCTTTATTAACTTTGTCCTTAACCTCACCATATGAAAGTTTTCTTTAACTTACTTAACTTTGTCTACATGTAACTATCTATGCCAAGGAAGTTAAAAAAAATTTCATTGACACTAGTGAAGTGTTATGCTTTTTTCGACAACTGTATGCATTTTTATGTTTCATGCTCCCCTTCTAAAGTGTGCACGCCCACATGATTATTTTCTTTTAAAATAATGATTGCCGCCTTATTTTTTTAATTTTTATTTCTGTAGCCTAGGTTATCCTTATCCTTTTCTGATTTCTACATGCCCATGCCCACATGAACTTGTGGCTCACTCATATTTGACACTAGTTCTCTCTCTCTCTCTCTCTCTCTCTCTCTAGAAGATCATTTTCCTGACAATGAATGAATCCTTAGATCTTCTAAGGATGATTGTTACTTGGTGATGGTGATGGTAATGCTGCCTTTAAGTTATTTGCTTGTCCATTCTGCTGATTCCTGCATGCATGCACGGGCACAGACACAGGCACATACACATGTTCAGGTGATAAGCTTCATTACATTCATCTTTCTTTAACCTCTTTTTCAGCATTTTGTGTTAGAAGAGAACATGCTGGTAGTTGATTGCCCATGTGTGACACCGGAAGTAGTGCTGAAAGCATCGGGGCATGTCGATAAGTTTACTGATCTTATGGTGAAGGATGAAAAGACAGGTACCTGTTATCGTGCAGATCACTTGCTTAAAGATTTTTGCAAAGAGAAGCTTGAGAAGGACCTTAGTATCACTGCTGAGAAGGCTGCAGAATTGAAACATGTTCTTGCTGTGCTTGATGAATTTTCTGCTGAGGAACTAGACACAAAGATCAAGGAGTATGGGATAACTGCACCAGATACCAAGAACCCGCTGTCTGCGCCTTATCCCTTCAATTTGATGTTTCAGACCTCAATAGGTCCATCTGGCATGCTTTCAGGGTATACTTATGCAGCAATTTTGTGTTTTGCCTGTTTCATTTTTTGAGACTGTTTTTGCGTTGTGATAGTTTCCTTTTGCAGGATGAAAGTCTTATGCAAACTTACTATTATTTAAATCTGTAAAAACATAAACATATAGTCCTTTCCTTAGGCTAAAATAAATTTGTGGAGAAATGGGGGATGTTTGAAATCCTAATTACTATCCCCCTATTTTTTAAAAAATCTTAGTACCTTATTTTGTAAATAACAAATACTAACACTAGTTAAACTGTAAACATTATGTAAATTCCTGTTTTAGTCTTGTAGTGTTGGGCCCATGCACCATTAATGGATTTTCTATTTTCTGCTATTTTTTCTAATGGAAAATTGCTGTAGGTATATGCGCCCTGAAACTGCCCAAGGCATTTTTGTGAACTTCAAGGAGTTGTACTACTACAATGGTAACACACTCCCTTTCGCTGCTGCTCAAATTGGGCAGGCTTTTAGAAATGAGGTTTGAATCCTTCTTTTGAATAGCTTTGAAGTGTGCTAGTGCATTTGTGTGTTGGAGTTGGATAAATGTCTGTATTTCTGCATGCACTTTTGAATTCATATAATTTTTAAATGGTTTTCCTCATGCGATGCATGTACTCTGTTTTATTAGAAATCAATATAAACTTTGCCTAGTTTGTTATTATCCCACATACTCATTTACGGAATATACAAGTACAGATTTCGCCGCGGCAAGGTCTTCTACGGGTCCGGGAGTTTACACTAGCCGAGATTGAGCACTTTGTGGATCCTGAAGACAAGTCTCACCCAAAGTTTTCTGAAGTTGCAAACTTGGAGTTCTTTATGTTCCCAAGAGAAGATCAAGTATCTGGGAAATCATCAAGGAAGATATCTCTAGGTGAAGCAGTTTCAAAGGTGTGTTTGATTTATCACTATTTTAAGTTTCTGCAAACAAAATGCAGCATTATGCTTCTATCATTTTTTTATTTTTCAAGGAAGGAGATAGAGGGGAACTTTACTTTCTGTACTTTCTTACGTGCTGCAATGCTTATTTTCTGCTTGTCCAGGGAACTGTTAACAACGAAACGCTGGGCTATTTTATTGGGAGGGTGTATTTATTTTTAACGAGTCTTGGTATTGACAAAGAGCGGTTGCGTTTCCGGCAGCATCTTGCAAACGAGATGGCCCATTATGCTGCAGACTGTTGGGATGCTGAGATTGAGTGCTCTTTTGGATGGATTGAATGTGTTGGTATTGCAGATAGATCTGCATATGATTTGCAGGCTCATATGGTGAGGATGTTGTTTGAATGTGTTTGGTAGCGTATGACAAAATTGACTTGACCTTCAAAAATCGACAGTTATTAGTGTGTTGTTTATATTTGTTGTTCTGTTTATTTTTGAAACATTTTAAAAATATGTTTTAAAGGATAAATGAAGTATGAACACTGCTTCTCCATCCTGTGGCTATTTTTAATAATAATTATTATTATTGTTATTATTGCAACAGCACTGCTATCAGTTTGCTTACGAGAACAGTTAAACAGGTGGGGTGTAGGTTGGGGTTGGGGTACAAAGGAGGATGAAGGCCATGTTTTGTGGATTAACGGTATAAAGATTGTGAGGATAGACTTATTTATGTTGTGCTAATCGGTTTTAATAATTTATTTTGTATACTAGGGAAAATCTGGCGTCCCTCTTGTGGCACATGAAAAATATGCCGAACCTAGAGAAGTGGAGGTGATGGTCTCTCTTTGTATGTCATGTATGCATTTACAATAAATTTTATACTATGTTAATCATTACTATCTTCATTATGGATACTTCAGAAACTTGTTATAGCCCCAGTGAAGGAGGTGTTGGGACGTGAGTTCAAGGGTAATCAGAAAAAGGTGGTTGAAGCATTGGAGGTAATGCTAATACAAGGGGACTTGAATGTATTGTGCTTCAATTTTCCTCTTAGTTGTCCTGCTAGGAAGGAGTAACATGAGGGGTTAGCTTTACTCTCCCCTTGTTTGGTTATGTAGGTTATGGGTGAGAAGGAAGCTATGGACATGAAGGCTAGTTTGGAATCCAAAGGAGAGGTTGATTTCCATGTCTGCACTCTTGAGAAAGATGTTACTATAAAGAAGAACATGGTAACTATCTTTAAGGAAAAAAAGAAGGAACACCAAAGAACTTTTACACCATCGGTCATTGAGCCTTCATTTGGTATCGGAAGGATAATATACTGCCTTTATGAACATTCCTTTTACACAAGACCTAGTAAGGCTGGGGATGAGCAGTTAAATGTCTTCAGATTCCCTCCCCTTGTAGCTCCTATCAAATGCACCGTCTTCCCCCTTGTGCGGACTGTACAGTACAATGAAGTTGCCAAAAAAATAGCAAAAGCATTGAGTGCTGCTGGGATCTCATATAAGATCGACATGACAGGTAGTCATTTGAAAAATATTTTTGTTTACTGTCAGAAATTGTTTGATTTCTGCATGTTTCATGCTATATGTGCAAATGCACTTCGTGGGAGTTGGGACAACCTTCCTATTTTTATGGTACATCTGTAGCTGTTGTCAGCATCTTCTTGAAATCTGTTTTGTTTGTGATGTTTTAATTCAATGTAGGCTTAGGGAAAGGATATGCTTTATTATATATACATTGTTAGGGTCCTTGGTTTTAATAATGTATGTGATGCGTTGACTTTCTTAAACTGTTATCTAAGAACGTTACAAAAATGCACCTGAGGGGTTACACATCCACAGATCTATGTGCACTAAGTTTTTTTTTTTGATAAGTCAATGTGCACAAAGTTTTATAATGCCCTGGTAATTTTATGTCAGTTTCGTAGTGAGGCATGGATCTGCTATCAAAAAATGCTTTGTCATGCCATTTTTAGTACTACACTGGACATATTTTTCAACTATACATAATACATTACAGTGCTGAACTTGGAAGTGTCTTTTTGAGAAAGAATTAGAAATGGCTCTCTTGGTTAGTATTCGCTTCATTTGCTTGCATTCCCCTTCTCTATCGATTCCTTTTTTCTTCTTTTTAGTCATGGCATGGACTTCTCTCTGGCATGGGCTTTAGATAAAACCTGATTTCTCCCTCTTCCTTCCAAATAGATTATAGTATGGTATCTATCAAGCAAGATGAAGAAGAGATTTAGGTAGAATAAGATTTACTTGGGGATATAGTTTGTAGAATTGTGTTAGTTTAATGGAACAGTACTTGGAAATGATGTTTGCGCATGTGATTATTTGTAGAGTAGCAAAATTAAATATTGTGTGGTTCAGTGTGTAAATTATATGAGAGAAATTAAGCCAATTTCATGAAATGGGCTTTTAATAATAGTAATATATTTATTTATTTATTTATTTAGTTATTTCTTCTTCTTAAATATTGTGATTCGGCAATGGTTACTTAATACCTGACCACGCCATTATTATTCCTTGGAGCATTGGGCGCATGCTAATCATGGTGCCAACGTAGCAGTGTTTTAAGTCCCTTATTTGCTGTCTTCTTTTATGAACCCAATTAGGCCTGTCATATGCAATATAAATCGTTGCCAATAATTTAGAAATGTGTGTTTCAATCTGTATGGTTCATTGCTCAGGTACAACAATTGGGAAGCGTTATGCAAGAACGGACGAACTTGGTGTGCCATTTGCCATTACAGTTGACTCAATATCTGAGGTCACAATCCGGGAAAGGGACAGCAGGAAACAGATCCGAGTGAGTCTTGAAGAGGTTGCATCTGTGGTGAGGGAGGTGATCGGAGGCCAGATGACATGGGCTGACGCATTGCGGAAGTACCCTTCCCATCATGCCAGCGTGGCTTCAGATGAATAACTTGACCGTGTTTTCTGCGTAGCGGGTTTGAAGTTATTATGCGTTACATACTTGTGTTATAGCGTCATCATCATATTACAACTGGTGGTTTAAACACCTTTTCTTTTTTTGCCTACGCAAATTCTCACCTGGGTTCAAAACTAATAGCATCCATATTGAATGTGTGACAAATTGGATGTGTTTTTTTTATTATTATTATATTTTTTTTGAGTGGGTTATGATTCCTCAATGAGTGGAATCGGTCTTTTACTTACGGACCGGTGAATTGGCTGGACCTCACATCGTTCATTTTCTCATACGGAGTCATAGCGGTGCGGAAACAGCCATCAGCTCCACAGATCAAAAAATGCCTCAATTGGCACCTGCTGGCCTGCATTATCAGGAGTTTTTGAACTTCTGATTATATTCCCATGGCCTGTCAATAAAAAGAGGTGTTGTTTTACATGGTTTAGTACGAAAGCATTAGAAGTTTTAGAACCAAAAATTGTTATGTTTTGCCTTAGATGCCAAGTTTTTACTTTTTATTAATATTTTTGTAATGCAATAGCGATGAGATGATATATATACGGATATGTTAAATAACTTAAATGACGTAATTTGTGTTTTGATGTGAAATTACTTGATTTGGAAGGGTGTACGTGAGTCGGGTTAGTCATATTAATGCTCAATCTGTATTCAACTCAAATGAATTCCACACGGAGTTCGGTTCTATTTTGGAGTTAGTTACTAGTTTTTCGTACATTTAAATATATACATTAATATGTAATAACAAATTTTAATAATATTATATCATAATTAATTAAACATATGAAAGGTTAATAATTAGAAGAGAGGGAATTATTAATTTTTATCAAATTATTATTTTAAATAAATAAAATGATAATTTAAAATATTAATATTCTTAATATAAAATTATTTTAAAATTATTTTTTATTTATTTTAAAATTTTTAATTTTTTATATTTAAAAATAATTATTATATTTTAAAAACGAAAATAAAAATATTTTAATTAAATCTATCCTATTTTTAAAAACTTTTAAAGAGTGTATAATAGCTTTTTAAAAAAATGAAGAGCTTTTGTAAAAATATTTGAAGACGAAAACGGAATTTGAAAAATTCTTGGAATCGAATTATATATTTTTTCTAAAAAAAATAAAAATAAAAAGGGAATTTGGAAGATTGCCCTCCATATTTATGTATATATAACAAAATAAAATGAAAAAATAACTCCTGTCATTCGAATCAAATTTTAAATTCAATTGTTTTTTACAAAATTTACAATATCTCATCATTTTCTACATAATTACTGTTTACTATGTAAATATTAAAATAGTGATATTTTTTATGTAAGAAAGCAAGTTTTCTGTGTTATCAACAACAAAAAGTCTAAATGTAACCACAATTGTGTCCTCAGTGCTGCTCCGGCTAATGTGGCCTATTCCATGTCGGCAAAATAAAAAACTATGTAAAATTAACCAAAGCCCTAATTCATTCTTTCCCTCTCCGTCTCGACCCAGGTGAGACACCAACCTTGGGCGCAACTTTATTCTCTGTCTCCGATGTAAGGTCTTCCTTTCTCGTTCTCTCTCCATCTCAGACGCAGTTATTCCACTGTCAAGTTCCTCATTTGAGATCTTCAATTATGGATTCAATTTATTAGGGTTTCAAAATTCTTCTTGTTAGTTTCCTCTTTCCCTCGTTTGTTGTGAAATTAACGAGAAATTAGAAAATTAATGAATCTGGTACGCATGGATTAGAGAGTTAAAGTCTTGGCACGAGTGTTAACTGAAAGCAAGGCAGGGACATTGAGCGTTAACTTAGCTCGAGCTGAGTCTCGAGCCTTGATTGAACTAAGTCTTGAGCAAGGACTAAAGCAATGTCCTTGCTCAAGACTCAACTCGAACTGAGTCTCGAGCAATGTCTCTGCTTGAGACTTAGCTTGAGCAAGGCTCGAGCGTTATCTCAAGTTGAGTCTCGAGCAGGGACATTGCTATAATTTGAATGTTTGAAGTTACTTTTTCTTTTACGTTTACTTTTGATGTTATTTATCCATTTTAAGAATATATTGACAATGAATTTTTTCTTATTTTCAGCATGAGAAATGATAAAGAATAACCATGTATAGTATATGAAGAATGCATGGAGGATAGACAAAAAACACTGGACACAGCGAATGATAGTTCGAGAATGTCACAGAATGTTATAGTGGAGAATGATAATATAGTTGAGGAGCTCATAAAGGAGATGAAATTTAATACATTTGAAGATTGATTAAGTTATAAACAATATGGCAAGAAACGCAGCTTTGGAACAAAGCATTTGCAACAAAGCGTGTTCTCCCCTTAAGACCAACTTTCCTGTGATATCTCCTTTTATCCAATTCTAGATCATTGTATCCTAATTCTCTGCCTATGTCTCTCATTTGCATCTTTGGGGGAGGGTTCAGGCCCACTTGCAATTGAAAAGTATCATTAATGAAAGAAGGGGAGATAAGTACATCTAAATCACGAATCGTAGAGATTAACATTACTTCTCCATCTCTCTCGTCCACGTGCACATGATCATAAAGCTTTTCAAGGTCATCTTTGAGAATAGGAAAAGGTTCGGCTACAAGGTGACGGAGGCCGGTATGCTCGAGCTTAGCACGAATGACTTCCATTTATGGGATAATAGACTGAACAACGGCTTCCCAATCCAAGACTTGACCATTATATACCTCGCGGGATTTACGAGTAGTGGCCTTCACCTTGGACTGTCGAGCAGCTCGAGCCTTGGAAGCCATGAGAGAAATGAGATGTAGGTTCGCGTCGAGTGCAAGTATGGGATGCTCATTCGTGTCGAGTGCAGGTAGTTGGTGGGCTAGGGTTTGGTGAGTGTGTTTTAGGGTTTGGGATGCTTGTTGTTTGGTAGAGATGAAGACACATGCAATTTAAATCAAGCTTCGGGCACAAATATTATCGAGGATTGCTCGATACGGTGCTCGAGACGCGCTCGAGACTCTATAATACATGCTCGAGTCTATACTCGAGTAGTAGCATCGAGCAATTGTAAACGAGTTGTGCTCGATGCTACTACTCGACACCATACTCAATGCTACATGTTGAATAGGTGTCAATAGGGATGACAATGGGGCAGGTTATACCGGGTACCTGCCCCGCCCAGCCCCTAATGGGACGGGTTTGAGATAAATGTAATCTGGTTCGGGGCGGATTTGGGACGAGTATCTCCGACCTAGTAAGGATTCGGGGTGGGTTCGGAACGGAATAACCCGTCCCCAACCCGTATATATAAGGTAATATAGTGGGTTTAATGGGTACCCGCCCTGCCTCGACCCGACCCTAATGGGTCGGGTTTGGGATATTATTTTCTTAGACAGGACGGGTTCGAGATAGGGGTGACCCATCCCAAACTCGCCCCATTGCCATCCCTAGGTGTCGAGCGGTAGCATTGAGCACAACTCATTTACAACTGCTCGATGCCACCACTCAACATGTAGCATCGAGCATGGTGTCGAGCAGTAGCATCGAGCAGATGTAAATGAGTTGTGCTCCATGCTACTGCTCAACACCCGTTCTCGATGATACATGTCGAGCGGTATCAAGCAGTAGTATCGAGTAGTTGCTTTGTCGCGCTGTTTATGTGGGCTGACGTAGAATATGCCACATCAGCTGGGGTCGTGGTGATGTCGCAACTGCGATTGTCCATAGCACTACTCTATCAACAAACTCATCGACGTCTTCTAAGCTGTGCCACCCAGCATGCCTCCATGCTAGCTACTAGTTGTCTTTAGCTGTCCCGACCCAGCCCACAAATAATCAAACATCAACAAAAAATGAAGATGATATTATGCTTTTTTTGTTATTGCATTAGGCTATCAAAACTCTATTCGATCATTGGATTATTTATCCGAAGGAGGGAAACCTATTCGATGACCCAAATACAAATACAAAGGCGTGATTCCTCATGAAGAAGGGCTTATCCGATGGAAGGAGGCGTATCCAATACACAGATACAAATACAAAGACACAATCCAAATATAAAGAATAGAGGCTATGAGAGAGACTTCTCCAATGACAATTACCTTATCTGATGCATCACTCTGAATATATACTACTCGACAGTAAGGTTGACCAATATTACTCAACATTAAGGTTGGAAAAAGAGACCGTTGCCACTGATCATGGCACAATCGAGCACGTCATAGTCTAACCCACAGTGTAAGGCGTAGAGCTATGCATTACATCTGACATCGTTTACAATGTCTTCAAACTGCCCGATATTGTCGTGTGTGTTCCCCCAATCATTCGGCCAATGGAGGACATAGGGAATATACCAATAAAGAGCATTACAATAATCTTACCTCTTGGAATAACTATTATGTGCTACCATTCGAAATGCTTCAACAATACATCAATGACACCGTGAGAGGAAGCAGGCCCTAGGACGACCTGTACTTTGTTCTCACTCCATACTTGGTCATCGGACCTCACTTCATTTGCTAAAGATAGCGGTGACAACTAAAGAGGTGGTAATCTACAATTCACGCTACAACAAGGTAGATGACAAATGGGTAAACTAGGTGAAGTGTAAAGATCGGTATTTGGATGAGAGTGAGATTATGAGTTAGTCTTTGGAGTGTTAATAACATCTGGACAGAAATGTGATCGTTATGAATATTTTGTTTTTGATAAAGTTCAAGGCATGAGAGGCTATTTTATGAATTTTATGAATTATTATAATAAACTAACTAATTAAAATAATAATAAAAAACATGGCAGTTGTGTGAGGGGAGGAAGAGGAGAGAGAAAATCATTTGTGCATCACTTCATTCACAAGTGATTTTACTACTCTAATGGCATTCGCAGGTGAGGGTTGGAGGAAGAATAAGAAGAATTTTTTGGTAATTTTGGTCCATTCAAACCACGAAATACATTCCAAGTAAATGATTTTGTTAATATATTAAGCAATTTGCATACATATCAAACAAATCAGAGTCTTAAGCAATTTTCATTCATTGTGTTCTACAAGCTACAAAAATACATAAAACACTTCAAAACTAGCTTGTTAATATAAGATATATAATAAAAAGGATGTAAAATGATATAAAATACCAAATAAAACATTCTTAAAATCCCAATTAATAATGTTATAAACTATCGTTATCAACAACGAGCTTATATAACTATCATAACAAACATATATAACATGTACCATACGAGCAATCAAATGCCGTACAATAGACGAGTGCCCCGATGCACACAAGAGATAGATAAATGTACCCTAAACCCACACAACTAAATATGATCCAACTATCCTCTAGGCATTATTTAAAACATAGAAAATGATTGTGATGATAAAGCATATTCCTAAATGTCTCCCAAGTACCTTAAAAGATAACAAATCACTCTAACACTTCTAGTTTATGTCCAATAACGAACTGCTTTGATAACACTAGCATTTGTGTTAAGACCTAACTAGTTCTATCTTAACCTACAGTACATTCAAATGCAAAGGTTTTCCCATACATTTTTATAGGCCACAACATCATAAAATAGATATAATCATCCGATTTTGAAAGTTATTTTAATTGTGTAATGAAATGTTTTATTTGCTTTATTGTTTGAATTTATTTAGGCTCTTTGTTTTTGTTTTTTTTACCCTTTACCACACCTATCTTATAGGCTATCATGTGTTTCCTTTCGACTTAGTGGCTCTAAGAGTACTAGTAGCAGATTTTTTATAGAAGTCTGTTTCCCTATATTTAAGGAAAAAAAATTAAAAAGTCATAAAATCATCCCCACGGCAGATACTTTATATTTAACTTTTTCCATAGGGTTTGTACGGTGTTTCTTAATGTATTAGGAAATACTATTTACTTTCCATAATTATTAAATTATATATAAAAAATTTCTCTCACCTCTTTCCTTCATGTTTTCTATAATATTCACTTTTATTTTATATTAAATTATAAAAACATTATTATTAAATAAAAATAATATAAATATTATTTTAATGATGTATAAAATGATTTAAGGAATCTATTATGATATATATTTATATAGGAAAACAAATAGTAATTTAAATATATAAAAATAAAAAAATAGGTGAATATTTACTATGACTGCCTTAAGAAGTTAAACTTCCCACTTTGGTCACCCATCCCAAAAAGTGGCATCATCTTAACCTCTTTAACTCGGTCTCCAATAATAAGTATCCACACGAGTCAGGGTAAGAATTGCTAATAATTTTAATTTTTATTCCAAATATTATTATTTTTAATTTCATATCTAAAAAAGTAATCAATATAATATTTTTAAATATATAAAATGTTGAACATTTGTAATTCATAAAAGTATTAGTAATAACAGAAATTAAATATTTTAGTTTGATTTCAAAAAAATCAAGTGAAGTGAACAAGATAATGGAATTGGGGTTATTTAGTCGTTAAAAATGGAATTTCATTCTTTTACTATTTTATTACTAGGAATTATTTTTGTTGGAGTATGTGGCTCATATAGGGTGTATGAGAGATACTAGAAGGCCGGCCAAGCGAGTGGAGCGTCGCGGAATGGAGCTTGGCCGGCTTAGCGTTGGCTTCTTTTTTGTTGGGTTGAAGGCCTAGGCGGTTTGGGGGCTGCGGGGGGCGGAGCCCCCCGCGATACGGACTTGGGGAATTAATAACTATATATATTGATGTAAACCCTAGTGATGTATTATAGCTGAGAATAATAAACAGAAACGTCGTCTCTCTCCCGTAAACGTAAATCTTGTGTTATTGTGCAATCGTGTGTGTGCGTGTGTCGATCTTAGTTTTTCAATTTTATTTTATTTTATTCTTCAAAAAAATGGAATTAAATTTTCTTTCCATTATACTAAAAATTCGTTTTGGAAGGAATAGTAATTCCTTTCCTTTCGGTTTCAATGTAGTGAACCCAATGTTACAAAGAATAATTCCTACTTGTACCATACATTCAAAAAAAAAAAAAAAAAAAAGGCATTCTTATTGATGATTGCCATTTAACTTTCAGAGGACGAAATCGCAGTTCTACTCTAATGATTAAAAATTTTAGTATTTTATATAAAAAAACTAAGTCACTTCAATTGATTGTTTTTTATATAACTTATATTCGTAGGGGTCGATCCGTGTTCTAGTACACGACAGATATAATACAACGTTATGGAGGTGATAAGTGGATATATATCGGGAAAGAAAAACGAAAGGAAAAAGGAGCAAGTTGAGGCTAATTTAGAAATACAATAAAAGAGGATGACATGCAACTGCAAAGCATAGTGTGGCCGCGGGAATGATGTTCATCCATGTATCTCTTCAAAACCATGGGTGGTCAGATTCAAATTTAAAGGAGAAAGAAAAGAAAAAGGGAAAAGAAAATTTCAAACCTTCACCCTTCTCTTCTTCCCATCTCTTTCCTGAATCAAATTTCTTACAGCAATACTGCAATTCACCTATGGGGCGAAGAAGAAAGTAGCTGTTCTTTTAGAGGCCGCCCCTGAGTCATATCAGACCCTTCTGCATATATTTCTTTTTAAAAAAAGCAAAAAAGCAGAATAGAAATCAGATTTTACATTGCTCCATTCTGTTCACATATATATAGCTTAATTGGCCTAGCTAATATATACAATGAGCAATGCAGCGAGTTTCTTGAACTCGATCAATTCTACGGAATTTTTCAGGTTCGAAATGAGCTTCAACAGCGCTTTCATTGTAGTGGGTGGCCAGGCCTCCTGCCTCATCGCTCTCTCCCATTTCATGCAGTTGATCTTGAAGCCCTTCTTTGGCCACCCCACACCCTTCATTCAGATCCTCGTACGTATGTCCCCATCTACATTGTGTGAATACTATGTAGTATATACATACATGAATGCTTGTGCATGCATGCATACACACACACACATATATATATGCATTAGCTAATTACATCTTATTAGATCATTTTTGTTTGTTTGTTTGGTAATTAATCTTTCGTTCCTATTCTAAGCTTCTTAATTTCATGAATTGCAGGCGGGGTTTGCTCTTGGGCCGTCGGGGCTGTCGCGGATACCAGCGGTGAGCGGCGCGTTCGCATTGAATTCGACCTACTTTGGACCGTTGTCACGCCTCTGCCGCATGTTGTTTGTGTTCTTCATAGGCCTGGAGATGGACATCCCTTACCTGATGGGCAACTTCCGGTCTGCGGCCATTTGCGCCATCGGCGGCATCTTGACGTGCACTGTCTTTGGGGGTGCGTTGGCCCCACTCATATATTGGTTGGATGATAGTCAGGCCGTGCGAAACATGTCGGTGCATGCGTACATAATCGCGAGCATCTCCACTGCTGCGACGCCACTCGTGGTTTTCACGGCGGCAGAGTTAAAGATTGAGAACTCCGACATCGGCCGGCTGGCCATACACTCGTCGCTCATCAATGACATCCTCTGCTTGTTGCTGGTGGACATGGCCAATGTCATTGCGAACAGGAGAGAGATGGTTAGTCTGGGGTTCGGTTACTTGTTTGCCACCATCGTGATTCTGGTGGCAACCAGGTTCGGGGCGACCTGGTTGAATCGAGGGAACCGCAATCAGAAGTACGTTACGAATGCTCAACTCTTTTGCATTTTGGCAACCACCATCGGCTTTGGAGCGTGGACAGAAATTGGGAAGTTCGATTCCACCGTGCCGTGTTTCTTGATGGGGTTGACGTTTCCCAGGGGCGGGAAAACTGCCCGGACCATTTTGCACAAGCTTGGTTCGTCCTTGGGCGTTTTCCTTATGCCAATCTACTTCGGCTCCGTGGGGTTCAGAGCAGATATGAGGCTGATGACGGATTTTAAGCACTATGCTGTTCTTCTGGTTGCCGTTTTGTCCAGCATTGGCGGCAAGATCTGTGGTATTGTTGGCGCTTGCCAATACCTCGACATTCCGCTCTCTCAGGTGGCCATCCTTCCCATCTTTCTTGGCTTGAAAATTTATGTTGATCTTCCAATGATCATTCCAATGGTGACACCAAACACTACTCAGGTAATTAAGCTGTTTTTGTTTTCTTTGTATATCTTGCTTCTTATATCTGCTTCTATATATAGCAATTAACACACTTCCCATTTGCAATGTTTTGGGTTTTTTTTTTTTTGGCCTTTTTTTCTTTTCTTGATTGGATTTGGATCATCGTTTGTTGCAGAAACTACTCAACTTCGAGCTGTATTTACACATTTTGACGGCAATAATAGCGGTGGTCAATTCTGTGATTTTGGGGCCAGTGATCACCTTCATAGTGAGGAGAGACAGAAGCTTAGCCTACGACCCCAAGGCACTGGAAGAGCAGAAGCCAGAGAATGAGCTCCGGGTGGTGGCCTGTGTGCACTCGCCTCGCCATGTATCGACCATGATGTGGCTGATTGGCGCCTCCAGTGCGTCACGAAGCAAGCCTACCATCCCCTGTCTGATGCACCTAATTGAGCTCCCCGACAGGCCCAGGGCTCAGACCAAAAACCTGATGAGCTACCACCAGCTGGACATGGAGGAGCTGGACGACGACGACTATGGGGGAAGCGATGTCGTCTTGGTCAACGACGCCCTCGACAACTTCGTGGCGGAAACCGGCATCATGGTTCGGCAGGTCAAAGTGGTGCGGCCACCGTCAGTGATGTACGAGGATGTCTGCCGGGTGGCAGAGGACACCCGTGCGTCCATCTTGCTCCTCCCCTTCCACAAGCACCAGCGGATTGACGGGAAGATGGAGCAGGACAAGGAAGACATCAGAACCACCAACCAGAAGGTCCTCCGCAACGCCCCATGCACCGTCGCCATCCTCATCGACCGGGGCCTCGCTGGTGCTCCCCAGATCCTCACCGACTCCCACATGATGCAGCACGTTGCCACCATTTTCTTCGGCGGCCCCGACGACCGGGAAGCCCTGGCGTACGGCATCCGCATCTGCCGGCATCCCCAGGTGAATCTGACGGTGATCCGGTTCCAGCCGCGGGCGTCCAGACGGCACGACCCTGGGATTGATGTCGCATCAAGCCGAGACGTTGATGATCTTTTGATGGAGATTTCAGTCCGTAAGAACGAGACGGATGATGTTTTCATTACAAATTTCTACAACAGGTATGATATGTCACGGTAATAATTTCTACGACAACCTAGTAGACAGCAATCAAGCAAATATGTTAGCTCCATTCAACAAAAACTAAAAGCAGCACTCAACCAGGTACTTGGTTGTTATTAAACTCAACTGTTTGATGATTAACTAGGTACGTGACGACGGGTATGGTTGGTTATGTGGAGAGATACGCAGACACGGGGGCTCAAACTGCACAGGCATTGAAGGACACGGGGGAGATGTATTCGCTGTTCATAGTTGGAAGGGGTGGGCGAGGGCACTTGCGAATGGCTTCTGAATTGAGTGACTGGGAAGAATGCCCAGAGCTCGGTCCCATCGGAGACCTCTTGGCATCCTCTGACTTCTTCCTCACCGGTTCTGTCCTTGTCATTCAGCAGTGCAAGCCTTTGAGCAAAGGCCATGAAGACGAAGAAGAGGATGAGAATTGATGACATTATTAATAACATGGCACCACAAAGTGGACTTGCTTGTATAGTTTGTTTGTTTGCTGACTGTACATCCGAGTAGGATTGCTCACTCATTTGAAAAATAGTCTTGCGTGAGGCAGATTTTTATTGGCACTTAGAACTTAAGAGTGCATGTAACCTAGTTTTTACTCTTAGAATCTCACATATTTGGATCTTACAAGTTATTGGAGAGGTAAAGTAATGTCAAACCTACTCATCCAGCAAACCTAGCTTTGGGAAAATGGCATACATATGGAAGATCCATTGGGAGTGTTAGATCATGTGAGAAACAAATGAAGGAAAAAAGTAGAGTCCATCTAAATTTAATATTCTTGCCGACCACTTGAAATTGTGCTAACAATACATATGTGCAAGTGCAACTCTCTAGTCTCCTCTCCGAGTATGAAATTTATCTGGCCCATGCCTTGTTTGGCCGGCAAGCCTTTCACAGCCATATGCTTTCTCTACTTCCAAACTAATCTCTTGAAACAAATCCAAAGGGATTAGAAATTATGTAACTGGAGAAGAACTGCATAATTGCTCTTACAAAAATGGCAAATCCATTCTATCCTAAAATAACTTCAATAAAGAGGAATAAAAACTCCTTCACATAAGTTTTATAGCATTCTTAGAACTGAAATGTTGTAATTTGAATACAGGAGTGTACCTATGGCTGCGGATAATCTTAATCAGTACAAGAGTATTAGCAGCCAAGAACAAGAGGCTTGCTACCCAAAGCTGTAAGAACACATTCTTTCCTCTAAATTCAAGAAGGTAACCCCACATAAGCCAATGGATTTGAGCTCCCATCCACCCCACGAAGCAGCCCAAACCTTCTCTGAGATTCATCTTAGTCCAAGGTAGTATTAAGGGCAATAAGCTGAAGAACCACACAAAGTACTGAGCCGTGATAACCTGCCGAAGCCACAAACCATCATTCAAAAAGAAAACCCACGCAGTTTAACTCAAAAAAATTTATACAATGTTTCATGACTTCAGATGGGTAAAGGATACTAAATAGAAAATATAACAGCACCCATGGCTTTTCTAAGAAACTCACACATACATAAAATGTCTTTTTCAAGCATCATATTTCGCTAGTTGCGCCACGTGCACGCCCAAAACAACCGAGTTTCTTTCTTTTGTTTTTTTAAATCCCAAATTCTACCCAAATCTCCCCTTATTTTCTTCCCTCTTCATCTTGCCATGTGGAAAGCTGCCTACCAAGTACCAATCACCCTTCTTCCCATCTTCTCAGAAAACCTAGGATCGGCCATCACTTTATCCTTCTTCACAGCCAGCTGCCACCATATGTAAATATGATGCCCCTACTTCTGAGACCAATGCGAAACAAATCGATTTGCAGGGAAATTTAAGTTGCCAATTGGTTTCAACTCAGAAAACAAACCAGAAAGGTTTCGCCCCATTACCCCCTCTGATTTGTAGATTTGCCCGTGCCAGGAATTAAAATTGCAGAAATCAACAGTGCTCCTGAGCAGGTAGATTTTAGGGCTTCGGCAGTAGGAAATTTTGAAATACCTCACTTACAAGTTAGAAATCAACAGTGCTCCTACTGGTGGCTGGGCTACGGAAGAAAATTAGTTAAGAGGTTTTTTTATATATAAAAAATAAACGAATGAAAAGTATATGAGTTTTTTAAAGAAACAATAAGTAGCATATAAACACAGCCACTCAATGTCCACATTCAAATATAATCAATTTTAAGTGGTTTTAAGCTTTCATACATTAATCCAGCTTGATTAGCTATTTAGAGGGTTATTTTCTTCTTCTTTCATCAAAAATGGTTCAGGGCTTGATGGCTGATGTGCAAATTGATCAGACAATCTTATTTGATCTAGAAAATTGATTAGGATGGAGCCAAAAGAAGAATAACAGTTCACAATCTGAGATGATTATTAATAACGCAATGCTTTAAAATAAAATGATGGTCTTGTTATGTTACGAGGTGTAATTTCTACCATGCGACAATGAAAAAAAAAATGTCCCTCCCCAGTCCCCACTCGGTAGATTGAAAATAATGCATCAGATTAAAAGTCTCTCTCTAGACACACACATTTCCAAATATGTACAAAATTTCAAAGAAATTGGAGTGGATCTGTAAAGTTTTAGATCTTATATAATATGAAAAAGGCCTCCTAATGTTCCACAGTTGTACAGCATATAAAAAATTGTTGACTTGCATACCTTGTTGAATGCCACAAATGCCACAGTCTGCAGGAAGAAACAGAAGGGGAGATCCTGTGCAAACTGGAGAACAAGAACTATCTGGACCATAAACTGAGGCAAGAAAGAGATGAGCTTTTCCCCCACAGAGAAATTTTGCTCATAATGCAGGTAGATATGATAGAAATATATAGAGAAATTGTGTCTTGGATCAGTCCGAGTTAGATGGTATAGCAATGTTTCATGCATGAACTCCCATCCATACAGAAAAAAGAAAAACCAAGTTGAAGCACAGAAAACAAAGGCAGAAACCAGCCCAAACACGAGCCTTCTTCTTGTAAACATGCCTGAAAGAGTAATCCATATATTATATAGATTATTCCCTTCGCTAGAAAATTTTTGGTCTGTCTTTTCCTGACCAGAGCTCCAATTTGTAAGAGCAGGCTTCTGATCAGATTGGAAGTAACGTGGATCCAAAACTAAAATAATAGAGAGGGCATAGATTATAGGATAAATTCTAAAATGGACAGCAAGCCCATACCAAAATGCAGCTTGTAATAGTTTACCTGCAACCAAAAAATAGCAGAACATGAAGAAGACCAACAAGCAGGAAAAAAGCAGCTAATCCAGCGTGAATTCAATTACAATTTATCAATCATGCAAAAACTGGAACAGTCGTTCATACTCTCTCGTTAAATATGAACTTCTACCAACTATTTATATACAAATTTTCATACATGCAACTTTTTAAAAAATATAAAAATCAGCAACTCACGCTCCATGGGCTAAAAAGCTTGAGCATAAAATCAAGATTATAGAGCCATTTTACAATTCTGAGTAGACAACTAAAAAAAATTAATGAAAATTCTTGAGAAAATCACTACATGAAAGAGCTGTGCAGCTCCAACAGCCTCCAGCATACAAGCATTACGTATTCAAAACATTGTTATGAAAAGTGCGAATGAGGTGCAAGGTGCGGGTGGGCGCAAGAAAAGGGCGGCATTGTTTCTTGCTAGGCAAAGTGAGTTCCATAAAGCCCACAAAAAGCATGCCTTTGGGGGTTTTCCCCATCCGCAAGGCAGAAAAAAAAAACGCAATTGAGGCATCTTAGGCAACCTCAGCCCTCCCAGCCAATTTTTGTTTTAAAAGTAAAAGTCATTATATTAAAAAAAAACAAAGAATACAGAAATTAGGCAGGGAATAGCCATACCCAAGAAAACAAGCCCAAAAAATGCAAATTACAATGAGACCATAATGGGATAAGACAAAGCCTAAAAATAGGCAAGGGAGAGAATCCCAAAAGAGCCAACTACCTCAGCCTAGAAGGCCGAGATACCCCAGCATTATAATTAATCGAAGAAGTGAGTCGATTGAGCTTCCGCTCACATTTAGAGCCGGTGCTCTCAGATGGCCGAGAAGACGAGACAGAAACCCTTCGAGTCTGATGCCGAGCTTTGATATCTCGTAACAAATCAGAGGGGTCAAAGCCCTCGTAGGTCACCCCCAAAACCGCTCCAATAGCTTTATGGGCACGTAACCACTCCGGCTCCGCCTCAGCCGAGGAACCGGAGACACCCCCAAGGGGACGAGACTCCCCATTGACAGCAGCAACCAACGGGCTAACATCAGGCTAAACAACAGGGCCATCCAACGGCAGCTCCCTAGCTAGGGCAGCATCATGGTCCCAGTAGTGGAAAGAAACCAGGTCAAAGGAACCAAACGAGCGGCCACCAAACCCAATAGTCTGGAGAGGGGAGTCTGACAAAACCGGACAAGGACAAATAGGCTTTCGGGGATCCACAGCTGAGGAGGACACACTGCCCGATCTGCAACAAGAGGGCCAGAAACTAGGCCACTGGAAGCCAAAGGGAGGCGGGGAGGATTGCCAGACACAGCAGGCGACGGGACGGCAGGAAAGGGGCCAGACGGGGGCGGCAGCTGGGTGGGCGACGAGATGGCAACTGAGATTTTTTTTTTTAAGGGAAGAAAAAGAGGAAAAAGGCAAAGACCTTAGGTGACCTTGCACTTCTTATGTGACCTCAGAACCCTAGGCCTTAGCAGCACCCTCAGGCCTCAGCAGCACCCTCAGGCCTCAGCAGCCAGCCTCTCTCTATCTGGAAGCAGGCTTCTCTCCGGCCAGGTTCTTTCTCTGTTGCTGCAGCTTCTGTAGGTACCCTTTTTTTTCAAGTTCTTTTTTGGTGATTGATGCAGCTGCCACGATGCCGCCATCTTCTTCTTCTTCTTTATTCTCTCTTCTTCTCTGTTGCTGCAATGCTACCATAGTTAACTTCTTATTTTTTTTTGGTGGCTGATGGCTCATGCATCTACTCGCTGCTTGCTGAGAATATAAGATGTTTTTCTTTTTAGGATATTAAATATTTTTAATCCATAGATTCTGAAGGTAAAATAAGGGATCTGGTTAGAACTATGCAACACAAGTTTTTGCCAACAAAAATGCATTCACTTGCAACTTATGTGCAAAGGTGACAAATGTTGATATTTATCAAGCCGAACACCATATAAATGGCGGGCAAACAAATGCAAAGGCATATCTCAAATGTCTAGATCATGTGAGAGAGAAAACAACACAGTGCATGGCCAACAAAAAGGTAAAAAAAAGACCAAAAAATATGCTGTCCGACTTTGATGACGTTGAATTTACCGAGGATGAAGATGAAGATGATGTGTAAGAGATTGATCGATGGGATAAAGTGTTGTAAGCTCAAGAGAAAGTAGCAAATCAATCCAATCCAAACTAAAAAAACTAAAGCAAAAGGGACCAATAGATTTATTCTTTACTCCCCCTAAGATAGTTGTGAAGGTAGAAAAAGCAAAGAAACAACAATCAATGAACATTACAATAAAGAAGCAAGGGATAAGGCATGCTTTCACATTGCAAGGTGGATGTATGACACTGAGCTAGCATTTACTACTGTCAATTATGATAGTATTAGGTTGTGATTGAGTCCAATGACCAACATGGAATAAGAATCAAGTCATATAGTTACCACGAAGTGAGGATAAAAAAGAGTTGGATAATACAAACAATATATTGAAAAGTCATAGAGAAGAAAGGAAAAAGAATGAATGTTTAAAGACATAGACATTCCATTATTGCAGGTCCCCCTTCAATAGCTTCAATTGAGGGCAAACACAGAACTTGGAATACCCTCCACATGGTAAGAATCCCACCACGAATGACTCAAGTGCTCAAACCGGAAAGGTTGCCACATCACTACAGAGAGCCACACTCCAAGGGAATCAAAAAATGATCAACACAACTTAACTTTGACTGAAGACTAATAAAAAGCCCAGCTCACTAGACAGAGAACAAAAACTAATCAAGTCAAGAAAAAGAGGCCCTATCCCTATTTTTAGACCAAGTCAAGGATCACTCGGCAAGAAAAAGGCCAACCAAGCCGTTAGAAGCTATAAACTCGGAGAACCCAATCATCGAAGGTGAGAAGTCCATTGAACCCACCTTTTTACGATGAGAATGATGATGATCGTGTCTTTGAGGATAATTTCTTGACACGGAATGTTGTTTCTAGAGTACAAAAGTTGGCAAGAGTAGGTTTCATACAAGATTATCATCAAGGAAAAAGAGCACACCAAGAGTAGGTCCTTCTACCTCTGGAGGCTCTAAGTATTCTTTATCAATGCCAATTATAGTAAATACGAAAGAAGAGACAAATTCTAAAGAAACAAAAGAAGATGTTGAGAGTTATAATGGCAAAGATGATAATGATTATGATTTTTTTTCTTTGGAAGAGGATGATGTTTAAATTCAATCTAAGTATTAGCAATTGGGTTTAAAAGTTTATGCCTTTTAACTTTTTATGTTTTAAACTTTTGAGTTCTCAACACTTGAGAGGAGTTTGTTATAATCGAAAGTATTTACTTATTTACGTTTAAATTGATTTATTTATTTTATTAATAGCTAATCAAGTATTTTAGAATTATTTTTATAAAAATGTAAGTCTCACTTTCTTCAAGCCCACACTTTTTTTTGCGCCTAGGCTCCAAGAGACCTTTGCATCTAGAGTGCGCCTTTAATAATTATGATTTAGAAAGTACGTAACCTAATACATTATACAAGACTGACACATAAATGGTGACTCCTGGGAATATCTTTTGTGATTTTGAAGCATCAGCTACCCTGAAATGTCATTTAATTCTTAAAATGCAACCTTGGATAAAAGTTATGATGGCAGCACAAACGAGCTACATGGCAACACCACGGAAAGAGAAAGAAGATATATAGTACTAGGGGAAAGCTGTTGCAATATATGTAACTTAAAATTCAAGATAAATTAGATAGCGCACCATTTAAGAGACAGAGGATGACCCACAATACCATGGCACAAACAATTGGCTCACAGTTACCACGGGTTCCAATGGTGAACGTAAATGGATTAAGCAGCCATAACATTACACACCAGATGCATAATTTCTCCGGAACCTTACGCAGAGTCAGAATAGAGCGTATAAGAAATCCCACAAGTAAATCTGCAAAGTAGTCAAGGGATTCAGGTGGCACATCATTACATACCAAGTGCATAAATTATCTAAAACCGCAAAAAAAAAAAAAACGATTGTAAATCTGCAAACTTGTAACTTTTTCATAAATGTATTATATGGGTCTTGCTAAATTTCCCACCCCGATTCCTTTAGTCCTCTCAAATAAACATTAGTACATCGAAGCAAACAAATTTTAAAATGAAGTAGCAGTCCACTGAGCTGAACTAAAACTGATTAACGGCCCAGTTCAAGAAATAAACAGCACGAAACTGATATCTATTAGCTAGCTGGTACGGAAGTTCCGACGTGCAGCCTCAAGTAAATCTGCTAAGTAGTAGTTTTTTTCAAACATCTAAAATATGGGTTTTCCTAGATCTACCTCCACGATTCTTTTCGCCCACACAAAAAACATTTGCACGTGAAATTAAACAAATTTAAAAATAAAATAGCAGACCACTGAACCGAACACAAACCACAAAATGAACAAGGGTGTCATCGAACAGTCCAAGAACTCAATGGCACGAAGCTGACACATATAAGCAAGCTTACACTAATGCTCATAAGTGCATTGATTCCATACCAGAAGCAGAGAAGAGAAATTTTCCCCAGGTGCGATGGATTAGTGAATTTGGAAGAAGCAGAAAAGCGAGCATAGGAGAGTAACGGTACGTGGATCTTCCGTAAGGAGACATGCCGGAGGCCATCAGAGAAGCGGCGTCGGAGAATACGAGGTAGTCAATGTCGGTATAGCCAACCTCCATATGCGAGTCTTGCCATTCTCCGTAGAGGATCAGACAAGCTCGAAGAATCGCAGACAAAAGAAACAGGTCCCTAAAACTTATCATCGTCCTCGATACACGATTGATCGACTAAACACCAAAACTTAAAAGCGGAGGAGGCGGCGGAGAAGTTGGGAAAGCACAGCTGTGGTGCGTCGGTGACAGCAGCCGCCTGCTCTTCCGGGACGGAGAGGGCTTGACGACGGCGCTCCTGAGACCGAAATGGAATCACAAGACGGGAGGGCCTTGGCTGATTAACTCATGTTCATTGCAGGTTGACAGCTGAGTCGATTATTAGTTTATTTGTTAGTAACTTCAGCATTAAGTTTATGACTATTATTGTAGAAAAAAAATATCCTCTACTATGAATATTATAAAGAATTGGCTGTGTAGTCGAACAAATGAAAAATAATTTGATTATCTATATAAAAAATATTTTTCACATCATTAATAATTAATTACTATGCAACGTTTATGAAGACGAATAATATTATGTGATAAATATTTTATTTGTTACTTTTTGTTTATATGAACAATAAATTTGAACTTTTAATCTTTTTATATTGTATATTAAATTTTAAAATTCAAATACAAAAGTTGATGATGTGAATTTTCTAGATCAATCCTCCCATCTTGTATGGAATTTTTGAATCTGCCCCTGCATGCATACTAAGCACACACCTAGTACATACACCGTTCTTCTATACTTAAATTATATTACAAATCACCAAATAGATCGCCTGTTTTTTCACATTATAAACAAGTGTTAATTACCTGAACTAGCTATCAAAATTATATTACAATCACCTGTTTTTTCATAAATAAATATATATATATATATATATATATACACACACACACCAAATAACTAATTTCATACAAAAATAATCATATATTTGAACATTTAAATTAGATTAAAATGGCATGATAATAGATATAGAAGAAATCACATGGGCCCCAAAGTATCGCTCAAAGGGAATGATTGATGTTTCTCTTTGGGTTAAAGTAAAATTGGACAATGGGGAAATGGTTGAGACTCTTGTTCCCTTGGAATTTAAAACTAAGAAAAGTACTAGTGGCTAACAAGTTTGTAGTTTCTTTGATATCTGTAAATTATGTACCGATTAAATTCCTAAACTACCTAGTAAATCAATTTATTTTGTTGCATTTAGTGTCTTTTTGACTTATATATATTATTTCTACAGTCAATTAAAAACATTGTGATCTTGTACACACTATTAATGTTTGATAGGTACATATATTTTGCTTTTGGAGTTACAAACTAAAAAAAATATAAGTTAAGGAGCTTTTTGTTGTTTTTGTTATTTAGGTATTTAAAGCATATTGATCTTGGTCTTCTGTATTATATTCATACAAATCGGATCAAGGTGAAATAAAACATGCATAGTTTAGAACATACTCTTACTAATGTGTATACCAATATATAAAGGATTATATATCATTAAACTTAGAAAGATATGAGAGAAGCTCCACATGACTGCTAGAGTTATTGTTACAATTGACAACCCAACGACATTATTGTGTAGTTTGCCAGTGCCAGGCCTTATGATTACATATCTATGTTGAAATATTGTTATTTTTGTAATAACATATTGTATATTATGAAGCCTTGTAATTTTGTTTGCTATTTTAGAATACAATATTGCCCATTTTGAAGTGAGACACTACCTTTGAAAATAATCATTTATAAAAAAATTTATTATTTATTATTATTATTTTAAATGAATTCTAAATGAGTTTTAAATAAGTCGAGTTACTTGTTTAAGGCTCGTGTAACAAGTTAGTTGAGCTTGAGTTAGAGCTCTAGTTTAGTTTCAAAAAGTATAAAATATTGATTCTAACTCAAGCTCAAGTTGAGTCAAGCTAACTGAGGGTTCAGTTTGGCTCGAGCAATCAACTTACACGAGCTTGAGCCCAAGCTCGAGCTTGGCAAAGTGTTTAATGAGCTGAGCTTAGTGTAGTCAAAAGTGCTCACCCCAATGCTTAAGTGCATGAAGTGCAACATTACGGACGTCTGTCGCTTGAGAGGGGGCAAAGTGCAACGCCTTCAGTGAAACACGCGCCTTGCCGCACTTCATGTGCCTTTTGTCAACTTGAGAAATGTGTGCCTTGTTCGCTTCTGTGATATTAAAAAAATAAATACAATCATACTACACAAAAAGATCACGCTACGCCAAACGAGATAATCTCTTCCTCTATCGACTTGATCTCTGCTCGACGACGACAGAAGACTTCGACAATGATAGACCTCTGCTCAATGATCGATGATGACAGAACATCTCACGATAACCTCAACGACCATGACCTATATATATATTCTATAACATGCGCTTTGCTTCACTAAAGTGAGTGCTTTTTTACGTTTTGTGCTTAAAGCAATAAGGTATCCTTTGCGTTGTAAGTGCGCTTAGCACTTTTGATAACCTAACCAAGCTGAGTTTAGTGTTTTAAAGCTCAACTCAAGCTCGAGCTCGGCTTGATAATTATTTTTCTAAATGAGCCAGATCGGCTCATTTACATGCTTATAAATGGTAACTTTTATTAAGAATGTAATACGTATTCATGAGATTTGGCTATTTTTACATTTTAAATTTTATTATCTTATTACACTCCTTCCTCAATCCTCAAACCCTCAATTCTCTCAGTCTCGACTATAAGAGCATCTCAATCTTCATTAGCTAAATTGGTTTATTAAAGCTATATTTAATTTCTTATAATTAAGTTTTAGATAATGGTGAACCATTTATTTCTTTGCTTAGTTATTATTTTTATCAATCTACCCTACCTTATATCCCAAAATCTTTAATCTCTAGTTCTACTCTAACACCATGGGGAAAAGCAATTTTTGTCTTCATGGGGGAAAGGGCAACGCATATAGAGGGAAGAGGGAAGGGGGCAATGGGGGAGGGAAGGGGGTGACAAAAGGGAGGCATTGGGGGAGGAGGGGGGTGACAGGGAGGGATACACTAGGAGGTAGAGGTTAAGGTCATAATGACCTCAACAACCATGACCTCGACAAGCGAGACAAGCTGACCTCCATCGACGCAATGAGGAAGAGGTTGCTAGACAAGGCGACCTCCATCAACGATGACCTCGACATACCTCGTTGACAACCTCGACCTGGATGACAACATACGACCTCTTCCTCCGTCAATGCGGCCTCTACTCTCATTTTTTACCTCTTCCTCACTGTTGCTTCCAGGTGCTTACGCTCAATGAATATTAAACTCTATAGTCTATAATATATTGTTATATTAAATAATAAAATTATTGTAGCAAGTTTTTTCTCTCAAGCTCTTAATGACCCAATGATCATGGAATTTGTAATATTAAATAATAAAATTATAATTGTTTCAAATATTAACATATGAATAAGTGATATGGATGCTGAAAGGCAAAGCAGATAACATCATCAAAATATTCTATTAGTTCTATTAGATATGAATTATATATATATATATATATTACTATAATAAGAGCGTGAGGTCAACTTCGTATCATAATAACTTTAATTTAGATTGTTAAATGTTACAACCGACGGTTCATATTCGACTTTCATTTAACTGTAGCTGAATCACTATAGCGGAGCTATAGCTAACTCAAAATCTAATCTTGACCATCAAATATTGATCTAACGACTTACATTAAAAGTTTTCATGATAAAGAGTTAGTCTCACATTCTCTATATAGCATGACTATATATATATATATATATATATTATAACATGCATTTTGCTTCACTGAAATGAGCATTTTTTTTTACGTTTTGTGCTTAAACGACAAGGTACCCTTTGCGCCTTAAGTGTCGAGCTAAGTTTAGTGTTTTAAAGATTAGCACAAGCTCGGCTCGATAATTATTTTCCTTAAATGGGTTGAGCCAAGTTTGATTGATTTGCATGCCTATAAATGATAACTTTTGTTAAGAATGTAATACATATTTATGAGATTTGGCTATTTTTGCATTTCAAATTTTATTTATCTTATAAAAATAAAAGAAACACTTTATTTCTTATCACACTCCTTCCTCAATCTTCGATTCTATCAGTCTTAACTATAAGAGCATCTCCAATCTTCATTAGCTAAATTGATTGATTAAAGCTACATTTAGTTTGCTTTAGTAGAGCTTTTAGCTAATGGTGAGCTATTTATTTTTTTTGCTTAATTATTATTTTTTTCAATCTACCCTACCTTATATCCCTAATTCTACTCTAACACCATGGGCAAAAGCAGTCTTTGTCTTCATGGGGGAAAAGGCAACCCACACATAGGGACAAGGGAAGGAGGCGACAAGAGAGGGACTCGAGGAGGCATGGGAGGAGGGGGTGACAAGGAGGAATTAGAGGTGATCATCAGTTGGTTTGTATACAATTTTTAAACCAAACCAAGACATTCAGTTTGGAAAAAACTCAAACCAAAACCAACCAATAAAGGTTAAAAATGATTTTTTGTTCGATTTGGTGCATAAAGTATGGTTCAGTTCATCGGTTTGAATTAATTTTTGAATTTTAACGATAAATTTAAAAAAAGATATATTCATCTCAAACATATCACCTATCGGTTTCTAAGACACCAACAAAAAATAAAATAGACATTACAAAGAATGTATAAATCCATCAGACTATATTAAATCTAATAACAGTATGTTCAATCGGTTCCGTAACCAAACGATTAAAACTGTAAATTGACCAAATATCATCATTTCTTTCAAAATAAAATTCAAATAAATTAATTTTATTTAAAAAAAAATCCAATCCGTTCGGTTTTGTTAGATTATTAATCACCCATAACGGGATGCACCGGGAGAGGAGTGGGGTGACGGGAGAGAGAGAGATAGGGGGAGGCGCTGGGAGAGGGGGGAGTCAATGTGGGCAGAGGTTAAGTTGAGATTATTTTGAAATTTTAGAATAATAATAAAATAAAAGGTAATGTGATATTTTAATTAAATCTAAAATTTCATTTAAATTTAAATAACTTGTTTACCATAACTAATAAATTAGAATTGCTTTAAAATAGCAAAAGCAGCTCTCCAACTAAAACGATTACATGCCAAGACACTTCCTCCGCTAGGACGTGATCTTCGACAACTTCTGCTACTCGAAGAGACAACTACAACATCTCGTAGCCGCTAAGTACGTCATCTCACACGATTGTCAGTGTCACATCAAAGCGCTCTGTTATTATTATTATTATTATTGAAGCTGTACAAGGACTGATGGCAGGAATGGGCTCTCTAGACTATTCTTTATATTTTATGGACACCGACTAAAGTCCCCAAGGCGACCATCGATCAGGGACACAAATCTCACCAAATTACTAGAGCTTTTTCAGTACGATGCTTAGAAATTACCTCGACTTGGTAGAGAACATCTTCCGAAATGTCTCTGTCAGAGTTGAAATTATAAAGGACATAATGGTAATAGAAAAGCCAGCAGAGATTGAGTATGGAAGATTACTCACCATCAATCATCTGTCACACTGGAACACTAACATCTTCAACCCAATCACTAGTGCTATAAGACAATTAGATGTATTCCGTATCAACAAGATTCACATCACTTGATAAGTTGGTGAAGATAGAGGTTCCAAAGCCACACCTTAGAAAGCTCTGCAGGTAAGAGACCAACACTTGTGACTTGAGTCCCCTAATTTCATCAGGGAAAAAAAAATCCTTTTGTTGAAATCTACTTTATATATATATATATATATATATATATATATATATATAGAGAGAGAGAGAGAGAGAGAGAGAGAGAGAGAGAGAGTGAGAGCGCGCTCAAAAAACGCTTCATCTCATAAGCCAAACATCCAAATAAAAATAATGATATGTGACCTCTTTTCTAGTTTTCTGTTAGTTTATACTTCATATAATGACATATATGTTTTAAAATTTTATATGAATCATAGAATCCTACTAAATCAAGGATGATAAATAATAATATGTTGCAATATATTCAAGGAGATAATATAAGGGCCAGCCCTGCTTACCTTTTATTACTAGCACATTCGAGCAGGCTAACCTTCTGATGGTTGATTGGGAGGAGCGTGCAAGAAAGTGAAAGAGGGCTAAGATATTGGCACGGCTCAATCAGAAAGTTCATGTGTTTGCATTGTCTGAGCGAACCAGACCAATATCATAGCACCCATCACAGCTACAGCCTTGACTCACTGCCCACAGAGCTTGATCACAGAGCCAGAACACCGGCCGGGAGGGGAAAAACAAAACAAAACAAAACAAAAGAGGCCAGGGGGACGGAACTTGGCATAACATACCATGTTTGGGGAGGAGCGGTGCAGGAGTGGAGAATATAAAGGGGCCGGGGTGGAGCAAGGTTGTTGTGAAAGCATTTAAAACCGCGATTTAAAACAATTACAGGTCACGTCCGCCGCATTTATGTAGCTCTCAGGCCTTTAACGTACGCCTGGGTCTGAGTTAATAACACGGCAAGACAAGGAGGCTTCCACGCTGATACCGACACGTGGCGTTACCCATTAAATAACGTTGGATGGCAGCAACATTAATGTGAGCGAATCTTTAATCGTCTGGTTCGATTTATTTAGAAATAAAAAAAGTCATAAAAGTTTTTCTAATAATAGAATTTTCACATTTATTTTTTTATTAAATTTATATGGTATTTATTAATATATTAAAAAAATTATTTTTCTCATCCCTCTCTTATATATATCTTTTTCATATTTTTTTTCTACATCGAATTATAAAATTATTATTAAGTAAATATATTACTTTAATGATATCAAGAATTAAAAAATTTTATTATAGTGTATATTTATATAAAAAAATAAAAAATCATCTAAATTTTGAAATTTAAGAAAAATAATTAAATAGATATTTTAAGTGATATTCACTTTTTTAAAAATATCTTGATATCTTGTTGAACTCGTAGTTTGAATTCAGTGGTGAGCAAGGTCAGCTCACCACTATTGATCTAGCTTATTTCAGGCTCTTTCGATATTTATTTAAAAAATCAACTGTTAGATTGAATATACTTATAGTATATATTATGCCTGTAAAATTTTATGGTAATCTAAAAGTTACTTTTTTTGAAAGTTTAATGAGAAAAAATATGAAAATAAATAAATTAATTTTAATTTTCATAAAAAGTAACTATTAGATTGAATATTCATATATTGTCTATTATGCCTGTAAAGTTTCATATTAATTTTTCGGTTGGTACACAAATTCTCCAAAAAATTAAAAAATAATAAATAAAAATCACAAAGTATTTATTTATTTATCTTTAATTTTTTTCAAGTAAATTTATTCACAAGCTAACATTCATATACTATAAAATTTTATAGGCATGAAAAATAGTAACAGAAATCAATTCTAACAGCCAAATAATATTGTAACAAAAATCAATACCGAATCAGCCTTCGAGCTTTAAATTCCAAGACCGTTACCAAATAACTCGGCATACTAAATAAGACACGTTTAGTTTTACCATAAGCTTGAAATATGTGTCTGCAACCAATTTTTTTTTTTTCCTTCAAAGAATGTAAACACATTAATAAGCAAGGAAACCTATATCCATATGATTGGGCTAGTCAAAAACTGTGTTAAGTGTACCAGAATTGTAGACCTCTCGCCTTCGTTTTTCCCTCTTCCTCGCGAACACCCAAACATCTCCTCCTCGGAGGCGATCGCGACAAATATGAAACTGGCGGTGGCGATCGAGAGAACGGATTGGGGAGGCTCAATCTTCCGAGCCAGCAGCTTTGTCTTATTGCAAAGGTGAACACTAATGTGGGGACGAATCAGCTCAGGTTGGCGACAAACGGCATGACCGATTGGGGACAGCGTGGGAATGGATTGGCTCAAGTGGGTGACAGGCTTAGTAGCCACGGATGGCAACAGGTTTGGTACGAATTCTCTTAATTCAAATCCGTCTAAGAAAGATATATCTAAAATTTAAGCTGATTTGAAATTTATCGCATTAGATTCAGGTTGGGGTGGATACTCAATAAATTTACTATATTACCTAATATATACAAGTTTGAGATAGATTATCCCATCTCGAATCCGTTCTCAATTCTTATCGGGTCAGAAATATCTGTTTGAAACTTGCTCCGAACCCGATTATACTAATCTTAAATTCATCTCATTAGGAGCGGGACGGAATGAGTAACTGAAATAATTCACCCAATTGCCATCCCTAGAACATGAGGATAGATCGGCTCAAGTAAAAGATGATACAATAATAATAATAAATATAATATTGAGCCAGTTTCATATATCTCAAAAATTTTATTATAAAAATAATAAAAAATTATTTTGTAATCATAAAAATAAAAATAATATTTTATTATTTTTTATATTCGATGTATTCAAAAATAATTATAACATTTTATAAAAAAAGTATACTGTCTCGAGGGGGTGGGCGTTTCATTTATTGCATAATTGATTTTTGTAAGCAGTCGAAAATTTTAATTTGTTGCATTGTTGTTATGGGTATTTAAAAATGTTATGACTAGTTATTCTCATAATAGTTTGAAAATGAATTATTATCCCGATAAGGACCGGCAAGTAATAAGATAATCTTATAAAATAAAATGGATGATGAGTAAAACAGAACAAACCAGGGATCTTACAAATGGCATAACATCTTGCTAATTTAATAAATTAAAGTATTCTACAAACAAACAACTTTAAACTACACTTTTTAATTAAAATGATATAAATCAATCAAAAAACTGTTTGAGTATTTATTGTTGGATTATGTTCATAAGAACATAATTTTTAATTAAGCATTAAATGAGAGCTTATGGGGAATTTGAGCATTTGAATGTATGAGGAATAGATACAATCTTGCAAAGGAAAATCTTATGTTTTTTTAAAGAATTAATTAATAGGTGTTGATATGAGTTTATTAAAAACTTACACCTGAGCCTAAATCCCAAACCTGTTTGGATAAGAGATTGGGTGAGAGTTGAAAAACATGAGAGGGATCAATTGAGCACGTACCCCTAAAGGGCCAACTCGTGTATCTAACCTACTATTTTACATCAACTTCCTCTTGTTATTATAGACAAAGTGTATTATGTGTAAGAAAGTAAGTTGCGAACTCTTCTTATATTAATATCACTTAATCTTTTTTGGAGATCTAGAATTTAAAAACGTGATAATTACTTTTTTTTGATAGTAATAAACATCAAGTATGAAGTTAAACTAATTAGTAATTACAAAACAAACTTATAGTTTTTATCAAATTTTGAAGGCGACTTCATAAAACCAATGTCAGTGTAATTACAAAACATGTACCAGAGTTTAGTACTCATATTTGTTTAGTTTCAAGCTTCAAATAAAAGTTTTTTATATTCATTTGCTAATGTTAATAGTCTGCAAACACGTATGCTCATGAATACCCACATAAATATGTCTAGCACAGTATTTATGAATGTTTTTGTCAGATGAACGATGAAACAAATTAAAAAAACATATGATTTATTTATTTATTTACTATCTAATTAAACAAACCAACACTCCATATATACATATTCTAGTTTTCTAACATTTTGATTTCATTAAACAAATTAAAAAAACCAATAATCAATCATGATCTACTATTTAAAGAATTAAATAACTATTTATAGTTGTAAAGTTTAAACTAATATTAATATATTTATAGAAAAACTGATACAAATAATTATTCCAATATTGAATATTTTTATTAATATTCAATCAATGTAGGTTTTCGTAAAATATATTGTTAACAGAAAAATATAAATTGTTTAATGAATATATTGATCAAGACTACTAACTATATTTGTACTAATAATATAAATAATATACATGGTAATATTAATGAACAACATGTTGAAACAATATTTACCAAAATGAATGAATATATATATATATGCTTACGAATACAATTTCATGAACCTACAAATAATATCCCAAAGAGATGATTAATAAACCTATTTTGTAGTTTTGGCTCGGGTCGTCCAGGCCATACTTATTACTCACGCGTACCGAATTACCAAACTCCGGTTCTTGTTGGTTTCAACCATAGCTATCAGACGGACAAAAACCCGACTGAGTAGTCAGGTTATTGGTTTCAACCATAGTTATCAGCAATTATATAATTAATAAAAAAATATATTTTAAACTAATACAATAATTTTTTTTAATATAATACTATTTATTTTTAGATATGTATTTTTAAAATGAATTCATAATAAATTTAAAATTTTGCTGATATAAATTCATAATAAAGAAAAATGTAATAGAATTAGGAATAATATTAAAATAAAATATCAATATTAATTTTAAATTTTAAATTAAAATTATATTATAAATTAGATTAATTTATTTTTTTACCATTTAAAAAAAATCCGGTTCTATTCAAGTCATTCAGGTCAAAAAAAATAAATCATCCAGTTCAATTAAGTTTTTCCAATTGTAAAAGTTCAATTAAGTTTTTCCAATGGTCCAATTATAAATTTGAACCGATTAAGTGTTTAGATTGTCGGTTCATCTTAGACCATTCAAATAACTATGAACATATTTGATTGGATTATTCGATAATTATTTTCAAATAAAAAAATAAAAATTTAAAAACAATAAAAGATTCTAAAAAATAATTATCATATTTTAAAAACAATAAACAATAAACAATAAACCAAACATACCCTACAGTTTCAACGTACTTAGGAAACAGGTTTTGAAAATTTCTATTACCGATAAGTTATGTAAATAATGAACATCAATCTTATATAAAAGGAGGAAAAAAAACTGAACCACCTGCGCAACCTGTTGCATTACCCCCACAGATTTTGTCACTTGAGTGAAGGCATTATGAAGACGGCGACGTCCTCTCCACGGTTTAAGGTCAAATTCATTAGGTCCCGTGGAGAAGGGATAAGAGAGCAGGCATTCCAAAATCTTATATAAATCTTAGCCGTGGAATGGAACACTCAATTATTTATTTATTTATTTATTTATTTTTTGCGTTGTGCAACCAAACCTTTATGTAAAGATTGATTTGTCATCTTTACGAAAGTATATCCATAACATAAGAACAACCACTACTACGATGGTCCGACAAAACGGATGATATAAATATAAAGATGTTCATCTGCACTAGGAAGCTGAAAGCTGTACGGCACAATATGGTTACCATGTTCCGCCTCTATACGTGAGGTCACATATTCCCTGCCTACACTCGCCAAAACAACTGGGAAGGAAGGCAACGACAGAAATCTTTGGCTCAGTGTATGAGGATGTAACAGACTTGAGTCTAATTTGTAAACGCCAAAAACAACTGGAAAGGAAGGAAACGACAGAAATCTTTGGCTCAGTGTATGAGGATGTAACAGACTTGAGTCTAATTTGTAAACGCAAGCTGAAAGTTGGTGTATATAGTCATGCAAAATGGAGAAGTTCCATTGGTCCGTCCCCATGTCAGATAATTCTGTGTCACTCCCAAGAAAATGCCAAGTCTGGCTCGAAAAATGTGGACTCTCCCTCTACTTCAGTAGATCGAAAACCACCACGAAAAAGATTTATGATGGTTGTTGCCAAAGCCACCACGAAAAAGACACCACGGCTCTCTTCACAGTCCCAGAGCACTTATCCTCTTTATCCGGAGTGTGTAAGTGCTTTTGAAAGAGAAGCCTGAAGAGCCGTCCAGTCACTGTACATAAATGGCCATGCTTGAACTATCCACAGATATGCACAGATGTCGCATGATATAATCAAGTTGAAAATAGGCTATGAGGGGAACACGTAAGAACATAGTTTTGCCTATTGTCCATCATCTGACATTCGAAGTTTCCTGAGTCTATCTCTCCAAATGGCTGCGGAAATCAAAAGATTATTGTAGAAGTTCCTTTAGGATATTACAATAGGACTGAGAGTCCAATCACTTCCACATTCAAAATATTCACAGTTCTATCAAAAATTACCTGCATCTTTGTATCTTTCCTCTTCAACAGCAAACTTAATATTCCTCAATAGATCAAGCTCTTCGGCTAATAAATCTGGACCATCTGCAGCACTGTAACATATATAACCAAGCATTAGAGCTATAAGAAAGAAAAAAAAATTAGTAATAGAAAATTTCCCTCTCGAGTATATGCTTGATAACCTGTCTAAGGTTACGTCATAGACAGCTTTTCTAACATCGATTCTACCCAAACGGTAAATAATTCCTATAGCATCTGTCAAAACTATTTGCTTATTTACATATACTGGTGCCTGCAAAAAAATAAAATCAATTAATCAAATTATCTTTGGCTCTGAGCTAACCAAAATCATCCATGTGAAACCCATAAATCCCAAACCTTGCCCTGACAAGAACAAAAACCAATACTGTGAAAACTTTATCAAAGTATGCCCTGAATTTATATGAACGTCAACGACATGATTAATGAACCACTAAGAATAAAGGGATCAAACAAAGGATGCATTGCATTTCTTGCCCAAATGCAGGCACGCACGCTGAGAAAAATAAATGCTTCTAACAAATTTGCTACTATGCAACTGATAAGCCCTGTTAGATTCCAGGCAGCAGCAAAGAAATAAAAATCCTTTTGCCATTGAATCTATAAAATTATGCATGCATTATTTAGACATCAGAACAGCAACAGAAAACAATACATTTGCATAATGGAGCCAACACTAATTACTAAAGCACAAACCCGGCGCACAAAACTCCCACAAGTGGCAGGAACCAGGTAGGGGTCGGGCCACACCGATTACTAACATACATGATAAAACATTGCATAACATGGCAGAAAAAATATATACCCTGCATATTTTCGCTATAATTATTGCATCTGAGGGCCGAGCATCCACAATGAGAATATCTTTCTCCCCAGGCTGCAGATTATAAAGAATGGAAATGAACATGAGAAGAAATATATTTATAAATCTGTCTGGCTTTTCATCACGTGCTGTAAAAATCAATTACCTTGCTGAAATATATCCTCGCAACATAAGTATTAACCACTCTTTCAGTAATTTTGACCATTTCAACCTGAGAAGCAAAAATTCAGATACTAATAAAGCTACATCTTTGTACACCTGCAGTTCCATGTTTGGAATTGAGATCCATTTCCAATAAGAAAAATATCAACTATTTGAATAATGTAAAGGAAATAGAGTACATTTGTTAAATGCACATAAATATTTACGAACTAATATAAGCTTTATTATCAGCATTAGCAAGCCTAAAATATAGAAAATCACAAAAAACTGATAAGATACTAATTTTATAAGATGTTGCTCAATTATAATTCAATATGCTGTGTGACTATATTTTGGATGAACCCACAATATAGAAAATGTGGAGATGCCAATAAAGTCGCATCTATGGGCTGCTCCGTGCAGCAAGTGAAACTGTCAGACATTATACCATAGCTGTCAAAGGTAAGCCAGGCACTTGCCTAAGCACCCAGGTGAGGCAACTTTGAAGGCACACACCTAGAGGCCCTAGGTGCAAGGGGCCAGGCAACCTGAAGTGAGTGACTCTTTTAAAGCTGGCCCTTTTTAAAAAAAAATTATAAAAGAAAAGGATGCCACCTAAATGCCGCTGGGCTAAACAAAATTTCTTAAAACATTGATGGACAATTTTTTTCTATGCATCGCGTCCACAGAAAATAAAAATGTGAAAGAAGAAAACCCTAATTTGCAAAATCCTTCAAATTCTGCCCTTCTATAGTGCGACAAAATCCTCAAGCTGGGCATCACGCTTGGTTCTCCAGAGGTGCTCGCCTTTTTTTCTTTATCTTGAAATGTTGATAGGAATTCATTTTCTAGAGCAAAAATAGCAAACCAAAAATTAAGCAACAAAAAGTGTGTCCTATTTATGTACCACTATCAGCAAAACATTTTCCAGATCAAATATCCACTACCTTGCCAAAGGAACTGCACAAATATTATCCTACCCGGGAAGGATAATTGCCTACTCATTACCAACAAACTTTTGAGAAATATAATATGGCAAGATATGCCACTACTAAAGCAAACAAAACAACCTGCATAAAGTCTTTCCAGGCTAAGAGAATGCACATAGTTGGCTAAGCTAAAAATTAGCAGGGATGCTAAGGAGGCATGAAACCTTCATAGAATTAAAGAAAGTCTATGACGGAGGGTTGTAAGGAAATAATATGACTGCTTTGAAAAAGAAACTTCGCACACACCCAAACATCTTATGAATGTACTCCATTTGTGTGATTATATGTGATATTATTGATGTTTGCTTTTTTGAGCTGGGAGTCTTCTTCTGTAATGTGCTCTTTGAACTCATTGTACTTTTGTTCCTTGTGCACATCTTTTGTATTTGGTTTTTTCAAAAAAAAAAATACTTATAAAAATAAAATAAAAATGTATGACTATATGTACATGCACTTAATGACGCATTGCATGCCATGAAATTGCTAGGTTCAAGGTGGTGACAATTAAGTTGGCAAATCATATGGCACAATAACTTGCACGATGGCTATAGAGAAGCCAAAAAAAATTGCACTTGACACTATATAATTTTTTTTTAAAAAAATTATAACTCATGCAGAGTGTTTAGCTAATTTAAACTGGAACTGTCTAAGTGTATCTTTTAATTACACGTATTGTCAATGACTATGACCCAAAAAAGGTAGGCATTTTCAAAATTATGAAAAAATTAGCTCCATACTTGATGCCCAAGTTCTCCCAAAAGCTGCCTTGCAAACTGGAACTGATTCGGGCAATCCTGCAGCAATCCAATATCTGAGACCGAGGTTTATCAGAAAATAATGAAAACCAATATATTCGAGTCAATAATAGAACGTAACCTCATTCAAACCATCATTCAACGTGCCTATCAGACTTTCAACAGCAAACTCACCTGCAATACAGGTCTTTGTCACTTGACATGAAAACAAGTTCACATATAATAACACGCATACTTGTCAAATTCGCATGCATACATATATATGTATATGTATATATGTATGTAGACTTATTATCATGGAAACTTTAATCTGTACCGTTAGATCTTGCAACTAATGGTTCAAATTAAACTTTCATTTAACTGTAACTCCGCTACGGTAAATCTGCTACTGTTAAATGAAAGTTTAATCTGGATCATTGAATTTTAATTTAAATTAAAGGTTCAAGTAAGTAGCCTCACATTCTATGTAACATGACTCTATATATATATATTTCTAAACCAATAGAAGCAGCCAAAGGAACACATAAATTGCGCAAGAGAAAACTGAAATACCAACACTAATGGGCAGCAGAAAATCTCCATCACATGATATCTTTAGAAAAATGGTAGGAGTCCGAAAATGACGAAGAAACTCCAATCCTATGGAATTAGCCTCTGCTCCGAAATCCCCTGTGAATCCTAATCCCTGCCTACGCATTTGATAGTGCCTCATAGTCTCTGCGCGAAGCATAGTAATCGGAACTTCAATCAACAATCATCACATTTCCACTACTACACTAGGATCGAACCAAAACCTAAAAAACCACAATCATATGTAAACTAGGATCGAACCAAAACCTAAAACACCAAAATCATTTTTACTTCAAGGATCGAATCAAAACCTGAAAACCCACAAGCATATTTACACTAGCATCAAATTAAAACCTTGTTCTGGGACCGATCCGAATTCAAGACAAAACATTACAGATCGGTTCGAGGCTAGAGGGTGTGGAAACCTGAATCGAGGACGGAGGCTTGAAGATAATAGCGTCCGTCATGATCAGGGGTGTGGCTTGATCCGTGAACGGATTTGCAGGAAAATGGATTCGATTTTCGGGAATGACGAAGACAACTGGTTCTCCGATTCAGGCGGAGCAAGAACAGGTGAGACGAAAAAAAGCTGCGAGGGGCGGAGAGGGAACGGGCGGCAATGAATTTGACGGCGTCGGGGGAGTGTTCGGAGACGGTACGGACGGAGAGTGGAGGTCCGAGTCGGAGCATCATCCCGGAAGACACGGGCCGAGAGCGACGTACAATAGATGGAGACAATAACTGTCCACGGTGGATCTCTGTCCCCCCACGGCCTTTCATTTCATAAAAATCGAAAACTATTATAATTGTTGTTGTTATTGTTTGTCTTTTGTTTTTATTATATTGGCGTCCAAGAATGACCCCAAAATGCTCACTCTATTTTTCTATGATCTGACCCTATCTGATCTCAGGTATACTGCCCTTCGGTCGTCACTGCTCTCCCCAACATATTTTTTCACGCTCGCAGCGACTTCTACATACCACTTTTTTTCTTGATTATTGGTGTTTGAAATATCGATTCTAGCTTCAGCTGTCTGGTTTGTTTAATTTGTTTACATGTTCAATTTGCTCGCGGGTTTAAAATCTGTTTTCTTTACCAGATTTCATGTTCTTGCAGATTACTCAAAACTTTTTTTAAAAAAAAGTGGTCACATTATGTGCAGATTTTTATTATATATATAATTATATAAACGTGCCTCTATGGGCTTCGAAATTGGTTGAAGATTTAATCATTAGTCAAATGCTTTTAAATTTAGTTAATCAGGAGTGGTGAAGCTCTCTCAAAACTTCTTTTCGAATAAAAGATAAAACTATTGGTCTACTCTAATGCAGCACATGATCTCAAATATTGGTCGCTATTGTCTAAATTGATCTCAAATTTTGCACTCAACATTACTAATTGGGTCTCAATAACACGGTGTTGTAATTTTAAAACAGCTAGAACCACACTCAGTATACCTTGCTCTCTCACTCCTTACTCCTTGATGACACAATGAGCTACTATTGTCTGACTTTTCCTATTTAGAGCATCAACTACCATATTGTTCTTTTCAAGCGTATACTGCAAGTCAAACCAAAACTATTATATATATTCCACCCAATGTCTTTTCTTGTGGTTCAAATATCTTTGAGAAAAGATGTATATTAGACTTTTGTAGTTAGTATATATCACAAATTTCTCATCCAAGAGATAGTAATGTTAGTTCTTCAATGCAAAAATTATTGCAGCTAAATCTAAATCTTGTGTGGGGTAATTCTACTCATGATATCTTAACTGCTAAAAGCTATAAACAATCACACTCCTATCCTGCATTAGTACACAACCCACACTAACTCTAGAAACATCATAATAAGCATCATAGAGAATACCCTCCTATGGTAGGAGGATAGGTATTGAGGTCAACTGAGCCTTGACAGAAAGATTTCTCACATGATTCAAAACACACAAAACAAACCCCTTTTCGGGTCAAATTAGTCAACGGTACAGTTAATCTAGAGAAGTCTTCAATAAACCTAACATATTGTAAAATGTATTTACATATGTGAACTGTATATACAAAAGTTGTGACAAGTAATAAAGTGTACATAAGTGTATGAATATCAACCCCACAATGAATGGTGTTAACCATAGCAAATACTAAAATTAATCTAGCTCTAATTGTATATAAGAGTTTGAAAATCAAGTTTATAATTTAAATTAGAATAAAATCCTAATTACTAATTACATAAAAAATTACAACTATAATTTAAATTTAAGTGCAATTTAAGGATCTAAAATGTCTTCATCTAGAGTTAATTATGTCAAATATTATTTTATCGGATTTCATTTTTATACATGTTAGTATCATTCACTTAATTAAAGCCCTTGGTCTATAGACTCAATCATATGTCAGCTACCAATGACCATTTTTCAGTGATTTATTGCAACCTCTAAGCTTATGATTTAAACAGTGTAGTTATATCATATCTATCAACACTTTTACATTAAACTCTTTTGGTTAATATCATTAATCTCGATTTTTTGATGAATAAAGCAAGATTCAAATTATGCAAACAACATAAACATTGAATTTGCACAGTGGACACATTAAGAAATAAAGTTTAAACATCTATTAACAAAATCCATTCAAATAAATATAATATTCAATAATCACCACAACTAGATTACATCATAATCTAGGATTAAAGAATCAATCCCTAACACCTTGGTCTGTGAGATAAAGACATCATGTTTTCATAAAAAACAAAAAGAACTTCAAACCCAAACTTAGAATAAACTATAAATTCGGGTATGTAATCCATAGCATTATAGGTATCTTTGTTGTCATGCATTCAGTTATAGTTTTGTTTTTAAATCTTCACTACAAATCTCCATATTTGACCTTTAAAGTTGGCAAAATGTCCAATATGTTCCCACAGAAACCCTAGGGCTAACTATACCTCCAAACAGCGGAAGAGAAATCTTTTAATTCATCACATCATCCTCCTTATATAAGAAAGAAAGAGAACTAGACATGTTAAAATGGTTATTTTACCCTTGAAAATATAACTCAAGTCAACTCTAGTGGGTCATGGATACTAAAATTGGAGTCAACACAAAATTTACAAACTCCATAAAAAACATACTAGGGCATGTAGTGTAACACGTGTGGTGCTAGATTCACACAACTTTTACCTTTTTATATCCATTTCACCTAACTTTATTCAAAATATACCAAAATATTCTAAATACTTATGAAATATCACATTATCTCCCAAAATTGGTAACATGATAAAAATAAAGAAACGCAAAAGAGTACAAACATCATTAGAATTGATATTTCGAAACGCTCTCTATCTCTCCCTTACCCGATACTATGAGGACCCGTGTCCTAGTTCAGGGAGTTAGAGGTTGGGAGGTGTGTTATAGTGCTAAAATTCTGGTTTTTATGTGTTTTCTAGTATGTTGGAGTGAGCAAGGGAGGATCATGGTCAAATCTGGGTCATCGTGGTCAAATCTAGAGCATTAATAATGATCCGAGCGATCTCTTAGCACTAAGTAAGCCTCAGTAGTCCGGAGTAATCCATAGCGTTGTTAGCTCAGATTAATCTGCAGCATCAGTGATTCGGGGTAGCGGAGGTCGACGCGAGGTCGACGAGTGTTCTGGGCCACATCGACCTAATGTAGCATGTTTTCTTTGTTATATATATATTCAGTATTTTTTTGGAGGGAGAAACCCTAGCCGTTGTCACACTTTTGGAGGAGAGAAAGAGAGAACCTCGATCGTTGCAGCTTTGTTCGTGTGGTTAGACGACATCTAGCACGGAGGAACAAGAGCAAGGAGGACCTTCCAATTTCAAACCCTAACGCAATCGGATTCGAGGTAGGTGGTTCTGTCTTCTAGAGTCCGCTCCCATGATTGTGAAAAGTTACATTATTGGACTTTCAAACTCTGTCTAATATTATACTTTTGGGGAGTTTGTATTGTGATTATGACGTTGATATATATATATATATATTATGAGTGTATATTGCGTTGTAATATATGTATATGAAACGAAGATACTGTGGGAAATCATATTGAGATATATTGTGTTTATGGGGTGAACGTGTAAGAATTGTTACTCTGTAATAATGATGTGTAATAAGATGCTTGTGTATTGTATTATTTAGCTTGAATGTGTGAAATTGAGGTTCTATTGAGGGAACAGTCCATGAGATGACATGAGTTATTAAGGTCTCATTGAGGGGACAGTCCTGGATTGGACATGAGATATTGAAGTTCCATTGAGGGAACAGTCTATGGGATAGACATGAGTTATTGATGTCTCATTGAGGGGACAGTCCTGGATTGGACATGAGATATTGAGGTTCCATTGAGGGAACAGTCCATGAGATAGACATGAGTTATTGAGGTCCCATTGAGGAGATAGTCCAAGAATGGACCCGACTATTGAGGTTCTATTGAGGGAACCACGTGTCCTGTTATTTATTATTTTAACTACACTGCGTAGCACAGACATTCACACTATTCCTAGGGTTTGTCATAATTTTTAAATTCCCCACAGTTCATGCATGTATGATCCAATTAAATGGTATAACGATGTAAAATCACCTATCTGGAACTTGTTTTGAAGAATTGATGAACTAAAATCACCGAGAATGAAACACTTTTTCACCTTTTTCCTCCACTTACATACGAACTGAGAACAAATAATACGAGTAATGTTTCCCTTTGCTCCTATCACACTTTATTTTATATTGATGTAATTATTTATTTACTTTAATTAATCCAAAAATATATAAATTAGCCTTTGGGACCCCAAACTTTAAATCGGGCTCATATCGACGACCATATCACCATTTAGATATTTTCAATATCATTTGAAAACTATTTGTCAACCTTATCTAAATTAAAGTCTTTATAAATGGTATTTTCACAAAATTATTACCAATTGCATCCTTTAACAATTTATGATAAATGCATTGTAAGCAGATATTTTAATTTTAGGGGTTGTATTGAAATTTCAATTTAAAATAAAGGATCATATAGATCGTCATATTAGTTATAGAGTTGCCTCGAATGGGCCTGATAATACTCAAATTAAAAATTTTGGATTCACTAAGTATTGTTCTCGAATGGGTGTATCAAATGTTGTATTCAAATTGATGCAGTGTTAGATTAGTGATCTAAGATTGGAACTATAACTCAAAATCATACTAGTGTAGTGTTTTTTTGTTAGACGAAGGACTTCAAATGAGTATGGCTCGTTCTTAGAAGGAATTGAATATTCTCATATGAGTCTCGTAATGTTGAAAGAATTGATAATTCTCAAACTAAAGTTTTTGAGTCAAATTTGAGTTTCTCATAAGAGTGTGTTCTTCGATAGAACTTTATCACATTAGATGTTTTTTCTAAGATGGGTGAAGCTTGCTCTCGAACTTGGCTTTGTTGTCATTGGACTAGTTTCGTCTCAATGACTTTTGTTTTCTTGTTTTTTGTGTAATCACTTTTGAAAATAAAACATAATTAATTGAACACAATTAATTATAGTGCCTTCTCATTTTGTCATGTTTTATTAGTCATTAATTAGAGTAATTATTAGTCCTTTAATCTTATTATTTAGGTTTACTGTATCTTGTCATTTATAAATATTGTGTCTTTTCTTAACATTAAAATAAACGCCACAAAATAATAACAATAATACATTAATCTTTTTTTCCTTAGTTTCTGTATATATATAAAGGAATTTATGAAAAAAAATTAAAAATAATATTTTAGAACTTAAAATTAGAAGGAGGAGTAAAAATAAAAATAAAAAGATTGATTACTAGTGTTTTTTTGCTATTTATTTTTATGTTTTAAATATTTTTTCTTTGTTTTTCTTTGTTTTTGTTTTTTTGATTTATGAGTGTTTTTTTACTCAATAAATTGCGGTGATTTCAGAAAAATATTAATATTATAAAGAGATAGTTGAATTATAGATTATAAATAAACAAAAATAATTACAGGTGATTTTTTAAAAAATAACGAGACAATTATAAAAAATAAAATTATGATTTGCTAAATTTCTTATTTTATAAAAACCCCGGTATAATATTATAATATTATGTACAAATAACACTATTATGTTATATATTTAAAATCAATCAGTTAATTAAATTTTGTTTCAAAGTTACTAATAAATAATAATCAAGTAACTATATACGATTATTTGTATAATTATTTTTAAAAATAATTAATCAATTATTTCGTTTTAATAATATAAACCGAAAGAGAATTTCGTTTTAATAATATTTGGGTATACATAAATAAATAAATGATGCTCACTTTCTCCTTTCTCCGCCAGACCCAGTCAGTTGGCGATCATCGAAGATGTTTCGGAAAATGGCGCAAACCCTTTCAACGTCTCTGTCGCAGGCGACGCCCATAAGTGCTATTGCCAGAACCATGGTCCATCCTTTGTCCAACAATCTATTCCCTTCTCTTTCGACCGCTCCTCCTCCGGTATTGTTTTGTTCTTTTCAAGTTCAACCCAACATATCTGCTACTGTGCCGAATCCAATGCGATTTCGGGTCTGGGGATGTTCTTCTCCTATTACTTCTCCACCTAAATAGGGTTTACGGATATCCATGTTGTTGTCAGCTCGGGGAAAAAAAGAAGAAAACAAATTAGGGTTTTTGAAAATTGTCAGTTCATTGATTTATGTGTGTTTTTTTGGTTGCTTGTATTGTGGCTTATCTGTGCATGTCCAGCTCAATCCAACTCATTAGCTACTTTGTGTTTGGGTTGTTATTGATCTTGTCGCATGAAATGTTATTTTTATTTGCTGGCAAATGTGATTGAATAACAATTAAATTTTAGTTTATTGTTATCTAAATCAGTTTTGACTTACTGAAGATTTGATATGTGTGTAATTGTTGAAGTAGGGTTTGTATTATAAACATTATTTTATTATTTAAATCCTTGGTCAAACAAGGTTTGTTGGAACCCAGAATATGTTTTTAGTTACAATAATACCTTATACTAAGAGGGTGTTTAGGGAGTTCTCTTTTGTTTATAATTTTTTTTTCCAGAGAAAGAGCTTATAAACAATTCAAAAAATATAGAAACAAGGATAAGTTTATTTGCAGGTAGACAGTATAGGTAATTCGCACAAAAACATTCTCTGGATTGATATGAAATTTAATATATATATATATATATATTAATTCAATGGCAATGGAAGTGTCATGGCGTGAATTACCTCTACGTAGCATTGTCATAAAAACAAATGCTTTAAACACCTTAGGTGTTTTAAACAGGTGTTCATAAACCCTAGTAAACTCCCACAAACACCCTCTAACTTTGTCCTTTTGTGGGTTTATTTGTAAATTTCATGGTAGAAAACACATGGAGAAGCAAAAGGGTTAATTTAATTTCAAGTATGGCCACAGTACTGCATTGAACTATGCTTTCTGCAATGATTCGAGTGAAAATTGCATCCTATAATTTTGTGTGCCAGACCCAAGAAGATTTTGGCTCTGGTTATGTTCATCTAATTCTGCCCAGGTTTCAAATTGGTTGTTGCTTGATAGGGTTTTGAGCTCATGTATTTGTTGGATTCTAATTCACAAACCAATCCATCTTTTCTTAATATTCTTCAACTTTTTATTCGATAACAGGAAGTAATGATTTAAAAACAAGAAATATTTTCTATATTTATCAACATTACATGCTATATAACTTGCCTGATTCAATACTTGGCCCTGAAGATGTTCTTCTTTGATTTACTTGCCACGTTTTTGGTTTTGAGCACTTTTGTTTTTTCTTGATTGGTTTCAATGCGCAAATCAAGTGATGATGCATGCATTGCAGTTTATAGGTCAAAGCAGCAGAAGCATCAAGGTGAAAACCTTTGACATTCCGGACAATAAGCGTATTGCAATTGGACTTCAAAAGATTCATGGGATTGGGCGTCATAAGGCACACCAAATCCTTTGTGAGCTATGCATAGAGAACAAGCCTGCCAAGAATTTGACTGCCTTGGAGTGCTACAACCTTGGTGAAGAAATCTATAACCACTTAATTGATCGAGAACTCGTAACTATGCAGCTTCTCTTTTCTTTTCTTTTCATTTCATTGGGTTCTGTATCTTTGCTTTTAAGTAATTGGAACTTTCGGGTATTTGATTTGATTTGCAGAGGCAATTTAATAAGAGTGCAATACAGAGGCTGTGCCGCATAGAGTGTTACAGGGGAATAAGACATTTGAATAAGCTGCCTTGTAGAGGACAGCGCACCCACACTAATGCTAGAACCGTGAAAAGAGGCAAGGATGTTGCCGTCGCAGGCCAGAAGTGGTCCAAAAAGTAAACTGTGCGCATTTTTCATAGCCTTTTATGAAGCTGAATGAAGCAAATTTGTAGACTGATCTTGGTACAATTCATTTTTGCTTAATGTTAGTCGCTACATGTTTGAATGTTAAGGCTCAAGCCTCGGTGATGTATGCGTCAATTTTTGGACATGTTATTTAGCTCTGATGTTTATTGTTCTAGATGGAAGCATCTGTTTTTACATTAGAACCTTGTTAGTTGAATATCTACTAGTTAAAAAAAACATTGGTCAAGCGCTGTCGACCCTTTTGTTGATCTGTTTGGATCGAAGTGTTTCTCACCTGAAGCCAACCTCCACCCAGCGGAGGTATATAGAAGATGGTTCTTATCGTGCAAGAAATTGTTCGGGGAACGGCGGGCGGCCTCAAGCCTCCCGTCGTTTTTAAGGTGAATGTGTTCAAATGTTATTATCTTCTTGCTGGATGGAGTTTAGTATAAAATTTAATAAAATGTGAGGGTTTTGAGGATAAATTTTACTCTGCTTCTTGCTACTCTTGTAGTCATACAATGTTTGCTGATAATAATATTTGTATTTTTACAGCTTGGATGAATTAGAGCCTCTCTAAGTTTTATTAGTTAAATTAGTTAGTTAAAATTATTTTTAGCTTGTATCATTTTAACTAATAGTATTTTAATGATATATTATTTATATTTTTATTTAAATTTTATTTTTCTTAATGTATCCTTGACCTATATGTTCTCAAAATCCCAAATTCCAGATCCCGCGAGAGCGTCCAGAGTGATCTGCATCTAGCCCGTCCACCACGAGCACTCCAATGAACAATACCCAAAACCATCAGCACCAAGACGAGAGCACAAACACAAAGTTGTTGGAGTTGCCGCCGCTGCCATATTTCGGATGGAAAAGATTCAGGGTTTTGGTTCTTTTTTCCTGGACAGGAAGAGAGAAATGAAGGGAAATCTAGATGGTTGGTATAGGCGTGCTTGGTTATGAGAGAGAGAGAGAGAGAGAGAGAGAGGGGGGGGGGGGTGGCGGAGGAGGGCGATAAGAATTCCACGGATCAGCGCAAGCGAAAATTGAGCAATGCTTCCCACCAAAATTGAATCGTGAAAACCCACATCCAATGATGTATCATTAACAGATCTCAAAACAAACGATTCAAGCATAATAGGAAACACAAAATCTTGAAACAAGTGATTCAAGCAAGCGGAGGGGGGGTGCCGCTGGGTTAGGGAGGGAGTGGGGAAAGGTTAGGATTTACCTCCTTTGTCTTCTTCCCTGGCTCCATGCAGCTGCCACTGTGCCCACTGGAGCTCCAACGCTCCAACTCAGGCCCATACCTCTCTCTCTCGGCTGAACTAAACCCTAATCCTCCTCTCTTATAAAAATCCACATGGAACCAATTTGAAGGGGGCTCTCAAATTCGAAAATCAATACAACCATAAACCCTCATCCCCAAAGAGAGTTCCACTGGCCGGAATTTCACCTCTGGCCACCGTCCTTACTCCCCCTGTCCCCCCCTTCCTCCATCAAAAGGGTGGTTGCTGCCGCCTTAGCCCGCTATCACGCTAATCCGATGACGCCAACAGCTTCATTCGCCGCAACATATGCACCCTTTTCACTGTGTTTTTGTTGGTTGATTTTTTTTTAAAAAAATTGGTTTGGTGTTTATTAATGAGTTTCTCCTGCTCAATATGCTCCTACGAAAAATTATGTTGAACGTCTTAGTCTCTGTTTAGCTCCGCATGGTCTCTGTTCCAGCGTGCTCGTTCTCTTTATGGGTTGATAAAACTTTAATCTTATTATGATATACCCTTTGTTCTGTTTAACAAGTTCGTTTGATATTTTTTTCTTATCTGATGTACCCTTTGGCCATGGTAACAATTTTGTTTTGGTGAAATTTTTTATCCTGAAATACAAGACCTTTCTCCTGCTACTATGTTATTTTTGATAACTTTGTCTTCCTGTGTTAAAACAATTGCTAATCCATACAAAGATTATTGATGGTGATGATAGCAGAGAGTCTCCCTAGTTACTGCTCGGGAATATTGCTCCCAGTTATAATTGTGTACTTTTTTGCATCTTACTTCAATTTAGTTATCTGGCTATCCCCCGTTATATATGTTTCTAGATCCTATTTTGATTGTTGGCTTTGATTTCATCATTATAATCTTTGGTTTCTATCCCTGTCCATCTTCAGTTTTCCTTCAGAAAATGTTTTTTTTGAAACGTGAATATGACCTCTTGAGTGTCTCAGTCTCTGTATGTGTGATTTCAGGCTGGTTTTTGTATGTTTCCAATTTCGTTTTGGTCTGCGTGTTTCAGTTTTACTTCATTATGTTCTATTCTCTATGCCATTCTCTCTGTTTTCCATGGTTATCTTTTCTTGATCCTGTATGGTTTTCTGTGATAACTTTGGGTTTGGATACGGTTTTGGTCTGGTTTGGCTTGAGTTGAAAATTAGATACAATTTTAACTCTGCCTCGAGAACGAACATCGCTTAAGCTTTAAGGAAAAAATTACCTGTTTTACTTTTACCACCTTTTTAGTGTTTTTTTTAATGTTTACCAAGGATTCAAAAAACTTTTCACAAATATCATCCTTTCTACCGAAGAGGGGCAGAGGAACAGTAGCAGGACGCTGGTGAGGGGGAACTTGCTTGTGAGTAGGAGAGAGAGAGAGAGGCAAGAGGGTTGCAGGGCCGTGGGAGGTGTTGCTAATTGCAGCGGGAATGGGGTGCGTCCTGGTAGTTGAACGGCCGAAGATTCCGCCGAAAGTTGTAGCAATGGGCGCATGGAGGTGAAGCCAAAAATCACTAAAAATTATATTTTTTTAAATCCTTAATTTAATTAAAATTTTAATAAAATAAACTAAATTTAATATTAGTACTCTCTATTTTATTAAAATGATTTTTTTATTTATCATATTTATTTTTTATTTAAAAAAATATAAATATTTAAAAAATAATATTTTAATCAATAAATAGTTAAATGGAAAAATTAAGAATTTGGCTTCTAAAATGTAAACTATTAAAATAATAAAAAACTATTATTTTTTTATCATTTTAAATAGGGATGTTGAATCGGAGGCTGGCGGGCCGGCTAGCATTTTTTTGCGGGCCAGGTCTGTAAATTTTGGCCCATTTATACGCGGGGTCAAAACGGGCTTTGGCTCGCGGGTTACAGGCCAAAGTGAGCTTGCAGTATTTTTTTTTTTTTGACTTTTTAGTTTATTTTATTAAAGTTTTATATATAATATTAATATTTTGTAAGTTTGATCGTATTTATAGTTATTTGTAAGTTGTGTTTAACCCATGAAGGCTAAAATTGTTATTATTTTTAGAAAAAATAAGATATTTAAAGTAAAAAATTATTTTAAAAAAATAAAATAATAAACGGCCTAGGCCAAGCTAAATATTTCTGACCCGTTTAAAAAGTGAGCTTGAACGGGCTGAACTTGTTTAGGCCCGGTTCACTCATTTAACACTCCTAATTTTAAAGAGATTGATGCTCTTATAAAATAGAATGTCCTTTAAATTTATTTTTATTTATCTTTAAATTACACTATGTAATAACTTTATTTTAAAAAAAATAGAATAAAAATTTATGAACATTTTCCATTCAACCAAAAAACTTGTTTATGTATATTCATTAATAAATTAATTATTACGTATAAAAGTTATATATATATATATATTAAATATAATTGTTTAAACATATACTTTTTAGTTATTATTGAACAAAAACACATTTATTATTTTATTATTATTATATTGTTGTTGTTGTTGTTATATATATATATAAATAATTATTTATATGTATTAAACAATAATGATGTTAAGTTATTATATTCTTTAGGACAAGTTTATGGTTTAAGTTCCTATAATGAATTTTTAAGATTTTTCAATTGATTTGTTAGTTATTTGTTCTTGAACATATGTGTTCGTAAAAATTTTTGAATACTAATTGTTTTATGAACATTTCATGAACTTCTTGAGTCTCTTCACGAGTATCATAGTTTTAAGTTTATGTTTTGTTTTGTTTATTAATAAATAGTATGGAATACATTCAAACACCTTATTATTCAATTCAATTTAATTCTTTTACACCCATAACTTCAACGATACTCTATATTTTACTCTCTATTCTATTTAAAACTATTTTTTTATTATTACCCGCCCAAAATAACTTTGGATTAAATTTTCATTATTACATATTTCTATAATTTCAATAATTTATATCATATGTAACTTTTTTTATGTTATTTCTATACTTTTAATATAGTAATAAAAAATATTTTAATGTTTTGGCATAAATAATTTTATTATTTTACAATATTTATGACATAAATATCTAATTTAAATCTCGCATTGGACAGCCCTAGGTGGTGAAGAGCCGATATCGAGGTGCCAAACCTTCCTATCGATCTAAACTCTTGGGAAAAATCAGCTTGTTATCCTTAGAGTAACTTTTATCCGTTGAGGCCTCCACTTGGCCGACCTATGGCCAATAGGCAACCACATTCGCAAATTCACCAAATCTCTTCCTTTCACCTAGGAGTGATCATCGGTCGGTTCAATCAGTTTGTATATAATTTTTAAACCAAATCAAAGACATTCGGTTTTAAAAAAATTTAAATAAAAACCAACTAATAAAAGTTAAAAAATAATCGGTTATTGGTTCAGTTTGATTCGATTCTCATCGGTTTAAATTATTTTTTAAATTTTAATGACAAATTAAAAAAGAAAAGATGTATTCTTCTCAAACATCATTACCAATCAGCTTCTAAGACACAAAAAAAAAATCTGAAAACATGACATTCACATAAGAAAATGCGATATTAAATTTGAGAATTAATAAACATCTAAGCACGTTCACCGTAGGATAGTATGTTCGATCGGTTCGGTAACCAAACAACTAAAACCGTAAACCGACAAAATAATTCTTCAAAAATAAAATCAAATAAATCAATCTTATTTTAAAAACTTTTTTTGGGTTAAGGTTCAATTGGTTTGATTTGGTTGGATTTACGGTTTGGTTTGGCCTTGCAAGTTCCGACCCAGAGTACCCAAATGCAGGTGCTTCGCTCTCTATCATCAGCAAGTTCGTTGCAAATCAGTTCTGCTTATACATCTTTCACTTGTCGTACATTGTCCATTGGGTCGTCTCACAGAGACTCCTATGACTATATCCATATCTTAAAACACTGTAAAACCATCGAATGCATAAAGGTTGTCCATGCCCAGATCATTACTGGAGGTTATGGGCAAAACCCATTTGTGGCTATGAAACTCATGAGGAAATGTGTTGATTGTCGTGCCTCGGGCATGGGTCATGCACGGAAGGTTTTCGATAATTTGTTTGAGAGAGATGTTTTCCTCTGGAATGTGTTAATTCAAGGCTATGTCCATTCGGGACCTTATGTTGAATGTGTCAACATTTATGGTGCTATGAGGCGCGCGGGTGTTTCGCCTAATCAGTACACGTACCCGTATGTGATAAAGGCTTGTGGCGCATTGAAAGATATGAAGAGGGGTCAGATCATCCATGGCCATGTTTTGAAGTCAGGGTTTGAATTTGATCTGTTTGTTGGGAATGCTCTTGTGGCATTTTATAACAAGACTGGAGATGTTGAAACATCCAGGAGGTTATTCGATGAAATGCCTCAGAGGGACCTCGTGAGTTGGAATTCCATGATTTCAGCATATGCTACTAATGAATTTTTCCATGAAGCTCTTCTGCTTTTCCGCGCTCTGTTGCAAGTTGAGAGTGTGTATCCACCTGATGGGGCGACTTTTGTTGCTGTTTTGCCAGCTTGTTCTCAAGCTACTGCCATAAAAGATGGCATGTGGATTCACTCTTACATTATCAAGTCAGGCATGGAAGTGGATGCGGCTGTAGGCAGTGGTTTGATTTCAATGTATGGAAGCTGTGGCCGTTTGAACACTGCTAAAAATGTGTTTGATAGACTCTCAGATAAGAACGTTGTGGTGTGGACTGCAATGATTAGGTGTTACGGCTTCGATGGTGAAGCTGACAAGGCACTTGAATTGTTCTCTCAGATGGTAGAGATCGGTGTATGCCCAGATGAAGTCACATTCTTGTGCTTATTGTCAATATGTAGTCATGCTGGGATGGTTCTGCAAGGTCGAGAAATTTACGAACGAATGGAAGGTTTTGGAGTAAAGAGAAATAGTCGGCATTATGCATGTATGGTGGATCTGTTGGGGCGATCTGGGCTTCTTGATGAGGCGGTGGGGTTCATGAGAACCATGCCAGTGGAGGCAGGAAAGGATGCGTACGGGGCATTGCTTGGCGCTTGTAGAATATATAATAGATTGGAACTGGCAGAGGAAGTTTCTAAAAAATTGTTCATTTTGGATTCGGATAATGCAGGGCGTTATGTAACTCTAGCTAAGATGTATGAAGATGTAGGTAAGTTAGAGGATGCAGCTAGGGTAAGGAAGGCATTGAAAGAAAATAACATAAGGAAGCCATTGGGGTGCAGCTCAGTTGAGTTGGATGGGGTTCTTCAAACCTTTGGAGTTGAAGATAAGTCTCATCCGCTTGAAGAGCAGATTTTTGACACGCTGGAAAAGCTGGACAGGGCAGTGGAAGCGCACATGTTTGATAACTACAGTTTGAGCTTCTCATGTTAGTAGAAAACCTTTCAAGGGATTCACACGCATGCTTTTGTTGATGAAGCAGTTTTGTGGTTCAGTGATGACGGAACTCAAATCAACAGGTATATTAGTGATAAGTGATAACACAATTTATGTAACCAAAATGTGAATTGTTCTTGAAATGCTGGTCCGGGTACTGAGCTGAGCAGATTGGAGCATACTAACCACTTGAGATTAGGCCTAGGGATGGCAATCTTGTCTTGTCCTGTCCCGATTTAGCCGACCCACCCCAACACAACTTTGGATCAGATCTTGGTCTTGCACATCTCGTCCTGGCCTAATCCGATGTTTTTAAAATTTTAAAATTTTGTTTTTAAAAACACTAATTCATTCCAATCTGACCTGATCTGATCTGTCCCTAATTGGTCAAACCACTGGTGTAAGGCGGGTTGGGGTTCTGTCTATTTGGGTTGGGAGGTATACGACTCCAATTTGACCCGTTGTCATCTTTAATTAGGCTGCTTTAAGCCACAAACCTAAACAAACAAATTTGTGTGGACTACTGTTCGGATTTTCGCAAGTACATGGATCGTGACAAGTAATAAAGTGGACTTAAAGTCCGAATATCAAACAAAGGGAAGGTGATAAAGAAAATAATTCATTTTGTAATTCATTGATTTCATTTGAAGATTAAATTTGTAAAGTTGAAATTTTGGATTTTGTAAATATAATTAACAAAACTATTTTGGATATCTTATGAGAGAATTAGTGTTTTGAATTATTGACTTCATTTATTCCAATTTTTAAATTTATGCTAACTTAAATTTTCCTTTTTATCTAAAACCTAACACTTATGCGTGAAGTAGCCTCTTTCGAGTGATTCAGCCATGTGTAAACCCTAGCTTGGTGGATTAGCAACCCATTAAATACTTAAGTTATTTGAGTATAGTTTGGCATTACACTAATCTTAACTAGGTTACAAGAAAGGGATAATGACTTTTGCAAATTATATCCTTTTCAAGTCAATTCTCTTAACTATCCAGTTATAAATTTCATTTTTTGATCCATGATTGATAAACTTTTAACAAGAATTAAGGTAGTCAATTCTAATTCTAGTCATACGAAATTTAAGAGAACTAATAAATAAAAGTAGGGAATTTAAATCAACATATCATAGAAATTGAAATTAAAAATATACATTAACATCCATCCTCTTTCCTTAGATGTTTAAGCCATCATAGTTCAATAGAGTACAAACATCTTTGCAATTGACATCCCAAAACACTCTCTATCTCTCCCTACTCGATGCCCCCCTCTATACGATCCTTGCCTTTTGTTTCCATCCAAAAAGATCTAAAACATCACTAACTACCCAATAACAGTTCCCACCAACTTTTAAATTATATTTCCCTCTCAAAATACACAAATAAAGGTCGTTTGATCCTTCTCTGAAGAGCTAAGAGTCGTACATGTGTAAAACAAAAGAGATCTGTTGAGTTGTAGTTGATTTGTTAAGAAATCGTGTTGTTGTCGATCAAATTGGTCGACTGAAATTTCCAGTCGATTATTTTCAGCTTTTTAGTTGACCAAAAACCTCCCAAGACTGTGGTCAATCAAATTGGTCGTTGAAATTCTTCTTGGTCAATCTTTGTATTTTTAGTTGACCACCCTCTGCAGTTTGTTGATTTCCTTGTTGCCCATTCTTTTTTTCTTTCTTTGAACCTTGTGTATGACATATATTTTTCATCCAAAAACATCACAAACAACACAAAAGTTCTACAATTGGTATGTTAAGGGGTTAGTTCAATAATCAATCAGATTATATCAAAATAGGAATTAAAACATATTCATTTCTCACATAATCTCCCATAATTTGATATAAAAATAGGGTTCACCCCCCCCCTCTTAAACCCCCACAACTACCGCTCGTATAGACACGGATTGGTTCACAGACCACCATATGTATTTTTTATTTGAATTTTTAAAATCTCTTTTAACCTTAACCCTTTCCTTGCTATCTCGATCTACTCATCTACGAATCTGGCAGTCTCTTAGGGCATGTTTATTTTGCCTATTTTTATTTTCGTTTTTAAAATGTGATAGTTATTTTCAAGTATAAAAAACATAAAACTGAAAATAATAAAATATTATTTTTGTTCTTTAGGACTTAAAAAGTGAAAATAAGCTTTTATTGCTTTTAATTTTATATTTTTTTTACTAAAAAATAAGTTATCACATTTTAAAAACAAAAATAGAAAACACTCCAATCAAAATACCCTCTTATTATCCAATCAAAAATAGAAATCTCTTTAGTCTCCTTCTATGGATCGGTTTTCATATTCTCTTATTATCCTCTCTCACACTCTCTTAGTCTTTGATTCGTTGTCTACGATGCCTCTCCTCTCTCTGATTCGGTGTTGACATCTGCTTCCTCTCCTCTCCCATACCCATATGTGGATTCACATGACATCAATGTTGGCTCCATCTTCTCTTCTTCATATTTTCTCATTCTCTCCCGTACCCTTTTGCAGATTTTCCTGGACTATTGCTTCGTCGTCCATTATTCAACAAATGAGCACACCATCCATTGTTCGAGCATGCTGTTAGCCATTCGACACTTAGAGCCTGTTAGCCTGGGCCAACTAGATCATTTGACACTTACGTAGTCACCAAATTATTATCGTAATAAGTTTTGCTAGTAAGTAGTAATAAGTAAATAAATTCAGATATGTAAAATTGAAATGCTTTGGTGAAATCAATATGTTGTTTTGGTAAATGTGTTGTATAAGTCTGGTATATGAATTTTTTATCTTAATTCTAATTAATTTAATATATTAAAACTTATAAGTAACATCATACCTGTTGTTTGGTGGTTTATAGGATACTAAGTCCATGTTGTTTTCGTAATTTGATTTTCCTGGTGATTTCATCAGATTATAAGTACAATAGACTAGCATTATGTTTGACTAAGCTTGAATAAAATGAAAAATTATGTTCCATACTTCACTTGTTACGATATTACAAAGATTGTTTCAGCAACTGCGGCAAGCAAATATACCAACAAACCGTCAAATCTTGACAAATTCAAATTATTGCTAGAAATCTTAATTATATGAAGTGCGCTGCTTAATTATTGCTGGAAATTAATGCTTCTTGGTAATGTTTTAAATGGAGGGAAAAAATGAACTAGTCCATGGACAGATCCAATTTGCATGCGAACCAGACAGAATCAATTTATTTTTGGTCTGTATAAATTCCCAGCCTAAACATACTAACCCATTTAGGGCGTAGGCCCACCCCGTTAGTTCTTCCATCTGAGCAAATATCATTCAACAGCATCCATGCATATGCTGTATTTGAGGACCTTGTTATTTCTGGAGCAATTGAAGAACTATCAAAATCCAGGCACATCAGAATCGCTACCATCCGAACAAATCACAATTTGAAAATTCAAATATTTACACAGAACTGGCTGATCAAAAGCTTTGTTGACACTCACCCCAAACTCTCAAATAAGATACAAACAGCCACGACCGTCAGCAGGCAGTGTATTCTTTCATGATCCAGTTATAAAAAGTGCTTAATGAAGATCACGTTGTTAAGGTATCAGGAATCTTAATGGAAGGTGCTCCAACCACTATACCACCAACATCAGGGAAACTATCATGCCCGGGCAAGGAGCCTACCTTTCCATCAGCATCTACCTGTACGGGATACTTGCAAAGGTGGCCTTGAAGTGGAGTAAAATTCTCCTCCGTGTATCTTTTCCAGTTGTCTTCTGCGATCGCATTCACTTTGTTCACACATGCCAAGCTCTCTGGCTCCTTCCAGCACTCATCCACCAAGCCAAGATGTTCTGCCCAGAGAGACATTCTGTATCCATAGATCTGCAGACATAATATTGAGTATTACCAATATCACGATAGGCATTTAGGCAGTATTTGTATCTCTT